>WOVY01016152.1:0-613262 GCA_013436015.1 Rhipicephalus annulatus
ATTGATGTTTGCATCACGAGACGTTTATGCAACACAGTGGCGGCAGAAAGTTCGGGCGAAGCGACGCGACGCCTTCGACTCGGATAAACAAAAACGAGCTGCCGACGAATGCCGGTGCTCGGCACATACATCGACTGGCTACGGTGGTGTTTTTCAGGAAGCACGCCTTCAAAAACGCATAATGATGTGGGCCGGAGCATCTCTGTCAGCGGACTGTAGGACAAGGCGGTGGCGCAGGCCAATGCGGGGTTCTCTGATAGCTACAGCAGCGAGCGTTCACAATAGCTCGGGGATCCAATTTACGACTTCAAGTGCTTGCCACAGACTGCGACTCTGCTGCGCTGAATGGCCCGACGACTATGGCGTTGCAGACATCGCCTGCTGGCTGCGTTCTAGCATCGTACCTAAACCGTGGGATGTTACCTTTGCCCGAGAACACCGTGCACGAACTTAAGAAGACTTCATGCAGCAGTGTTTATAACAGACGAGCGAGGAGGGTTTGGAGAGAGACGAATTCCGGAGTGCGCCGAGTGCGCATATTGAGAACCAACTGATATTCCCAGTCAGAGTGTCATTTTCAGCAGTGACATACGAGTGCCGGCTTTCTTGGATCGCAATGAAGAAAGGGGCACACACACGAACTTCACTGGCTATAGCTCGAGCGAGAAAAGATACACAAACAGCACACAATCAACTTACTGTGGGATCAAAGCCTCCTTTATAGGAGGGATAGTACAGTCATGGGCGGCGCTTATGTGTATATTTATAAATATATACAAAGACAGACTAACGCACTTCAAATAGTGCCGATTGAGATTATTCCACACGAAAGAAGCTTTGTCCCAACGCTCGCAGGCCACACAGCTTTTTTGAAACAATCTCAATGTAGCAATGACATCCCTACAATTGAACGAATGTTCATAAATGTTTCAAGATTATTACACCACTGTAAGCGTATTGAGCACATTTGTTTTCTTCATGAGAACGCCACCAAGAGGTGGAGGTCAAAGTTTAAATCTACAAGGTGCTGAGACGTGCTACCTATGCGGACCCTCATTGTGGCTGGTGATCTCAAGCTACAGTGCGCGCATCTGTTACCTTTGTCAATGATATTTACGCACAGGCTTCATGCATATAATTTGAGCTGCCATGCCCAACTTAAGTCATGCAGTCACTTGGTCTTTGCTGCCTTCCTCGCCTTAACAACGCTTTTGTTTACTTGCAGTTATGCACAATATCTTGGAAAGATTGTCCTGTTAAAAATAAATAAGTGAGGCATGGGCTTCGGGGGGAGGTGCGACAGATGGAAGGAAGAGAAAAGAAAGTGAGTAAGGCGAAGCTAGCTCTGATCGAGTAAACATCGTCCTCCAGTTCTACAACCACGGGTGCTTGTGCGTTCCCGTGTTTGGAACAAAGTGTTGTGAAAAGGACGAGCCACCGTGCCCATCGTGAAGCCCACCCATTGACTTCCTTTGTCCTTGTCAACATTTTTGTGCCGTAAACCCGTGAGGAAGGACCGACGGAATAGAGATGGAGCGGACTTCACGAATCTCTACCGCAGTCGCTGCCTTGAGAAATTCGTGAAGTCCACTCCGTCTCAAGTTCGTTGGTCCTTCGTTCCGTTTCTCAACGGCACCAAAATATCGAGAAAAGAACAAAGGAAGTCAATGGGTGGGCTTCACGAAGGGCACGGCAGCTCAATCTTTTCTCAACATGTCCGTTACATCTCCATGCTGATTGAATCAAGCACTCAGAATAGTTGCAGTTTAGAAAATGGTCTATCAAAACAGCCAAAAAAATCGTGAGCTATGAAGAGTTTAAAATGCTTAAATCAAATAACTGCACCTGCTACCAGAGCACCTACACACAGCATAAAGAACGTCAGTCATGGAAATTACATACTTTATTTCACGTCGTATTGCATAGAAACGGTAGGAAACTAAATGTATCATAGGTATTATGTACAATAAGAGTATACGTGCAAGTAAGGGGGCATGGCTACATCGGCATCGCTGCCTTCTTTAAGCAACGTTATTCTGCAAAGTATTGATTCTCGCTTCAATTATTTCGCGATGCTCGTCTATGCTATGTTATATGAGGAGAATTTGTACGATTCCAAACTCCCTACAGAGGTTTTTGATATTGGCAATAAAACATTTTAGAAAAAGTAATAAAGTGGCATGCTTGTGAACGCGAATTTCAGGAGAAGGACTGATTTTATGCATACTTAATTAGGCCCCGCGCTACCCGGAGTTTTTATTCATGCACTGCATATCAAAGTTTCCATATCTTCGTGCACCATTCGATTCCAGAATCTGGGAGCTTCGTAATGTGTATTTTTACATTACGATCGCGTGTTATAGCTTGTTGCCCCACACGTTTATTTTGATTTCCACTGAGGTCATACGCAAGGCTTATTTTCGGTAGTATGTCTTAGCTAAATAAATAGAATCATAAGAGAGATGTACTTGGAACAGGAAGAACGTGGTTTATTTTTCCATACAAACAAGACATCGAAATTTAACTGTGTTTTTTCTGTATGCCCACCCATGGTTACATAAGATGAAAACGCCGCTCTTTGCCAGCGCCAGTCAGAATCACGTTCGGAAATATTCTGGCGAAATTATGAAAAAAAAAACGACGCACTCGAAGACGCATGCGCACACACAGCTTGTCACAGAGACGAACCACCCAGCTACCTAATCGAAGAGCTAAGGGGCACCTAGAGCTATTGTTCAGTAGCAAGAGACAACGCAAATCTACGTACACTAGAAAGCAACGCTTGCTTTCTATTGGAAGACCGCACATACCTATAGACAACCATACTACTTTTTTCGCACTCGCTCTGCAGGCGATCAGCTGCGTGTGCGCCGTTCCGAATAGGTGACCGGTAATATAGGCAATCGCAGGGAACTGTGGAATACGACGGTTTTTGGTTCAACGCAACACTCGGGATACCAGCGACATGAGAGCATTATTGTACCGCTCCGTTGAAAAAAAGCCCCTCTCTGTGCAATGCCAGTGCTTTAGAAGTAAGTTTTTTTTCTGCTAACCATGACTGCGATGATGACAAGCTACGAAAGCCTTGAATAGTAAGGAAGCTTTTTTTATCGCACTAAAATGATCTGCAATGTTTTTATGCTGGTAATGTCAGTTTGGCTAGCCGATCGGTCGATACAGATTACACTTCTGTATTCCCCATTTTAATTATATCATCATTTTAAAGATGTCAGGGGATGAGGTGACTGTAGTAGTGTGCTAAGAGTTCATTTAGGGACCACTACTTCGGCCGACATCTTCGGTCGATCGGCATGTATAGCACAGCATTTATTGAGTGCACTCAGATATCTTTTTTTCCTTCCCTTCAGACCGCATTTCTCAGTCGAAGCACGATGCATATTCGAACGTTGATCTTGGTCAAGCTGCGCGGCAAAGTGACACATAATAATGCAGGCAGACATAGACGGCGCCGAAGGATCGAATCCCTTCACTTGTTTAAACGCACTTCTTTCTTTATGTACCATCCTGGCGCACAATTCGACAAAGGTAACACGCAAATAGACTCGTACAGCGCTTCGTGTAGACTTACTATTGAGTGATGTTTTCACGTTTTTTTTGTCATATATATGGGTGCAATGACCGGCGATAAATTCGATATATAAGTAACACAGAATGTTATCCAAACGCTGAATGTAAGCTCCCAGATGTCAGTCAGCAACGTTGCCTAAAAGTGCTTAATGTCCTGTTTTTGATGACATTATAACGTTTCCTTGTACATTCAGGACGATATGGCACCCGTGCAGGATCGCATTTTCAACAATATGGCAACGTTTTCGCAACATAACCAGCCACTGGTGTCAACATTGCTGTGTGACGTGTTGACTGTCATGCAACGTGCGCAGAAAATATATACTTACTATGTGTGTTATTATTAAAAGGCATCTCGACTTGTTATGGGAACCAACCCCAAGCTTTTGGCCAGGAAAAAAGCTCGATATTTGGCATGGTGTCAAAAATTGCATAAATATTGTTCAATACACAAAAACTGTTTCCCAAGAGCTCTTTATCAATGCATTCGTACATAGATAAACTAGTAATGTTAGAAGAGCTAATGTATAAAAATGTCAGAACACACTTGTGCATGTAGTATGACGCAGAACAGACTTTTCAAGTCCCAAGCTTCCAACGCATGTGATATACATACAGCAGTTTTAGAGCATTGAAAAAAATGTGGTTTTCTCTGTTTAAGCAATGAACGTGATAAGTTAACATGTGTTGATGGTGCAGTATTTTTATGTGCACAATTGCAGCAACCATGAGGACATGTAGTTCCACAGCTTATGCTGGAAAAAAACACGCCGAAGTGCCTGAATGCCATATGAAAGAGGAGACATTTATTTACACAGATTACTACTTTTTATTTATTTTGTCACTGTCACACAGCCAGACATGAATGGGAATGTTACAAAACACAATTTAGGCAAGCAGTAATAAATATGAACAAGGCACGTTACAAGATTCTTTCGTACTATGTAAACTGCTTGGGCCGTAAAAAACAAATACAGGTGCAAAATGAAACACATCTTATTTAAACAAGCTTAGCAAGCGTTTGACGAAAAAAGCTTTTATCTATTAACAATATCAGTGGGAAAATGCATAGGCAAGGAAGAAGAGGCTGGTGAAACTGCTTGTGTAAAATACATAGAAGGACACGAATACCATAGACAACCAATGCCTCGTCGATAACTTTCAACAATGATGCATGCGTTCTATACGACGATGATTGTCACTGCCCGTGACTGTCTCTTGTCATGATTTTGTGAACAGATACAATATAGCAGTGTTTGAAAAACTGGCCACATCTCGCTCAGGTACATCTTGTTTTGACGGAGCCCAAAAGGTTCAAAACAAGAACTTGTTTTACCAAACAGAAAAACCTGCGGATAGCTGTGTAGCAAAACATGTGCACATCAAAAGAAGCTTCTTATCAGTTTCAAAGCAACTCAACTTCATGATTACTGGCTGACATGAATTCAGTGAAAAGCAGCTCATTAATTGTGGCCCCTTGATTACATAAAAGTAAGCCTTTCAAAGGCAAGGTAGACGACACCCGGTCAGAAAAGCAAAACAAGATCAGTGGAGACACTGCTCAGTGTAATTCGCGCAGTACAGTGACCTCCTAGCAACAACAAAGGCGAGAAATACTGATCATGAAACAAATACACAAGGCATGCACTATTTCAGTTAATTAGCAAGTTTGTTGTGCTTTTTTCCATTGGGCTATAAATGATTAAACTGCCTTTACACAATCATTCTTGCTCATTCAGTCCAGATTTTATTAATTTGTGTGTAGAGGTGAGCTCAAGTTATCTTTAGATTGTTATGATCCGCTCTGCATAAGTGTCTAGAATTTTCGTTCAAGCATTTCTAGTATTGCGCGTGCCACTGATTTTAGCATTTCAACTTCTTTAGATCGGTAGCGAATGCAGCTTTCAACTGGATACTTTGCAGCGAGTGGTTATGCACACGTTTGGAAAAGTGGCAAAGTACTCTCACTTTCTTGCGGAAGTCATTAGGGAGGAAGTTGATTTCCAAAGGTATCCAGAATGAGTGTTATGACTGGGTAGCCTTTCTCACAAGAATATCTCACCATATATGTCAACTAAGGATATACATAAATTCATACTTGTGGGCACAGGAACAGAAGCAGGCACATGAAATACAATCCTTTAGAGTAGAATGACAAATGGACACTCACCTGCATCCCCGTCAGAGAAGCAACTAACAGCCATACCGCCACAAAATTTCACACGCCCAGTTAAGTTCACATATGCAAACTGAGAAGGATATGAAGTTTTCCAGTCTTTGCACGAGACTTTATCAATGTGGTTTGAATTGAGTGAACAAGCTCGCCAGGTCAGGATACGTCCAAGAGGGGTACACTGTCGATGATGTCGGCAAACAGCAATTGCAGGGTGATAGCTGGACGACTGTGAAGCAAGCCATGATGAGAGGCCATTGGTTGACAATAAGGGAATGCATTATGAAGATGAAGTGAGTAGACCCATAATAGTAGCTTATCAAGCAAACAAAATAATTAAATGGGAACACTTCTATAAAAAAATGCAGAGAATCGGCTGACAAGATGTGTATGCTACAAGAGGTATTCAAATGAAAAGGTATAAAGGGTAACAACATCACCATTGACATAGATGCCATTGTTGCTATGGAAGAACGTAGCAAGACACCTAAAATGAAGGATGGGATTAGAGTCTCTGCCATGGATCGGATAATATGGGAGCGCTCGTATGCGCAGAAAGTAGCAGAGGCTTTTATGAAGAGAGCTGTTAGTCTATGCGACAGTGCATGCGAAGACAAGATGGTGTTCATATCGCAAAGTCTGAGGATTAAGGAGTAGCGTCGCATTGTCAGATTTCTGACACCATCAGTGTTAAATCGGCCATGATTCAACACCTCCGATTTCCATGCCCACGCAAAAACACCAGATAGGGAAACGCTTCAACTCGGATGACAAACTTGGGAACGCTATGAAACACTGGGCCTTGTCACGGCTACAGGAAGTATGGGAGCAATGAATCCTTGGTTTGTTTATCACTGGGATTGCTGTCATCAGGCACGTAGTGTATACTGAGACTAAACTTCTCTTTCAGACTCGCAGTGGCTGCTTCTCTCGTGGCTGACTTCTTAGTCTTTGTCTTCAAACAGTGCGCAATCCTCAGTGCCATCAAGTGCACTGGATATGCCACACTTCTTAAAAGAGCGCACATTCAGAGTTCCTCGAATGTCGTCCGCGCTCCAGCAGCAGCCCCTCCAGCGACGCACATTTTTTTCATCCACTCCAAAGTCCCGCCCGGCTAGAACGTTGGATGACGACTGCACAGCTAGGGCAACTTTCATTTTATAAGCGGCGCTATAACGACACCGCCTGTTTAGCGCCCATGAGCTAAGCCACACACAGACCACTTGAAGTGCGACTCGAAATGACAAATGGTTTGCCTCACATCTCGCCAAAAAGATCGAAATGGAGGACTCATGTGTGTACTTGAACCAGGTAATGGCTCGGCTAATAACCACTAGAATACCGTCTGGGTGGCTCTAGTTTTGCACCACTTTTCTAAAAAAAAAATAGTGCATTTTTCACTACCGTCAAGTCTAAGCCAACCCTGAAGATTGATACAAAGAAATTTGAAGAAAATAACTATCGGGCTAGATTCTAATTAATATAGTATATATATATATATATATATATATATATATATATATATATATATATATATATATATATATATATATATATATATATATATATATATATATATATTTGCAATGCTTCCGGTTGTACGCTTTCATGTAGCTGCAAAATAGGCGCTGTTGTTTGTAACCCTCAGAGATTGCAACAGAAGCAAAGAACTGGACACAGAGTTTCATAAAGACAGAGAAGTAAGCATTGCGAAAAAAAGAAACGGTATAGTGTGTAGGCTACTGACTCAAAATTTCAGCACCAAGTTAGCTACCAATGCAGCAATGGCAGGTTGCGGCAGCGAAATATTGCGGTAGACGTTGAGTAGCACCCGTTATCATTGCCAGCGAGTACAACATAAAGCCGACCGCACTACACTTGCCGACAGTGTTGTAAAAAGCCGTCAACACTCTGAATGCACTCGCTAGCAGGCGGGACGTACTTAATGGCTGTATATTGCGTGTGATCAGGCTGTCGCATTACGTTTAAAGCTCCGGAGCTTGAATATATATACACGAGTAGACACATACATCTTTGTAATGTAGAGCATTTCCCATACAACTCTGGCCAGACTTTATAAGTATGCCGACACACCTCATAACGGCACGACCATATGCGCATATATAGCGGGCTATTGCATGGAATAAGCTACCCCCTATTTGTAATCATTTTTGTAGGCAAAAATAAATGAATTTGTTATATATATATATATATATATATATATATATATATATATATATATATATATATATATATATATATATATATATATATAAGGAAAGAAGTGCGTACCTACGGGCTTGTTTCTCCGTGTTTCGACGAGCCCTTAGGTATACACTTGTTTCCCTTACTCATTAACGAGGGCGTCGTACTGGCAGACCTGGTGCCTTAGGTTGTATACGAGGGACTATTGGTCAGCTGCTCACTCGTAATAACTTCATGGGCTACGTGACGCCACACAGACTCATAAAAGGGTGTTCCACACTCGCCGCATGGTTACAGGTGGCACTGACTGACACTCCCACGTCTAAATTCACATATAAACTAAATGAAGTGGCTGGGGGGAATGTCCGCCGTGATAGCTCAGTGGTTAGAGCGTCGAATGCGTTATTCGAAGGTCGCTAGTGCGATTCCTGCTCACGGCAGGTTGTTTTTAAGCCACTTGTTTCCTTCTTATTTACATTACACTGGTTCTATTACCTTCCCCTATATACTCGTTGGCATTAAAGATGTCATTAGTATATATATATATATATATATTATTGTGTTTTTAACGATCCATCCAATGAAAGCTGTGCCAGTTTTGACAGATAGCTATGCAACAATCTAGCAGTAAAAAACACAGTAGTGAGGGAACTTAAATAAGGCAGAATGAAACTTGTGAGGCTCCATTTTGCGCTGAATCATTGGTTCTTTACTCATTATTGATGGCAAAGAATCAACATTTCAAGCTTATTTATAGTCTTATTTCAGTTGTTCAGCTCAAACATATTCAGTCCACTTAGTTATTTTTAGGGTAGCAATGTTCGTTGAGTTGATATAAATCAAGCACAAAAAGCTGGTTAGCAGTTTGAAATTGCCATACAATATGGTGCTTACAAAAAAAATGGCACTTACAGCGTAATATTCCTTTCTGTATCTCCTCATCAGCTGCATTGGTGTCAAAGTAAGATTAAATTCTGCTTCTCAATTTCTTCTTCCAGCGCGTGCATAGCTACCTGGAACAAAATCAAAATATTCATTCAAAACTTCTAAATAAAAATATCAGCATATTCTTTGGTACACCACAGCATGAAGCAGAGTTATAACTAAGGAGCAGATGCAAAAATGTTCCAAAAGACGGGTGAGTCTAAGGTTAACAATACGGACTCAGACTTAACAAAGCAACACATAACAAAAACTACATAGACGTTTTTCCAAATATGCGGCTTATATCCTAAGAATGCCCTGGCACAAAAAGAGTGGAGATCACGAAGTTTACTGCTTGTCTCGTATGTCTCCAAAGGCAAATACATGGCCGTGGCTGTTCTTGCACGTTAACTTGTAACAATGAATGAATCACGACTCGAGAAGCTTTCTCTTCCCCCCTTTCGTTCCCGAGCCAGCGTCGTCTGATTGCTGAAGTCAAAGGTATGCCCCGTTGTCCAGCAGTGTTCGATGAGTTATGTCTTAGAATGCGTGGCACGCTTGGCTTTTGCAATGTCCCCTTTGTGCTCCTTGAGCCTTGTTGGTCGCTTCCTGCCTCTTCCACAGATTGGTCACTTCCTGCTTCTTCCACAGTGTTGCATACATGACTGTTTGTTAACAGAATTTGCAGTCACGTGAGATGAAAAATGGGGTTGGTGCAATGCAACAAGGCCATTATCCGAGGATATTTATCAATGACACCTAGAAACCCATTGGAAAGAGAACAAGAATTAGGTCATGGGAAAACACGACATCCATTGTTTCTATGCAGTACGTTCAAGGTTTTTTAGACTCTGTTCGGAAAGTGCTTCGTCCACTGGGCATTAAAACCGATTTCAAGCCCCATTGTACCTTGGGAAACATGTTCACCAAGCCCAAAGACTGCACCCCTGCGAACGATCAAAGCAGGGTTGTTTACAAGGTACTGTGCGGTGACTGCGACACCACTTATATCTGCGAAACAGGCAGAAAGCGGTCAACAGTGCTTAAGAAGCACAAAAAGGAGATCACAAAAACCACGCATTCTAAGACAGAATTCATCAAACACTGCTTTACAATGAGGCAAGCCTTCATTTTCCACAATGCAACGACGCTTACTGGGCAACAAAGGTAACGGAAGAGAAAGCTTCTCGAGTCGTGGTTCGACCGTCGTGACAAGTCAGCATGCAACAACAACCCCCTACCGGATGAGTAAAAACATACTAGACAAGCAGTGAATTCGGTGACCTCTGCTAATTTAGTGCCCATGCACACTGAGGATGCCACTCACAAAAGAGGTGAAATGTCTGTGTAGTTTTTGTTATATTTTGTTGTGTGAAGTCGGAGCAAATATTATAATCACGAAGGAGCAGAGTTTTGTTATCATCCTAATTTGACATATGTTCAATTTTTTCCAGGAAAAAAATTGTTTTTTATTCCAGCAAAAAACAAGTATTTATAGACTTGCTTTCTATCTTTGGTTACATATTTAGCTCCTGAGGCAAAATAAACATTGCCACTCAGCATTCATGCCATGGGTTGACTACTGAAAATTTACCATCCCATAAATATGCTATTGTCAGTGAACTGTTTTCTTGGCAAAATGTTATCTATGCGTATCTTCAATTTGACTACACCACCTGTGTTAATTCAAGAAGTGCATGGTCACCACCGAATTTTCGGTTGGTAGTTAGCTCAACAAGTGCTGCTACCTCTATCGGATTCGACATTCTAGATTTAAAGCATCAATAGAACCTTGACCCAACTTCATACATTTAAAAATTTGCCTTAAGTGGAATTTCCTGAATTTCTTAGAATAGGACAAGCTTAGTTTTTAGCTCTACAGTTTGCCGTATAAGATTCAAAAATTTATGTACTTCCTCTTCATGAAAACGCTGTATGAGCGGCTTCTCAGAGGCGTTCCCTTTAATATCATGTTAAGGTGCAAATTCACAACAAAACATAGCTAATTCAGGTACCATGTCTAGCCTTCCTTAAGCTAGTATAACTTCTGTTAGCAAAATTTCACCTCGTGCAAAGCAACAGAATACCCGAGTTTTACGACATTTCGTTTAACACATTATTTCTCTCTGACACTCAAATTACTCCAGTATGGACTACTCTATATTGCCTCTGTCGGAGCTTAAAGCATACTGAACAAAAACAGGGGGGGGGGGTGACGAAGGCATCAAAATTGCACTTGGGAGCAGCTTCTGTTCAAATAAACTATTGACTTTGAGTGTTTCTGAAGATCAGCCCACATTTTCGAAACATTGCTAGCACGCCGCACCTGCACACCAGTCTTTGTGAGGCCGCACATTGATGGGCGTGATGTCAGACGTCCTTGCGGCATATGTAAGCTGCACGCTTTCCTGTCCTTGGTAGACGAAGAAAGTGCTTAACAGCGCAAACGACAGGAGGGTGTAGAAGAGGCGAGAAAAAAGCGCTAAGCTAACAACCAAAGTTTATTGCAATCGAACTGCAATATATAGGAAAACAGAATCTGCGCATAACCACGCAACATCAGCAAAATCGGACATACATGTGCCAAACGGCCTACCTTATCAAGAGCCAGTCATTTCAGGGGACCCTAAATAACAAAATTCACAGCCGTGAAGAAAAATCGAAGGTAGGCTAACACAGGAAGCACCAAATTGTGGAATGTGGAAGGCTTCGCTACTATCACGCTCGCGCTGATTTTTAAATAGCCCCATGATCGCACAGTTGTCAAAAATTGGCTGGAAGCCACACTTTTTACAATGGTCCACGAAGTGGCTGGGAACGGAACCTTTCAGAGAGTAAGCGTGCTTCCTCAGGCCATCATTAATGCATCGGCCTGTTTGGCCAACGTAACAGAGCCCGCATGTAAACAATATCTTGTTTGCAATCGATAAAACACATTCAACATAGCGCGTAGCGTTTTTCTTAGTACATGCTTCTTTCTTACGTCCGTCACTATTAACTCTGCGACATAGCCCAGCGAGCTTGTCGCGTGCGCCGAACACGACTGGTACACCTATTTTTCCAGCGACCTTCTTTATCCTATGGGAAACTTCGTGTATGTAGGGGATAACAGCCGAACTGGAATGTGCTTTGTTGAGTATGTTGTTGCTTGTCCCGTATCAAGCACTCTTAGTGACGTAAGGAGAGTCTCGGCGATGGAAGTTAGCAGGGTATTAGGAAAACCTGCTTGTTGAAGGTGATGAACTTGGTTTGAAAACTACATTCTACTTGGTGGTGACAAGAGCGCGTTAGAGCTGCATTTAGGCAAGAAAAAGCGATGCCACGCTTGACTAGCTTAGGATAGGCGGACGTAAAGGGAAGAAAGCTTTTCTTTGAGCGTGGCTCGTACCGCCAACAGACATGGTCCCCCAGAAAAAGCATTTCTAAGTCTACAAATCGTAGCTTGTCATCAGGAATAAGCTCCAACATTAATTCAAGTTGCTTCCTTGCATGCCGAAATAGGTCACAAATCTCACCGGTGGTTCGTCGAGGGTCAAATTGGTCGATGGGGTACAACACTAAAAAGTCGTCAACGTAGCGGAACACTTTAACAGTTCTTGTCTGATGAAGGTTAGCCATGACACGTCTGTCATACTGGGCGAGTAAAAAGGTCACTAAGAACCGGAGCTAAGCAAGAGCCAATGCACACTCCTTCCCGCTGAGTGTAGAAGGGGTCCTTGTGAAGTACAAAGGTCGAAAGTAGATAAAAGCGCCGTAGTTATAAAAACCTGTGAACAAGAATTCCAAATGCATTCTGAAATTTGATGCAGCCATAACACTCAATACGCTGGCTAACTTCATCGCACACAAGGTGACCACAAGGTCACCTGTCCTGCTACTCTCCCTTTTCCACCTTTGCTTTACATCGTGCACTCTTCCTTCCACAGAGATGCTAAGATGGCCCCCGTTTTGGGGCTTTATTCTCCAGTTGGTAGCACTATTCACTGCCGGTGCTATTCATACTCATTCTAGGAAGCCTACAGTAGCTACGTAGTAGGTTGAGAGACACGATCGATGGCTGGCGAGGTTCGCAAGCCTGTTTCCGGGGATGTTAAACGTCACCATCTCTACTTGATCATGTGGCCACTATATGTGGCAGTTCGTAAAAAACACCACAGCACACAACACGCGCTCCAGTGTTTCCTTTAACAGTGATCTCCTCTGTACATACACAGTGGGTCTTGCGGATGGTCCACTTGACAAACAGTTGCTACATACACAAGTTTCCCAGAAATCTCTTTTACTACTTCCTGGCTATCATTACACAAAGTCCTTTTTCCCTTTTCTATGCCTTGCAGCGAGCCAAAAAATTCCGATTTCATGGGCATTAACAGCGGAAGGGATTCGCCAGCCAAAACATTACAGGTCTCATGCATCGCTAAACGGATATATGGGTTTTCACATTCTTTTTTTACATAGCTAATTGAAACCTTCAAGAATGTGAATGAAAATCGAGGTGACATTGGTCATGATGTGGTGCAAGCGTGGTGGGCAGGCAGAGGGATAGATGAGGTCAAACAGCGCAATATTCACACTTGGAGGACGGTCTCACATTTGCATACACAAATGTAGTGCTCAGATTTAGTGAAACATAAGAGAGTCAACTCTTTCAGCTACAAAACGAGTTCCCCTCGCACCACAACTAATTTGTAAGACAGACGCTAATTGCACTCATTGAAGTTTGAACACTGAATCTAATGACATCATATCATCTTAGATTTCGAATCCAAAAAGTAAGTATTTAATTTGATATGCCTTTGGCAGTATTAAATTCACTGTGAGAAGTTGATAATATTCACGCCCTCCTACAAAATAAACAACACACTGCACATGGTCGAGAAAGTTTAGAGGTCTTATCAAGCACGAAAAGTGCCCGTCACTGTCTAGACGAGCGCTAAACAAAATCATTCGTTGACATCATAGATCACCAAATTTTTTGAAATCATGACGCCATCACGTGACATAACTGCTTGGTCTAAATTGGGCAGATCCCCGAAAAACTGACAAACTGCATGAGGTGCAGAAAGCTTTTCACGGGGACATACAGTTGACCAAGAAACAGAAAAAGATGGCTGCTTCGGCATTCAGACCCTCCAAGACAAATGCACATGGGATCTAGGAACTAGGGAGCTTTATTAGGACAGAAATTTCGCTTACTACCTGCCCACTTACCGGGCTTTCACGAATGTGACGACGCACCTGTCAGAATCTGATCAGCTTGTGCACATGGTACTGCAGATATTTTCATTCCAGTTTCAGAACCGAAGTACAGTGGTGTGGTATACGATGCCATCACACGAAACGATTGCTTCATGAGTGCTCACCAATGTGAGTATTGATAGCACTGACATGTGAGATGGCTCTCGCGAAAACTCACGCACACGTTTTTTGCCAAGGTTCCAATTTATGTGTTCGAAACTGAAAATTGCCCCCGCCCTCCTACCCCCTTTGTGATTTTACCATCTGCAGTGTCTGGAAAGCACGCTAGCTAATTGGGATCGTTGGCTTAGCGAGTGGAAGCTTCGAAACCAGTCCGGGTATCACATTTGTCATTTGGGGGCGCAGGAAAATAGGCGGCTTACACATTTGTGGCTGTACCCACGGAGTGAGTACTCGAAGAGGTTCATCGGAGGAATACGCTTGAGTGCGTCTATGTTTCAGCGAACGTCTCATTTTCTAGGTGTCTATGGCGGCCGATGCTGAGAGTAAATGAGTTATGTCTCACTTTCGTCAGTGAAGGCCAGGTGCCAAGAAAGTAAGATATAACATGACCTACATAAGCAAACAGATTATTTGCGAAAGCTTAGCTTTCCTAGAGGTAAAGTGTGAACGTCTTGTCTATTTCACGCAGTTCAAGCTTTATTCCTGCTACCTCTCTGGTAGACCAGTCACTGCTAAATACAAAGAGCAAGTGGCGTCACATCAATGTTTTTCTAGGACACAATGATCATTCGCAATACATGTACTACTGTTGTGTGAGTGTAAGTATTACGCTAGCAATCACAATTTTTACCGAGAAGTTGGTGTACTAAAAACAATGTTTCCAAACTTCAGAAGGCGTCGAGAGACTCTACGTTTGTTTTGCTGCGCGTGGCTGGGAACACTATTAATGGCGAGGTCAGGCTATAGGTGGCAGCACCATCTCATAAAAGCGCGGATAAGCGGTCGTCGACACGTATTTAAATACACGGAGCTGCACTTCGTTGCGTGTGGTCTGAGCCGATTGTCGGCGGATAAAATGCAGTGAATAAACTTTACAGTTAATGTCTTCGCTCTTCTCTACTGAATCGGTGCACGACCCTCATGCAATGTTAACATGTTAACGTTGATGTTAATAACGTTGACAAGCGCATTCTGCCTTTCAAAGGAAGGCTCGCCCTGGGTGACTCTCTTTACGCTTTCACACTAAGTCGCGCCTTTGCTGTGTTGTTTGTACGTAGTTACCTTGTGTTTCGCCTATTAGGCAGTGTTGTAGCGTGACAAAACTACCTATTTACATCTTTGTCATCTGCATTACAAAAAAGAGAGAAAGAAAGATCGTAGAAAGCCCGCATATCTGTGTGATTAGTTCAGTACCTCCATTCGCACCTTATACGCAAATGTTTTTTCTCTCATTCTGTTCACCATGAAATGTGGGACAGACGATAAGTCTAGTCAGTAAACTTGGTGGCGGATGGCGCTTGCGCTACACTGCGTTTACCACGTGTACGCACATGTTCTTGCACTAGTAAAAATCTTACATGAGAGTTCAGCAGAAAGCTTTCGTCGATGAATCACATGCATGATAGTGCTACAACAAAGACCTAGTTAATGGAGCAAGATGTTTTTTTTTCAGACAAAAATGACCACTGCTTTCTGTCGGTCATTAACAATGCCACACAAACGCTGAAGACAATGGAAAACAAAACAAAATTTTCAGTGAAATCGTACGACGTTATATATAAGGCATCCCGTATGAATAAGTTTTCAATGTCTGGGTTTTTAAGGCGTTCTTAAATATAAGCACACGGTTGCGCATGGTAACTTTCTTTCAAGTACAGTTTAAGTACCGATGTGTTACAGTTTATGCGATTGTAATGTTTCTTTGTAGTGGTACCACGGCCAAATAAACACAAGTAAGGCTCCTCACATGATCGGTAAACAACAGTGCCGTAGTTGTACACCAACCATCAACGCACAAGTGCATGCCCTAGAACCTTTTTTTTAACAACCCAGTCAATATAAAACGCTGAATTCGCACACCATTTAAAGTCCTCATGTTTGGGAGGATGCCAAGAGCATTTTGCGATGTACTGAAACAGAAAGCGACACCCACTCTGAAATTATCCTGCTGAATGGAGGGTACGAAGACAATAAACAGCAATATAGAATGTTGCACTAGCCGATCGTATTACAATGCATCAGCAGTCGAGCAAGACCAAATGTTTTCATACGTCGTCTCAGAGATACGTAGAAACAGGTACACTCTCACTTACATGACCGAACCAACCACACATTTAGAATGTACATGACGTTTGCACACATAGAAACAGGAAGTGGCCAGAAGACGACGCACAAAGCAATCCACACTTCGCCACTTTGTCCAGATGCCGCCAGGTGGCGACTCTGCTCGATCTCACGGCCAATAGAACTCACGCAGCCATCCGCACTTTTTGCGGCAGCCAGAGAAATATGGAAAATTAACTCACAGTTTACAATATAGCTACTGCGCATATGCAAGTTTGTTTTCCATAAACTTGCCCGCAAACTATCCACAAACTCATCAATAAGGCCTTTTCAAGTGTGAAAAGCGCCTCCATCGAGGTCACCGAAATCGAAACTTGAGCCTGTGACCTTTGAAGTTATCCGCCATGCACCGGTAAAGAAATTTGAGGGCTTGGAATTTTTCAGAAATGATTTGCCGACGATTCATGGTACCTCTCAGTTAGCACCTGCCGCCACCCTGTGCAACGTTTATAGAGGCTGCTTGGCCTTGTGACCGCCCTCCCCTCTCAAGAAAAAAAACGTGACGCGCAACATGTCACCACCTCTTCGCATGCGCAGGCTAATCTCTCAAAGGATGTCTAATGTGATACTACCCTTCAACCAGAGTCACATCGAATACACACTGACATACATTCCTAACCTCCATGTGAAAGAAAGACCACCAGGTAGATAGATATGTGCGGTTTAACGTCCCAAAACCACTATATTGTCACGTGCTTGCTCAAGAAAGACGATGGCAGTTGTGCATGTGCCATGAAAGACTATGAAATTTACAAAAATGGAGAACTCGCTTGCGCGTTCTATTAAAAAGACTGACCTGCTTCTTGTGTATCTATCTCTGCGGCAAGACCTCTGTTTTTACGTCGTGACACTGGTAGAGGTGCTGGAGCCTACAACCTGATGCAGGACAGTCTTGCTCAGGCCCGTTCACCTAGTCCAGAGACAGCCCCTCGTCACGACTCCGGTGCACTGATTCAGTCGGTGCCTACTAGGCCTAAGTCCGGAGTCCGCACCTGTCTCACCTCTTTCCAGCATGGCAGCTCCTACGACATCCATGGTTATCCTTTCATCGCAGACCACTCTTCCCTCTCTGGTGACTCTTGAACATCATCGCGTTCCTGAAGTTTTCCGTGAGAAAAAGTACGAGGATGTCGAGGACTGGCTCAAACAGTTCAAATGGGTCACTGTTTCCAACTACTGGAGTGAACAGCACAAATTTGACCATGCATATTTCACACGGGAAGATAGCCATCACACGTGGTACGAGAACCGCGAGGCTACATTTCAATCTTGGGAAGATTTCCGTCGAAAGCTCCTCGATACATTTTTGAACTCGGACCGACAGGACCACGCACTGCAATTGATTGAGAACCGCATGCAAGAAGCCAACGAAACAGTCGCCATATACGCAGAGGGTATAATCCGCCTGTTTCAACGAGCTGACCCTAAAATGCCCGAGGCGAAGAAGTTGCGTCACCTAATGCAGGGTATTAAAAACTAGTGTTTGTGGACCTCGTACGAAATCCACCAACAACAGTAGATGAATTCATAGGAGAGGCGACTGTCATCGAGCGCGCACTGCAACAATGACGCCGACACTTCGACCACATGCCGAACCACACGGCAGTAAGTGCTGCAGCTCAAAAGAATGCCGTATGCGAAAGTTCCCTGCGACAAATGATTAGGGAAATACTGCGTGGTGAACATCGGGCCCTCTGCGTTCTCCCTACCCAACCGCCTGTCGCACCTGTTGCCGAAATCGTCCACCAGGAGTTGAGGCAAGCCATTACACCACCCGTGCCACGTCATGAGCCACATCCAGCGAGCTACGCTGATGTGGTCTGTCGTCCTCCACCATCATTCGTGGCGACACCCTTCCAGCCACGACCCACTGCCGTACCTTGGTGTCAGCGGGATTCTACGAGACGACCACCAGTTTGTTGAACTGTCTTAGGCGCATGGCCAACCGTTGACCTATTTGCTTCCGCTGCGGAGAACCCGGTCACATTGCCTGCTATTGCCGTCATAGTTATTCAAGGTTCGGGAACTTTTCTCGTCCCAGTTATTTCCGCTCTGAAGACCGTCGTGCCCACGATGCTCATGAACTGTCGCCTGGATAAGCAGCTCTATTGCGTCGCTGGCGATCTCCATCCATTGCGCGTCACCGTGAATTCCCTCAGAGCTACGCGGATGTCACCAGAGGCCTTTCGCCTAGCCCGCGCCGGGAAAACCAACTGCTGCGACCTCCGGGAGCAAGTTTTCCAATCGTCAACACACCGAAAAGTCCCCTTTATTGTCGCAAGAAGATATGACAACAATTAAGACGAAAATGACGACGAATACGACGACGAATAGTAATGCCGATGAAGTTGTACGTGCGGATTTTAGCGTTCTCATTGGCGGACATCAAGTTACAGCACTTGTTGACACTGGTGCCAACTTCTCAATCGTGCGACAAGAGCTCACCGACCGCCTCAGAAAGGTCAAGACACAGCGGACAGGGCCGCACATAAGGAGTGCAGGTGGTCAGCTGATGATTCCCCCGGGAAAACGCATCACTCGACTTTGCATCGGGGATTCTAGCTTCGTGCCCACTTTCATCCTGTTGCCAGACTGCTGCAAAGAGCTAATTTTGGGCATGCATTTTCTTCAAGATCATAGCGCTATTATCAACATACCTCAACGTATGGTGACATTTTGCGCACATCCGTATGCCGACAACAGCAGCGATGAACCAAGCGGCCATTTGCAGAATAGCCGACGATGTGACGCTCCCACCCAGATTCTGCTGCCTTGTGTCAGTGTCCGGTGGGTGGCCTTGCTAAAAATATGTGATAGCGGAGCACATAGTTACTCTTTTGCTCACGCAAGGCATTTCCATAGCGAGAGGCGTCCTGGCGCTTACTGGTGGACAGGCAGTAGTGCTCCTCACAAACTTCAGCAATGAGCGCCATCAAATCCAGAAGGGTACCACGATTGCCTACTTCGACGATGTAGCCCAAGTCGGAGATTGTTTTGCTTTGCAACCAGATGACGCGGCTGTCCCCGCCTCGACAACTTTGCCGGTGGGCATTTGCTCCACGCTACCACCATATGATAGGAAGCGCCTGCTTGAACTTATACACCAATTCGAAAACTGCTTTTCGCGTACGTCAAAGGTCCAGCAAACACCATTGACCAAGCAGCGCATAATTACTGAAGACAACACGCGACCGATTTGGCCGAACGCCAACCGTGTGGCTCCAGCAGAACGCGAGGAGATTCAGAATCATGTACAGAAGATTTTCGCGGATGACGTCATACAACCTGCGAAAAGTCCTCGGGCGTCCCCCGTGGTTTTGGTCAAGAAAAAGACGGCAGCTTGCGCTTCTGCATTGATTATCGCAAGTTGAACCAGGTCATGAAGAAAGACGTCTATCCACTGCCTCGCATAGACAATTCACTCGATCGGCTGCGTCATGCGCGCTATTTTTTTTCATTGGACCTCCGAGCGGCTACTGGCAGATAGAAGTTGACGAGAGCGATCGTGAGGAAAACGGCTTTTGTGACGCCCGATGGCCTTTACGAATTTAAGGTGCTTCCTTTTGGGTTTTGCTCGGCGCCAACCACTTTTCAGCGCCATATGGACACCGTATTATCACGCCTGAAATGGTAAACATGCTTGGTCTATGTGGACGATAGTATTGTATTCTCAGCAACATTAGAGGAACATCTCAGCCGTTTATTCACCGTCCTCCAAGCCATACGTTCGGCCGGCCTTACTTTAAAACCAGAAAAATGTCATTTTGGTTTCAACGAACTCAGCTTCCTAGGCCACGTCGTCAGTCACAAGGGTGTTCGACCTGACCAAGCCAAAAAAGACGCCGTAGCGCAATTTCCTGCACCACGCTACAAAAAGGCCGTGAGACGCTTCTTAGGGTTGTACGCCTGTTGCCGGCGATTTATCGAAGACTTTTCGTCTATTGCGGCACCATTTACACGGCTCACATGTGAGGAAGTGCCGTTTTTTAGTAGTGAACAAGAACAAATGGCATTCAATGAACTACGACAACGCCTGCAAACACCTCCAGTCCCTGCGCACTTTGACGAGGAAGCTCCTAGAACACTTAACACTGACGCCAGCAATGTAGGTCTGGGTACCATTCTGGTGCAGTGGCAAGACGGCTGTGAAAAAGTAATAGCCTACGCCAGAGGAACTTTCTCTCGCACGGAGGAGAACTACTCGACTAACGAGAAGGAGTGTCTCAGCGTGGTGTGGGTGGTAATCAAATTTCGTCCATATTTGTACGGCCATTCCTTCAATGTTGTTAGCGACCATCACTCTTTGTGCTGGCTCACCAACCTTATAAATCTATCTGGCCGTTTCGCGCGCTAGAGCCTAAGGCTGCAAGGGCTCGACATGACCATCAGCTATAAATCTGGGAAAGGGCACACCGACGCCGACTGTTTCTCACGGTCGCCAGTGGAGACTGCCGCACATGATGACGAAAACATCGACGCGGCATTCTTGGGAGTTGTCAACACGGCCACTATTACACAAGGGCAGCGCAATGACTCCGAGCTGTTACCACTCATTGAATATTTAAAAGGACGACGTAAAGACGTGCCGTGGTTATTTGCTAGAAGACTGCCATCTTTTTGCTTGCGAAACGATGTTCTCTATAAGATAAACTTCTCATCAACCGGCAACCCGCACTGGCTTGTCTTGCCTGCCTCTCTTCGAAAAAAATAATGAAAGCGTGCCATGATGAAGCAAATTGTGGTCATCTAGGCTACACCCGAACATTTTGCCGACTACGGTGAAAGGACTACTGGCCAAAGTTAACTGCTTCTGTTAACCATCACGTGCCAACTTGCCCCGACTGCCAAAGACACAAAGCGCCTCCCAGCAAGCCAGCCGGTCTTTTACATCCTGTCGAAGCACCAGCAAAGCTGCCCACCCTGATTGGAATGGATTTTCTGGGCGTTTAAACTTCCACAACAGGGAACAGATGGATTATTGTGGCCACTGATTAGCTCTCGCGTTATGCAGAGACTAAAACACTGCAGCGCAGCACAGCTGCAGAAGCCGCTCAGTTCTTTATTGAAAACATCGTCCTTCGGCATGGCGCTCCGACAGCTGTGATCACAGAGAGAGGACCTGTCTTCACCGCAGAACTTTTGGAGTCAATTCTAAGACTCAGTGGTACAGTTCATCGGAGAACAACTGCATACCATCCACGGACAAACAGAGTGACGGAGCGCCTAAATAGGATCCTCACAGACATGATCATCATGTACGTTGACACGGAACATAAAAATTGGGATCAGATATTGCCGTGCGTGACCTTTGCCTATAACACCGCTCGACAAGAAACCACTGGAATGACGCCTTTCAGTCTGATCTGTGGTCGCGAAGTCATGACAATGTTGGACGCCATGTTGCCGCTTGAGTGTGACGACATCCAAGTAGACGCCGAAGAATTCACTCAGCGTGCCGAGGAAGCAAGACAGCTCGCGCGTGTACGCCTCTGTCATCAACAGCACCAAGATACACAATAGTAGGACCCCCGACACAAGTGCATTAGCTACACACCAGGTGACAAGGTCTGTGTCTGGATTCCGATACGTCGACGTGGACTGTCTGAAATACTGCTAAGACGGTGCTTTGACCCATACAGCGTCACGCGACGCTTGAACGACGTGAACTACGAAGTTGTTCCCGACACTGGCTGTAGTTCTAAGCGCCAAAAGCATTTACTCGAAGTCGTTCACGTCGTGCATAGAAAACCGTATTTATCGAGTTAATTAGCTCCCAGTTACCGTGTTGGCACGACCACTTCATATGCCCGGTAAAGCGCCTAAGCTGCGCGTCGGGACGATGCCTCTTTCGGAGGGAGGAAAATGTCACATGCTTGCTAAAGAAAGACGATGGCAGTTGTGCATGTTCCATGAAGGACTATGAAATGGACGAAAAAGAAGAACTCGCTTGCGCGTTCGAATAAAAAGACCGACCTGATTCTGGTGTGTCGATCTCTGCAGCAAGACCCTTGTTTTGACGTCGTGACAATATGATTATGAGAGACGCCGTAGTGGAGGCCTCCGGAAATTTTGACCAACTGTTGTTTTTCACGTGCACCCAAATCTGAGCACACGGGCCTACAACATTTCCGCCTCATCGAAAATGCAGCCGCGACAGCCGGGATTATATCCCATGACCTGCGGGTCAGCAGCCGAGTACCTTAGCCACTATACCACCGCGGCGGGGCAGACCACCAGGTAATGTTCTACGAGTCTCAAATATAAGAGAAGCGAAGATCAAGTTCTTTGTGTACTTTAGAAACACTTTTGCAGTGGCCTGGCTACAAAGGGGAGCAACCGAGCAGGTCCTAGAATTCTCGGCACGATTGCCAAACCACCCGGTCAGAAATGTAGCACGCTTTCTTCCCTTCTTTTTTTCTGTCACTCCCTCTCTTTCATTTTTTTTCAGCAGCCCCTCGGCGTTACATTGTGCATTGGAGACGTAGCGATTAGATTTACTCACTGGGCTAGACGCTGAAGTCTGGAATCTGGAAAAGTAACCCATACGTTTTTCGGCAGCATGGTCATGTTTAGCGGCTTCACTTTTGACAACCATCGAACTCGCACGAGACAACTCCATGGTTCTTTTCACAGATAATATCACCACCAAAAAATGCTTGCAAGATTTATTATGTGTTGAAAATCTTTTGATTCAAGCACTGCTCCGAAAATTTAGTGAGCATTGGTAATCACAAAACATGATATGGTCCTTCTAATGTGCAATAATTGTTGTGAATTAGCAATAAAAGAAAAAAGTAAATTTGCAGAAACCTGCTGAGCCGAAAAACTGAGCAAAATTCACTGCTGTCTGACATTTTCTAATAAATTAATTCAAGACAATTTTTTATAGAAAAGGCTTGCTGCTTCAATTTTGAAAATTTCATATTTTCGCCTTGGATAGTTTTTTCGTCTCGTCGGTAATGTCTCAACAAGTGTATTCATAAATTTGAGAATGCCAGTAGTTATAATTCATGAACTATTCGTCAGAACACAAAACAACTTCGCGTAGACTTTAGGTATATTGTAGCCTGGAAACCCATTCAATATTATTGTTCTACACAAAAAATAAAATGTTATTCACTCATAAACTTACATTGTCCTGCCCCTTGCAATTGTAGCCTGCATTAGTTTCTGTTTGCTTTACTGGCTACATATCTTCATAATAGATTCAATAAAATGAAATTCCCCACCACGCAGAGCAACATATGTATCACTAACATGCGTATCTCCCTTCTTTTTAATGTGCTCTGCTTCCATAATTTTTCGTGACAAGGTATCATTACTCTATTCAAGGACGGATACACTGAAAAACCTTGCCTCACATTTGCAGGAACCGCAATGTGCAGGCAAATGGGCTGTTGCATGAAGGACAGAATTAGGGAGCAAGAACTTTCTGTGAAAAGTGAACTTTCCACACAATGTTCATTTATTAAGCATGCGTATGGTTTCTACTTTTATATATTTCACTGGTTTTTCGAGAATAAGGTTAGTTGCGAGTGACACCCTTTCTCTTCTGTCCTAAATTTTCTTCCCCGATGGTACGTATCTCTGTGAAAGCCTTGCAACACCAAAGTTTTTCTGTTCACCTGTTCATCTAGTTACAGCAAGGGTCAGCTGTACAGAGAAAAAATAACAAGAAATGAAAGCTTCAAACCATGCACCCGATAAAAAATATCAGGATAAGCGAAATCAAAAAGATGCAGCCTAACTGCTTCCATCCCTAAATCACATCATAAGAGAATGCTCCTTATTTGAAAGGTGCAACGACAGCATGCTTACACATGCGTCAGTTGACCTTGCAATCTCCTTCACCTCTACTATCTTCCTGAACCTTTGACCTAGAATAATGCAAGGAACACACTGTTTTCAAAAATGGGCCTAACCTATTGACCCACGCAAGGATTCCGAGAAACCTTAAAACTTCTGTTTATACACTGTAATGGTGCTCAGAGAGTGTATCTTTACGCAAGGCTCCGGTTTGAGCAACTGACCTTCCGGCATGTCACAGAATGATAAGAGCATTTAAGGGCTCATTCTCCTTTCATAGACACAACCTGAGCATTCATTACAAAAACTTTGCATAGCATTTTTTCTCTTGCAATGAGTAGTTAACGACACGCTCATCGTGGATGGACCGGCGAGTTACCTAAAAAAGGTTTTACAGTGCTCAGTCACCATTTAGGTTTAGAGAGCGCCAAGTGATGTGCGACCTAAGGTGGCTTTCATGCGAGCATAGCTCGCTACATGAACAAAAAACGCATGCATGTGGTCACCACAGAGACAACTTTCTTCAAAGACGGCTTCCTGGGTGCCTCGATGATAGCCTCTGAGATGTAAATATGCATGACCCATAACTCTGCACAGCCAAAGCAAGGGCATCACCTTTTGTGCTCCCATGCAAGTCCCCCTCTTCATTGGAAGAAGTCTGCTAGGAGAACACTTGCAAGGGTTGTGGAAGCCAACACAAACTTAAGACGTAGAAGGCAGTGGGTTTTATAGACGGAAACCAAAGGGATGTTCTGCAAGTAATGGTATGACAAGCACTCAAAATTTATTTTAAGTGTGTTCCAGTATATATTATTTGTTGATATTTTGTAAACAACAAGCGTGTCCCTACATATCTATCCCACAAGTTAACTCGTCTGCAAAGGCTGCTCCGAGCAAATGAAAGAGGAGGGACAAAAGATACAAAGTTGCAGCGCCACCTTCCAAATGAAATTTATTACAAAACAGCGCAGATGTTTCTACAGTCCTCTAATGAGAACAGATAATCAGCCCATGAAAAATGTTGGAGAGGTTATTAGTACCTTTTTGACTTTAGTACAGCAATTACGATAAAATATTAGGAAATTACTGTCGACGAACACACAACTTTCGACCGGCAAAGAATAAACCTACAACCTTCGGATAATGCATTCGATTCTCTTATCAATTGAGCTAAAGTGGCGGCGGTCCTCTTGTCGACATCGTCAAGTGTTTCCGAGCAAGTAAACCTGTGAATGTTTGTCAGCACGGTAAATAGCACGTGGTATTCTTACATGTCAGTAGCTGACATCAAGCCGTCCTACACTACATAAATCCATTAAGTCTACAGGAACGAGACCCTCACGATGAATGAACAAAAGAAAATTTTAGAGGCTCATTTTTCTTTGTTAAAGGAATTGTGTTCACCAAGCGTTTAAGACATGTTACACAATCTTAACTGTGATCATAGCTGCACCCTTTTCAGTTCATTCAAGAGGTGGATCTGTACAGGCAAGAAAGCAGACGGCCTGTACTTCAGGACTTTCTCCCAACCTCCTTGAGTCAGACCTTGAGAGTCATTGTTTATGCAATGTACTACAATTGCCTTCTTCCTTTCTTGGGCCTTCGATGTGGCCCGCCACTCCTCTTCACGTCTTGGATCCGTCACATACCTAAGCACACTCACAGCTGCCAACAACACATCTTGAACGAAACCCGCAATATTAACATGGGATGCTTACTCGGATAATACATCATCCACCTTGTTTGTGATGAGACGATTGCCACAGAGAATGCGGCAAAGGCAAGTGCTTGTTCCACCTATTAGCCACTTTGAAAGACCGCGACACAAAAGCAACATTGGCTTCCAAGCACAAGGTTTATACCCCTAATATGAGTGTTATTCTCTTAGAAACCGCCTTAATTTTAGGAAATATTAGTGCCTCATTCAAGAAGCAGCTACGCTATTTTAAGAAATCAGAGCACATCCTAAGAAAGCGTCAAAGTCGGCACGACATTCTATTCCCAGCCTATTGATTCTTCCTAGTGAAACACCAAAAAAAATCATCCACAAAGCAGGAGGATCTTGCAGCACTGAAAGTCATCAAACTTTTATTTATATTTTTCCTTTCAGCACAGGCCAAGTACAAGTAATCAAAAATCAACGAAATGATTAACCAAATATAAACAGCCTGCCAGCGCAAAGTATCTACTGCTCTGTGTCAAGGATGCTATCGAAATTCTTTCAGCAGTATCCTGCCCTGGAAAGTGTCGATTGTCACTGGCAGGTGTTTAAAAGTGTTTCTCAGGCTGTTACTTGAGTCTATCTTTTCTGGCTTGGTCGTAAATGTGAGTTTGTAACGGCAGCGTATTAGTATTAGATCGAGGACAGTATCAATTCCTGAAGAACAGCACTTGACTTGTATTTGAACGAACAATATTAACAAATTTCTAGGTTTCAATGTTGTACAATCTCCTGCTATGTGGATAAGTTTTCACTGTTTATTTGTTTTGCAGAATCTGTGGATTGTGAGCAGCTTGTTATGCCCAGTATGAAGGTTTTACAGCACAAGCTCCAGCATCTTGTGGCAACACATTCAATTTCCAAATGTTTCATAATCAAATCTCTGCGCCTAACACAGCTTTTTACAAAATGGTGCACAAGTTGGCAGTATAAGCTCCGTCTATGGAAGCCACTGCTGCCTTTCTTGTTGGGGCACACAAAAGGGACCAAGAGGGCAGCCATGCACATGGTCTTGCAGAATGCTCTGTGTGTATCACCTTATCACAAGGTGGTTGAAGCAATTCAAGTAAGTGTATAGACTTCGTAATTAAGGTTCATCTCAAGTTGAGTTGCCTCTAGCCGAGGATTTGCTTAGGCATGGGAAGTATCCTATGTGTAAAAGGCAGCTACGGACCATCTGAAGGGCTGCAAGAAAAGAAGACAGCTGCCGTACTTAGCATGCATAGTGTCTCTCACAAACTGTACTAGAAAATAGGGGAAAGTGCTGGAGTTGAAGTAGTGTTCATGGCCCCTGAAACTTTTTGACTTATGCAGATTCACACCATTATTAACAATGTTGCCTGATTTGTTCACTTTTCAATTATTTGCAAGTGGTTAAAGCAAATCAATAGTTGAGCCGCCCATCACCGCATCGATAGGGATACGCTTTACAGGCGGTGGTTGTTTCAACTACCATAATACCATCATATTCGTTCTCCTCACAAACAAATGGGAGTAAAATAATAATAATGTTACAAAACGAAGAAACGTGTACATATAAACTAACGCTGACTTGAGCCAAATACAGAAGGCCATAATAACAGACACAACGGAAGAATTAACGGCGAAACTGGTGCTTCAGGTAAAGATGGTGAAACCATTGTTTAAACGGTGTGGCTAGGCTTACGTCCAGACGTAACTGTAAGCACCGCAGTCGTTACGTCCAGACGTAACAATAGCCACCACAATCGTTACGTCCATACGTATCTATTGCCAGCGCTATCGTTACGTCCACGCGTAACTATAGCCAACGGATGCCTAGACATAACTATAGCCACTGCTTGCGTTAAGTGTATGGTACCCACCATATAACAATGACGACATTTGCATCTGCTACGGTAAAGTCTGGCATTGCATCTCGCTTAATTTAGCGGTCAAACGTAACTATAGCCAGACTTCTTGTTACGTCCAGCCGCAACTAAAGCCAAGGGTGTCGCTACGTCTAGACATAACTATATCCACTGCTTGCGTTACGTCCACGGTACCATGGTGACGTTTGCATCTGCTATAGTTTCATGGAACTTCGACTAATTAAAGGAAAATGCTTTATTTTTGTGGCCACTACAGCGAGAATTAAATACTTGATTGTTTCCGTCCCGCAAAATCAATCACATGCAACGTGAACATGCACAGATACAACAAAAACGATCGCGCACAGTGAGAATTATTTGTTACCTAGGGCTAGTACTCTATTGACCAGCAGACTACACTTCTCACTCGCGTAATAGGAACGTTAGGCCAACTTCGTACATTATTGCCAATCAACAGGGTACTGACCATCGGTGACAGTAGTGTTTTTCACTGTGCGTGTGCGAGTTTAGGTTGTATGTAAATGATGTTGCACGACATAAACAATCAAATATTCAATTCTTGCTGTAATGGCCATAAAAATTTAAAAAAGTATTTCTCTGTAATTAGTTGAAATTTTATAAAACTGTACCACTTGGCTTTTCAGTTTGCATGAATGAACCACTGAAGGGCGTGAGTGGACTCTTTCTCTGTGTGTGTGTTTGTGTGTGTGCACACGCCCTAACCGGCCTTAACAGGTGCTAGGTCAAGCTTGGTATCACAAGGATTTTGAAATCGACAAAACTTCACGAGATGGTTTCTAACGGATGGATGGATAAGGGCGGAGAACACCTGCATACTACTATTTGATAAGGGTGTACCGTTACGTTGGGCAGCGGCTTGCAATGCTTAGCCGGAATACATTAATTACTAGTACTAGCACTATGTGCAGACAAGGAATAAAATTCACTCGAGTCTTCATTGTAGCCAGCAATCAATTAACCTCGTCCTGGTTATTTCTACCTTCTTAAAGTCTGTTTCGCCCGCACTGCCCTAAACCCTGCCGAGCTTTAAAAATATTTCCACCATTACCTAGGACTTCAGGTGAATACCTTTAAGAGAACAGTATCATCTTTTTCAGCATCAGCTGCTTCCCCCTTGTCATCTCTACATATGCGCTACATATTGTGCCTATCCCTTCGCATTTAGCTAGGTAAATCTTGGTGTGCAATACTCCCACTTTGGCGAAGTACAGCAGAGAACCACCCCAAGAATTATCGTTATTCTTGCTTGAGCCTCTGATCTCATGCACAAGACCGCATAGCCAAACGTCAGAACAGGAACCATGACCCCTTTCCGAATCCCTCTCACTCTCATATATACATACACACACACACACACACACACACACATATATATATATATATATATATATATATATATATATATATATATATATATATATATATATATATGTGTGTGTGTGTGTGTGTGTGTGTGTGTGTGTGTGTTTCTCGGCGCCTCAGGGGCACGGCCCCTGAGGCGCCGAGAAATGCCTCTGAGGCTTCTCTCCTTCACTACAATATATATATATATATATATATATATATATATATATATATATATATATATATATATATATATATATATATATATATATATATTTCCACAGTTCGATATTCGTAGAAGACGCGTGCAACAATTTGCGTTCTAAAAGGCACCACACAAGTAGCAAGAAAGCCGCGCCATGGAACGCCGTCCTGCACGCGCCACGATGCTACGCCGCGAGACCGGCACGAGACTCAAAGTAAAGAGGAAGAGACCGACGAAGTTGAAGACAGCGAGCAAGGGGCCAAACCGCATAGCCAAACGTCAGAACAGGAACCATAACCATTTTGCGACATCCTCTCACAGCATTGCAACTATAGCGATTCTACAGAGCCCTATTTTTTTAATTACAGCCGCAAACCAGAAATTTCTACTGGTTAACCTCCCTGCCCTTCATTGAACCTTTCTCTCTCTCTCTCCCATATATATATATATATATATATAGTGTAGTGAAGAAGGGAAACCTCAGCGGCATTTTTCAGCGCCTCAGGGGCATGGCCATCAGCATAAGCTCGTGCTTATGCTGATGACGTAGGAGACGACCATGCCCCTCTTCTCTCCAAGATCCAAGAGTTCATCCGCGCTGAGGTCACTCGTCAGCTCTCTTTGATGTCCTGCGTACCCAATCAACCACGCAGATTGACGTCTACACTTCGCGACTTCATTCAAGACCAGGTCGCACAAGTTATTCCTTCGCCTGTGAACCGCCGCCAGTAGCCGCACCTCTTACGCACGCCGAGGCCGTTGCTCGACCTCGACAGCCTGCGTTCCAGCCAGCGCCTATGTATTCGCCGCCGCGCTTTTCGCCGCCGACCTGTTCACCACCGCCTATGCCGATACCACCTCGGCCGCAGTTTTCTGCCCCCCAGCCTCAAGTCGGAGTCTACTCCGACCAATGGCGGACCTACGACAACCATCTGATATGTTTTGCTTGTGGCGGTGTCGGCCACGTGGCACGTTATTGTCGTCGTGCCACGTGGCCGCTCAGAACATTCGACGAATGCCCTCTTTCGACCCTCAGTTTTCTTCTACGCATTTAAGCCCTCCTTTCTCTTCCTCTCCTTCTGATCGTCCACATGGTCTCACCCGCCGTTCCCCATCTCCACGTCGACAATCGCTTTTCCCTATGCATCGCCGTTTCGGACCCACCGACCAGGAAAACTAACGGCCGCAGTTTCCGAGGCACGAACTGCGTCCCCGTCGCCATGCACAAGTCTTCGCCCCTGTCCAGCTAACATCATTGAAGTGTCAGTCGATGGTATCGTCGTTATGGCGCTTGTCGACACCAGAGCCGCTCTATCCGCCCTTTTCATCAATCTGTGCCGCAAACTCCGCAAAGTTCTGACGCCATAATCCGGTCTCTTTTAGAACGGCTAACGCACAAAGTGTAACACCTCTCGCAGCCTGTACTACACGAGTCGTCATCGAAAGGATATTGTATATCGTCGAATTCGTAGTGCTGCCCTCGTGTTCCCATAACATGATACTCGGCTGGGACTTCCTTGCGAATAATAATGCCGTCATTGACTGCTGTCACGCTGAACTTGAGCTACCTGCACTTCCTGATGTTGACGCTGTCGAAGCCTCCCTGCCATATTATAAACTGTCTGTTTCCGATGGCACCACCGTACCACTGCACTCTTCTCTGCTGGTGACTGTGTCGTGTTACGGTATTTCCGACGGTGATGTTCTATATACGACCTCTGCCCTGTTAATTCAACGCAAATGTTCTCCACTGCCCGTTGCTCTCCTTACTCTCCACCATGTCGTCACGAAGACGCTCGTGTACAACACGCTAGAAGGGCCTTCACCTTTATTTTATGGTGAATGTCGTGGTCACGTGCATTCGATCGACACCCGTCACATTTTTGACGCTCCATCTAGTTTACTTTCTACGGACCTAAGCGCACTCATCTCTGACTCTGTTGTGGACCAGTCACTCCTTGACACTTTCCACCGCTCCATCGATGTCGCGACGTCTTCTTCAGAACGAAGCCAGTTGGTGAACCTGCTGCAAAAGTTTCGTACTTCTTTTGACAGCCACACTTCTGGCCTCAGTCGCACATCGAACATATCTCACAAGATTGACACAGGAAGCCATACGCTTCTACGGTAACACCCCTACCGAGTCTCAACGTCGGAGCGCTGCGTTATTGATGACCAGGTTGCTGACATGCTCCAGCGGGGTATTGTACAGCCTTCTAACAGTCCCTGGGCGTCACCGGTCGTTCTTGTTAAGAAGAAGGACGGCTTCATTCGGTTCTGTGTGGACTATCGACGTTTAAACAAGATCACCCGTAAGGACGTTTAGCCGTTACCGCGAATAGAAGACGCCCTTGTCTCTTTGCAGGGAGCAGAATACTTCTCCACTGGATTTACGGTCTTGATACTGGTAAGTTCCTATGGAAGCATCTCACCGACCGAAAACAGCATTTGTCGCACTTGATGGATTATAAGAATTTACCGTTATGCCTTTCGGCCTTTGTAACGCTCCAGCCACTTTTGGAAGAATGATGGACACTATTTTAGGAGGCCTCAAGTGGAACACATGTTTATGCTACCTCAATGACGTAGTTGTCTCTTCCACCGATTTTGAAACCCATTCAAATCGTCTCGAGAACGTCCTCACACGCCTCACCGACGCCGGTCTTCAACTCAACCTCAAGAAGTGTCGTTTTGGTGCCCGGCAGCTCACCATTCTTGGCGACGTCTTATCGCGGAAAGGCATATTTCACGACCCCGCCAAGCTTCGAGCAGTCGCCGATTTTCCGAAGCCGAAGAACCTAAAGAAACTTAGAAGCTTTGTCGGCTTGTCGTCATACTTTCGACGCTTTATAAGAAATTTTGCTTCCGTATGTGCGCCCCTTACGAACCTTCTTAGCAGCCCTTTTCCTGGACCTTTCAACCTGGTCCAGGACCTTTCAACCTAGTCACCAGCATGCGACGATGCGTTCACCAAATTACGCCGCCTGCTAACTTCACCACCCATCTTCCGCCACTACGATCCTGCCGCTCCCACGGAGGTTCATACTGATGCCAGCGGTGTGGGACGTGGCGCTGTGCTCACGTAACAAAAGGCAGGGTTTGATGAATATGTCATTGCCTACGCAAGCCAAACTTTGACGAAAGCCGAGGCTAACTAGTCCGTGACCGAGAAATAGTGTTTAGCTATTATTTGGGCTCTGGGAAAATTTCGCCCCTAACTGTACGGTCACGCATTCGACGTCTTCACTGACCACCACGCCCTTTGTTGGCTATCCACACTTAAAGACCCTACCGGACGACTTGCTCGCTGGGTGCTCAAATTTCAGGAATACGACATCCGCGTTATTTACAGATCCGGTCGTAAGCACACGGACGCCGACGCCCTTTCTCGCTCACCAATATCGGACGAAGGTATTTGCCTCTCTTCCTTCGAGCCTGCACTTGTGTCATACGCCTTGCGCAACATGACGGTGGAACAACGAAAGGATCCCTGGATCAGTGGCCGCATAAGCATTCTTTCTAATCCTCTCACTCCTTCGCCGTCTCGCACTCTCCATCACCAGGCTAGCGACTTTTGCCTAAGGAATGATCTTCTTTATCGACGCAACTACCTTTCTGACAGTAGCAAGTGTCTCCTTGTGATACCCCGCCATCTTCGAGCTGCCATCGGCGAAGCTTTTCACGCAGACCTACAGTGCGCCCACGCAGGCCTCTTCAAGACATACGCTGGGCTTCGACTCAGGTTTTATTGGCGTGGCATGTATAACTACGTGCAGAAATTCATTCGCTCGAGTGCTCCGTGCCAACGACAAAAGTTACCTCCCGGGAAAGTCTACCCGTCACAACTTCTTCCTTGTCCTAGTCGACCTTTTGATCGCATCGGCATTGACATTTACAGACCACTACCATCAACTCTAGCTGGTAATCGCTGGATGATTGTTGCGATAGACCATCTGACACGCTATGCCGAAACAGCCGCGCTGCCGACTGCCAGTGCCCGTGACGTTGGAACGTTTTTGCTGCAACGTTTCATTTTGCGTCATGGTGCCCCTCACGAGCTCTTAAGTAACAGAGACCGTGCCTTCCTTTCTGACGCCTTGAAGGCATTACTCAACGAATGCTGAATCGTGCACCGCACAAGTACAGCGTACCACCCTCAAACGAATGGCATGACGAAGCGCTCCAACCGTACCCTTGGCAATCTTCTGTCAATGTACATCGCCTCTGATCATTCAAATTGGGACCAAGTTCTCTTGTTCATCACCTTCCCGTATAATACTGCCGTACAAGCTACTACTGGGTTTTCGCCATACTTTCTTTTGTACGGACGAGGACCTTTAAATACAGTACACACTATTCTTCCATATAAGCCATATGAGTCCGAAAGTACAACTCTGTCCGAAGCTGCTCGACATGCTGAAAAATGCCGCCAGCTTGCCCGCTCTTTTTTTACCGAGGACCAGTGGCAGCAGCAATCCCGCCTGACTGGGGACCGTTCAACTCCAAACTTTCCACCTGGTTCATTTGTATGGCTTCGGGCACCTGCTACCGCACCTGGCCTCTCCGCATAACTTCTTCCCAAATACATCGGGCCATACCGCGTTGTAGAGCAAACGTCACTCGTCAACTATATCGTGGAGCCCATCATCCCATCCACAGACCTACGCTACCGCGGCCGCGACACTGTCCACGTCTCTCGCCTGAAGCCATATTATGACCCATTAGTCGTTTCTTCTCCCTACTCTGCCAGGATGGCGCCTTTTTCTGCGGAGGGCGATTGTAGTGAAGAAGGGAAGCCTCAGCGGCATTTCTCGGCGCCTCAAGGGCATGGCCATCAGCATAAGCTCGTGCTTGCTGTGCTTGGCCGGAGGCTGCTGACTGCTTCGCCTTCTGCGTTCTGCTCTGCAAATAAACCCCGTTGAAAGATATATATATATATATATATATATATATATATATATATATATATATATATATATATATATATATATATATATATATGCGCAGTGAAAAACTATCTCCAGTTAGACACGTGTATTTCATTCCTTTCTTACGTTAAAATCGTGACCAACAATTTTTCCTCACAGAACTTCAAATCTAACCTATCTCACACTCATTACCACAAATGGCTATTGATTCCTGCAGATCTTTCTTTTTGTCATCCAATAATACTAGTTTATCTGCATGCATAAATGCTGGTAATGACTCTTTATTGCATTTTCCTTGCTTGAAAAAAGAGCCGCTGGAGCCAAGCCCGCCCCCTCTAAATTCGGCCTCTATTTCTCTTCCAGCCGTAACAATGATCAGCCGGTAAAGTTACGTCTGTCGTCTGGTTCACAATATTCACTTGAGTATGGTAATCATTTGGCAGTCTCGGAGGTTCCCTCGTGTGTCACTGTGATTTGCGGTGCGCTTTTGTCGCAACAGTCACTATTTTGCTACAACAAAACAGTACGGCACTGAAGCAACGCGCTTTTGAGCGTCTGCAGTGGCGACGAAGGCTATCTTTTTAAGGAAAAATGTCTAAGTGGTGCCCTCAGAACAATAATGCTGCAATGTTTTAAATATACTTGTGCAAAAAGGGGAAGATTGCAAAAGGGCTCGAACCTACGACCTCACCATCCTGCATGCGCTGCCTCAGCCTACTGCGCCACAACTGCCGATCAGTGCGGATGGTTTAACAAGTCAGTTTTATTTGTTGTCGCGCTGGACACACCTATAACAATTGTTTTTTTTACGTCTGTACGTAGCTTTAACAGCTTCTATCGTTCCGTCTACACGTAATGCTAGACAATCCGTCGTTTAAACGAACAAGGGGCTGCCACTCATTCATTAGGTCAACTTTTTTTATCTAGACATAACCGCACAGAGCAACCTAACAATGATTCTAAGAAAAAAAGTAGTTGATATTATTTTTACTTTATTTAGTGTCTACAATGATACACAACATAAATCGAAATATTGAATATGTATGAACGCAAAAAATGAGACATTTATAACTTTTGGTTGCATACAGTAGAATGCATCAATGTGACACGAGACTTTTGCTCGTTAGAAGGGCTGATTTGGGTCTGATTTCTTTATCGCGATCAACAATGATCGTTGCTAAGTGGTGCAAATTATTCTGGATTGAGTTTGGCTGAGACGTGAGTCAAACCGCAATTTGGGAGCCAGATCGTGATCAAAAGTGCCCGTGTGACAATGGCAGTAAACGTGACTTACGTCATAATTAGTGTGACGAAACATGCGATGGCAAAAAGGGCTACAAAATAGAAGACTGCAAACGGTCTTTAGGACAGACCCTGCTACTTACCCGATCATGCAGCGTGGGAAATGGTCAGGTGGAAGTCGTTGACGCTGAACGTCATACTTAGTTGTACACCTACAGGATGGGGCACCGCAGAACACAAAGCCGATAAATGCAGCCACGCAGACTCTGTATATACTAAAATTTTATATTGTTAACTAATGATGAAAGGACCGCGGAGCAAGCCTCCATTATTTTGAGCGCGAATCGTTATCGCGTGACTAGAACAGCCCATGATGCGATGCGGGACCCGATGTTGACGATGTATTGCTTCCGAGACAAGCAAAAAATTTCCAATCTTAAAGGCTATTGTTTGTTTTATAACAAGGTAATTTTAGTTATTCTATGTGAAAATTCTAGTATCAGTTTTTGATCCTGTCTGCATTATTATTTTGCTGACATCTGATGAGCACAACATAGAAACCATCGTGATGGCGCATCATGGTGGTGCAAAAAAAAATAGGTGACGAGTGCGTAAATGCTGAATTCCAATTTATTTCTAGTCTGGTTTAAATTTTCGTCGTTGTTGTGGTTGTGCCCCTGTGCAGGGTGTTCATATAGGTAAAAATGTGGATGTTGCTTGAATCAAGCCAGTTAGTAGTTTGCGCCTGGGCTCGTGGGTTTCTTTCTGTGTGTTGTGTGTGAATGCGCCCTCACGATGGTTCCTTCCAAGCACCAACTCGCCCAACGGCCAACTCTTCTGATGAGCGCAAATTTAACAAAAAAATGCTTCATTTTGGCACTGGGTACTCCGCTACGTGCCCTGTGAAAAAAAGGTGTGCTGTGGAATGTTTACGTGTAGCCAGATTGTGACCTTATGTTCCAAGAAGTTATTTGCGGTACGATTTAAAACAGGCTTAGTTGCTGTGAGCTTCTTTTTGTGCGTTTCTGGCCGTGTTCGGAACAGGACCCTCTCCGTGGCCAACAGGTACAAATTTAGGCTATGAGCGAGATCAGTGAGGGGCGTAGACAGGTCGGCGAACTGATTCGAGAGTCGACGAGATTCACATCGAACCATGAGTGGGAGTCTGGGTGAATGGTATTCTCGCGAGGCCGAGTCCGAGCCAGCCCGGATAAAAAACTTTTTCTTGAGTCTGATTTCAAAATGCAAAACATATTCCTTGGGTCAGTCTCAGTGAGTTCCATTGCTTTCTTTTTTGCCCTCCCCCTCCCCTATTTACTCACCGGAACAACCTTGTCTAGATTCACGGTTACAATCACGGTACGACTAAAACTCAGTATCGCTCACGTAAAACCGTAATTAAGGGTACAGTAGTTGATATTATTTTACTTTATCTAGTGGCTACATCGATACACAACATAAATCGAAATATTGAAAGCGAATAAACATGAGTTATTTGTGTTCAAGAGCAAGGATGCCATGGTGGACTCATGAGTCGACTGATTCTCTGAGATTTCGATCGAGCCGTGAGTGTGAGTTTGATCGAGTCCGGGTGAGTAATATTTTGGTAAGTTTGAGTCTGAGTCAGTCCGGTTGAATAAAATTTTCGTGAGTGTGAGCCCGGCTCAGCGAAATTTTGTTGAGTCCAAGTCTGAATGAGCGCTAAGCGCAAGCTAAATTTCGGCACTGAGTGTGAGCGAGCTTCAGAATTTCTATCGACCTATGGTGAGATAGATGACCGAGTTTAACACAATGCATTACAAACTTGCATAATCATCCACTTACCTGCTAATGCCAAACAAGCCTCACTAAGCTATAGCGTTGTCCTGCGGATATTTTAGTGCATACACTTAATTCGGTCTTTTGCAAACAGCTTTTGTCTCAATTGTTTATGCTTCCTTACGTGTCTTTTTTACTCTAAACTCCGTCCTTTGACGCTACAAAACAACCTTAAATTGAAGTTGAAATCGAAACTAGCGAACTTCGATTTCGACTCACTATCATCATTATCATAACTAAGTTGCGTGGAGCATCTTATTTTTATGTATTCCCACTTTGTATTCTCGGTAAAATTCGTCAAGTTAAGGTGGCCTAGTGAAGTGTGAGGACTCCTTCAATTGTGACCGATAATGACAACCACTAGTGAAAAAAGCAGAGCACCTCCACGCAACAGCTAAACGTCATCAGTGAGCTCACATGATGCTGATCTTCCTACACAAAATAACGTCGCCAGCAGAGGGATCTGAGCGCGTAAGTGCATGATCGGCGATTTGAGGGCGAACTGGAAGGTGTTGACACAGCGATTTCACCTTTATTTCACCGTTGTAAGTCAAGAAATTGCATCTATTGAACAAATGGTGATCCACCGACTTTTTGTAGCCGGTGCACCTGTTGCCCTTATCTACAACAGTTTGAACTTCGGTCCTCCAACTGAGGCGACTCCGCAACCAGAAATGGACCTTGCTATTGTGCATAAGACGCGTAATGCACACTCTACGCCGACCCACAACGAAGCGTATACCCACTGGACCCATCGCTGCTTAAAGTGGCAAGCTAAATAACGTCTCAGCTCTTCCCCCCTGCCTCAATCCTAGAAGTGCATTAATGTAACAATGAGTAGCAGGGCGACAAGATGCTCAGATAACAGTCCTGCCCAGAAATGAATCACCATTTGTGCGAATTGCCGACAATAGTCTACACTTGTCATGTACAGAGCTCGCCAAGTTCACCAAACCGTGGCAGCTCGCTCATGTCTTCCATCTCAAATCACCCTCAGTCTCAGTAAAAAGTTAACAGTGTGGTAAATGCAGCTAACCCTTCATTCAAGGAAGCTTTGGAAGTTGTTCATGAGCAGCACTTATGCATTTTGGACCACAGATATACACCACGCTGGAATAGAAAGGGAAGCCTGCCTTACTGCTTACAGGCTGCCATACCTACTCTGTCGACAACAAACATGCTGCTTTAAAAACCTACCCTGCACTCGAAGACTCATTAGTAAGAAAAAAATGGTACGCATAAGGAACTACTACAGAAAGAAAGCACGGGAGCTGCCTTTACTGAAGAAAAAGACTCTGTTAAGACTGCAACCATTCACGCCTCGAATTCCATAGGAAAAAGGCGTTGTTGTGGGACCAGAAATGACAAGATCTTACACCATTGAAGTGCACGGTGGCATGCTAAGGAAAAAGTAGCACATTTGTGAGATGTGCCTCAACCATTTGTGTTGTGACGAACGAGGAAAACACTGCAGTTGGCCAAATGCATTGCTCGTCCAGACAACGGTATAAACATGGTTCTACTTCTACATCTACTACATAGAAAGCTACGTGAAGCCATGTGAAGAAAGCATAGCATCTCATTAGTGGCTTTGCCTCGGTTGTGTGTCTTTTCGCTCGACCCTTTTGAGCAAGGAAATCACAATCGGTAGGTGCATTTGTTCAAGCTCATACAAGCGTTACAGTCAAAGTGAAGCTGAAGCCAGGCCTTTGACAAATGGCAAGAGGACTGCAGTGATCTGGTGTTATTTGTGTTATGCACAGTGTGTTATGCAGGCTTGGCATTTCCTTGTTGGCGTCTCCCGGATTTGCTGTGGGTGATATTGCGTGCAAATTACTGTGCCCTTTCACAATACTGTAAATTTGTTGTTTAGGTTTTGTTACCAACAACACATTGTATTTAGCAGGCCTGCTTTCTCCACATTAGTGTCTCCTGTGTGTGTTGTGAGTGATCGTCCTTGTGTATTAGTGTGGCTTTTGATCGCGGTGCAATTTGATGTTTATATTTGCTTGCATACAGTGTGCTCTTCAGACCTGGTGTTTTCTGTGTGTGCGGTAAATGATAGCTTTGGCAGTAGCAAGTTGACAGTCTTTTACAATTTTTTAAAATTTTTTTGGCTGATTTTTACTTACACACAGTTCTGAAGAAGACATGAAATGCTTTCGTGGCGATGCAAGTTTCCAACAAAGATGTAACTGCAGAGCGCCTGAAACAGTTGCTCTATTGCATTTTCATCAGTCACAGATGCTATTAGATACTTGAGTACTGCAAACAGTTGTCAAGGCAGTTTCGAACCAGAAGGGGAACCCTTTTATGTTCCAAAGCTGAGCATGTCTATATATTTGTTGTCAGTTCAACCGTCCCCTTGCAGTTTCTACGATCGACCCGCCTCTTCGAACGTTTGTGACATACTAGTGTGTGTGTGTGTTTTCGCTTCCTACCATTTTCTTTTCTACCTCACTCCGTTTTTATTTTACATTTCTGTCTTCATTCACCCTTCCCCATTGCAGGATAAGAAACCATATATTTGCTTCCTGGTGAGCCTCCCTGCCTTTCTTTATACCATATCATTTTCTCTCGACCGTGATTTTACTTTATTACTTGATCCAGTCAAAGATTTCTATGCTTGTATCTTTTGCTCAAATCATTGCATTGCCTTATATGTTCCCCAACTGCAAGGGCTCTGTGAAACAGCTGTTTTTTTAGCTCCATGGTTTCTATTGGTTCCACGCCCATAGTTCTTGCCAATCGTAAGGTTGGTTGTCGCTGTTGCCGTTCATAATGCGAGCATGAGTGTCCCGTTTTAGTAGATCTGTTTCTTGTGTGTTTAATCTGAAAGCACTCTTTAAAACATGATTGTTGGAATACATCATCATTCAGACACGGTTTGATTTCATAACTGCTAGCTCATTTCATAGAGTATTGATTCCCATGCTATTTTTAAACCACACAGTAATATTTAAAATATACAGGTAATTTGTATTCTTCAAGTCCGCATACATATGTTGAGATGAAGCCTGCCTACTGCAGGCTTTTTGTAGCCTGGATATTTGGTGTCTGAACCCCTTTAATGGGGTTCTAAACGGCTTGCTCTTGCACATCTTTTTCCCACTTATGATTTTATTGGGTTTGATGTATCTAGCTACAAACATAACAGGGCAACAAATGTTCTCTACCATGTGATTGTGGCCTTTTGGTTCTTTTTTTTTGCCAATGAAGACACCCTGTGTAAAGAATGTATGATGCGGAGTTTTGAGGCCTAGTCAGGTGACTCATGAAGTTGTTTTGTGCCTCCTGCACTATGGCAATCGTGTATTGTCAAACAAACATATAAATAAAACACAGGGTGCAGCTATATAAAGAAGTTAGATACGTAGAAGGATTAGTGTGTGAAGAACATAGGCAGAACTTTTGTCTGTATTGTTCGTCCTTCTTCTATTGCTAACTCAACTACACTAACTGGCCACTGTCAGCCATTATACAAGGGAGCACATGAAGTTGAAAAAGTTCCCTGGTGTGTTATTGAATGTTTCAGCCATTATGTTCTCCATGTTGTCGCTACGTTCGCTATCAAACATGGGTTTCATTTCTGTATACAATGATAAGTGTAATGAGATTATTTGATTGTCGTTGCCACGTTGCAACCATCACGGTAGCGCAACGTGGTATTTTGAATGTTGTTGCATCATTTAAAACATCACGTTAGAACAATGTGGTTATTTGATTGTTGCTGCAACAATAAAAACACTGTGTTATTGCAAGGTAATAATATAAACATCGGTGCAATGTTATATTTTAGTGTCTAACGTTTCCTAACATTCATTACATTCAAACCAAGTTGGCAGGTATACTTGCTAAGTGCGCCTCTTTTTGCTAGGCGTGTGTGCGTGACAACTTATCTCTCGATATAACATTCGCTGCTAACTTATGTGTACGCTTTTCCTGTGGTGGAATACACACGTCCATGTGATTTAGTAGTCTTCGCACAATCTGGCTCTAACGTTTTGTACCCAAAGGCTACCTGTCACTGTGGCTCTTTTTACAACCGCGGCCCTCTTAATTTTTCTTTCTTCATTTTATGGGGATCGGTACATGCAGAATCACGTCGTTTGCCTTTCACCCTCGAGTGGGAGCAGCCAATGGCTAAAGAAATGATCTTGGTTTAGCAGGACGAACTTGAACTGGTGACCATGTGCGTGAATTCCGAATGATGTGAGGCTTACAGAGGAGTGGTTCGCCGTCGTCTACTCTCCTCGATCTGGAAGCTGGCAGCAGACGATGCATTCCAGAATCCCTCGCTCTTTTACTGGTAACCTATTATTCTGCGAGCGCCTTTACGTAAGTCTGCGTATGTGTACGTATGCGTGTTAGTTCATTTGTGTACGTCTTTCATCACGCATGTACTTGAGCGCCTGCGTGTGTTTGTGTATGTATTCGTGCGCTAGCTTGCACAAGAGTGTGCGTGCGTCTGTTTTTCTGTGTTACGCCAGCGGGTGTGTGCGTTTGTGCGAGTATGAACTTTAAATATAAGGCACCATAGGATTAGAAGCTTGTGTATGAGTAGTCAGCTTTTTTTTTGTAGGAGGTTGAGGTAAGTCGCTGAAGTATTAAAATGCAATATCTCGTCGTTGCTTTGGGACGGCATACATGACCGCGCAGCAATTCCACTCTGCCTTTTTGGTGACACATGAATTTTCGGCGTTGGTATAAAAAGTCGTCAGGTCTACTTATTTCAAAGAATTTATTATATAAACCACTACATTATTTCTAGGTACCTTTTTTTAGCTCGTGAGGCCCAGAATAAATGGAAAAAATTGAGTGTAAGCCTTATGCACTTACATCATAGCGCGTAACGCACCTCCGAGTTACGGCAAGCCGAAGTGTAGACGGCTAAACTGCTGAGCTGCTAGTTGGTGCTAATTTTTTTACGAGTGCTTCAGCTTGTATCCATAATTGCACAGTAAAAACTATATCAACCACTGTGTTCCATCTGAATCCTACTTCCCTTCAGGTGTTTTTTTGAATTGACAGAACCTCGTGTAAAGCGTGAAGAAGCCGAATAACCAGCGCACGCATTGATTCTAATGCAGCTAAAGCAGAGGAGGTGGAGGGTTAAGCAGCGCACCGGCCGGCGCTGGGTAAAACTTTGAGGCAAATACAGTAGGAAGCGCACAAGCGCGGGGGAAAGTGTCGCCTGTTTGAAAATATAGCCTCGTTCGCAGTGGTGTTCCGCGCGCCGGACTCTCCATGAAGCTCTTCGATTTTCAGGCCTCTGGCAGCTCTCTGGCAGCCAGAGCTAGCCAGAGGTAGCCAGAGGGTCAGTCAGCTAGCTCCGGTTTGGACAGGAAACAGCGTCGTGGTAACGTCTGGGGAAACCCGAGACAACGTGAAGCTGCCCGAAGATCGTAAAATCGAACGCTGGGACAGCCAGGGTAAACGTAAACAAACTCAACCGTCGTGGCAGCAAACAAAACGATGCGCCACGTACGTGTTGTGGTTTTTCTGCATTGTTCGCTTTGAAATTCGTAGCTAAGCTCGCCAAAAAGCTGAAATAATATCCTCGAACGCACGCATTTAGGGTACGACTTCGTACGCTCGCGCGATCACTCGCCGCGTCCGCGAACGAAACAGCCAGCTGGCGCATGCCGAATTGAGAACGACGCAATGTGAGCTGCCGTGACGGTGACGGCTTGACAAGCTCACGTCTCTTTAGTACATGTATCAGTCACTGCACAACACGACCAGAAGTCACACGGAAGTGATCATGTCCCCGAAAAGAGGTTGAGGATATATACCTGCCCGCGTATTATACATCGCACACACAAGTTGACGAACTTACGCTTTTGTCTAAAGTTTAGACATGCGAAAGTATCGGCATCACGAGTGCGCATCCTACATAAAATAAACATTCTCATTATACGTTTTCAACCCATTTTAGAACTTGCCTTGGCCTGTTTTCCAGTCCTAAGTGACACTTAACAAATGTCATGTATATCAGCTTTGATTTGACCTACTAGGTCATAGTACATACTGCGCGGCATCATTACGAACAGATGAAAAAAAAGACAAAGCCAACGATGAAATGAGCAACGAAAGTATAAATTTCTGCATTCATTCTTCGTTTTTATTTTTCGCGTTGTATCGTATAATATCATACCACATATGCTGGACGAAGTGGGTTCGCACGCCGTTCATGACCAGCGAGCATCACCAACAGTCACGACCTAAGGTCTTCCATCACCATCGAAGATCAATCGAGTAGTCAGGACAAAGGTTCAAAGAGGTTCACGTGCGCAAACATACGACGGAGTGAGCTAGTTCGATCGCAATCGTCTTCGCTAAGTGCACAGAAAGCCGGCACGGCTCCATAAGCGACTACCAAATTCTCGACTATTACGAAAAAAAAAAACTCCAAAGTTATCTCTATGCGTGCGTACGAATTAACGTGTAGTACATAGCTTTTCAGGCAGTTCGCAGGCAACAGTTCGCTGCGTTGTCCACAGGAGGAAGCTTCACGGGAAACTTAACAAAAGCAATGAACAGTAGCTTTGAACACTCGCTGCCACTCGTAATCGCCTCTTCTCGAATGGTGGAACAGGCTTTAGAAGATAACGCCACGCGTCATGACAAGCGAAGGCGCAGTCCTCAAGCGCCCACATTGCAATCCATCGAGCCCCCACAAAGATGGCGTCTGCTAGCCCGAAACTTGCTCAAAACCTTCCAGAGAGCTTCCATGACTAAATTGTCCTGGAAGCGTCTGGTGACCCCCGGTAGAGTGTACTAGAAGTGTTGAGTGGCGTGACCGAGCCTCGCCGCCTGATGCCTTCCGCGTTGCTTGTAGCAGCGGGGCTGCGGTCGAATAGTACTGAAAGAGCCGTGGGCCACGCGCATGAATTGCTATGCTCTCCGGCTTCTGATTTGATTTGATATATGGGGTTTAACATCCCAAAACCACTATATGATTATGAGAGACGCCGTAGTGGAGGGCTCCAGAAATTTAGACCACCTGGGGTTCTTTAACGTGCACCCAAATCTGAGCACACGGGCCTACAACATTTCCGCCTCCATCGGAAATGCAGCCGCCGCAGCCGGGATTCAAACCCGCGCCCTGCGGGTTAGCAGCCGAGTACCTTAGCCTCTAGACCACCGCGGCGGGGCAACTCTCCGGCTTCTCCGGTGCGCTTTTTCGATGCAGATTTCTTCGTACCGTGCTGGCCCATCATTCATGTCTAGCACATGATGTTATAACCATTGAAGTATGACACGCCAATCTACTGAATTTGAAGTTCATAAAAGTCCTTGTGAGAGATCGAAAATTCCTTAGAAAGAGCATGTCTCTTTCTGATTTGTTCTTTCAACTCTTTCTTTGTTGAGCAGGCGTCTACAATATTAAGAACAACTAAGTTGATTCATTGGAAGTTAGCTGCGCTCAAAAAGCTGTGAGATGAAAAAAATACCAAGTCAAACGTACGCAGAACCAGGAGGCCGTGAGTAGAGAGGGACGAGGAAGGGAATCTGAACCCCCTACGCCACGAAATGTTTTCGTAATTTAACTTTTAAGGGTATACTAAAATATTTACACGTATTCACAACGCCCACCAATTGCCAAAGTTAGTCGTTCTGCAGCACCCCCCCTAAAAAAAATTCTGGGTAGCTCTGCGCCGAACGTTTACAGTTGGCGCAGCTGAATATGGCGTGCCTCTGTACTAATACGCACTATAAATTTCACCTTTTCGACAGTATGAGGTCTCAGAACAAGTTCAAGTCTGACGTAGTTGGGCAAAAATGCACAACGTATAAATAGTGGCAGTTCTACGGGGCGTTGCATGGAGATTGTTGAGGGGGCGGTGACGTGCCACTTAAATGGGTGTACTTATGAATATGTATGTATCTCTCTCTCTCTCTCTCTCTCTCTCTCTCTCTCTCTCTATATATATATATATATATATATATATATATATATATATATATATATATATATATATATATATATATATACTTGTGTGTCTGTGTGTGTGTTTGCTGTGTACATATACAAATTATACTTCTCAAAACAAAATGCACCAACACCTCCCTACACTTTTGACACTTTCTACACCGATAATACTAAACGTTGTCCTAAATTTTCTCGCTTACAACAGCGTTACGCCAATATAATATCAGAAAGAAGTAGAATTTAGGCTGTCGATACAAAATGAGAAGTGGTTACAGTGAATTTACGCAAAGCAATAGGCAGGGTACGTATACTATACAACTGGGACTCTTTAGTATCATTGAGATAACCCCTTTTGCATAGAGTTCTTGACTATGAGGTACAGCTGGGCGTTCTTTCAGCTCGGCTTCCTGGCTTGGCCTCCTGGAGCTTGCATAAAAAAAGCAAAGTGGGCGTGAAAGTACGCAGCTAAAACAAGAAAGCCTCTCAAAAAGCAATTATATTATCTTCCGCAAAACTGTAATGATAAAACTATGTCATGAACGATATAAATGTCGTGACAACATTACTTATAATCAGGTTTCTGATGAAACAATCGAGCGCATGCGGACATATATGAGGAAGAGTGCTCTAAATATAGGAACTGCCGACAAAAAGAGCGCATGGTTTATTCGCGGTTTTGATACTTCCCTCTTTGTTGCTCGCCAGTAGCAACTTATGATGTAGCAGCACTTAAAGCGCAGCTTGAGTGAAAAGCTAGGTGATTCCATGCAAATTCTTGTTTTTTTGGTGCGTGTGCTTCGGCAGGCTCTTGAAACAGTAAATGTCCCGACGCAATTGCCGCGTGTCTACATATTGACTCGTGCACTATTGTGCTCAGCAAGTGGGTATACACTGACAAAGGTTATGAAACGCATTAAACGCGCTAAAAACAAGAAAATACACGCTTTCGTGGGCTACTCGCGCGCGCTCCCAATGCAAACGCTTTTGCGATCTTCAGTACTATGCGACACCAGCGCCGCTGCTACTGTCACCCGCCGGAGAATCAGCCGGCATACGGCACGGCCGCCTCGTTCACTCCACTGCCTCCTTCTAGTACACTGTACGCTCAGGCTCACCATGGGTCGCCAGAACCATCCCACCCGAGAAAAACGAACGCCAACCGGAAGTGCGCCGTGGGGGGGGGGGGGGAGGCGGAGCAGCCCGAGAAAAACGAGCGCACTCTGGCAGGCTCTGGCAGTCCGCGGGTAGCCAGAAGTAAAAAATCGAAGAGCCCTTGTGTTTTGCCAGTTTTGCCGAAGATGGTGCCACCTTTCTGTTTCAAAGCCACAGTGCACGAGGCGGGTAGTCGCTACGGACACTGAAAGCCACTCACAGTATGATATTATGATAGCTCGGGTTTAGAAAAGAGATAATGGTTTTGGTTAGAGTACCAGGTACTCTACTATGGAAGAGCTTAAAGAAGTCCCGTAAGCCTCACACTTCACGAGGCCGTATCTCAAAAGTGGCGAAACATAGGGCATTCGATCGAATACGAATGTTGCTTATTGGAAGATGCTGCGTTAAAAGGACTTTGAATCGTGGCCCTCTAATTTGTTCTGGCAAACTGCCTTATCTTGTGTTCTTGTTCTCGTTTTGTTGAGTCATATGGTTTGATTTATAAGCAGTTATTTGTTATTGTTATTGCGGCGCTGAAGGCTTTTATTTTGGTTGTTCTGGTTAACAGTCTTTTGGTAACTTTTTTGTTGTTTACATAGCGTTAGCGTTGCAACTTTGCGGCTTTTATGCTGCTTTAACCTCATACTTTGTTATAGAATCCTCCTTGGTCCGTCGTATGTTTTCATTGACAGGCGGTTGAAGTTGGTGTCTCTATGGTGTTGAATGAATGAATAGACTTTATTAAAAGTCCGGCAGTATTACCGGGCGAGGTGGGGGAAAAGGGGATTAATCACTATCCCTTCCTACTCCCCGTGGAGTTTATGGCGGTGCCCCAAGTTACCGCTCGAAGTCCTGGCACCCGGGTGGCATCTTCAGCTTGCCGGACGGCCCAAAGCTGGTCGGCCACTCGTCGCTGGTGAATGCTGCCTCCCAGCGGCAGCGCAGCTGACGCTGCCGATCGGCAACAGTGACCGCACCCGCGGCGGAGGCCGGTTCTGCGCTCGCGCGGTGGTGGCAGCAGCAATTGGCCGCGGCTTTCATCCCTGCCTAACATGTGTCGCGAAGGAAGCGATGGCAGTGACGTTAACTTTTTCAGCACACTCCCAAAACATGTGCTCCAGTGTGACCCTTTCCCCGCAAGCTTTACATTCGTCCGCCGGGTATAGGTGAAGATAACACAGGCGTAGGATCACCGGGATGGGGTACGTATTTGTTTGTATTAACCTCATAGTTACGGCCTGTTGTTTGTCCAATTTGTTGTGTGGTGGTCGGTATTTGCGTCTGTTTAGTCTCTAATGTTGTGTGATGTCGTTGAATGTGGTCAGGCGATCACCCCACAACCATTCCAGTTGTTGTTGTGTGGATAGCGCCATCAGCCCACTCCCGAAGGTGAAGGCGGCCACCGAATCAGCCGCGGCTCCGTGAGTGAGATCTCGAGCCACGGTGTGGGTCGCCTGGTTAACTGCGAGAGGGAAGCTGGTGTGAGACGGCGTCCACAGAGGGAAGACATTCGCATTTTAAGTTTTGAGATACAAGGACGACGACGCTGAGGCCAACACTCCTCGAAGGCCGCCGCCGTCCTTGTTGCCATTACTTTATTGTACTATCCGGGCCGCCAGACACGAGGTGCGACTGCGCGCGAAGCCACGGACGGCAGCTTGGGAGTCGATGATCCCGACCGCAGCCTCCGGGACTGCGACCAGTGCAAGAGCAATCGCCGCCTCTTCGGCCGCCTCTGTGTGTTCCGTACGCACCGTGGAGCTCGCGAGGCATTTGTCTGCGCGATTCTCAACGGTGATAACGTGAGCACGCCTTCCCTATAGGTATTGCATGGCGTCCACGTACACAGGTTCGTAAATCTTGTCGTACATTCTTTGGAGGTCACTCGCTCTTTTATTGCGGCGCCCAACGTGGTGAGTCGGGTGCATGTTCCAGGGGAGCAGTGGGACGATAAGACGGTCGTGGACCGCGATAGGAACCATATTCTTCTCCCCGCATTGCGTGTGGTATATACCTAAAGATTCGACGATGCGCCTGCCCGTATGGGACTTGGACAATTGCTCGTATTGCGCAATGTTGTGCGCCTCGATCAGTTCGTCCAGTTTGTTGTGCAGGCCCAGCTCGAAGAACATGTCGGCGCTCGTGTTGAAAGCTATCCCAACCACACTCTTGAACACTTTGCGAGTCATGCAGATGACCTTGTTTCGTTAGGACGCCAGCCATTTTAGATAAGGGGCGACGAACGTTATGCAACTGATCGCGTACGCCTGTGCGAGTCGGATCGCACATCTTTCCCGCATACCGCTGCGTCTGTTCGTTATGAGGCATAAGAGTCAAATCGTGTCTTCTACCAAAGAATTAAGTCTTCCAACTGTGCCACCGTTGTGACCGTTGGCCTGTAGATGTAGTCCCAGTATCCTTATTTTCTCTACGCTCGGTATGGGAACGCCGTCCGCCGTTATTGCTCCGATTTCTGATCTCCCTTCACCGGGAAGGACGGTTGTGCGGCCCCTTCTTGTGGGTCTGTAAGTCAATAGCTTGGCCATAGCCACAAATATTTGAGCCTGTATCTCCGCCGAGCATTCAAGCCCGTCCGCGTAAAGGCTTTGATGCAGACTCTCTATTGTCGCTAGTTTCTCGGGTAGGCCTAGGATGTTATGGTTAAACAACATGGGTGACACGACGGAGCCCTGCGGCATACCCGTAGGACCCGTTTTGAATTCCGGTGATTCCGCGTTGCCGACGATGACGCTCGCATGCCTGCGGGTGAAGAAGTCCCGCATATAGTTATAAAATGTTTGGAAAATTTCAGCGATGGGACATGCACGGTCGAAAATCGCCGCATGCTCGACGCTGTCAAAGGCTTTTTTCAGATAAATAATGAGAATTGCCTTGGTGAAACTACAACTGCTGTCTACAATCTTTTGTTTAAGCTGCAGCATCAAGTCCTGTGCGGAGAGGATGAAGCAAAATCCGATCATCGTGGGGAGGAAGACGTCAACGTGTCTTCGAGGTAATCAGTAACGTGAGTCAGGACAGCGTGTTCTATAACTTTACCCACGCAGGACGTGAGCGAGATCGGCCTTAGGTTATCGACTGCCATCTGCTTGCCCGGTTTAGGAATCATGACCACGCGGGTCTTTTTCCACGCATTGGGGAGGGAGCCCTCTCGCCAGTAGTCGTTTACGTATTCCTTCAGTCGCGTAATTGACTCATCGTCCAGGTTGCGTACAGCCTTGTTGGTTACCCGATCCGGGCCTGGAGCAGACCTGGTGTTGAGGTTGCTTAAGACTGCCATATTTTGGCTTCACTGAAATCTGCGTCTAGCTTCTCATTGTTGGCTCCCTCATACATTGCACGCTGTGTTGTTTCTCCTGCTCTAGCGCTCGAGAACAGCCTCAAGAAGTTCATCTCACGTACCCCCAAAGTCACGTACGAGCCTGTTAATCTTGTGCCCCTGAGCGCTCTTAATCTCCTCTGGAATCAGAAGGTGCCTGAAGATGCGCCAAGTGTTCGCACCACTCATCTGTCTCTCGAGGTCATTGCATGTCTCTTACCATTTTGTGCGGCATACCTGAAAATTGTGTTCTTCTGTCTCCTTGTACAGTTTGGCTATGCGCCTACGTAACGTCTTATTATGTCTTTGACGTTTCCATCTCTTTAGAAAACACTGCTTGGCCTCCCACATGTGAAGGAGCCGGCTATCTATCACGTGAAGGTTTGCCTCAAGAGGGATCTTGTGTGTTGCTACCTCCCTGTCTGCCCTGAGCGTCTCGGTCCATTCTTATATTTTCTTTATTGGTTATTCGCCTCGCTCCCGTTCCTTGCATGTCTTACAGAATGCATCCCATTCCGCGAGACGGAGCCTGCATCCTCTGGCCTTCCCTTCGCTCTCGAAGTAACACCCGCTAGCACACAATACCGTGTCTATTTTAATCTCAATCAAGAAATTATCACTTTCGAGACCTTCCTGCATGTTGTGCCACTGCGCGTTGGTTATGTTCGCCAGGAACGCAAGGTCTGGTAGCGTGTCTGCGCAGGCGCTGTTGCCCCTGCGCGTGGGATCGGCTGTGTTTGCGGTGAGCTCTAGTCACTGGTCTGCCGAGTCCTCCCACAGTAGCCTGCCCTTCGGTGTTTCTCGTGAATATCCCCAGGCCTCGTGAGGACCGTTGAAGTCTCCCGCAACGAGTAGCGGCCGATCGCCGGCGACTGCACGTACCTTGCGGAACAGCTCCCCAAATATGTGCTGCAGTGAGGGCTTGCTGTATACGTTCAATTCAGATAGTCCTTTACCCCTCCTCGGAGAGTTATCGCTACGAACACGTGCGGTATCTTCACCTCTTAAAGCTCCGCCACTGTGAGGGTGCGACTAACTAGCACCGCAGTGGCCGGTGGAGTCACCCCAACATCAGTCGACGCAACTCGGCATCTTCTTTTCCTTTGCTCTTCGTTAGACGTGGCCGCATCTATGGCTTCTTAGCCCGCTAGTTTGACCTGTTCATTTATCTCTTTGGTGTTGTGGCTTTTTATTTCTGACAGCATATGCGCGCTTTACGCTCTGTAGACGATTTTGTGCACAGATGTCTTGCACCAGTCCTTCGTCTGTGCGCGGCGCCCGGACGAACTGAAGTCGAATGAACAACATGAGGCCCCAAGAAGCTTCGCCCCGAAAACTGATACAGATATCATGTCGTTCGAGAAGTCGCCATGAAACTTGTAATAATAATATCTAATACAATTAAAACAATATTAGAGTTCAATCAGCCAAAGGACCAAGCAGGATTTTGTACCGGCTACTCCACAATAGATCATATTCACACTATCGATCAGGAAATAGAGAAATGCGCTGAATACAACCAACCCATATACATAGCTTTCATAAATTACGAGGAGGCCTTTGACTCAGTGGAGACATCTGCAGTACGGCAGGCACTACGGAATCAGGGCGTCGAACAACCCGACATAAACACACTGCAAGAAATCTACAAAGAATCCACACCCACCTTAGGATCCACAGTCGCCTGTCAAAGGACTAGGGATGCCTCTCTACTTGGACGAAGCCATTGGTTCTCGCAGGTGTTCACGACCGCAACAGACACCTCTTCAGACGTGTCTCCATATATATACATCGACGAAGGCGATGTGTGTGTTTCTAGCGGTGCACTGTTCGAGTATCTCCAGCTAATTTGCGCTATAACATGTGCCACTCGTGAACTCTGCTGCTGCGTTCATCAGCGATGCACGGATATATACCACGTCCTCCGGCGTCCACGACGGCCACGTGCAGCAAGCGGATGGAAACCAAATGAGACAGTGACGTCATTGTTGTCTACTCACTAACAGGTGAAGGGCCATCTGCGATGTACAAGGAGAACTTCGGATATCTACCAGGTCCTCCGGCGTCCACGACGGCCACATACAGAAAGCGGACAGTACCTGACTGTGACAGCGAGAGTACTGATGTCTACTCACTGACATGTGAGGGGCATCCGACGATGACTTCAATGTTGCAACGAGCCGAAAGACCAAGAGACGTATCGCCAGAGCCTCTTCATTCCCGAACACACAGAATGAACGAGCTCCGCAGGGTCATATGTAACACCACCATTTTCGCTCCGACTGGGCTATACATCATGATTAGGCACCTCAACCGGCAATTTGTTTAGACCCGGCTCGAGGGAGTGATGCCAGATGAAATCATCGGCATTACGGTGAACCCACGTAAGAATGTCATGGCGATGGTTGTTTCACCTGCTACCTCACGGAACGTTCTACGCAACGTCACACGAGTGGATTGTATCAACGTCCTCTCCTACATACCGATGAGCTCCAAGGTCATCACCGTTTGATCTACGAAGTTGACACTGCCATTTCATGCTTGGTCTTCAGTATTCTAGTCAAACCAGCTAATGAAGCAAGTGTCATCGTCAAGGTGGTTCGTTTTGGGACCTCACGTTACTTGAAAAAAGATTTTAGAAGAAACTCTTCCTTTCAACGTGAAGATAGGCCGTTTCCGACACTCTGTGAGACCGTTGGGGCCGAAACCGCTGCAATGTCTCAACTGCATGAAGGTCGATCACGTGAGAAGCGCATACGAAGGCAAGTGAGTATGTTCTCGGTGTGCTGAAATACATTTCGCGGCCAATTTTAAAGCCACTGTTTTCAAGTGTTCCAATTACAATTGACCTCACAAAGCTTCCTCAAAAGGTTGCCAAAAATAGAAAAACATATACTTATAATAGGACAAATGGCGAGAGGCCATACATCGCATTGCGAGGTCGCCACAACTGTCAGAAAGTGGCACCGTCGGCGCCTGAGTTTTTCAGAAAATGCTAATGCCTCTGCATCCACATCGCCCATTTGACACCCTGCTTCACCATCTCCTTTTCCGCCCGGACTGTTCTTGGCTTTTATGAAGCAGAATGCAGTGAATGCAGCTTCTACGGATTACACTTGGCTTACATTGCCAAAGCCGCAGTCACATGAATGAGCGATGGTCGATACCAGCAAGACCACCATGGAGACATCTGGCACAGTTTTCTCTCGGCTGCTGAAGACGCAGAGACATGCTGATTCACAGCGCATCTGGTCATCGCCAGAAAAACCTATCCTAATAGTTCTGCAATCACTGCTAGGCACAATTGAAGTGTTCGTCATCAGGCTGAAATCACCACACACTGAGACCTTGCAACAGGTACTGGACGTAGAACGTCCAGTGCTTTTAATCCTTCAGTGGGCACCATGAACCGACGTCCTTCGGTGGAACGTCATACGCCTGAAGTCCTGCGCTCAAAACTATCGAACAACGCAGCAGTCTTTAATCTCACCTGTTTTTTATGTTTGCTTTCTATCTCTTTTTTGTTCATCCCTCAATCCATTTCTCTGGTGTAGGATAGCAAACCGGACGCTAGCCTGGTTGACCTTCTTGCCCTAATTTTCCCTATATCCTTCTTCAGAGGTCATCGACTTTGCTCCAGTTCTGTTCCACTTCAAACTCTTCCTCCTCGCTGACTATCGAGTATTCGAGAAATCGGGACGTGGGATTTGAACAGCTTCCTGTGTGGTGCATTGGTGTTTCCCAGTTGGGCTTCTCTTTCTTGCTTTTCTTGGCCATTGTTGTGTGTCCAGTTATCTCCTTTCTGCGGGAAGGGCATCGAGGCGGCAGGACACGTTGGCGAAAGTTGCTTTGGTTCGAATGTTTTAATGTTGGCAAAGTCGGGACTGTAAGGCCAGAGACCTCCTCTACAAAATATCTCTTTCGTGATCTCTTTATAGTGTAAATAACGTTTGTAATATATCTGCTCCGGGCGCCTTCCTCTTTGCTAAAATTGAGCTGGGACCAGCGGCAGGCCAGACTATCTACGATGAGAGCCGCCGTACCTGAGTCACTACAAGCCCCATCATACCATCACGTTCGACTCTCGAAGTCGAAGCTCAAGAGTGCTCCAAGTTTTCAGGGTGAAGTATAGAATTCATGAACACCAGGTGTGACTTTTTATTTCCACTAATATCTTATAACCAGCATTTGTAATAAATATCAAAAGATGGCGGAGTTTGCAATAAACGAACCAGGCTTGAAACAGCGAATCAGGACAATTCTAAAGACAAATATGGCGACTAGGAAATTGTTTCTAGGCTTTAGCTTCATGTAATGGTAGGTAGTTTTTAGGTTGCTTCTCAACTTATAGGGTCCATTTAAACAACAGACAGTCCCGGACAACATATAGATGGCCATACTTCAGAGAAAGAAACTCGCACTGAAACGGAACATTCACCCCTCCTAAATATATCTACGGGCAACACTACTTTCGCGTAAGGCTTCAATTACTTTAGTGTCTTCTTGTCATCGATGTTGGTTTTCCCGTTCCATAGTATTCTCTCGTTGTAAGTACTACTGAAATACTCTGCACAGATGCTCCAGGGAAATAAAACGTGTGGCCTCGGTATGATCACTGGGTTAATCACGACAATTTGATAAAGCTTTTCCCAAATACTGGTTACGTCTTTCATATCTTTTTTGGTCTTTGTTGCTCATTCGTCACCTTTTTCATGAGTAGAGGAGTTGGCCAAATGTGCGTATGATGTACCCATTTATAATATACATTGTTTTATTGTTTTTACACTAAGTTTTTTTTTGCGGCGACTGAATCACATTTCAGGTTAATAAAGGTTCTTTAATCGAATTTACTGTGTAAAAGTTTTTATACGCAATCATTTAACTTAAATTCTGTTATACCATTGTCGGATAAAGACCATTTCAAAAAGGGACCATAGTCTTATAATCGTCTGATGAAGGTTTGCATCTTTTCGAATAGAAAGATTGTTATTTGGTACTGACACAAAACTGTATCCAAACTTATGAAACTGCTGGAGCAATGAAGCTTCTGCATGGGGAGATGAAACTTGCAGCACAGTCAGAGCGAAAGCAGGAACATGGACTTTTTTCATGGGCGTGCGCAGGCTTCTCTATAGAAAAAAGGAGGGAAGGGGGGGAAGTTTCATTAAAGCTCCTTTCGAACCACCTTTGGAGATTACGAAATTTCTAATGGCAACAATCTTCACAATAAATGAAAAAATGAAGCTTTCATTTCGCCATACAAGAAATCATTTATTGTCAATTCAAATTGTCTGAGTTAATTTCATATCCGCATTTTTAATAACAAATTAAATATTAAATTCTTGTTCTTCGTTACTTTCATTATTTAACATACACACAATATATCATCGTATTCAGTTTATTTTTAAACCTACACGGCTCTTGGTTGATTGATAGATTGATATGTCGAGTTTAACGTCCCGAAACCACCATATGAATATGAGAGACGCCGTAGTGGAGCGCTCCGGAAATTTAGACCACCAGACGTTCTCTAACAAGCACTAAAATCTCAGTACACGGGCTTACAACATCCCCACCTCTATCGGAAATGCAGCCGCCACCACCGGTCTTTGTCCAACCCGCCGCATAGGTATGGTCCGCGAGCACGCGGTATACTCAAGTGCGCTCTATTATACTCTGCTCTAATGAATTGTAGTGAAGCTGACAGATCTAAATAAAAGACGTTATTGGTTAATGCTAAGTCACTTGGAACAGGCTAGTTTCGGACTCGGTTTTAGCAAGGCTAGTTCCAGCTTCCTATGACTGTTGGAGAGGCCCGCTCTTTCTCTCCACTTGAACCAATGGCTTTTTTGAGTATATGGGAAGCCAGTGATGCCAAGATGGCGTGCCTACCCTTCTTCCATGCACGCCTAAAATAAGCACGATGCGCCGCCCTGGCGAGCTCGCTGGGAAAAAATAATAATGTAGAGCCTCCAAGGTGTACTATATATACGGGCACGTTTTAACGAGCATTCGTACACGTCGCACGCGTTCAAATGCATGGTGAACACCTTGCAGGACTACCCCCAGCTTTGCCTGATGGGCGTCGTGTTGTATTGCTTCGAAACGCGCAAACGAAGAATTGGACACTCCACTAAAAACACCCCACTAAAATGACACGGAAGAAGGAGTTAGAGCTTTCGACATAGTGCCAAGCATTGTATGGCGTAAACTTACAGGTGAGTGTGTTCAAATAGCGCTTGCGAAGCTCAACGTATAGGTTGCTGGTTATGCGGCCGCTTTGAAGTAAAAGAAGTAGCTTGTCAGACACCACTGAGGTATCATTCGACCCAGAGGCTGCTGTTTTAAGCGAAAAAACCTCATTTAGGTAATTCTTTGTCACAGCTCTTGCACCATATATAGTACAGCAAATCTTTTTCTACGGACTTTACGGTATGTTCAACGGCCAGCATGAACCCACAATAAGCGCACATTGTAGTCTTTCAAAAAGGTTTTGACGGAGACGTTCAATCATGAAATGAATGTCCAAGAAAACCTTAAAATTAATAGCCAGTGTAAAGAGTAGAATATTGATGTTAGCGGAAATGCAAACATGTCGCAGCGGTCGTGCTTTGACAAAGTCGACTGGCCGTCGTGTGCACACCCTTCGCAAACTTGCGGTTGACCATCGACTAAGCCTGATATTTAAAAAAAAAGATCACAGCATATCCACGGAGTGAGTGATGACGAGTGGGGTGAAGCGTCCATTAGTCCGTGCGTGCTTCCGTTCATGCATTCGTTCTTGCTTCCATCCGTTCATTCGACGATTTATCCGTGCGACCGTCCGAGCGACCATCTGGGCGACCGTCTGTACGTCCGTCTGTCTCTCAGTCTGTTCGTGCATCCGTCAGTCTGTCTGTCTGTCCATCCCTTAATCTACTCAACACTTCAAATACCACCATGTCGCATATTTTCATCATATAAATATTATATACAAGTACAGCCATCCAGCGCAGATTCCAAGGACTACACTAGAGGTGGCTTCTACTACAAACACGGGACGTATGACCCACGTCGTAAGGAGCTTCGCCCTTAAAGAAAGAATGCCTTTGAACAACCTCGTGGTAATTGACTTTGTAGTGTTTCTGTGGTTGACATGCAGTGTGTGGCCAGTAATGCAACATGCGCACACTATCACGATTTTTATTGCAGTCGTCACCTTGTAACCGGTGTGGAGCTGTGGATGTGACAGATATAATACCGTATTTACTTGAGTGTGAAGAAAGGTTTATTTTTATATGTTTACCCTCGCATACCGAGTATTAAAATTCTGATTTGGTTTCCCTGGACGTAATAAAAAGACACCCGGCGCGTTACGATTGCGGTCTTGTTACAATAGAATATATATGATGCCTGTAATATACGGTATGATGCTTACGCAACGTAAGTTTTCATGTGCTTTCTTAAACGTTTGCAACAAATTTTTTTAAACACTTGTGCTATTTTTCAGAACACGAACTCTTTTCTCTGAAGCAAATTGACGCCGGGAAGCATCTACGAGACAACGATGCATGGTCTGGATTATTTTTCCTGTTATTAAAACATTTTGTGATTGTGGAATTCGTGAATACAATGACAATGTTGGTCTCGAAGATTCTTTCTTCTCGTCCGATCATCGCAGAAGCCGGCATGGTTTACGTTAGCAAATATTTGTACGTGCGAATGTTTTCGGCCGCACTCGACAGGGTGGTGCTCTATGTCCGCCGAAACTACAGCGCTGTTTCCACATCGTCGGTTCTCAATAACGGCAGCATTTTCCTGAAATTTATTAAGAAAAATGATAGTCTTTCTTTAGGTACTTCGACGCAAAACATTTGGTTTCTCTGCCTATCGGTCTGTCTGTCTATCCGTTTTTCCTCCGAAACGAAACCAGAAACAGTCAAACTTATTCCCATCCGCAGCACCCACGAATAGCGCTCAAGTTTTAGTCTTCATACTTGTGCAATTGTCCATAACAAGCAATTATTTCGCATATATGAGGAACAATAACTACACATCAATATTCTGTATGTGTCTCTTTATACAAGACAGGCACACGTAGGTAATAATAAAGACAGTAGCGTTTATCATGATGCGCTGACATTGCAACGTTATGCACAAAAAGGCGAGTTTTTCCAACGCTTTGCTAAAACGACACGGTGGTGGCACGAGCCCGTCGCTTTGCGTCCTTTACGCCTCCAAGACCAAGACAGGCGCTCATGCCATCCTTCGTTTTCGAAGATAACTGCCAGATAGCGCTCGCGTTTTACGTGCCTCGATGCGCTCATTCGCCTCCGCTTCACGGATCGAGGCACTATAACGCAGCCCCTCCAGAATACAATTCACCAATTTTCTCACGCAGAAAATCAAATGAGCGTTTCCTTCAGTCTCTCCAGCTGCAATACCACCGTCTTTCGACGACATTAACAGTGAAACATGCAGATACGGGTCCATTTTTTTTCTTCCATTACAGTATCAAGGTGTATGGTTCAGGTGTACGCTTCTGTCTAAGATCACACATGGCTACAAAGATCTTCAGCACGGCCAGAAGAGGCTCTTTTATAACGATCTCGAAAAACGGCGCATGTGCAGTACGTCTATATTATGGCGCATTTGAGGGTGCAAATTATGCTAGGACGCTTTTTAATTTAAACTTTGTGCTGTTAACTCATCAATAACAGTAGCTTTCCTCGAACCCTCTGCAGCTGTTGCAATGGCGCGTGCTCGGCTTGGCATCAATTAAAATCAGCTGTCTGAAGCGTCGCGGCAGGTCCCGTTGCCGAACTTGGCTCAGAGGTGGCTTCTTTGCTGCTACTGATTCAATGCATGCGTAGCTTGGTATGGATATCATAACAGCTGGCCTGGTTCCGAAGCATGGCTAGGTGGTGGTTAAGCAACGGCGGGGCGAGTGTTTTTACACGGAATAGCTGTACTGATTACATATTACATGGTTAACCGTTTCGCAATAAAAAAAGTATGGAAAGGGACGGAGTGCTTCTCATAATTACCTGCCTCTGATCTTTGACAATACTGATACAAAGAAACAGCCAAGCCTGCGCGGAACGCACAGCACAGTCACAGCGAAAGCTGGAAGAGCAACCTTTCTGAACCATTTTTAAACATTCTCTGGGTAAATATCAAAAGTACACTTGCAGGGTACCCGCTACCACATACATCATCATTATTCTTTGTTATAGCGATGCAGTCAGTATGCCATCCCTCGTATTTGTCGGAGATAGGCGATACCCGCTCCACGCTTGCAAGGAATGTTTTGCTTTTTTTTATGGTGGGATCCTTGACAATGAAGAATAATGCCGGACGTTTTCGTAATTATTTGGAGACTTTGATGACCTCGATCTAACACAATTTAAATTGTGACGCTTGGCCATTCCTTCGCTGTTCTCAAATGCTTCATTAGTGGTACTACCGAGATTCCTTTCCCGACATTAGGTCTGCCTATGGCCAATTTGCACTGACTTTCAAGTGACGTCGTGGTTCGGTGGTAGAGGGCTGGGCTCGCATTTAGGGGTCAAGGGAGTGAACTTTATTGTGTCTCTAGTGTTTTTATTTAGGATTTTTTGCTTCTTTCGCGTGATAGTGATTACAGACACCGGGGGCGGCAAACAACACGCGACCTTTGCTGTGACCCTGTAACAGCTTTCGCTGTAAAAGAGGAGAAGGCCGTTCTCGGCGATAATTAGGCAAAGCAATTAAACAGTCTTTGCGTCGCCCTCCCTCCTATGTGCATAAAGTGGTAGGGGTAGGGGGTATGAGACCTTTTTACCCCATCGTGGGAATATCTGGCGATTTTCTAGTGCCATTTCTAAACCCTTGTCATCATCATCGTCAGCTCTTCGTGGGAATGTCTGTGGCCTTTCTAGGACCAGTTCTAAACCATTGTCATCATCATCAGCCTGACTACGCCCACGGCAGGGCAAATGGGTCTCCCATGTTCCACCTATCAAGCCGACCTAAAAGGGCTGCTCATACGAGTAAACATGCCAAGTGTCTACTAACGCATATATGATACTTTTGGGGAAGTTGGGAAGCATCCACTATGCCAATATTTCTCATTCTACCGATAAGCCAAGCACTCGCAATAAAGGGTGTTTCAAGAAATGTGTCTAATATTGTTTAAAAAGCTGCAACAGACGATATTTGCTCGCTGTCTTCAAAGAAGCCTTTTCTGTAATGGCAGACGTTATAAAAAGGTTGAAGACTTAAATTTCAATAACAATTAGGACAGTAAATTAATTACCTTTTTATTACTGGAGTTCGGCAGTTCAGATAAATAGAAGAATTGAATTCCTTGACGTAAAAAACTCATTGCTGCTTTGAGATTATACAGAAAAGTGGCCCCTAGTAAAATCTAAGAATTAAAGAAATTTTCCTCAATTTTGCGGTGAAACCAAAACCAACGCAGCGAAGAGCAAAAGAAGCGGACGACTACAATTACGTCACTGAAACAATGATTACAAGGCTGCAGTTGTTTCCCGTTCGATAACGTTTGTACGTCATGCGTGTTGTAATTGCGAGAGCAGCCCACGCCCACACAATGAAGTCGGTTGATGGTCCCTCCTTTGATTTGCGCTCTTTCGCGTTTCGGTTTCAGTTTCACCGCAGACTTGGGGAGATTTGATTGTTTCGCATATAATACTAGAGGCCGCTTTACAAAAACCTCAAAGTGTCAATCGGTTTTTCGCACGAGGGAATTCAATTCTTCCATTTGACCAAAGTGCCCCACTTCCTTAATTTTATCTTTGCTTATTACGGTTCCAAATAACAACATCAACACCCTTAAGGTGCCTGGCACTACCTAAAAAGCAATTTTGAAGACAGTGACCAAATACCACTTTTTCTTGAAGTTTACAAGAATACTGGACATATTTCTTGCAACACCATGTACATGGTGAATTGGTAAGTACATTTTGGGCGATGCTCTGACTGATGAGGAATCATGGCTCATCATTGTAAGAAGAGGGAAGCTTTACACTACATACTCGTTGCACGATTCACTATTTGTGGTTACTGGTGGTTATCCTACTTTTGTCCACTCTATATTGTTAAAGCTCATCAATTATTATTATTAATACTACCACGCTATATTGCATATGTAACGCAATGTCTTGCCCGACATGGGGCTTGTGTAGGGTCTGAAAGGAAATTCAAAAATACTCCCATGCCAAGCACAGGCTCCGGGCTCAAATTCCTCATGATTGTTCATTTTTAATAGCGAAGCATCTCTTAATTAACTACGGCGACTCTGAGCGTATCTATCTATCTATCTATCTATCTATCTATCTATCTATCTATCTATCTATCTATCTATCTATCTATCTATCTATCTATCTATCTATCTATCTATCTATCTAGCAGCCTACTACTTTGAGCTCCCCTGGCCGCTCGGATATTGGTATCATTATCAAGATCGGTATGGCCTAATATGACTGTATGACGAGCGTAGGTGACTAGACATTTTGACATATATTTTGACACCGAAATTTGACTCAGATTTTGGACATGTATGTTATGAATGTCATGATCTACATTTCATAGTCTTGCTGCTCTTGCGGTGGTTTCGTTCTCATGACCTCATCACGTATTGCAAAACCGGTATAGTATGGTCTGACATCATGGCAAACGTAAGTGACAGGCCATAAGGTTGAAATGATGACATTTGATTTCATATAAGTCATGACTACACGCAACGCTAATAATGCACTCGCAGTAGTTGCGCTAGCTTGACAGATACCAAATTTCATATTACGAGACGTCGTTTATGTCGAATGTAAATTACACGATGAAACATAATAATCATGACATGCGTGTATGTAATGCATGACTACATGCTAAGCTTGTAGTGTGCTTGCGGCCTTTTCGCTCGCTCCACATATACTAATTTGTTATCACTTGTCGTGAATATACGACAAAGGTAAATGGCACGTCTAAACATGATAATCTTGACATGGAAGTCATGTACGCCTTAATTTACATCTGCCTGGTAACTTTGGGCTCATTGAGCACGGCAGGTCGTCCTATTTTTAACATGTCCGTTACGTCTCTATGCTGATTGAATCAAGCACACAGAATTGTTGCCTTGCAGAAAACGCTCTTTCAAAAAAAAAGAAAAATATCGTGAGCTATGAAGGGTGGGTGCAGCGGGACTGCCCGGCACAGTACAGACCACGGAGGAAAGAAAGGTAAGGAGAGGGCATGCCCAGCCGGTGCAGGGCGTAAAAAATGTGGCGGAAATTACGTCACGTGCGGCCATATTCACTAGGCACAATGGCGGCGTTTTGTTATTGTTGATGTAGTGCGGTGCAGCACCGTTCAGATGGTCCAGCGGCAGTGTGCGCGTTTTCATGGGCCTCGCACCTAGCCGTGGCGTACTGCAGGAGTTCGACAGCATCCATTCTTTGTGCCGCATTGTTAGCTACGTGATTTTCCCCCGTGGTGGTTGTAACCAGGTGTCTGAACTAGAAACCATAGAATTAGCGCGCGTATACGTACTCCGAATTTGCAGCGTCCGTCAAAATTATGCTGAAAAGCCATCATAGAAGATAACGACTGTGCTCAAGAATTCGTTCAATGAATGCCTTGCAGGTTAGTGACAGTTATGCGGTGTTGCTTCTTATGACAACGGGCGATGCATTTGCGGTCCACAGGCCCTTATTAAGACTGTCATGTAATCTTGCTTTTCATGTTCCTGTACAGTTACCAGTTGGCGTTTGGCGCTGAGCTCTGTTCCAGATAAGAAGGACAGAAACAAGCACCTTCTCTTTATTTTCCTTTAATGACTAGCCACTTATCCCGGAGACATCTTCCGTCGCATTCGGCTGGCTTTCCCTGCCGTCCTTGGCGGCTGTGTCGACGCGTGAAAATTCCTGCAGACCTTTTCTCACGCATTCCTTCGGCTAACTTTCCCACCTTTTACCCTAACGCGATCCTAGTCTCCGTTCTCCGTAGCTACTAGTGCGCGTGAATCACACTGGAGACGTGTTCCCACGCACTTTCGGGTGGTCTTCGCTGCTTTCGTCCTAATGAAATTATGGCCTTTGGGATATCCGTAGGAACCAGTGCGCGTCGGACAAAAGAGGGGCGAAAACAAAGAGGCCGGCACAAACTCAACGGGCTGCCACGCACACGAGCTCCACCGACGCCGACTTTATTGGAATAGTTACGGACCTTCAGGTTTATTGCAGGGAAGACATTTTTTCTTTTTCATCGTTGTGTCTAGCCCACAGCCTGACCGAAAAGTTCATAAAACCCAGAGAAGCGCAAAAGCGGAAAAAAATGATCTGAAAGAAGCTGTACAAATTTCGGTGCCTGGTTCGTCGCGCGGCAATGTCCGAAATATAATCTTTATTTTCCCAAAGAACACATATAATAAAAAAGGTTAACGTGCAACTTGCCGTGTTTATCGTTGACGCTGGCAGTGCAAGAGTACAACAGCCATACGCAGAAATTTGGTCAACCGTATCGTGGCAAGACAGCGTGTTGAAATCCGCTCCGTTGGTTTCGGATAGCACCGACGCACGCGGCGCGCAGGCCACGTGCTTTTTGAGACAGAGAGGGAGTCACGCCTTTTGCTTCGCATTCACATGTAAACAAGAGAGAAGAATTCGCCTAGTCAATATGGCCTACTTCCAGCTTCATCGCGGCTTCACAACGAGTGACGTCAGGGCCTCTCCTTACCTTTCCTTCCTCCGTGGTACAGACACATTAATGCCACGAACCTTTCGTCGAAGCTCCAAGAGGCTCTGCGGAGCCCCGCTATTTACGACCAGACCAGGGCGACGCAGCACGCCCGTGAGGCGGCGTCGAGAAAAGCCATTGACGTTCCCTCATGGGAGGCTTAGGCCCGGCCACCTAAACCTGTTGGTTTCTCATAATGAAGTTTATTTCCCATCCTACTCCTCCTATGAAGGGTTAAAGAGCTCGAATCAAATAACTCTACCTGCCGCCAGAGAACCTACTCACAGCACGAAGAACGTCAGTCACGAAAATGACATATTTGATTTTCTCGCTGACTTGTACAGAAACGGTAGGAAACTATATGTGCCATTGGTATTAGGTACAACTACACGCGTGAGAATGGATCGGCAACGTAAGGCGTATCAACAATTCACGAACACATTGTAGCTTCACGCTGAGGTTCCTGGGATGGAGGCAATGCGTGCAATAGTACGCCGATAGTAGCTTCCTTTCCCCCACTATCAAGATTAAGTCAATATACGCCCAATTACACAGAATTCAACCAGTCATTGACAATACTACCAAAACAAGTGAACTCCAGTGTTTGTCGTGTGCTTGCTCCAGTGCTAGAGATCACCTGCTCAGGGGGGATTTTCAATGTGTAAAGATGGGGAGGGGGGTGGGGCCCCCACCCTTTAATTTTAAGCCCTCGATGTAAGTCGAGCCCTATATATAAGGTATCAACCGTGCAGTGGTGGCAATTATTCTGCTTCGTCTTTTCTTCATACTTTCAGAATACGACAACGTGCGATCGGCTAAACCACACACGCCACCATAACACATGAGCAAACAAAAAAAGCGCTTATGACTTTGTTCACACAAACGCATTTGTTCACAGTGTGATTATTCACACAAACGCACTTGCTTGTTGTGTCTGGGGAGTTTAGACGGCGTTGAAACCCTGTCCCTTTTTCTGCCGCATGACGGAAATATCGCTGGCAGATGAGACAGGTGCGTCGCAATGGTGCCCTTCGAATTCCCAAAGAAGTGTGCGCTACATACGTGTCTCGCTCCGAGCATGTTGCCTCCATTGCCTTTCTGGCGTGAACGAAATAAATACGTTTCATCATATAAAGGAATTTTTCGTACAAACAATACAAGGACGAAGAAACATACAACTGTCCGTTACCTCGATGGTAGCACAGGCGTGACTCATAGTTCTCTGTTTATCTTTTGTATCGTGCTTTTTCCACAAGAAGTGGTAGAATTTCACCATTGGCCGCATTCTTGCGGTGTTACTGCAGCTGTTGTGACACCCTCCTAGACAGCAATACGCTGAAGAGCCTTTTTTCTGGCGTTTACCAGAGCGGTTCGCCATGAGGATTAGCTGAAGCAGCCTAAAACCCCTATACTTTGGAAAGTAGTGACACTCCTTGAATGTGGCGATGGCGTAATGGTTAGAGCATTCGCCTCACATGCAAATGGTCGGTGGTTCAAATCCTGGTGCCGCGCAGTTCCCAAACGGATAAAAAAATCCGCGTGGTGATGGAAGGCTGCATTAAGAGGCCTGGGGTGCGGCCTCACCGGTAACCATCGCCGGGAAGGAACTTTCTCACCAGAGAAGAATTGGCCACCCTGATGCAGTATCTGGCCACTACCTCCCACATGCATACGTCAAATAACTCACGGCCCTCAGTCCCCAGCAGCTGTGAAGCAACCGACCACGGTGGCGGTCAGATCTGCAACGCAGCAGAGAGTGCTAAGAATCTCTGGATCCGGACAGGCCGCCATTGGAACCTGAATTTGGCAACGTTTATCGCTAGAACCTTATCTAGTAAGGGAAGTCTAGCTGTACTGTTCGAACAGCTAGAGGGTGTTAAATGAGATATACTAAGGGTCAGTGAGGTTAGGAAGACAGATGAGGCCTATACGGTGCTACAGAATGGACACATACTTTGCTATCAGGGCTTGGCTGACAGAAGAGAACTGGGAGTGGCGTTCTTAATTCACAGAAACATAGCTGGCCACATAGTAGAATACTACAGCAGTATTGAAAGTGTGGCATGTATTGTAATTAAACTGAATAAAAGATACAAGATGAAGGTGGTACAGGCTTACACGCCTACATCTAGCCATGATAACGCTTCAGTTGAAAGATTTCATGAAGACGTGGAATTGGCAATGAGTAAGGTAAAAACACAGTATACTTTACTGATAGGAGACTTTCATGCAAAGGTAGGGAAGAAGCAGGCTGGAGGCCATGCAATAGGAGATTATGGCATCGGTACTAGAAACGCCAGAGGAGAGCTACTAGTATAATTCGCAGAACGCAATAATTTACGGATTTGGAATACCTTCTACCGAAAACGAGAAAACCGCAAGTGGATATGGAGGAGCCCTAATGGCGAAAATAAGAACGAAATAGACCTTATAATGAGTGCACACCCAGGCATTGTGCAGGATGTGGAAGTGTTTGGCAAGGTACGAAGCAGTGACCATAGAATGGTGTGCTCTCGAATTCACCTAGACTTGAAGAATGAACGATAGAAACTGATACGCAAGAAGCCAATCAATGAGCTAGCAGTGAGAGGGAAAGTACAGCAATTCAGAGTCTTGCTTCAGAACAGGTACTCGGGTCTTAGTGAGGAAACTAACCTTAGCGCGGATACAATGAAATATAATGTGATGATTATCATTACGGAGTGTGCAGTGGTAGTTGGAGGCCGGGTAGTTAGACAGGACTCTGGCAAGCTTTCCCAGGAAACGAAGAATCTTATTAAGAAGCGTCAAATTATGAGAGTCCCAAGTACAACAGACAAAATAGAACTGGCAGACCGTTCGAAGTTGATTAATAGGCGTAAGGTATGCAATATAATAAAGTATAACATGGAGAAAATTGAACATGCTCTGAAAAACGGAGGAAGCGTCAAAGCAGTGAAGAGGAAAGTTTGGATAGGGAAAAATCGGATGTATGCACTAAGAGATAAAGAAGGCGAAATAACTACGAATATGGATAGGTTAGTTACAATAGCGGAGGACTTTTAGAGAGATCTGTACAGAAGCCGGGACAACCACGACCTTAATACAATTAGAATTGGCAGTAACCCAGATGACACTCCACAAGTAATGATAGAAGAAGTAAGAAAAGCTTTGGAAAGCATAAAAAAGGCAAAGCTGCTGGTGAGCATGAGGTAACATCAGATCTGCTGAAAGATGAAGGATAGATTGTGTTAGAAAAATTTGCCACCGTGTTTACGTGGTGCCTCCTGACAGGAAGAGTACCAGAGTCTTGGAAGAACGCTAACATCATCTTAACACATAAAAAAGGAGATGACAAGGGCTTGAAACATTACAGGCCGATCGGCTTGCTTTTTGTAGTATACAAGCTATTTACAAAGGTAATTGCTAACAGAGTAAAGAAAACATTAGAATTCAATCAACCAAAGGAACAAGCAGGATTTTGAACAGGCTACTCAACAATCGACCACATTCATACTATCAATCAGGTAATAGAGAAATGCTCAGCATATAACCAACCACTATATATAGCCTTCATAGATTAGGAAAAGGCGTTTGATTCAGTAGAAATATAAGCCGTCATGCAGACACTGCGGAATCAGGGCGTGGATGAAGTATGTATAAACATCCTGGAAGCAATCTACAGGGGATAAACTGCTACTATAGTGCATCCTAAAGGAAGCAACAGAATACAATCAAGAAGGGTATAAGGCAGGGTGACAGAATCTCCCCAAAGTTATTTACCGCGTGCTTACAGGAGGTATTCAGAAGCCTTGAATAGGAACAGTTAGGGATAAGAGTTATTGGAGAGTACCGTAGCAACCTGCGCTTCGCCGATGACATTGCATTGCTGAGTAACTCATAGGATGAATTGCAACTCATGATTATGAGTTAGACAAGGAGAGCAGAAAGGTAGGTCTTAAAATGAATCTGCAGAAAACGAAAGTAATGTACAGCAACCTCGGAAAAGAGCAGCGATTCGAGATAGGTAATAGTCCACTTCAAGTTGTAAAAGACTATGTCTACTTAGGGCAGACAATAACCGCGGAGCCGAACCACGAGATTGAAGTAACTAGAATAATAGGAATGGGGTGGAGCACATTTGGCAAGTACTCTCAATTTATGACAGGTAGATTGCCACTATCCCTCAAGAGGAAGGTATATAACAGCTGTATCTTGCCAGTACTTAGCTACGGAGCAGAAACCTGGACACTTACAAAGAGGGTTCAGCTTAAATTTAGGACGACGCAGCGAGCAATGGAAAGAAAAATGGTAGGTGTAACCTTAAGAGACAAGAAGAGAGCAAAGTGGATTAGGGAACAGACGGATGTTAAGGATATCATAGTTGAAATCAAGAAGAGGAAATAGACATGGGCCGGGCATGTAGCGCGTAGACAGGATAACCGCTGGTCATTAAGGGTAACTAACTGGTCTCCCAGAGAAGGCAAGCGGGTTAGGGGAAGACAGAAGGTTAGGTGGGCAGATGAGATTAAGAAGTTTACGGGTGTAAATTGGCAGCAGAAAGAACAGGACCTTGTTAACTGGCGGAAGATGGGAGAGGCCTTTGTCCTGCAGTGGACATGGTCAGGCCTATGATGATGATGATGACACTCCTTGATTACGCCATCTCAGCAGTTGCAGGCGCGGTCGCTGCTGCAGGTAACACGGCTCGCGTGGCCGATTGGCGCCGTATGAAATATCCGCCGTGGCATTTTGAAGAGCGCAGCCCCCTTCTCCATGTTACCTCTGGTAGGAACCGCGCCTGCAGGAGAAGCTTGTGAGCGAACTTAATTGGGCCAATTGATTCTGTGTGTCGATGTGGATGCGCCTCGAAGACGCGAACAGAGAAATTGACAGCGCACACCTGTGGCTTCCCTTCCCGAGTCTTCAAAGTGCACCCACATCGTTGACATGCCGGAGAAGAGTTGCCCGGTATATAATGAAGTTGTTCAATTCAGCTTTTCAACTAGAAACTAAAACCTACCTTCGGTCAAACCCCGAACGTTTTTGTGTTTTCGTCTAAGCACACAACCTCAAGATATAATGCTTAATTTTGCGCATGTGTCACGCCGGGCACTCTTTATAGAGATCATTGGCGTTCGGAATTGCTCGCGATCCGAAGTGCTCGCGTGACCGAGAAAATATAAATTGTACTAGTTATGTGATGACATCAACTGAGGCTTTGTCACGCGAACTAATAAATGCGAAGCCTTTCTTAGCGAACTTCGGCGACTTTGAGCGTATCTATCTATCTATCTATCTATCTATCTATCTATCTATCTATCTATCTATCTATCTATCTATCTATCTATCTATCTATCTATCTATCTATCTATCTATCTATCTATCTATCTAGCAGCCTACGACTTTGAGCTTCCCTGGCCGTTCGAATAATGGTATCATTATCAAAATCGGAATGGCATAACATGACTGTACGGCGAGCGTAGGTGACTAGACATAACATGAAAATTTTGACATGTATGTTATTAATGTCATGATCTACGTTTTGTAGTCTTGCTGCTCTTGCGGTGGTTTCGGTCTCATAACATATTGCGAAACCGGTATGGTATGGCATGACAGCATGGCGAACATAAGTGACAGACCGTAAGGTTGAAATGATGACATTTGATTTCATATCGGTGTGCGGGGCCGATTTAGCATTTCAGGGTGCGCGGGAATTACCATGACGGTCGTAGCGCTGAAACGATGAAGCTCGCCTATGCGCGTGTTCGTGCGCGTACCTCGTGAAAAAGCTCCAGAGCCACGGGGACAGCTCGGCTAACCTCAGAGAACAGAGCGCAAGGACAAGTTCGGACCACGTCCCGACTGCTCGTTCTGACCCTTCGTGTCCGTGCCCCATCTCGGCGTTGAAGTCCTCAGGTGCGTTCTGGACTAGGCATCGCCCTACCTCACACTCGGGTTGGTCTGAAGCAACGTTCTTTATGGCCAGCTGCTGTTCTGGTCTCGGAGCGAGACGCAGTCCCAGGTCTGTTCGCGGCAGTCGTCAGTACGCTGTTCTCGGTGTGAGTACAGGCAAGCTCAGGTGTTGACCAGCGTACTGGGATGCCCCTGGCGGTTCTCTTCTAGGCCGGGTCCGCCTCGGTACGGACTCCGCAAGCACGAGGCACACCGCCTCTTGACGACGAGAGAGCTCCTGGTCAATCGCATCGTTCACACTCCAAGAGTACAACATGAGTGTACGAAGTAGAACATTAACTCCCCTTCCACGTAAGACCGTGAACGCGTGTACATATGTGTGAGTTTATGCAGTGTGTATTCCCTTGTCCGTCTTCGTGTATATAAAAGTCTCTCGATGTCCTCGAGCGTCCTTTGTTCTCATCTGGCTAACCTGCGCCAACAGTTGCCCACAAATTTTGGCGAGCCTGCCAGGATAGATCGGCCTTAACTTCTTGCCGAGAGCCAGACGGGTGGGACGAACCGATGGATTTAGAGAAATTGCACGCGATCAGAACGGACATGGGTCTAACGGGATCAGTACTACAGGAATAAGTTGACGCGGAGCGCTTTATCGAAAGGGACCTTCGTGAGCAAGTTCACGACGAGCAGCGAGAAAAGATAGCGCTGGAGGAAAGACGGCTGCAAGCCGAGGAGCGCGTTTTGCAGCTAAGGCTAAAGTTGCAAGAGCAGGCGACTGGTTCGAATGTGGGAGAGATAGGGCGACCGGTAAGCAACGATGCATCGTCCCCAGCTGTTATAGATAGCTGTGGCCCGCACAAGCTATTGCCACCGTTCAACGAGATGCGTGATGACTTCGACGCATATCTGCAGCGTTTTTAGAGCGTCGCTGTGCCTCAGGAGTGGCCTCGGAGCAAATGGGCCTTTTCGCTCAGCTTGTGCCTGACAGGAGAGGCATTATCCGTGATTAGTGGACTTGACTGTGCTTTCGTCACCGACTATGATCAGGTGAAGGCAACACTGCTGTTACGATTCCGGTATACGGCTGAAGGATACCGCGAGAAATTTCGGAAGGCGAGACCAGAGGGCAAGGAGACGGGGCTTCATTATGCGTCTCGCATAGCAGGTCATTGCGACCGTTGGATGGAGCTGGCAAATGTCGAGAAAACACATGACGCTCTTCGCGACGTAATGATTTCAGAACAGTTCATGAAGGGATGCTCATTCAACCTGAGCGTATTTCTGAAGGAGAGGAACTGTAAGAAGTTGCGTTCTTTAGCGCAGAACGCAGATTGCTTTCTGGAAGCCCAATATTTGTCTAATTTTGGCAAGGACAAGCTGTATAAGGAGAGCTCAGCAGTTGCTCGTAAAGCAGAAACTGCTAAGCCCAGTTCAAGGCCCAAAGCCTGTGTTTCTTGTGCAATAAGACAGGGCACCGTGCGTCTGAACGTTAGTCTCGGACAAGAAATAATCAGTCAGCAACAGGCTGGTCGAGTGGCAGGAACGGTACGTCTGCGGAGACAACTCGAACCCACGAAAAGCGGTTGGCGCCATGCGTGCTGTCACCAAAAGAAGAAGACAACGCTGACACACCGGAGAAACCGGATACGTCGTACTCAAGACCGGGGAGACTATCCCAGCCATGAATACGACGTCGACACCTACCCCAACTGTTGCTGATCTCGGAACTCTGACTGTAGTGAGAGGATTGCTTGAGGGCAAAGCTGTATCTGTACTTCGAGATACGAGATGCAACACGGTAGTGCTACGAGAAAGGCTTGTCCCGAAAGAGAAGTTTACGGGCCCTAGACGTCCCGTTTTTTCTACTCGATAGAACCGTGCACTACTTGCCAGAGGCAACAGTTTCTATTGACACACCTTTCCTCACCGGTGTCGTGCGAGTTAAATGCACGGAGAACCCTCTATACAATATCGTGCTAGGCAACATCGAAGGTGCCTGATCTACAGAGCTAGAATATTCGCACAAGCCTCAGCGGCATCGTGAGAGGCATCGTGATTACAGCGGAGGAAAGGTAGTCAGAAAACTTTCTAACTCGCCCGTGCCCATCATCGCGGACGACACGCAAAGTGATGTCGAAAACGATTCAGGCTACTTACCGATGACAGTAGAGAAAACTTGCATGCCTCATGGACCCGCAGATCAAGTATCACTGGGTGACAGTGCTGCAGGATTGAAAGAAACACGCGCCACAACCCGGCTAACTGTATTGAAAGCCACTGCCACAATCATAGATAAAATGACGCTTGAGGAATACCAAAGAAATGACCCATCTTTAGGGCATTGTTATGAGAGTCTTGGTAAAACGTTGATTGTAAAGAATTGCGAAACCTGCTTCTTACTTGTCGACGGCATCTTGTATCGGAAGCACAAGTTACTCTCGCAGAAGGAACTTGAGCAACTGGTCGTACTGAGACAACTGCGAGAGACTGTGCTCAAACTAGTCCATGAAGGTATCCTCGCCGGACACCAAGGGATATCCCGAACAACTGACCGTGTTCTAGCCGAATTCTTCTGGCCAGGGTTTCAATCAGAAACTAAGAGGTTTGTGAAGTCCTGCGATATCTGTCAGTGAACTGTCCCGCGCCATTTGGTTGGTCGGGCTCCGCTAGGTACCATGCCAATCATTGAGACCCCGTTTTCACGTGTGGGAATCGACATCATCGGCCCTTTGTCACCGACATCTTCCAAGGGCAACAGGTACATTATAACCATGGTGGATTTTGCAACGAGGTATGGAGACGCCATCGCACTTCCTTCGAGTGAAAGCAAGGTCGTGTCTGAGGGACTAATGGAAATGCTGTCGCGAGTTGTCCTACCACGCGAAATTGTAACTGACCGCGGGACAAGCTTCATGTCGTCGGTTATGAAGAAGTTCAGCCGGCTACTATCTATCAAGCAGTTACCGACCACCCCTTACCATCCGATGGCAAAGGGGTTAGTGGAGCGATTCGACGGCACGTTGAAGCAAATGCTCCGCCGAGTGAGTCAAGAAAGCCCGAAAAATTGGGACCGCTACCTCGGCCCCTTCCTTTTCGATTATCGGGAGATGCCACAAAAGAGTACCGGATATTCGCCGTTCGAGTATCCGGCCGACACGTTCGCGGCCCAATGATGATTTTGAGAGACTTGTGGACTAACCCAAAGTTGGATGACGTGACCAAGTCCGCCTACGAATACATCGTAGAAATGCGGGAATGTCTGCAACGAACCTGTGAAATAGCATCTCAGGACCTTGCGAAGGCACATGTTCGCCAGAAGACTTACTATGAATACAAGGCGAAAAAGCAGGACTTAAGCGTCGGTGACAAAGTTCTCGTGCTGCTACCCGCCGATCAAAACAAACTGATACTAACGTGGAAGGGCCCCTTTACTGTGATAGACAAAAAAGCCCATGGGATTATGCTGTGGACCTCGGTCACAGAACAACTGTCTTCCAGATCAACATGCTCAAAAAGTACGAGCTGCGGAAAGCCCCGACACGTCGACGACGACAGCTGCTGCTGTAACGTCAATCCATCAAATTGAAATTCTTCAGAAAGAACTGAATAGGATAAATGTAAAAATTCGAGATGTGATTGCGGCGCAGGTTACAAATCAAATTCTTAAGATAGAATTCGATGAGACTTTTCCCTCTAGGCCCAAATTACAATCCTATAGCGTCTTAAATAGCCCACTACAGGATTATCTTGCCCACGCAGAAACGAATAATATGATAGCCACAGATGCTTCAGTAATGGATGAAAAGACAGGTGTAGGTATATACTCCCATTCGCTTGAGTGGTCTTTTTATTAAGATTACCGGATTTCACCCCAGTTTTTGAAGCTGAACTGTTGGCAATAGTTCTAGCACTGCGAAAGCTACTTTTGAATGCCACTAACGCGATCATAATCACGGATTCCCTGTCAGTATGTACGTCGATTACGGCGTCAACAAAATTGATGGCCTTAAAGACGCTCCTTATGCTAGTTCCTCCTCAGCTGCAGCTACTGAAATTAGTATGGGTACCCGGTCATTGCGGCTTAAAAGTAAATGAAATCGCCGACTCTCTAGCACGGGAAGCATTGGAAGGGCCAGTACTATGAGTCCTTCCTGAAGTGGCCACTATAACTGCGACAAGATACAGAAAACTTGCGCTTAGTGCAGACGCTATGGAAGCAATATTGTCAACACCAGAATTTACTCACTTAAAATTTCCATGGAAAATTCATTGGTGTCCTACAAGACAGCTGGAAACCATAACAACCAGATTTCGATGTCGCGTCCCCCGTTAAATTTCTATTCACATAGGGCTGGTCTGGCAATATCACCACTATGCAACTTTTGTTCAGAATTGGAAACAATAGAGCACTTTTTTTATCATGTCGCCGATACAAATTGCTCAGGAAACCACTCTTAGTCCTCCCATTCGCTTGCCTGGGGCTGAATGTCACTAGAGAAAACATACTTCCGTTCGGTGCTTACAATCTGGGCTGCAGCCACGAGAACGTTTTCTATGCAGTTTGCAAGTACCTTAATGAAAGTAAAGAAATTAGGCTTTTAATTGCGTGATTATTATTCGTGAAAAAAATATCAACATACACAAGAGCATTGTTGAACCATGCTGATGCATAATCGAGGTAGTGAATAATTGTCTGATCTGAACGAGTGACAAACAACTATTGCACTCCTTTCGTTCTGGCTAGGGTGTCTTTTCTTTTTTCTTTCTTTTTTCCGATGGGTGGTTTCGATATTTAAAAAAATCTTACTGAATTAGGTCATCGATTCTTGGCCGATCCCCCTGAGTGGGTACGAACCATGACTGTGTAATCATCATCATCATCATCATCATCATCATCATCTGTAGCTAGCTGGAAGCAGTCTTGACTGCGAGAGCGGGGGTCTCACTCGCTACGTATGCTTCCGCTTTCGTCATTCGGCACGTCTCGTTCAACGCTGGTCGCTGACTCCGGCGTCTCGTAGCAATTCGTCTACCACAATTCAAAAATCGGGATGCCTGAAATCTGTCTGGTTGCTTCTTAATTCGTTCAGGGTTTCACCTCGCAGGGCTGTTCTTGCTGACCATGCTTGCTGCTGTATTTTTGCAGACGGCGGCTGCTGCGGGCACACGTTTTCAAACACTAGATAGCAGTTGTCTGTGTCCTCCTCCACCGCAAATGGGGACGCCGTTGTGGTGGTAGTAGTTGGTAGCAAATCATCCTTATGTCATCTTCGTGTGCAAGGTTCGTTTGGTGCCTGCACCTTAACCTCGTTCGACACTGGTGCCGTCCGCTGCAACAATAGAGTTGCATCAAGCCAATTTAGTCCGCTCCTGAAATTGCGCACCAAATTTACCTCGTTTACTTGAAACGTAGTGTGCCCCGCCATGTTAAAGAATCCCAGGTGGACGAAATTTCCGGAGGCCTCCACTACAGCGTCTCTGATATTCATATGGTGCTTTTGGGACGTGAAACCCCACATATCAATCGATCGTGAGTTAAGAATGAACGACACCATAAAAATTGTGACATGAGATGCATTAAGAACTGCAAAAGTACGTTACCATTACCAAGTCTGAGGGCTGGTAGCTTGGTGACGTATCTCGCGCAGTAAAAGCATCCTATTAATTCCCATAGGAGCAGTTCTCCCGCTACTTGTAGTATTCGCATGGTCAGCCTGTTTGAACGAATGGTGATATTTAAATTGTTTAAACTTAACCTAAACTGATAACATAGAGATTTCTCACACTTTTACATAACGCCTATATTAGGCTTTGCCTAACTAAAGGTGTACCGATGGAAAGCGTTGTGGCCTTCGACTTTAACAGAGCTTGTACCTCGATAGAGCCCGTACTGTAATTTCAGCATGGTATTGCAGTAGTAGCTATTAAGAGTGCAGAAAAATACCCCGCAATGTACTCTTTGTGTGGCGATGGGAACACCGATATGTGCCGAGTAGTAGTAACTAAGCGAAGTTAAAAAAAAGAAAAATAATAATCAAATGATCCTACCCCGAAGCAGTAGGAGCTCGGGATGACCAGCTCTCAGCTCGTGATTCAGTGACGGCTGATCTTCTTTGCTTGATCTCCCGAACGCTTGATCTTCCGAGCACGCTTAGCAATTGGTCATAATATCTCTGGTCACTAGGCTGACGTCATAAAAAGTGCTTAAGCGTCCTCGAGATTTTTAAATGCTGCGATAAAGGTCGCAAGCACAACAAGGTGCCAAAAGAACTCTATTTTGGTTCCATACATCGAAATGTTGGAACTAAATGCCAAGAGCTGAATGAGCGATTCGCCGTTTAGTTATAAAACACGAATTGTGACTGTACGGCTTTTTGAACAGTTGGCTAAAAAAAGTAAATTCAGACAATTGCAGTCTACATAACGATATGTTGCGCTTCATAAACATGAGGTGGTCAAGCGTGAACCGCAGGACGCAGGAGCCTGTTTGGTAGTGCATTATGGTAGTCGTTATCTAGCCACCATCACGCGCGACGGTTGTGATGCCGCTCCCCCCTTAGAACAGAGGGAACGAGGGTTTTCAGTTTTCTTCAGGAATCGGGGACGCGCCGTGGCTGTGCTTACACGGGCTTCCTTGCTTCAGGTGGCTTCCTGAACCAATGCTGCCAAAAGTTTATTCTCTCTCGGTCTGTACGAAGTCGATTGTGAGCTGCGCTGAAGTAGAGACCTTCGTCGACAAAGTTTTGGGCGAAGGCGCTCTTGTGTCTAGACTGGAGGGACAGTGTGGCAAAAGTATGGGGACGGGAACGGGGACGGGGGGGGGGGTGCAAGGTGATATTGCAGCGAACAAAAGGATCACGCCAGCATTATTATGGGGACGTTTTTTTTTAACATGCGTCCGAGTTGGCCGATGGTCATAGAAGCTAGCACGCAGGCGTGAAGGGCGTGAAGACAGCAGACAACTGGGGACTGTAACTGGGTGCCGCCGAGGGCAAAAAAATCACAAGGCGTAAAGGGGGGAGGGCATGTTGTCGCCGTAGTTCTGGTAGACTGCGGGTACGCGAAAAATACAAACTTCAGAGGAGCACCGTCAATATAAGGGCTAACTTGTCGTAGGGCGTTGCTTATAAATGTATTGTGCTAGTAGGCAGCCAAGCCATTTTGAAAATTCTGCTTCGTTGTAAAATTTGTGGCTCGGATTGTTTGAAGTTTGAAAAACCGCACGTAGACAAAAACGTGTCCTATTTTCGGTAGGAGACGTACCTCCGCTCCCATTCCATTCCGTGCAAAAGGCGCTTTATTCCATTCTCTTTCCATTCCTCCATCATTCCGGGGTCACAAAACTTCATTCCGAGGTGACGAAACTATGGAATGATTCCGGAATCATTCCGATTCCGGAGTGGCAGTTCCGCAACACTGATGGGTAAGAAGCCTGTAGAAAAAGCAGGAGCCTAGATGATAAAAAAACCTGAAGCTTTACTACCCAAAACTCCTATGTGAATATAGAAGACGGCGTAGCAGAGGGCTCTGGAGATTTCGACCCACTCGCGTCCTTCGAAGGGCTACTCACGAGGTTTTATAATTTTGAACTGACGAGCGCAATACATATATGAGGCGTTTGCGATCCCATCTGGCAAAATTTGCAATGCTAACCGCCACGGAAAATGGTCAAATTTTAAGACAAACGCTGCTTGCTCTTCATTTCGAGGGCGCGTGCCCAGAGAATGGGGGCATGACGTAGACGTCAGAATCGCCTGCGTAGCCGGTGGTGTTTGCACGTCGGTCCTCTACGTATACGTAGAGGACCGACGCTATACACACGGCTGTGCTCTGACGTCACCAATAGTAGCACGTGGCAGGGGGAAAATTATTTTACATGATATGTTAAATTGTGTTATTTGTTGCCTGAATGAATGAACAAAACTTAACATAAGTAAGGAGATGCGAAAAGGGAATGTTCGAGTCTTTTTCATATGTTTCCGTGAATTGCAATGAGATGCGGGGCTTCTGTGCCAGCGTTTTGCCTTCGCTCATGCCTACGCGCCTATCGCACCGAGTATCGAGCCCTGGAAACGAAAGTAATGATCCTGCACGTTCAAGCGCTCAATATGTTCATCTAGCAAACGGCATCCAAGCCAGCGTTCCTAAACCAGCACGCAACGAGGCGTCCATCCCGCAGAAACAGGCAGTAGGATACAAGATAACGCTAGTCAATAAAACAACGGTGCTCGCGTCATCGAGGTTCTGGCTTGTTAGACGACGTCAAGTGCTCGTGACCGTTCGTTCGGACGCTGGAGAGGATGGGGAAGAGATTTGGTTTGCGGAGGCTACGCGGGGCGAGCGGAGAGGGTTTCAAGCTAGCCGCCTCTCATTCTCGTTTCCATCCACTTCAAAATGCTGGTTTCTTAGCTTTTGACTGATTGAAAAAATGTCGTGGTATAATGCTCATCTTCGAACACATAAGTTCCAGCGTCTAACTAGAATTCGTTATGGGGCCTGGTTAGGCGCCCTTTAACGTGCACTGACATCGCATATACTCGGCCCTCAAGCAATTTTTCCGTCTGAATTCGACCTCCACGGCCGGGATTGAGTCTAAGATTGAGACTAATCGGTTAGCAGCCGAGCACCATATATCTGTTCCACCACGGCGGAGAAGAGCAAAAGTGGGCAGCCTTCTTTGTTTCTGTTCAGTTTTCACTTTTTTCTTCTCCTGTCTTTTTTCTCCTCACTCTGTTTTTCATTGTGTTTATTAAATATGCTTATTTTTATCTGGTTTTTTTGCCTAATGTTTTCTGTTTCTTTTGTTTCTTTGTTTACCTTTACATTTCTTTTTCTTTCTTTGGTTCTCTTTCTATCTATCTATTTCTCCATCTTTATTTCTCTCTCTGTTATACATTATTCTCTCCCTGCTCCCTTTTCGCTTCCTCCATTCACATCTCTCTTCCTCACCGTCACTTCACTCTCCCACAACCTTACTATACTGTATTACACGAGGCTATTGTATGTTCAGCTAGCTTGCCTTGGTAGCCGAGTCTCTACGACGCCCACCTTCATATCGTAGGCACGCGGGCTCGAGTCCTGCCTCACCAACAAGTTTTTTTTGTACCAAGAATTTATCTTTTCCTTCATTCTACATTTTGTTTTCTTTCTCTTTCCCTCTTTCACTGTTACTATGTCCTCCGCAGTCATTACGTCCCCTGCCGGATAGATTGGCACACTTGTTCTGGAAACGAATAAGATGAAGAGGAAGACGAAGAGGGCTTCATTCTTTTCGTTCTCATACCGAGAGCAAAATTTCTTACCCAGGCAATCCAACAGTCACAATGCTCAACAAAGTTCACTCTTGTCATGGTTACACTAACGCACGGGGCGATGTGCCGATCTACGATCACTGTTGAAGAGTTTTCATCAGTTGTTTCAGGTCAGATATCTGTCGGGTCAATGTTTTCAGAATATGAAGTAGTTAGATTGCTCTCATCCTTGTGTTGCTTCTTCTTGTACCCGTGTTTTTTGCATGACATCCTTAAGCCGAATGTTTCTTTTTTTTTCAACCGGGCGACCAGTACTTTTGTTTCTTTTTTTAAAAATCAGCTTCAAGACCTTGTGTCGCTTGAAGGTGGGACGCCTGACTGCCCCGCAGAAGGCGTGGGTTCGATTCCTGCTGGGATCCTCATTTTTACTCCTTATATTCATCTGGTCAACGCTGCCGATGTTGTTATTGATCGGCGCTCTCGCGTTAAAAGAATAGTGGCTGTTATTACCGTTAATGGGTACCTATAAATTATCAGTTTCCTGTGAAAAATATTACACCTGCTTACCGCAGCCCGTCGTATTTGGTATTTGCCACACGTGTCTGGAGGAACAATTTGACGACATACGTGACAGGATTCGCACGTTATCATGTCGAGACTCATATTAGTCAACCCTTCTTAGCCCCCCTCTACAAATTTTAGTCTGCATTAACCCGAGAAAGTGATGGCGAAAGCACCAGGGCGTTGATAGATAGATAGATATATAGATAGATAGATAGATAGATAGACAGATAGATAGATAGATAGATAGATAAATAGATAGATAGATAGATAGATAGATAGATAGATAGATAGATAGATAGATAGATAGATAGATAGATAGATAGATAGATAGATAGATAGATAGACACTCTCATAGTACCCTGGGTTCCATAAGAAACGGCGAACGTTTAAAAAACGTTTTTATGGTAGAAAAACAGGCTGACAAATCATCCTGGCGCCATGGGCTATCCCAAAATTATGGTAAACTGCTACAGTAAAAACTCTTAGGTGCGGATGAAAGTAAAAAAAAAGCTAGATCCCATGAACAATAGGAATTAATGATAAGCGAAGCACGAATGAGTAAGGTTCAATTCTTATATTATAATCAACACAACCTTACGAGGCTGACGTAAATTGTTCCGTGCAAGGCTTTCATGCCATTATTATGTCTGCACCTGGCATTTGTGCTCGTGGTCTATTGAAGTCACATAATAGCCTATTTGGTAAATGTGAAGCTAGCAAAAATGGCCGCGAGCGCGCGATGAGCGTATATCATGTAGTCATGTTTTACGTGACGCGCATGTCATGATAATCGCGTTTGGACGGGTCATTTGTCTTCGTAGTCTATTCATGTCACGTGATACCAAATTTGGTATATATGGAGCTAGCGAAACAATTGCGAGCGCATCATGAACATAGATTGGAGTCATGTTACATGAGACGCACGTGAGGATTATCATTTTTGCACCAGTTACATACCTTCATCATTCATTCACGTCACGTGATATCAAATTTGGTGTACATGAAGGCAGCGAAACGACCGCCAGCGCATCATGAGCATGGCATGTAATCATGTTCTTACATGACACGCATGTCATGATTTACACGTGAGGGCCTCTCACGTATGTTCTCCATGCAGTCATGTCATACCATACCAGTTTTGCGATATGTTATGTGAACGAAACCACCGCAGAAGCAGCGAGACCATGACATGCAAATCATGACTCATGACCTGCATGTCATGATTTTCACATTATGACAAGTCACTTATGCTCGTCCCACAGTCGTGCCATACTAATTCGAGTAATGATCCCAATAATTAATTGGCGAGTACAGCTAAAGGTCGTAGGCGGCTAGATAGATAGATAGATAGATAGATAGATAGATAGATAGATAGATAGATAGATAGATAGATAGATATGGTCAAACTCGCTTAAGTTCGGTAATAAATGTTTCGCATTTCAAATAATGAACGCATTTCCCTTTTTTATCACTCTTCAATTTACTACATGCAGAAGCTCACGTCTAACGTTCAGATTTGCTGAGCAGTCCACCCATACCTTTACCAACTAATAAAGGAGGATAGTTATAGCATGAAAACAGAACGATGACAAAGAGACAAGAAGGACACGAAGGACACGAGCGCTTTGTCGTCGTTTTGTTCTCGCGCTATAACTATAGTCATGTCGTACCATCTAGCCCAAGCTGCCACACTTCTAATAAAGGAGGTTCGGGCAAAACGCTCTTTTTTCGCGTCATCCTTGCCCTGACCGTTACTCCACCTATGGGACAACAAAGTATTTGTTTAGCCAGAATTTTGATAGGTTACCGGCTCTGGGAAAGAGATGGCGCCATGTGTCGGAAATTGCTGGAAGTTTGCTTCCTAAAATCATTCCGACTCCCATTTCTGAAATATAAAGTTGATTCCTTCTGCTTTTTGTTTCCCTATCAAGCTCTCCGAAAGGAGTCTTCCTTCCATTTTTTGTTTTCTAGTCCTGGAGGTGGGAAACAACGAAAACGCAAACACATAATAACGTTCCACGGCTCCTTCCGTCATGAGGATAACTCCTGTAATGCTAGAATGCATAGATGTGCAATAATCATAAGAGAGCAGAATGTCTTGAAGTAAAACAAAATCGAGGCGGTTTCACAAATATTTTCCTTTTCCTTTTGACTTCAGCGTTATATTTGAACGCGTTACTTTTTTACTAGTATATTCAGCTTCAATGACTCACAAAGAACATGAAAAACGGGGAATTACTGGAAATTCTTGGAATAAACTTTCCTTCCTGCATATTCTAATGTTATTGGCATCTGTAAATTAAATTTTGTTAAGTGGAGCTGCCCAAGAAAATAACAGTTCCCTTTCTGCTGACTGCCATGTCCCAAAAAGCAAGAGCGTCTCGAAATGATTCTCGTATTTTTGCACAAAACGACAACAAAAATTTAACCTGGACGTGCATTTAATTGGATCCTGACGCATATTTTTAGTGTTTTAAAGTACAAAAAGCTTTCAAAACGCCTAAACTCACTCAACTAGTCCACCTAAATCATTGATAAGGAAAGTGGTGGTGGGTGTGTAGGCAAGACAGAACTGAATTTACCGATATTAAGGATACCGGAGTGTCGATAATATAGCGGTGTTTTTGTACACTCTGGGGAGCTGATAAAATCACTGCATGAAGTCATAAAATGTATTTTAGGTTATGGTGAGAGTTAAACATTTTCGACATATGGTTGTACTATAAATGTTTCAATGTGGATTATTTCGCGTAGTCTATTGTTGGGCTGCTGTAAGGATGCTTTTAATTCTTTGTTTTGAACAGCACTCTTATATGCCAAGGGCTGACGCGCACATCTGAGTTGAACACTGCATGAAAACGCTACACATGCCCGTGAAAGGTAATAATTAGGCTTATGGGAATACGAAAAGTAAGATTTCAGTCGTGGTAACGTGATAAGTCACTTCATTCAAGTCTTAGAAATCTATCTGAAAGACAGAATGCAAGCGCAGACAATGGTCTACGATGGCATCCTAAAAACATGCCCCAAGTTAGTGGGAGGTTTATGTTCCTTTTTACAGTGAGAACACTGTAGGAAACCGATAATATTAATATTATACTAAAAAAATTCGAGTTATGACAAACATTATCAGTGAATTCTTTCAGTTTTGCTGTGGGACAATGCAGATTTGCGGCACCATCACAATATATAATATAAGCTACATTCGTGGCAGCCATGAGCTTTATTCATAAAGTCTATCTTTTTTAATAGTGAATGGGACCTCCAGCAGTGCATTAACACCGAGAATATTAGCTAAGCTTAAGATTCTATAGGTAGACAGTCCTTCCTCGGAAGGATGATCATCTTTGGTAGAGTAAAGTGGAAGTTGAAATTCTGTACTGCGCTGGTCGCCTTTCGATGAAGACAAAATGCTAGAGGCCAGTGCACTGTGTGATGTCGGCGCATGTCCAACAACACAGGACCAGGAAAATTTCCGGATCCTTCCACCATAAGTCCTGTAGTGGTTGGGACGTAGACTCCCGACAGTTATTAGTGAAATTATTGACGTATCGGTGTTTCCTGTACAATAAAAACTTATAACAAAACATATAGTGATGACTATATACAAAGAAAGTGAAGATTAATCAACTTGTCGCAAGTGAATAACGCTTCATTCTTTTTACACGTAGTCACTTGTCGCACTCACAATTTGTGTTGCAGTCTCCTAGAGTGGTAACACTACTTTAAAGATTAATCCGGTTCTTGTCATTAGTTTATCATTTCTGCAAGCAATAATGCTCTGCAGGCACATCAACTGAAAGTATATAAGTACCAAAAGAACCATGATAAATGTAACTGGGGCCTGTCTTAAATAAACCGAGTGGGTTACAGTTACACAAGTAGATTGAAATCTCTGAGACATTATGCTTCGACAATACAACAAAGAGTTGCCTGAGTCACACACCTCAACTTCTCAGTATTCATGTAGATACCTGCGGCAGCTTATCAATAATAATTTAATTATGCCATTCATGAGCTATCATGTACTGTTTCTCGCCACTTGGTCGGTAATATTTGTCTCTCCTTTCTTAGTCAGACACTGTTAAAAATGAGTGAAAGTCTACAATTCTGACCAGACACAAGCATATCAGCTGTTTTATCTCGCGTCTTCTGTGCACTTTGCTGAAATATTTCCCACATGAAAGAACAATATGCAGAACTCCTTCAATACGTGATGCAGCCAGTGTTACGAATAAGAAAAGAGGTAAGGGCATGGCCACGAGCAATACAGGGGCCTTGGCTCGTTCAGTTGCTCTGTTCCCTTATATCTAGCCAGGCGTACGGCTTCCAGACTCCTCTTCGTTTTCAACAATCAATGGGGTGGAGGGGGGGATGGGTGGAGGCGGTTTGGGGTGCAACTTACACTACGCCTTTAAAATTGTTCATTTTTGCAACACACACACACACACACACACACACACACAAATGCACGCCCAAGAACCACGTACAGTATCACTGAACCCCCCCCCCCAGAAAAAACTGTATTTTATATACGCTACTCCATTCAGCACTGGGTTATTATCAACGAATCCCGTACTTGACCCAGGGGAATATCATATGAACAGTATATGGAAAGTTTTCAGCTTGAACCAAGGACAAAGAATACCAGCACCATTCAAGGCGTTTTTTAAATCCGTTAATACTGAGTAACAATTTTTCAAATAATGTTTGACGCACACCTCCATTGCGAAGTAAAAAGATACCAGTCACTTCAAATGCGCAAGCTCTGGATCAAACACAAAATTAGTTAGGCTATATAAAATTAGGGACTCGCAAATTTGGTCAATATATGAACAGTGACTCTGGTAACGTCTTTCACAAGACAGTGTATGTTTCTATGATCATCGTTGAAGGAAAGGTAAACTTCTTGAGAAGTTCACGTTTCAAAGTCCACAGAAATAAAATCATATATTTAGAAGTTCACGGATATAAAATCATATAATTATATGAACTCGTTTCCGTAAATCGTTTGCGTACATTTGGTGTACATCATCACTTTAGCCGCGTTTTCGGTGTTGTCACCTACTTCTTTGTCGCGATCTCTATGCGGCTCTACGAAGTGACTCCTTGACAAAAACTAAAATGGACTGTTTTCGTCCAAGGTAGTTGTCACTTTTGCGTGAAACATGAACGTCATGTGAAATTATTACCCGATAATCTTCACAATATTCTACTTACACTGAGAATAAGTATCTGTGGTCTGTGGCAGACGTGCAGTATAATGCAAACACCTGAATATGTTTGTCAAATATTAGATTACTGAATTTAGTCTTCTGTATCAACACAATTTAGTTATAGCCTTCCATTCTGTTCTGGGAAATACGGAGGACATATGATCCGGTGTGTTTAACTTAAAACACAATCCTGGCGCCAAGTGCACTGGTGTTTCTTATGGTTGCGTGCGAACAATGGTTAGTGAACATAACGTTGTTGCTTTGTGAACCACAATAATATGACAATTTTACGTTTAGTCCTAAACTATATGTATTCAGCTAAGCAAAAAGCGTCTGCTGTCAAGATATAGGGCAGAAGAATCAGTTCGTGGACTGTAGAGAGGTGGTGCTGTACAAGATTCTCCTTTCTTGCGGAAAGCAGCACCATCAGACAAACGTGGTGCTCTTTGAATGACAGTTAATAAGAGCACTGCAACCTTGTATATTAGTGATGGCTGGTTCGCGATGCGTTGCAGAGCTTCTGTGTGCGTCTCGTTTTCTGAGAAGAACTAGGTGTTATTGCCGAACCGTGATGAACTAACCAGACTAATTGTTGCAACCGCCAAAAGTTGGGTATTGATTGCGGAAACACGCCGTGCCTGTCGCAGTCAGAAAAAGACCTGCATTGTTTGAACGTGCATTAGGTTTGTGGCTCTTTTGCAGATCTTGTAAAAAAGGAAGGTTACGAGAAGAAAATATGCCCTTCTTGGGGTACCTCCTGCAAAACTGGGAATACTAAAAAAGTACCTTTCCGCGCATGAAATCTGGCTGTATACCGTATGAGCATCACTATTCTGCATATTCGTGTTTCTGTTGAAAAAAAACAACAATTTGTTGAATGTTAGCGCACGTATGGTGTTCTTCCTCCTTGTCCTTGTCTCACTTTGTGCTATATATTGCCTATAGGTTTACCAAAAAGGCCGAATATCTCCCCTTGTTCAGGCAAAATCTTCTATTCCTATCCAGTTAAATAACTATTTTGGGATGCACCTTGTAATAATATTTTTTTCGTATGAATAAAGTGAATTTATGATAGTGACTTCGCATACGTTTCATGTACTATTACTAACATGCCGCCATGGTAATTCGGGCACACAAAGCTATTCAAGCCCTCCTATTGCAGCTGTTTTGACCGTCTAGAAACACAAATGTATATAGCTGTGGGCAGGAGGTGATTATATTCGAACCTATGCAACTTAAGTAACATGGTACATTAGATGTATGATTGTCTTCCGCGACAATAGGATGCCATTCAATAGTTCCCAAAAAATTGGAGACTCTTAAGCTTTGCCTTTAAGAGTTCAACGTGATAGCAAAATCCGGCTCCTAGTGCACCCTTCAACCGCTAAGTGCATAATTATTTATATGTTTTGTTAGACACAAATGGACGCACAAGAACACGCACACAGTACATTAAACCAGCGCGCGCTATTATCACCGAATGGGCTAGTTATTGTCGTTACACCCATCGAACAAAATTCGTTAAAGGGGCCTTGAAACACGTTTTCAAGAAACTATGAAATGAATTCACTTGAAGAGCTTAAGGCCTCACGAATTCAATGGCGCGAAAATTTTAAGAATCCGTCCAGCGCGAGTGGAGTTTAGGCTGATGCACACCGGCGATAAGCAGTGGTCGCGCGACCATTTGCGACTGGCGACCGAAAAGCGGCTGATGATCACACCGGCAGAGGCTGCATGCGAGCGCCCGGAAGTCGCCATAGCGGAGAGTCAAGTCCGGATCTCGTTATCATTGAGAACTCTGGAAACCGGCACCGATCAGATGATCGCCGCCATCTGAGTGAGCGGAGCGAACCGAGCGCGCCGCATTTCTTGTTTTTATCCGTTCTCGTCAGCGCAATGAAAAAACAAACAACAAAAATTGAGCATCGCTGATTGGTTCCAGCGGCTTTGCGAGCGCAGTCACGCGACTGAAAAATCAGTCAGGAAGCGACTAGCCAAAGAAGTCGCTTTGCGACCGTTTGCGACCATTCGCGTCCGTTTGCGACCAGTCACAAACGGTCGCGCGGTCGCTGCTAGTCGCTGGAGTGCACCAGCCTTTACAAAGGTTTGTCGCATGCTGCAATTGCATTACTCTTCTCTTGTCCCGACGAAAGCGCTGGAAGCTAAGCAAAAAGGGGTGGCAGGGCAAAGAAACTGCCGTGCCTCGTGACCTTGAGCACTTTTTTTTCTTCGAATGCGCGACTTATTCAGTGTGATTGCGCACGCACGCGTGGGGCCTCCCGCGGCTATCTCGGTAACTTGATTTTTCGGCCCCAGACGCACAGATGGTTTTTCACTCACAACAAACGGGGCCGACGCCGACGGCGGGTTTTCTGCGAAACGAGCTCTTTAACGCGATAGCGTTAAAACACGCATGCAATCACGAGCACTGCCCGTTTTCATTTTTTGGAACCACTGACGCCCTCTTGCTGCACAAACATTTTTTGCGATTGCTACGCGCGCCTTACAGTCGGTATACGTCAACCCTGTTATTCATCTCTGCTGGTAACGCCGACAAGATATGACGTTCGCAACGTGAAAATGTAGAAAGAAGGAATGATGGAAGCAGGAAGAAAGGAAGAGGGAAGGAACTTGGGATAGTGTAGAAGAAAACCACATTTTACACAATGTGGAGTGAGACACCTGGCTGCTAATAAAATGAGTGCGAAAATGATCTCCGCTGCAGCAGTGTTTAAAGGGGTGGAAAGGCACAAAGTAACGTGCCGAAATCAACAAAAAAGATGTGACAGCACTGTGCAGGCATGAGTAAAAACTGCAACAGACCTTGTTGTTGGCCTATAGTTGCTTCCTGCAATAATACGTAACGACAGTTAGAGATACAAACATGACGCGGTGTCATCGTATTCGTGCTTGTTCCATATGTGTAGTGTCTTTTCAGCGGTTATCATGTCTCATAACTGTAAATGTTTCCCTCGACCACAGAAAAAAAAAGCTAGCGCAGGTGGAGTGGCTACGAAAGTATACTATTAGAGGAACTTCATGAGCAGTTGCTCACCATTTGGCTGCATTCGATTTGTGAAAGAAAGAACAAGGGAAAATTGGGTGGGGTTATGCGGACGGTAAATCAGCTTTGCTCTAATGTGCCGACCTGTTGCATTAACGTGGAATTAAATGGCAAAAAAATTTACCGAGTCGAGAACTGAAGAACACTTGGAAACATGATATATACGTACGTAAACATAATTAGAGTGATCTATTACCGACTTCGAACTTCATAGCTATACGCAATTCATGAGCCCGCGTGACCACAATTCTGTACACAGGCTGGTGTTGGTCCACTCGCGCACGCACACACACACACACACACACACACACACACACACACACACACACACACACACACACACACACACACACACACACACAGACACACACACACACACACACACGTACTTGGCTACCGTTTCAGGTATCATTCGCTTCTGCAGAAAAAAAATACTATAAGACAATAATAAAGGCAAGGTGACAGTTGGTTGATTTCTCATTTGTCGATAACTCTTTACATTGTGAGAAAGGTCCGTGTTCACTGATACAAGGCTGTTTCGATATTTAGGTGCAATACACGTACTCGAATATCTAAGTTCGTAATAGTGAATGCATACTGACTAGGCTCTGTGATTAGCAGTCAGCAAAGCTAAAATAATTTTTGTGGTAGCGCTTTTCGCATGTGTCCAAGCTATAAATTATAGCGGCGCAATGAATCGTGGTCAGACACGCACAAATATCGAAAAACACGAAAAAATATGGAAAAGATATCCTTAACTGGGTTGCTGATTAAGAATTCAGGGCTGTAATGTATGACTTGATAAAGCACGTTTTTTCTCGAATATGAAGTAAGCTCGTATAAGCACGTCACTCAAGTCAAAGAACATGAAGAACGATCACACAAGGAGCAACCACGTAGCACCACTTTTTATGCTGTGTTTTCCTCGCTTATTTATGAACGTGTACTTCGAATCGCCGGAAGATGAGAACTTATATTGTTGCGAGTGAACCTCTGATGAAAAGGTGAAAGGATGAGGTCAGAATCAATAAATAAAAATGAACGATCTTTAAGCTAGGGTGCGAAAGACTTTACACGAGGAAAACCTCGACTCATAGGAAGAACAATAAAACTAAGCTCAAGTTTGCTTAAATATATCGGATATGTAACTGTTACCCATAAATCATGTTCCGGATAGCTCGATCATCGAAGCAACTACTTTAAGAAGTTATGATTGTACTTATTTTTTTTGGAGTTTCACAAATGCGTTTGCCTGGATACTTACTTTGGGTCGCGAGCGGAGCTCTTTTACGCATGGAGAAGCTCGTGTTTCTTTTTTTTTCAGGTTTTGCCAAAAAGATGTTCTTGCGGGTTGGAAGAGCTTCCACAGCGCGTAACTGCACAAATTTTATTGTCATTCATGAGGTTCACATGACACATAAGAGTGCAGGTGTGCCTGGTAAAATAGAATAATATTTTTTTTTCTTGGTGCGACATTTCTCGACGCCGTTTGACTAATGACTGTAAAAAAGGATGCTGAATGGTCTTTCTATCTTTCTGTTTCCTTTTAGGCCTTACTGATTCTTGAATTCAGGATGTTTTATCTTACAATAGGTGTAGTATGGTAAACCCTGTTAGCAAATGAAATGTTAAGCAGTGCTCTTGGTATCATTGGCTTTGCAAATCTGGACATTTATCTCGTGTATCACAGTATACGTCTCTTCATGGCGCATAGCTTACCTTTACTACCGATAAATCCCACTCGTCCTGTAGCTTAGTCCGTGGACCAACGTTTGCTGATTCCTACTTCTTCCTCACCTAAACAGTCAAAAGTCTAAAATGTGAAACTCAAAGCGGCGAGGAGGTGATTGCGCATCCGTTGTAGGTTATTTGACTCAACAAACAAGGCGCTGCGCACTATACGCAGGAAACACTCGACAACGGTTGCTTCACAGGAGACCGCAGCCTTGGGCAATAACCCAGGATATCGCCGTTTTAAAACCAACGGTGTGTATCTTGAAGCGAAACTTTCACGAGTTTCAAATTTCTGTGGCAGTGGTATTGTACGCGAAAAAAACCCGGCGCCGAAGAGCGCATACAAAAATGCGGTGTTTAAAAGTGGTTCTGGCTACATGCGTACTTGCATGAGCCGTTTTCCAATAACTGATGCTCGCTCGATTGTGGGATTGCCGGTATTTACCCGTTTCTCATACATCAATCTTGGCCCGTATTCGCATACACACGTAACGCTCAACTTTTTCGTAACGTGATATTCTAGGCTAATCACTCCGAGGGACGCGTCATAAGTGAATTCGTCTGAACACGAAAACGTACATACAGAAGAGAAATGTGTGAATACAGCCAATGATCTTGTATGAAGATCATTTGTCACTTTCCGTTGCCGTATTTCATTGACGCCACTCATTGCTTCACGCAGGGGCGGTGTTGTGGCCTGTAGCAACTCAAGTGCTGCGCTTACTAGACACTTGGGTGAACGATTCCCATACGTAAAAAAGGAAATGTTAGAAGCAAACATGGTGCAATCGCATAAAAAGCAGGCAAGCAAACAAGCAAGCAAAAAAGAAAGAATATTTAGGAGACCGTTAAGCTTTGCTTTTAAGAGTTAAACGTGCAAGCGATAATCTGTTCCTAGTGCGTATTTTGAACAATTAGTGCATAAAAACTTTTTTAACTTGCTACGCACCCACTAATTAGCTTTAAGAGAACAGGTGCAATAGCGCTTACGCTTTTTGTAATGCGCCAATGGCTTTAACTACGAAGTCATGATATTTACTTGTTCTGACGACCGACAGCAATGGGCGCGTGCACCAGGCATTATTACTGCAATATTTTCATGTTGCATTGAGAAGTACACACGTATACAGGACGCGTATGTTTTTAAAACATGTATTACTTGCACTCCTTTTCGAAGCCGAGGAAGTTATTTTTACTATTTATACATCAGTGATTTTGGAGAACACACTAGTATCAATTTCCGAACTAGATCTCGCTATGTTAAGGTTCCCAAACTCAGCACCAGGGCCTGATGAAATTACAAAGGCAATACTAAAAAATATATATCAGAAATTTCCCAATAATCTGTAAAGCCTAATAAACTACTCCCTTAGAAAAGCATAAATAGCTGATGAGTGGAAGATTTCTAAAATCATACTGCTACTTGAGAAGCAGGGGGCGAGATATATTATCGACAAATAAGACTAATATCAATAATATCAAATGTAGGGAAACTTATTGAAAAGATGGTTTATGGTCGTATAATAACATTTGTTAATGAACAAGAGCTGTTGAGCCCCAGCCGAATTTGCTTTAGATCTCGACGTCTAATCTGGAATGCACACGTAGACCTAGAAAGTCAGGTTCACATGGCCCGGCATAAAAAGTTCGCTGCTTCAGTTATGTTAAAGATCCGTAAAGCATACGATAGTGACGAACATTTTGTGCTAAAAGACAGTTATAGTTTAGCGTTAGTGTGATAGCGTAGGTTAAGAGAATGGCGTTACCGTGCAGCGAACGTTCGTTGTGGGCAGCATCTTATAGTTTAGCGGGATGGCGTTTACGTGGTTTACGTGCCCCAGCTGGGATGGTGGCACCACCTATTGGATGGTTAATAGGTTGAGGAACAGTGAAAATGAAAAGGAACGAGAATGTTTGCCTATGCCACCACGCGAAGCATTGTTAGAAGTTTAGTTTAGTAATAATAAAAGTAAATAAATATGAACCACGCACCAAACGAGAAAACATCTATGTTGCCGATTTGTTTACATAGATCTTGTAGTTAGGCCTAGACGCGTTCGAAATGAGAAGCTATCTCGAAAATTACGTCAACGTATCCGAAATACTTGGTCATCGAAGCTAACTGAAGGCAAGCGATGCCATTTTGAACACTCATTTGCTGTGAACAAGGTGAATCTTTCTACAACTACGTCAAAATCACATCGACGCGGGCGTCCGAGAGTACCGCCATGTTTACGTACACTACGTACATCTACGCTACCACGGTAACGTGAAATCTGAAAAATACCACACGTACGGGAAGCGGTAGGGGTGACGTACGTATCTGCGCATGCGCACTTCGATTCCGGTATCACGGTACACCCGGTATCCCGGTAAGCCCGGTATACCATAACTCTCTAATAAATAGTTTACGGTGCCATAAATTCTCTTCTCATGTTGTAACATGATTGACAAAATGTTTAAAGAAAGGTAGTTTTACTGCGTTTAAGGTGGCTTTTCTTCTTGCAAACAGAAGCAGATGCAAGGTGTGCGTCAGGGATCAGTACTTTCACCAGCATCTTTTAACATCGTGATGTGTACTATTCTTATTCTATAAGGGGTGCAGCTTATGTTTATGCGGACGACATTGTTTTTGCTATGACTTCTCACATACATCGCTTTTCCAATAATTTACAGTCGTACTAGAGAGAAGTCAAGAATTGGCTAGGCGGCCTACAAGTAGTGCTTATTACCAATAAATGAGCTATTCTGTTTTTTTATTTCTGTTAAGGACTGTGGGATCTCGAATTGGCGAGCGAGCACCACGCCACGCTCTTGGAGTGAACGGACACAGAAGACGTGGTCGGTAGAAACCAAATACCGTACATACATTTATTTAACTAATTTATAACGACGATATAGTCCGCCGAATGGATACAACAGTCGTTATCAACACGCTAAGACATCGTTACACAATAACACGACAAACACACTAACACACCCAAGGCGGCGGCGCCAACGCTTGACTTACCACGCGGGCCCCGGCGTTGCAGCCCGTGGTGCCACGCACCGAGGACCCACGCTAGACACAACCAACGCGGCAACCGCCCCGCGCAAAAGAGACTCGCTAAACTCTGGCCCGCCACAAAGGCCTGCCTTCCGCCAGGGTCACCGCCGGCGCTACCACTCTACAAACGGTGGTACTCAACGCGAACGGAACGCCATCTATCGTCCGGGGGTTGTCCCCCCCGAATCACGGCTTCTGTGCGAGACACGTGCGCCACAACTTTACAGGGGGTGTCAGCACCCCCAGAGGACCAAGTAAGAATATCTCTTACTTACAAGCTGCAAGAAATGCCGCAAGTGGATTCAAAAAAGTGCCTCGGATATATATATATATATATATATATATATATATAATATATATATATATATATATATATATATATATATATATATATATATATATATATATATATATATATATTGAACAACGAAACTGGCAACCTCGTCTTGAATATATCACAGAAAAAGGAGCACGTGAAATGGGTGTATCGCACAGGCTGAGTAGTCGCAGATCGGGTATGAGAAGCAAAGTAGTCTTGAATGTCTACAAAATGTACGTACGACCGGTATTATATTTCACTGAGGTTTTTTTTACGCATACATAGTGGCAAAAGCATACAAGCTTTGGCCACTAGTCCTATTAGAGCGAGAAGCTTTACGGCTGTGCTTAAGCCTTCTAAAATATGTGGCAAATGCAGTAATATACATAGAAGCAAGAGCACCAAACCTGTTATACCGACTCGACCTTCTTACGGTGCAGACTTTCTTGCGGTTTAACGAAACACTGTCTAATCATACTCAACTAACTTTTATCTCCAAACCTGATTTATTTTTCTCTGAGCACTGGCATAGATTCTGAAAGCCACAAGTCGTTATTTTACAAACATTACTCTACTTCCTAAATGTGCAAATTCGGGATGTGCGTACTTTGATGATTCAACCAAAAATCATAGCCATTCTCTAACACAATATTTTTCCGAACCATGCGAACTTATTGCCTCACGGAATTTCAAACGGACTCTTACAAGAGCATCTAAATAATCTGCTCACTAATTTGGTTTTGTAACGAATGCATCGCAAACTAAAAGAAAAGCTGGCATAGGAATATTCTGCCCTGAATATGAGTCGTCTTTTCTTTACGACTGCCTGATTTTATCAAATTGTTTATAGCTGAATTTATGGTAATTTTATCAGCTCTCCAAATTTCATCAGTTCATTTACAGTCATAGCAATTATCACTGACTGATTATCTGTGTGTTCTTCTCTCTCCGCATGCATCTGGGGAACCATCTCTACTAAAGATTTCCAGAACACTAGTTCCCGCACCCCTTCAATGTCTCCTCTTGGTATGGGTAGCAGGACAGATGTTTTTTTTTTTTAAATGAAAGCGCTGATTCTTTAGCAAAAACGGTGCTCTTGATGCCAGTTATTCGGGTGTTCCCACAAACAGTACACATTAAAATGGCAAGATTCCGCACGCAAACACTCAAAAAATGCTAATCGGACTCCATCTTGGCAGCCCCTCCAGAATATAAGCAGCTATTATTTCCTTGGAACAGTGAGTTATCGTGGTCGAAAATAGCAGAAGGAGCTATAAACAAACTTCACTGTCGGGTTACCTCCCTCTTCGTTTACCTTCATAAAGGAGGCCGATCTCTGTGTCCTCTGTGTCTCTTCTGTAAGGAGGAGGAAACAATTAGTCCTTACTCTCTAGCTTATCGCCAGTAGCCGTCGTTGAGGAGAATATCCATAGCACCACCTCTTCAAAACTTGAGTCTAAAATTAGCCTAATTAGTTGTTCTTTCTTTTGGCGCCTTTAATCTTGGCTACAGTCACAGAGATGTTTACTAGGCCGTAGAGGAATTTATCAGACTAAAAGAATATTTAGCTAAATAATTCATCCTTTTAAACATTTTCATACTAAAATTCCTAATTAAGACTTGTATTAATGTTTCTTACTTATACGAGAAGTATTGTGAAAAAACACTAAAAAATTCATCGAACACTCCGCCAATCCCCTGAATTGGGTAAGAACCATGAGAAGAAGAGAATATGAAGAAGAAAAAGGCGTGGCCGGGCCAGTGAACGCGCTTCGTACTATCACGCTCATTCTCGTTTTGGGGGTTGTGGCCAAAGTTTGCGTGTTTGCAGTCAAATTTTATTCTTGCTTCGTGTTTCTATATTTATAGTGTTGATAAGTAAGTGCTTCGCTAGATCTCCTTATAGTTCAGGTTCTCCCGGTGGTAGAATACTTCACCGCAAGCAGATATAGAAGATTAGCTATTCACACAGAAAGAATGAAAGCAATATACACGTGAACAGAATACAATCACCCAAAACATCTATGGAAGTTGCAGTAGAGCCAATCTCGACAATCATAAGTGACGATCACCTGATTTCTATGTTGTGTCCCCCCAATAAGCATTTGCTTTTTCAGGGTGGGTCTGATGATATCACCCCTCTTCCAATTCTGTGGAGAACTGGAAAATATTGCACATTACATTTTGTCATGTTCAAGATAATTTTGTACTATAACTCGACTTCTCATTTCTCTTCTGGAAAAAACTAGGCTTGACCTTATCGGAGGAAAATGTTTAAGGCTTCGGTGCCGGAAGCTTGGGACGCTGCCACAGGGATGCCTTTGATGTCATGTGTGATTTTATTATAACTACTCAACTAGTACCATTTTAATCTGGTATTTTAAATTCTTCGTCCTTTCAGTAGGGTAAAACCCAACTAAGTTTTCAAATTTGTTCCCGTCAGGTGAATACGGCAGCCTAAAATACAAGCTGAAAAGCATAATACTAGTAGTTGAAAACTACTATATCACGTAATATTGTCATTTCAGCTCTTTATTTTTGCTTTTTACTGTCATAACTTACCAAAAATAATGTTTAACAGTCTCAACGTCGCATTCTTGACCAATCCACCAAAGTGGGTACGTGCCATTTATTGAAGGAAACAAACAAACAAATGGGCCGGCGGCCAATTTAGACCAGGTTACTCTATATGGTGGACGCACGTTGGTTTGGAGGCTCGTATAAAGCTTGTTCGCCACAGACGACAATACGCGGCCCTAGTAACCCTTGATTTAGCGAAGGCATCTGATAGTGTTGAACATGCTATTCTTATCAATGCCCTAAATGACCTAACGTTCCCACAGTACATAACAAATTGGATTTACGAATTTTGAAAAGACGGAAAATTTTATTGCTTTCAACGAGGCGTTTCCACACCAAAGTATAGCCAAACGAGAGGTGTTCCTCAAGGCTCTGTTCTACCACCAGTGCTATTTAACACTTTGTTAAGTTCAATACTAATGAGTGATAAGGTACAAGTATATGTATACGCAGATGATATTGCGTTTTTTGCATCTGCCTGTGATTTTCATTTGCTACATTCGGCTTTACAGTTTTATTTGGCAACTTTAGAAACCTGGTTTCAGAAACTTCATATGAATCTGAACGTAACTAAATGTGCTATAATAGTTTTTCCTTTGGACGTACCAGTTACTATTTCTCTTCAGTACCATCAAGAAATAATTTCCCAAGTTAAGTGTATTAAATATCTGGGTGTATTGTACGATCAAAAACTGAGCTGGCGTGATCACATTGAACATATTAAAATTAAGGCTATACGCGCTGTTGGGATGATAGGTAGGCTTGACCGCCTCCGTTCCGGTCTTCGCAGGGATACCTTGATCATGACTTATCGGATGTACGTTCGTCCGATTCTTAAATTCGGATATGTACTATTCTCTTGTGGACAGGCAAACAAAATAAACCTCTTGATTCTCTTGGAGAGGGAAGCTCTTCGAAGTTGTTTAGGTGTGCCAAAATTCACAGCTAACAATGTTTTGTAGCCCCACCGCGGTGGTCTAGTGGTTAAGGAACTCGGCTGCTGACCCGCAGGGCACGGGTTCGAATCCCGGCTGCGGCGGCTACATTTCCGATGGAGGCGGAAATGTTGTAGGCCCATGTGCTCAAATTTGGGTGCACGTTAAAGAACCCCAGGTGGTCTAAATTTCCGGAGCCCTCCACTACGGCGTCTCTCATAATCATATAGTGGTTTTGGGACGTTAAACCCCACATATCAATCAATCAATCAACAATGTTTTGTATCAAAAAGCTCAGATACCTACTCTTGCTTACAGATTCCGTATTTTACCAGTTAAAACCTATTTAAAATTCTCTGAATTTACTTTAGAAAGGCAACAGTTTGTGTTCTTTGCCGAACCAGATATATTTTTCAATGAGCATCGGTGCCGTGTATATAAACCCCAAATGCTCTTTGTTCAAACACTTCTAGATGTTCTAAATGCTAATATATTCGACATCACATCATCTGACAAACCAATCGGCCAAGTGCAAACAGAATTTGACGATATCTTGCCAATGAATGCTAAACACTTGCCCTCTAAATATTTGATTGGCTTATTAGAAGAACACCTGTCTCATTTCGGTACTAATATAGTAATTGCAACGGATGCGTCTATGAGAGGCTAGAAGGCAGGTGTGGGTATTTTTTCGCTATCATTATCCTTGTCATTTTGATTGCGCCTCCCAGACTACACACCAATATTTGAAGCAGAATTAACGACCGTTATATTAGCTCTTCGTAAACTTCCTGCGACTCATTCAACAGCTGTGATAGTGGCTGACTCGTACTCCGTGTGTTCATTTTTATCATCGCCGTCGGCATCAGCAGTACTAGAAACTCTTAAATAATTAATCGCAGCAAACATTCGTCAAGTGCGAATGATATGGGTGCCAGGCCATCGTAGTATATTTATAAATGAGATGGCTGACAAACTCGCTGAATATCCTTTGATCTTCCGATTGTGCCAATCATGCCTCTTACAGCTTATGTAATAGCACCGAGGTTCAGAAAACTTTCCCTTCTTGAAGACTCATAAAAAATGACGATATCGAATTCAGATTTCTCGCACCTGCATTTTGCATGGATTATCAAATGGTGTCCCACGCGTTAATTGGAGGTCTCTATAACAAAATTACGTTGCCATGTGCCACTTCTTAATTTCTACTTAAACAGGTCTGGTCTGGTGCCATCTCCTCCGTGCTCTAGCTGTAAGGAACCTTAAAATATCGACTATTTTCTCCTCACATGTCACCGTTTCAAAAATCAAAGAAAAATTGCTTGAAAATTTTATTCAAAAAAACTAGCAATATCACCACTACTTCCATTATTTTGTCTTTTGGGGCCGCTTCATTAGGACACAGTGACAGGAACATCTGCGGGGCTCTCTGCGAATTCCTATGTAAAACAAGAAGATTACCTTGCTGAGCCGTTGATCAGCTCTCGATGTTTACTAGCCAATTTATCATTTATTATTTAGCTGTTACACTGTATTGATTTAACCTTCAGAAGAATTACATATAACGACTACACCTCAGATATATTCAACAAAGTCTATTATTTCTCTTCCCCCCCCCCTTTTTTTACATTGTGCCAAATTATTTCACAGTAAAAAAAGTAATCCTATTTCCCTAGCCTGGAAAACTTAAAAGTACTGACTTGCATTAACCACCAGCTTCTTGGCCAATCCCCCTTAGTGGGTGAGAGCCACAGAAGAAGGGAACAAGCAAGCAAGCAAATTTCCGTGTTTTCTTAGGGACTGTTTTTCTCAATTCATCAGCCTCGATTGTGCACGGAAAATCACTTGTCACGCCCAAAACGTCTGTGGCATCCATAATATGTTCTTGTAAGCTATCATGCTGTTGCTGCGTGCATTGTCGCTATTCATAAGCATATGTTATACATAGTCCTCGGTGGAATGGCCAAAGCGTTGACAGTCACCACAGCGCAAGAGTTCTGCAGTTGCGCTGTGGAAAAGGACCTAAGTGAAAGATCAAGTGAGCCATTAAGCAGATGTCCAAAAGCAACTTTGAGCAACCTGTGACAAATGAGGTAGTCTCTATGAAGATCGCGGTTTCAGATGTTTCGCTGCATCTTCATCAATTATACAGCAGCCTTTTCATCACTGTGCAGTGAAAAGCCAACCACGTCGTCGATGAACATTCAAGCACAGAGGAATATCTCGGAGATCAAGTTAAAAAAATGGGGGACCTTTAAGCTTCGCCTTTAAGAGTGCAATGCGATAGCAAAATCCGGCCCCTAGTGCACCCTTCAACCGATGAGAAAATACTTATAAATATATATGAATATCACACACACACACACACACACACACACACACACACACACACACACACACACAACACACACACACACACACACACACACACGCACGCACACGCACACGCACACACACACACACACACACACACATAGTAGATTGTATCAGCACGCACGTGCGAATGGTATACAGGTTTGTGATTTAAAGCAAGAGTCGCGTGGCCTCCAAGATACACACCGCGCGATCACCATTTCCGACGCCATAAATAGTCTCACAATGCCTCCCAGATGACAGCACATTATCTAGCGTTTGCTGTTTGCTTTATCAACGCCTCTGAAAAGGCATTGCATGTTTTGCGCTAGATGGAGACTTAGTTGTCCATCTTTAGAGCTGTTTGAAAGTTCTTGTGTGTTTTTAGCGGCGATGGCTGCACTATCCCGGCCTTTTTCGACCCAGTTTGATGGCCTCCCAAAAGTCCCTACGAATCGCCGAATGAGCTCGTTTTCGTCGAGACACCTTTCGAGTATAATGTGTTAAGGAGACTCCTGGCAATATGTAGAGTTTTTTTTTCCGAAACAGCTGCAAGCATTATCGTGGCTTTGTGGTAGGACACCTGCTCGCCTCGCAAACAGCGCGGGTGTGGTCCTCAATGGGACGAAAAACTTTATTCCTTATTTTATTTGCTTCTTTCTCGATTTTTCGCTCACAACCAACTGTGCCGACGCCGATGGTGGAATTTCTGCGACACGAGCTCTCCCAGTGGAGGCTCAAAGGAAGCCTCACCATGGTCCTCCATAACAGATTACATGGGGCAATAAACATTGCTGTAGATAATCACCATGGCACAGTCCAAGTCACTTATCCTGGCGACTTTGAATATACGTACCCTTCGGTCTTCGTGGAAACAGGCCCAGCTTCGTAGAATGCTCACTCGAAAGTTTGTCGATTTTGTCGCCATTCAGGAGATAAAGATCTACAGTGAAAAAAAAAAACTGAGATAACTTTAGGGCCTTTCCTGAGCGACTATTACGTTTGCGTTTCACATGCAAATGGTTTATGTGCGGGCAGTTGGTTGTTTCTGCGAAAGGGCCTACTTTGCTCAGCCATTACTACCAGTGTCAATAGCAGAAGGTAGATACACATAGGCTGTGATTTCATGTTGGATGGAGTGCCATGGAAAATTTTCCACTTATACGCCTTCAATAAAATTTTACATCGCTTTGATGTATTTTACCATTTGTCTAGTATTATTGCTTGTGATCGAACTACTATGTTAATGGAAGATGTTAACTGTATATGTCATCATAATGACCGCAGCAATACTAAGAATTGACGTGAAGAGAGCGGGGAACTTTTGTATGGCCGTTTAGCCAACTCAAGGCTTATGGATATTGGTACTTCGGGCCAAGTAACGGCGTGTACCAGACTACAGGAAAATTCTTATTCTCGCTTTCATCGGAGTTATCTATCGTCATCTCTTATCGATCATGAATTGTCATGTAAAACTGAACCGGTTTCGTTCTCAAACCCTTGTATCGTTTTGGACAAATTTGTGCAAGTCATCGAGGCCATTTGAGACTACTTTGGAAGATAAACTTCTATCATCTGCAAGATCAGCCATTCATTATTCGAGTTGGAACGGCAATGTAGCACTTTTGTTTCATGGGGTCGCACATATTCGTTACTTGGGAACTTTTTAAACAGCAGGTTCACACAAGGGCCATTGAAGTACTGTCTGTTAAGTGTTATTACAGGAAGAACGAGAAAAGGACAACGTTTAAAAGCCTATGCAACACGTGTGTAACGGAGTGTAAAAATGAAGCTGCACAGATCAATGACATCTAAAACATTAGGTGTCACCTACAGCATTATAATGCAATCCGCTATAGAGGGGCATGTGTTCGATCGCGAAACAGATGAACTCAGAGTTCTTAGGAACCAACACGTCAAGCTTTGCTTGGTGAAAAAAGTCACGCAATGTCTAAGGCAATTCCTGATTTAAATGACAATGAAACTTTATAACAAAAACAGCGAATATAATTTCGCAATTCGAAAGGTATTATGAAGCTTTGTTTAGTGCCCTTCCCGATAATTCCGATGTCGACCTTAAAGCCAGTTTTGGTTCTCTTTTGAAGCCATTGAAGGCAATGATTCTGCTGCTATGAAGAGTCCTAGTAAAATAAAATAAATTCAGCAAGCAAGAGAAAATTTACTTTCATCCAAAAAATAGGCGATTGATGGCATGTTAGTTGAATTTTATAAAACCTTTAAACTCTCTCTCTGTCTTTCCACATTTACTGGATATTTTCAAAAAAATTTCCATGAAGATGCTCCCGCGGTCTTTCTTTAAATTTCACACTCTTTTGAAACCAAGAAGCTCCGGAAAAGAAAAAAAAACGGCGTTTTTTTGAGACTGCAGGTCAATATCACTCGCAAACGTTGCTTGTAAAACTTTCCCCAAGGTAATATGTAACCGGGGACAATTTGCGATGCCGATTCTAATTGGTTCTCATCTTACATGTGAAATGAGAGGGTGCTCCATACAGGAAATTAAACACGTAGCACGTACACTTCCTAAGTAGTGCCACAGTAATTAAAAACTTCTTGCGACGCTACAGATACATCTTGCTAAAGCGTCTATTAGTATGAACCATTCAGTTTTTTTGCTCGTCTTGAAGATGTCAACATTGAGTCATACTGCCTAATGGTGTCAGACTTTGTTATAATGATTCATTGATTCGTTTAGTTGGTAATAGTCACAACTCTAAACCAGTTTTTATTGGCTGTTCCGTAAAGCAAGGATGTCCAATGTCGACAATTCTGCTCGCCCTTTATCTTGAACCACTGTGTTTGAGTATATTACAATAGAATATTATTTTAGGACTCAGTATAGTAGTCAATGTATTTAAACTATTGGCTAGTGGAGATGATGTAGGAATCTTTCATACCAATAAACGAAGTGGGGAAAATGTGATAAGTACGATTCGGTAATTCAGTGTTGTTTCAGGAGTTCGTTAAACTCCTCAAAAAGCTTAGAATGATGGTATTTGTCATAGGGCCGTATGCCGAAGCAGTTAAAAGTGATTAATAAAACTAGCATTCAACCAATGTATCTTGGTGTGCCAATATATATGCGTATATATTCAGTGCACGATATTGCAAGGAGCGCGTTCCAATGGTAGAGCGGCGGACAAGGGCATTTTTCCTATATCGCATTTCAATTTTTCATCAAGCCAAAGCTCGTAATACAATTTTCGCAGCAAAGATTTACTATATGTTGCAGCTTATTTATTGTGTCCGTTGCTATGTGGAACGCTTCCATCGTATTTTGGAACTTTCGTATGGTCTTGGACTTTTCAGCCCATACGTCATGACAACATATTCAGGAGAGTTAGCGATGGAGGGTGTGGTTTAAAACAACTTTATATATGGCAAATAGTTTTGCGATTCTCCTTTTCTGTGGTAAATCCCAGCCTATCATTCGTTCGTTCTTGCAGGTTCCACTTGCTCATTCCTTACATGACCTTGTTGTTTCATCAAACTTCTCTGCGCGCCCGTCTTTGTGGGAATTTATAGAAGTTTACTTTGTAGTTTAGTTTCTTAAAACCCGCTTTTCAATGAAATATTCGTATACAGGTTAGCGCAAGACACTATATCAAGACTTACTATCTATGCTCTTCCCTCCTCCACTGCACCACTCATTATATATAAATCTTCAAGGCCATGATGTGCTGGAACGGATGCGGAAAATGTATATATCTCCCATTTCAAAAACATTTTTTATAAACTTCATTCTGAAACACCACTTGTTAAAACTTGGTTACAAAGAAAAGGTATTTTTCTCTGGACGGTTAATTGCCATCTCTGTGGTGTACCTTAAACTCCAAAGCATTGCTTCGTGGGCTGCAAAGACGCCTGTTCTGGGATTACCTCCAACGAACTCTGCAGAAAAAGTTCGTAATTGATTCGAAAACTGTGTTGTTCTCTGATGCCAACATTTCTTGATGGAGTGCCGTACGATATGTTTTTCTTTATAGGCATACAAAGTCTGTGAAAGACGCGCTGCCGGACCGCAACGCAGAGCCAAACCACTCTTCACGCGCACACTTCATCCAAATGGCTATTCACTTAAAGAATGTTTATGATGAACTTGAGTATCAGCCAGACTGGTACCATATCTTGGAGAAATTCTTAGGCTAGCCACTTTTCTCGTGCAGTACATTATGAACTCTGTCAAGACTATAGGACTTCAGCCTTCGTGTTTCTTTCTAAGATTTGCATGCACGTTATTGTCGCATTATAACTACAACAGTGCAAATATGTGCGATACTGTATACTATTTTATTACGCATTCTATTATATACCATGTTAAGGCAAATAGGCATGGCCGTTTGGTAAAACATCCGCTTCCCACACAAACGACCCTGCTCTGATACCCACTCATACCCAAACGACCGTGGTTCGATCAGACTCTAACCCAGGAGTTTGCCCCGCCACGGTGGTCTAGTGGCTAAGGTACTCGGCTGCTGACCCGCAGGGCGGGGGTTCGAATCCCGGCTGCGGCGGCTGCATTTCCGATGGAGGCGGAAATGTTGTAGGCCCGTGTGCTCAGATTTGGGTGCACGTTAAAGAACCCCAGGTGGTCTAAATTTCCGGAGCCCTCCACTACGGCGTCTCTCATAATTATATAGTAGTTTTGGGACGTTAAACCCCACATATCAATCATTAACCCAGAAGTTTTTATTATTTCCTTTACCAGGATCAATCTCGATTTTTCGGTCACGCACAAGATGATAGTTTTTCGTTCACAACCAACCACGCTGACATTTATGCGAAGCGAGCTCTTTAACACTATCACGTTATTACGTAGATAAGACATGCACACGCCAACTATCACTTGCTTACAGTTTCTGATAAAGGAAGGGCTCTTTTATATATTATTTTCTTATTTTTTAGAGCCTCGGTACTTACACTGCAGTTGTTGTCACTTGAAATCTCAATCTCTGAGCCAAGAAGTTCTTCTGCCCTGATCTTTTTGGCCCTTTCTCCACCTCCCTGTGCATGCATTGAATATCGGTTAGCAGTCGCGGGATTTACATTGAATGGCCAGCCAACTTCCTTGGTCATTTTTCACTTATTACAATGTTCTCATAATCTATCATTAAGCCAACGGCCCATCTCTTTATCAGAAGACTCTTTACCACAAGAGGGCGGATTAACCCAAGCAATTTTTGCAAACTTGTGGGATACAAACTCACTCACTGCTATTTTCAAGCAGTGCTGTAGCTATAAGATGGGTTCAGAGTTGTACAGAATGGCGCCAAAGGTAGAATTTTTAAAGATAACTTCGTATTTTCTCTCATATTCGTGCCGTACTGTGCACAAGTTCGGAGAGCTTAAGCTTGTGGGTGCTCGCCATTTTTCTGTAGTATTCGGAAGAAAAATTTACTTCATTGTATTATCCCACTTTTGTTGTGCCTGTGACGCGATTTGATAGGCAGGCATGCTACTTTTACCCTTAAAAGCCCGATCGGTTCAAATATTTTCGATACGAAGCAGCTTCCGATAGAGGTCAATAAGATGTGCGTGGTCACACTTACTGCGAATATGCAAAAGTTAGCCCAAGCGCTGTCAGAACGTGCTCACGTGCTAGTGCGTTCCAATCTGTGTAAAGGGCTTGGTAAGACACTGTCAACTTTCCCCCTTACACTCCCTCTGTAATCATAAGATGGCGTCGAGGAACGAAATTCGGCAGACACGTGATGAAGAAACGCGTTTTATTCTAGTCAGAACCAATGCGCGGGCGAACGCTCTCTTCGGGTCGTCGAGCGCACACTCAACCTCCGCCCACCGCTTCCGCATAGCGGCGCGGCACGAGTAGACTACGGGAAGCTGGCGATGGACGGCCACGGGTATTCGGAAGTTCGCGAATTCGTCTTCTCATGCGAGTTAATTTGCATTCTTGCTTCTCATCGGCTTTCATGGGCACAGTGCGAATGAAAAGTCACACGAACATAGTGGCGCGATGTTTTCACCGGGCTCTGTCAGACCCTGCTATCGGTTTGATATATGCGTTCCAGTTTTACGGAATTCCGTTTTATGTTCTCTTTCAAGCTACTGTAACCTCATCATTTGCATGCCTGAGTACATGATAGTGCTGTGTACTATTCTGCATATTTGACGAACAAAATCAGATTGTCTTTTTTTTTATTTCTCGTTAGTTACCCCCCCCCCAAAAAAAAACAAAAAAAACTCGCCGGTTCCTTTATGGATTCGCCCGAAATGAACGAAAGGCAAGAACTATCTACATTTTCTTCTGATACAATGCGCTGAATGTTTACTACTTCCCTCCGGGATATTTCTGCACCCAACACGGTTTTCTTACTGCCTCAAGGATTAGAGACAAAGCTAGATTTCTGCCCCTCAGCTAGTTATGCACTGCCCTCATGATCGCCCCATTTCAACCAAGCGATGTTATATGATGTCGTCAAGCTATGTGACCTCCCGACGCGTCACAAACATTTATGATATGTGATGTCATATGGTGACGTTTTCAAGCTATGATGATTTCTTGCGTCACTTGTGTTCACGCCGCCGACGTGAGAAGTCGCTGGACGCCGCCTGCGATCAATTTTAGCTTTTGATGAGGCATTTAAAGCTATCGCCATAATGCACTGTGTTGCTATAGCTCCGTAGAATTCAAGCTTCCGCTGGTGTCAGGGGGAGCGTGCTTGCAGTAACTAGGCAAAAAATTGGTCTCCTAATAAATCTTCGATAATAAATCTCCTAATAATCTTCTACACTCTAATATGAAGCCTTAATTTACAACCCGATCATTTTATAGATTATAAGTAGTGATGGCTGAAGAATAACCTTCACGCTTGGCAACATGGCTATTGGTATCACTAAACGGGAGTACGCTGCATCCGAACAGTCAACAACTGAGTCTATCAGTAGCAAAGCTGCCTCGCGATCACTGCCGCGTGCAACGCTCACATTATGCCCCGAAGCTGATGGGGATCCCATGGAGACCACACAGCCATTCGGCCATTCGGCCTTTACCCTACTCGCTATCAAATTAAGAGGCCGGAAAAAAAAAGAAACAGAGCGGAGCAGCTAGATATTAAGGGTACAACAATTCGTGCACGAATACACAGACAAGCTCAAGCAACTGAGCACAGACCACAAACCTCAAGCGTGTCGCCTTGGCTCAAGTGGAGAGTCGGCATTAGACATCATACTTAAACAGCGCCTATTCATAACATAGGCCGTGATCGCAGAAATTGCGCCGCATATGTAGCTATTCGTGTTTATTTTACGATGATTTCATTGTTTAAGCTCTCAAATGGTGAAATCACCTGCCATAGTTCTTCATTTTCAGATGCTTTCTTTTTCTCGGTGGCAACACATGAAATTTTTCGCGAAGGGAACAAATTCTGACCTAGGACCCTGGAAGCAGTCTAGTTGCATTTTTTGTTATTTGGTGCATGAAATACACGCTTGGGCATGATGTGCTACGCCACTAGGGAGTAGCAAGCCTCGGAGAACTTTATACACTTAAGCTTTTATTATTAGCTCCTGGCAAAGGCTTCTTTCAAAAATTGACTTTCAGTTAGTCAAAAAATGAACTCCCAGTCAAGCGAACACTGCAGTGACAATACAATCTTTCCATGATTACTGGCATGAGCTATCTGGTATCGACCTAGCAGACGACGCACGAGCGCCTCGATGAAGTAGTCACGAGCGACACATGCCTTTGAAATCAGCTGGGTGTCCAGAATAACAAGTGCTTCACGATTCTCGTTTCCAAGATCCCACTACATCACAACAATGTGAATACAGCCGAAAACCGAGCCGTATAGCAGCTTCGAATGCAGCCGTGGCATTCGCAGGCGAGAGACGACGCGGCAGCATGTCTACTCCTGTTTCGACGCCTGGTGGCGAAATGCCGCACTAGCACCGACAGCCACTTCCCATTGAAATCCGCTCCTTTGTCCGGGCACTGAAAAAATAGTGTAGGCACTGTCAAAACGCACTGGCACGCACTGGAGCGTTGGGGCCTGCGCACGTGGCGGTGTAAGAGGCTTTGTAAAAGACTGTCGCCTCTACCTCTTACGCTCTCTCAGTAGTCAGCAGATGACGTCTGAGAACGAGATTGTGCAGACGCACGATGAGCGCACGTGCTCCCGTATGGCGTGGTGTTGAACCCGTGTGGCGTGCTCCAACAAGAATTCCCAACGAGTAACAGCAACAAAAACTATTGTGAAATCATGTTGTGCTCCGCTTACAAAGGCACATTAATATCGGGCGAAGTGCCCGTAATGAGTGGAGCTTTAAGGCAATACATGCGCTGCTTTACGTATTATTCATTGTTCGCTTTAGTGGGAGATGGTGTAATTTTTTTTTTTGGTTGGAAAGTCATGCTTGGGTCATGCACTTCGGTAAAGCTTTCAGAAGCAACACGCTTGTAAAGTTTGAGATAATGTACGATAGTCGTCGCTGACTACTAAGCTTTTCAGGGTTCTAATTTCAGCATTAGGGAAATGCCCAACTCGCTTGTCCGAAGTAACATACAGCTTGTCATAATCTTTCAAGAAAAAATAGCTGCGCTTCTCGGCAAAAAAAAATTCACGATTCGCTAAGAATAAAGCGTGGTTGTCACCAGCAAAAAAAATTTCAACAACACGTCAGGTACGGAAATAAAGACTATAGAAAAATAAGGCCGAAATTGTGACAACTTCTTGCTGTCTTCGTTTCTTCAGTTATTGGCATATAACGCGTACCTACAGAAAATGCGCAAAGCCGCCCGTTCCTGCTATGCCCTGGAAGCCTCAAAATCTTCATTGAGACGCAAAGACAAAACGTAGATCTGTCTCTCACCAGACGACAAGTATAAGGAAGGCTACCTGCAAAAAAAGGAATGGTATTTACCTACCGGCGACATGTTTTACTATCTCCGAGTCTCACAGCATGAGGACACATGAGCATACCACTCTGTGTACAAGATGTAAGAAAGACAAAAGAAAAGTAAATTGAGGGAAGGTGTAACTAAGCACAGAAATGAAATTTGGGCCAGCGCTAGAGCAGGACGTGAAGCATGGCGAACACAAACAGGAATGGACAGAGGCCCGTCGTGCGGTGGGAGTTGACAGCCGGGTGCTATGACAGCCCCAGTGTACGTGGTTCCTGTGACCAGAAAAGGGAAAGAGCGTGTTGACCCCCGGCAACCAGGCTCTTCGTGGGGGGCTACCGGTGACATCAAGAGGCCTTCTCGAGGCTCTGGAACCGAAAAAAGGAGATCGAAGAAAGCAGCAAGGCTCGCGAGGAATATTTATTTCGGCTTAGAGAGGCTAACAGATTCTCCCGAGTATGTGGCTCGATTGTCGAGCTCCACGTTTCTTCTTTTTTTATCTCTTACTCCCATTCATCCTAATTTCTCTTTTGCTTCGTGAGCTCATATAGAGAGGAAAGGACTAGGATTGGAAACCTGCGCGTATAAACGGGTTTTATCTGCTACCGCATTTGCGTGTGTCTCAATATGGAAGGGCATTCATTCGGCGCCCACGCACGCCCTGGAACACGTACGCACATAAATAAGCAAGCAAGCGCGCAAGAGGTTACGGTGGGGCACCGGGCATGGTTGCAGTAGGCGTTTGTGCTTGCAATCTCACTAGTGGCCATGCGCATCCTCTTTTTTGTGTTCTGGGAAAAGCGGGGCCAATTAATCAGGCGACCAGTGCCACGTACGTGGTAGGTAGCAGGAGAGTTGCGCGAAAACGTGCCGGCACCAGAATAGCTAGAGAATCATGCCCACGCTCTTTACATCAGCTCAACCATAAGTTCGACTAGAATGCAGCCCTTTCAAGCCAATTCGTTTCGTACTCATGCGTATATAATTATCAACCCCCCATCTCCCATTGCGCGTTTTCACACGTTATCACATATAAATACCTACTCGCGAGAACTGGTGACACAGAACTATTGCTTGACGTCTTGTTGGCCTTCTTTTATTGCTATCATATTGGTGACCAATTCTGTACGAAGCATGGTCGTAATGTATACGCGGCAATGTAAAAAGAATCCAACGCACAGGTAATATGCTAGATGTAGGACATCACAATGAAACATTGGTTATGCAAACCGAGGCTATGATTAGAGTTTTGAATTAGTTTAGACCACTTCGGATGCGCTTCCGCTAATAACATTGCGCATATGACTACCTCAAGCGAAGCTTGTATTGATTGACCTGTGTAGCTGGCGTAGTTCCGAAAACCCCCCTCTTCCAAAGCTGGCATGCACCCTCCAAAGAAAAAGTAAATGAAACAAAAGAAATGTTCTTCATGGGGCCGGGGTTTGAGCCCGGGTCCAAGTTGTAGGAGAGCGAGTGCCTTCATTACGAGGCTGCGCGTCCGTGCTTGTCTAATGTGTACTAAGCTAAAGCATATGAAAACGTCGACGCTAAAAACAAGTGGGAAAAAGTTGAGTAGCTCATTGCAATATTTCGTGATGGCGGACTAAAAACAATCTGCAGGACAACGCGTAAAGTTGATATTAGGAATCAGTTTATTTGGTCTGAGCACCTGACATGGTAGTTCTTGTGTAAATAAACTAAAGATGAAAGCTTGTATGAAGCATAGGGTCTCCTGTTCGTCGAGTCATTCACCCTTCCTTCTTATGCTCGATGGAATATTCCAGCTATAGTTTTTTGTACATAAACAATTTTAATCGTACAACTAGCTCTTTTGTTGCTTTGCGGCTATAGGCCAAATATTCTCATCGTCTGTATGTCCAGCAGCATTAGATTTTCTAAACTTAATCGTATGGCTGGTTTAGTTTTGCAATTTCTGCCATGCATTTACGAGGATAAACCTCTATTTATCCGCTACATATGTCACATCATTCTCTTGGGTAAACCCTGTATTGGATTGATGGCTTGTTGTTTGATTCGCTCCCTTACCAGGGTGTGGATTTATTGGCTTATATCATGATGTCATCTTCACAGAGCGCAAGTAGGAATTCAAGTTTTCTCCAGCTGCTTTGCTATCCGTTTGAAGTTTATAATAAAGAGAAGTCTGATTGTATTCCGTTTTGTTGTGCGAATTTATTAGGCATTGGAATCTTTTGGGGGCGCATGTTTTATATTCCATTGGTTGCTTTACGGCTTAAAAGTATGGACTGAATGTAGCAAAATGTTCGAGCACCGCAAATCAGTGATAGCTGTTCTTTCATTGTAAGTTTATAAAAAATCGTACCGAGTACCTGCCCGAAGTTCATGGCTGCCCTATTGCGAAAACTAGTGGCACCGGCCCAGCGCCATATATGATTACTGAACCAGTGTCCAGTGTGGCGCTGATACTCGGACAGTGCCACGCTGTACGAGGTACGCTGGCGCTTCACACTGGGACACCCATTATTGGGAAAATCTGGCTTTTAAATTGTGTTTACAACTTGTGGCCATGCGCACATGGTAATTAAGGCTGAAGCACGCACACAGTGAAAAAATTAAAAATAGAAAAGAACTGAGTAAGCTGGTGTCGAACTTATTACCGCAACGCATCACTTTTTTTGAGTTAAACACGCTGTCCAATACTCCACACCTAAAGCAGGAGAATAACTTTATTTTTCTTCATCTTAAAAGTAATTCACGTATCCAATATTTTGAAGCGGTCGCTTACATTCTTGTTTTTTGTCTCTTCGTGCTCGCGCCAAGCATGCGATTGTTAGCTAATTCTTTGCGGGTTGCCTTGGATCCCATCCATCTGGCACGTTTTCCCGCAAAGCTTGGTAGCGTAGCTGCAGATGTGTTACGACAATTGTAGTGATTCGCTATGCGGTTAGTCATATCTATGTATCAAACAGCGTTCATTTGAACTGCTCACTGAGCACTGTAGATTTCGTTCTCGATAGTTTGGAAGTGTTTTCTGTACTCCTCGTTTACGTTCCGCGAACGACAGCCGCAGCAGATCCATCTAGCCGAAACGACCACTAGGCTTAGGGCCATACTTCTTGAGCCACGCTTGCTGTGAAGATCGTAGATATTCAGTTAAAAAGAGTCTAATGATCCTTGCAATGTAGTTTTGATCATAACTAACCTATTACTTATCATATTTTTACCTTCAATTACACAAATCGGAAGCTAAAAACCCCAAGATCGGGATTGCAGTAGATAAATGCTGCCGAGGACATGCGGCTTTCTACGGTACGAGCCGCAACGACTAGCGTGGGTTGGTCTTGATTTTCAGGCTGATACTACTGTCATTTTGTGTTGTGAATTCTCAGTTATATTGATGCCGTTTATGAAATACATTGACAAAACTCAATCAAACTTCAAAGAAAGCGCACCCGCACCCAGGGGGCATCCATGAGTGGGCTGGAACCTTCTTTCCCAAAATTCTTGCATGCCCTCCTTTTCCCCCACCTCCAGGAGCAAGCATGGGTAAAACACGACGCAGAAGTTCTGTGCTCCCTGCCCCCCTGCAGGAACAAAGTTGTCGTTTGTCCCCCCCCAGCAAATTCCTGGCAGCGCCTCTGACCCGCGCGATCAACATATGAATGCTTTAGCGTACTCGCATCCATTCTCGAAAAAAACTGAAGATATGTGTAGCACATAGATGGGAATATCATCATATTTGGTAAATTTTATGCTCGACATGTCGCGATTCAATATGAAGTCTTACAGAAAGTGCGCCGAGCACGTCTTGTTTCTGCCAACGTGTCGCTAAGATTATCAGTGTGCAGTACAGACTGTAAAGCGTGACCAGTGCCTCCCAACGCACTTTAAGTCTCTGGCTACGATGTACAGTGTGTCACAGTGCCTCCCGGTGCGCTTTAAGACACTGGTCATGCTGTACAGTGTGTCCCAGTGCCTCGCGCGCTGTAGTACACTGGGACACACTGTCCAGCGTTTCCAGCGTCACCCAGCGCGCTACTGGAAACGCTGTTTTTTTCGATAGGATGCAACGACGTTCTCGCCTCCAGCAGGGGAATTTCGAAGCCCCTCGTCCTTTAGGCGAATCAACATGTCCCGCTATAATGAGTGTTGTGGAACCCGTTAATTGGTATAATCAGCGCTGGAGCCAAGTAGAAAGGGGTATTCATGGTTCTGCGAACAATTTGCCGAAAGGATGCGGGCCTGCTTACAGCCCTCGCGATTTGGGTATTGTCTTCCGAGTCTGGAAGCGTGGCGCATGCATTCGCGACGCCGCAAAGTGTACAGCGAGATGACCCAAATGGTTTTCGCCGTGATAGCCCTCTTGAAAAAATGATGGCAGCAGCATGGATGACATCAACTCCGATAAATGAGCGTGGGAAACAGGGGTCCTTTGATGCTCCCGGTAGTGCGGCGGTAGTACGAGCGTGGAACCCAGAACGTAGCGGCATTCTCACCCCAGGGAAGAGAAAACTTGGTGCTAGAGGGGAGTGTGGTGACCACGTCCCGGTCACAGATGTTGACCAGGGCGGGTGTGGGTGGTACCATCGGAAGTGATGTCACTGATGTGTGTCCGGCGGTAGGAGAGCAAACATTAATCCATTTTCTAATCTATGGGTGTGGGGAAAAGTACTCTTAATAACCAGCCGGAGTGGGCTCCTCATAGAGCCGTCGGTGAGATCGACACGATGTACGACATCTTTATGTAGATGTCCGTTTTGCGGCGAGAAATGCTAGCCTGTATATAATGTAAAATAAACCTCAGTACAGTTTTTATCATCTGTCTCTTCATGCTCGGCGTCTTCCTCCTGTGTCCCCGGTGCCGGTAACGTCGAAATTCCAGCCCCATGTGCAACAGCTGGTGGCAGCGGTGGGATCCCCGTCAAACCTCGGGTTTCTACAAAATATTGCAAGACAAGTATAGCTCTCCTTTTGTGAATAAGAAAAAAGCCTGGTGTGCTCATTCATTCTAAATGGTTTGGCAAGGAATAAAAGAGGTGAGGCATGCCCAAGCCAAGCCTTGTTTACCCCCCTTTACCCAATTGAGGAAGAGGTCCTCAATTTTTTCTTTTTATTTTATATTTCATCTGCACCAAAGTGTTATTTATTACCACAGCCTTATGCGACACGCACCTATTATCGTTTCGCGGAAAATCAGAGAAAGTGTTTTGCAGCAGTGGATCAATGAGCACAGGTAAACAAACAGCGACATATAGTGCACAGAACAGCAATATTTCACGAGATGTCAGCTTTTTAACGAATGTTTATTAGTTACTCTTCGTAAAAAAGCGTTTTCCAGTTGAGCTTGAAGAAATGGAAATTCACAAAGAAAGAAGAATGGTAGGAAGGTTCACTAGTCTCGTCCTTGGTAGGGCACCCTCCACGTGGAGAGCGGAAAAGAAGGATGAAATAGAAAATAGGGGAAAAAAGGCTATCAAAAATAATGAATGAACACTTTGTGCAAACACACAAAACGAGAACACGGGCCAGCAGCTCAAAAACGCGCATGAAGTCCTGTCGACGTCAGGAAGCACAATAGGGCTTCAGTGGCATTGCACAAGTATGAAAGCCTTGCTCAATGTCACTGTATCTTATTTTCTGAAAACAGTCTTTCATTGAGGCGATGGAGTTCAGCTTTTAGAGAACGTCGTGCGCGTTTCAGGATGGACAATGGCACATGTAAGCGCTCAATTGTTTCCTCACAGTTGCAAAAGTGGCATCGCGTCCTGTCTGTCATTCCAGTGTGGAAAGAATACACACTCGTATATGACACGCCAAACCGCATACAAAAGAGTAAAGTTGCTTTGCGGCAGGAAAATATGGTTGGAAAACGAATTCGCAAACTTAGGCCGCGAGAGTATGAGCAGCAGTAGAAAAAGCCTTATGTATTTCACAGCAAAATTGTGGGGCGGAGATCAAGTAAGTGAAACTGCTACACCGTATCCGTCCTCGATAGTGGTTTGGGCACCTATTGATTTTCTTGATGAGCCATGACACTTTGAAGAGCTCGTAATATGTCTGATCAATGTGCGTTACCAACGGGCATCGCTAATGTTAGTCGCCAATACAGGCGACATGCGTCCAGTGATGAGAATAGCTTAAAATTTTCTGCCAGCCGTCTCACTTAACGTTACCCAAGAAATTGTTTCTTGAACTTTCTGACGATACCTATTCTATGGAAATGTGAGCCAGAGAAAATTATTTCAAAAATTGGTAAAGCCAGTGAAACACAATGAGAGCTGTTTGAACAGTGAATCTCTCGTGGCAACTACTGCTGGCACTCGTGACGAGCGACTTCTTTCTAGAACGTACGAAAATTTGCTCATCTTCGTAAAGGGCATGGCACTCAGACGTCACCACCCGCCTTCTTACACCGATAGTTGGTCGCCGCTTCTTCATCACTACTGTGATCCTCGCGTGCAGGGTGGTTTCGTTATGCTTACCATCTCTGCAGTCAAAGTTGCCGCCTAGAAATAACTTTTCGTCCACGACCGAGGCAGTTGCGCAGTTTATGAAGTGACATGTGGGCGCTCATCTGTCGTCAGGCCCAACCATAAAACGGTTCCACCATGAAAAATAAATACAAATAGTTACAAAGTTAACGCATTTCGCACCATATAGACGAAGATGCTAAATAAAAAAGAAAGAGAGAGAGTGAAAAAAATATGAAATTTAGTTTATTACCTAATCGGAGAAAGGAAGACAAAGAGCTGGAAAATATAGAAGCGAGTATAAAAAAATGTCCAGTGGCGAACTCGATTATTCAACATTTTCGATGGAAGCGCGAATGATAGAACCTCATGGACTTGGCTTATTGGACACGTCAAAGAGCACCATATTGTCGAAATTTGCTAAGGCCTATACTACGGCGTCCCTTATTATCATATTGTGGTTTCGCCATTTCAAGACCCCACCAATTTCATAATAATAATAATAATAATAATAATAATAATAATAATAATATAGCGAAGAAGCGAGACGTTGATACCATCGACTCAACTATCATCAACACAAGAAAAAGGCACGAGATCGGCGATCGAGCACGTCATTTGGGTCCGTCTGCGTTCCTTTAGAGCTACCAACCACTTGCTCAGTACCTTCAAAAACTCTTTTACATTTGGTGGGTCGTGCTGGGTAACTACATCACCTACGCCCTGGAACTCCGATCCCACACCCTGCCGTCGACCATGCATGTTGACGCTGCCCAACAGACAGCACCTCTCGCGGCCTCTACTTGCCTTGGCCCTGGTCAGCGAGACCCCCCTCCCCCCCCCACACACACACACCCACACACACCAATTTTTTTCGGGCACCGAAGACCAGGACGTCGAGAACTAGCTGTCGTACTACGAAAAAGTCAGTGGACCAAACAGGTGGGATGACGCTGCTAGGTTGAGCACCGTCAACTTTAACTTGGATAATGTGGCAAAGCTGTGGTACACAAACCACGAATCCGAGTTGGAAAATGGGGCCGCTTTCAAGCAGGAAATATCCTCGGTTTTTGGTCGCCCTGCCGTGCGAAAATTGTGCGCCGAACAACGCGTGCGTACACGGGCAAAAGAACCTGCCAAAACGTTTACCGCCTATATCGAAGACATACTCGATCTCTGCAGGCGCATCGATGCCGCAATGAACGAAAGTGCCAAGATCCAGCACAACATAAGAGGTGTCGATGATGACGTATTTCAAATGCTCCTTGCGAAGTATCCTGGCATGGTGTCTGAAGTGGTAACTCTGTGCCAGAGCTACAACGAATTGCGACGGCAACGAGCTCTCACCCGTCGTTCATTTCAGCTTAACCAACCACTCGCTGCACTGGACGTCGTGCATGACCACTACCACCTTCTAGCACAAATGAAAGACTTGTACGTGAGAAGGTCGCACGTCAGCTTTCCCTCCTGCCGTTTTGTCAGCGCTAAGAGATGCCGCAGCAGCAGCAAGAGCGACCACCAACCCCGTTAGCTCCCATGCTCCGACATGTTCTTCAGGACCAGATTGCCGAGACTATGCCAGTGCCCTTTCAGAAGCAAGTTGTCGCCGCGCCTCTTACTTATGCTGACGCAGTAAAGAGGCAGCAGCCACACCAGCCCTTGCAGTTCAATGGACTGCCGCATGTCACCGCTCCTACTAAGTCTTCCGTCACATGGGCTCCTCCCTTCGGAACCACAGCCTTGACTCAGTCGTATGCCGCGTGGGTGGCGCCCCTTGCTGCAAACACCTGGCGAACGCGCGATAACCCGCCGATCTGTTTTGAATACGGTGGCCCGGGCCATATCTCCCGATACTGCCGTCGTCGCGTGCCCGGCTACACAGATGTCCGATCACGGAGCAACTATATGGACTGGCCCCCTTTTGGTTATGAAAGTTCGGATCATTAGTCACGCACGTCTTTCCGTGACTATTCGGCAAGTTCGTCTCATCGCTCGCCTTCTCCAATTGTCGCTTCTTGTCACCCATGCGTCCACGACCAGTCCCTCAAAATGAGGGAACCTAGCTGTCGCAGCTCAAGAGGCAAGAACTGTGCTATCGAAACGTTCAAGTCCTCGCACTTTGCCGTCAAATATCGTCGAAGTTTTTGTAGACAGTGCCCATACATACGCTCTTGAAATACCGCTGCTGCTGTGTCTGTTATAGACGCCAAACTTTTCCGCAAGCTCCGAAAGAGGACCACGCCGCTTTATATGCTGTCCTTACGTGCAGCAGATGGAGAACATGTTCGACCTATAGCCGCCTGCACTGCCCAACTCACAATTGCGGAGCACCCCTACCATGTTGAGTTTGCCGTCCTTTCCTCCTGCTCTCATAACATCGTACTTGGCTGGGGTTTCCTATCGCGTAATCACACCGTTATATATTGTTCCCGTTTCGAACATGAACTGCTTCCGTTGTTCGACCAGCCCTACGACCACACGAACCAAGGCATGCGCAAGCTAGTTGTCAAAGGAGACACTGCCAATCCACCGACAACAGCTGCTTTGCTCCCTGTAGTTTATGACGGCATGCGTGATGAATTAGCATTTTTGAGCCATCAAGCCTCTTTCTAAGTCGGAAACAACTTCTGCTCCGTTATTCAGCCTCTCAATTTCTAATGAAGCCAGTGCTGTCTGCCTTACCAATTTCTTTCTGCATACCATCAAACTGTATAAAGGCGAATCTCTTAGATGCGTACAACACATGGATAGCGGAAAAATTTTTACCGTGCAGCAAGAAGCATCCCAAAGTGACCTTGCCGCCGTCAGTACTCTCAACCACTCTGATTTACAGGCTTCAAAACTGTTCAATTTGGCGATCGCGGACGGACTCTCCCCATCTGAACGATCTGAACTCCTCTGACGGCTGTACCAGTACCGCGAATCTTTCAATGTTGTTCAACCTTCTTTAGGCCGCACTTCTACCCCTCTACATCACATCGATACCAGCTTCAATGTACCACTAGAGCAACGACCATACCATGTTTCTGCGGTGGAACGCCAAGTTATTACCGAACAGGTGGACGATATGCTGCAACGCAGTGCCATTCAACCTTCACAATGTCCATGGGCCTCACCTGTAGTGCTCACTAAAAAAGGACGGTTCCGTTCGCTTCTGCGTCGATTTCCGGCGCTTAAATAAGATCATTCGAAAAGACATGTATCCTTTACCCAGGACAGACGATGCCCTTAATACTTTACGAGGTGCCGAGTTTTTTCATCATTAGATTTGCGCTTAGGGTACTGGAAGGTCCCCCTTGCAGATGCCGATTGACCAAAAACAACCTTCGTGACACCCGACGGTCTATATAAGTTTAATGTCATGCCATTCGGCCTCTGCAATGCGCTTGCCACCTTCGAGCGCATGATGTACTCGGTTCTTCGGAGTTTGAAGAGGCAAATATGTCTGTCTATTCTATCTCGACGATATTGTCGTTTTTGCGCCAGACTTTGCGACACATCTCGAGCGCCGGAAACACGTCCTCACGTGCTTGAAGAATGCTCAGCTCCAACTCAACCTCAAGAAGTGCCACTTCGCTGCTCGGCAACTTGAGATTTTCGGGCACGTCGTATCAAAGAACGGTATACTTCTAGACCCGGCTAAATTACGTGCTGGCGCCGACTTCCCCAAACCAACGACTATGAAGCAGTTACGAAGCTTCGTAAAGTTATGCTCCTACTTTTGCCGGTTCGTACGCAACTTCGCCTCTATCATTGTGCCTTTGACCGAACTTCTAGGCAGCGCCACTGATATTTCGTCATGGTCTTCTAAGTGAGATCAAGCCTTCTGTACCCTTCGTCGTATCCTAATTTCACCACTAATACTGCGTCACTATGATACGGCGGCAACTGAGGTCCACACCGACGCCAATGGTGTCGGTCTTGGTGAGGCTCTCGCGCAACGCTAGCCTGGATTCGCTGAGTATGTTGTCGCCTACGCCAGCAGAACTCTCACCAAGGCTGAATCAAACTACAGCGTCACAGAGAAGGAATGGTTGGCGATCTTTTGGACGCTTGTGAAGTTCCGCCCATACATTTGATGTAGTAACGAATCACCACGCATTATGCTGGTTGTCTTCACTCAAGAATCCATCGCGTCGTCTTGTTCGTTGGTCTCTTCGGCTTCAAGAATATGACTATGACATCCACGTTGGATATCGTTCCGGCCACAAGCATACCGATGCTGCATGATGGACTGTCGCAATCTCTCCTATCCCCAGACATTGCATCTGTTTCCTCGGACAACACGTTGTCAGCTGTTGACGAGGACACCATCTCTTCTGCACAACGCAATGACCCATAGATCACCTCGCTTCTTGACGCGTTATCCGAGACGCCGACACTTATAACCACTCGAGCCCTGCGCCAAGAGGCTCCGCACTTCAGTATTCGGGATGACCTTTTGTACCGGCGCAACTACTAGTCATTTCCGGAACGCTGCGCTCTACTATCTGCGCGTCGTTTCATTCCGACCCACAATGTGCTACGAAATTCAACCCGCAACGCCAATGTTTTGAAGACCTGCGAGTGCCTACGAAAAAGGTATTACTGGCGTGGAATGTTTACTTCCGTTCACCAGTTCATTCGCGTCTGCCACGAATGTCAGTGGCGGAAAAACCCGCCACATCCTGCAACAAGTTCATTGCAGCCACCTCCATGCCCAGACTACCCATTCGACTGTCTAGGCATTGACCTCTACGGACCACTACCATTTACAACGGCAGGCAAGCGATGGGCTATCGTGGTCGTGGATCATCTTACACGGTACGCTGAAACTGCTCCTCTCCCCACAGCTGCAGCACAAGATGTGACAACTTTCATACTCAATCGTTTTGTGCTTCGTCATGATCCTCCTCGCAAACTCCTCAGTGGCCGTGGGCGTATTTTCCTGTCCAATGTAATCCAAGCACTTCTTCAACAGTGCCATATTGTACACCGGAAGAGTACAGCCTAGCACCAACAGACGAACATTTCGACTGAGTGGTTTAATCGTACTCTGGGGGACATGCTCCCGACGCATGTCGCTTCTCATCAAACCAACTGGGACCTCGTTCTTCCATTTGTGACATACGCGTATAACACCGCTACTCAAGTAACTACCGGGTTTGCCCCATTTTTTTCCTGTACAATAACTAATCATAGCACACCATCGACACTTTACTGCCATATTCGCCAGATTCCTCCCAATGCACGCCTGTCTCGGAAGCCGCTCATTACGCAGAAGAGTGCCGCAAGCTAGCCAAGTGGTTTACTACAGCCTACCAATAGCGCCAGAAGGAGCCCCGTGACGACGACCATCACTCTGCGCTAATGTTCATTCCTGGAGCACTTGTATGGCTGCATGTACCGCACTGCGCCCCTGGTGTATCACCCAAGCTACTTTCTAATTAGCATGGTCTCTACCACGTGGTCGAGCGTACCTCACCCGTAATCTACGTCATTGAACCCCTCACGCCACCAAGCGACCGTCGTCGGCGTGGACGTGATATTGTTCACTTAAACCATCTCAAGCCCTACTTCGACCCGCTTGTCCCCATGTGTTAGATTGCCAGAATGACTTCAGCTTTTTCACCGGGGATAATTATTGTGAAGAAGAAAGACTTTGATACCATCGGCTCTACTATCATCAACACAAGAAAAAGGCAGGAGATAGGCGATCGAGCACCGTCATCTGGGTCCGCCTGCGTTCCTTGCGAGCTACCACCCGCTTGCTCAGTTCCTTCGATAAACCCCCTTAAAATAATAATAATAATAATAATAATAATAATAATAATAATAATAATAATAATAATAATAATAATAATAATAGTTTTTGCAGAAATGCATAGTATGCTTATTGCAACCCTATTTAAAATAAATGAATTAAAAGCCAAGTTAAAAGCTGCATTATTGTACTGTTTTAATTATATTGTGGTATTACCTATATAAATGTGAAGAAAGTGCTCAATGCGTTACCCATTGAGATGCGGTTGTAATCGTCACTGCTTCACTTCTTTCGTACACGGTGGCCTAGTTTAGATGGATACGAAATGATAGTGTGCAATGCAAATTCAGGCTAACGAACCTCAGATGATCAAAACTTTCGGTGCCGTCCACTACGGCGTCTTTCATAATCATACCTTGGTTTTGGGACGTAAAGCTTCAGTAAATCTTTTATTCTTTTGTGCGGTATACGTTTACACGCACATCTAACACTGCAGGGGCGAAATATTATTCCGAAATCAGTAATAAAGTACAATTTTGGCACATTAGTGGTTTTCAATAATGAACTCTCAAAATAACGCTTACAAAACGTGGTACCTTCTACTTTAATGAACGAGCTCACTCTGGTGACGCCAAGAAAAAATAATTTCACAAGGTGGCACGCATATTTATCAGAACAAAGGTGCAATCACAGTATTGTTTTTCGTATGTCGAGTAATTGCTTCTACGTCGAAGAGCTGTACTTAGATGCAGTGTCATGAAAAGTTTTTAAGGCAATTAGGACATGACATACATGCTTGTTAACGCTGTCTAAGGTTATTTCAGTGTCTCATAACAACTATTTTATATTGAATGTACTTTGAATAGTCGAATGGCTTATCTACAGGCTAGAATAGTGTGAGTGAATGCCTAAAGGGTGGAAATATTTAGATAGAAGAAAAATGAGACCTGACTTTTTATACAACCGCTTGTTTTTGCGATGACGCGATGCTTCTCACAGAAATTCGAAATCTCTAAAGAGAGCCTTTCTTCGTAAACATGTTCAGACAATGTGAAACAGCGAAATCAGTGGAGTGCTCTCAAAGGAGACATGAAAGGACGAGATAAAGGAAGATGTTTAAATACCACAGGAACAGGAAAACTTGCAATATCTGCGAAAAATGACTAACGAAAATTTCCGAAACAGAAATTGACATGGTGGTATTTAGTCTTTGCATGAGTGGAGTTTCTAGTCATAAGTTTTGGCAAACATACTTATTGCGTAAAAAAGTGGACGACGCCAAAGAGGACTGACGAGAGCCCAAACATTTGTGAGCCACAGGATAACCGGCCACTCATTTCGGAAAAAAATATATCAGTAAAAATGTTCATTTACGAACAGCGCCAGTAAACACAATGACAAAGTTCAAGAAAGTTAGCAGTTTTGTATTGTCGCTGCCTCGGAGTTGTAGGATGGCACTAGTGCATCACGACGTACGGCACAGCGGCACAGCAGAAAACCAGAGAACGCGACGTGCCGGCCCCGCCGCGGTGGTCTAGTGGCTAAGGTACTCGGCTGCTGACCCGCAGGTCGCGGGTTCGAATCCCGGCTGCGGTGGCTGCATTTCCGATAGAGGCGGAAATGTTGTAGGCCCGTGTACTCAGATTTGGGTGCACGTTAAAGAACCCCAGGTGGTCAAAATTTCCGGAGCCCTCCACTACGGCGTCTCTCATAATCATATGGTGGTTTTGGGACGTTAAACCCCTACATCAATCAACGCGACGTGCCGACGTGACGCAGCGGGCTCACGCAACAGAATGAAAGCCACAACAGTGGAGAGGCATCTACAGCAGCAACGAAAATTGAAACAGATAAAGTGGAACAATGCGAAAGCTCAGAACGCAGGCAACAACCCCCACACACCCTCCCTACCCCTTGTGTCCAAGAAAGAGCATCGCTGGCTGCAGGCGCTAAGGAAGAGTGAACTGGCGGAGAAACTTTCACAGCAGAAACGCGAACACCGCCTCGCTTACTTTGTTTAACGCTACAGTATCAATAACTTTAAAGCAGCTATCAAGCAACTAACAATTTGTCACAATTGTAACCATCTATCTCTGAGGTAAAACCCCTTCACTGTGGCCTCAGAGGAACCGAATTTGAATTATTCAATTATTTAGAAGGGTAACAAAAAATAAATACTAATATTAAAAGAATGAATAAAAATTACATAAATGTCAGCAAACTCTTCACATAGAGATGGCTTTGATGTATCCTTGAGTAACTCGAGGGCAATAAACGATCTCAGAGGCTAGGGCGTGCCTCCGACACTATATATTTACTACTAGCCAGATCCTTGACAGTGGAGTAAATACACATAAACTCTCAGAAAACGTTGCCCGTTGTTTCCTCCGAAGTGTTTTGCTGTGTCGCCGTATTGCTGCATTAAGTCGGTTGAACTGAGTTTTGCTAGCTGGTTCACCACTTCTCCGTATAAGCCTTTTCTCTGCCCTTCTATCCGTACACAAATTACGAAGTTTTTGGTCTGGGGCGGGAAAATGTGCAGGTAGCTTTATTATAGTGGTTGCAGCCGCTTTGCTCGCAATTATATTCTGAAACATATTTCCTAATCAGTGGTCTAGATTCTCTCGGTAGCGATCCCATTCAGTTACTTTGTAGGATTTAACTACCGTCAAATGGTGGCCCTAAACATTCATAAATATACGGAAATGCTCACTTCCCATCCTGTCTGGAGCTGCGCAACACGTGAGTTGAACGTCATTTGATTGCAAAGCCAAAAATAATTTTACAAGATGGGGGCCTAAAGAATGATACATTGCCATTATTCGCAATGCATAAATATAGCTTATCAATATCATTTTCCAGACAATGTCCACGTGCATTCGAACTCTTGTCTGCCTGTGACGTGTGATGCGCGTTGAAATCACCACAAATTATGTGCGAAACTGGGCAACGATGACACACCTCTTCGAAAAACTTTTTGATGGAAATTTTCTTGTGACGATACGATTTCACAGATGCAATGCTACCTTTGCGGTTTTGTATCTTTGCCCTGATCGCGCACACTTCTTTAACATCTGTACTCAAATCCACCACATTAAGTGATGCGTGTGGTATTTCTCTCCGTACATACACAGCGCCGCTTCCACTTGGGAAAGTCGTTATGGTGGGGTTTTTGTTAGTGACGTATCCAGTGACAGATCTTTGTCTCGGTGATCCAGCCTCTGACAGAGCTAAGATTGGAATTTGATATTCTCTCAAAAACAGGTGTAATTCATCCTTGCGAGAAAAAATACCGCCACAATTACACTGCATTATGAAATGCATTTTTCAGCACTTTAACGTGCACTGAGGCTTGACCTTCGGCATCCTACTGCTGGTTGGGTCCTAAACAAACAAGCCGCACTGATTCTAGAGTCAGCATGGCCTGCAGCATGGTCTTCCCAGTACCTGGTGGCATTGTCTCAAGGTGAGAACATAGCGCGGCAAACAGAACACGAACATTGTCCACAGTGTCGTGGATATTTTCCTCATTTCCCTTTGTCTTCTGCTCATATTCTTGTCTCAGTACTCTGGCATAGGTAGCTTGTGTATAAATGTTCTGAGTAAACTCAGTCGGCCTGGCTGCCATCAACACATTTTTCGCACTGTGGTAACTTACGTCTGCCATAAGTTATCTCCGTCTACGCTGTGCTCTGGAACCTGACGGAATTACAAACCAAATGATTTTAAGTCTGTCCGCAGAAGTGAACAGCAGGCTTGTGATGCTTTTCAAATATGTTTGGTGGTCGGAAAACATATCTCAAGCCTGGAAAATTGCCTTGGTCTTGCCAGTTCTGAAGCCAGGTAAAGAAAGGACAGAACTGGCACCATATAGACCAGTATCTCTAACTTCGTGCGTAGCGAAGCTGATGGAGGAGCTGGCCTGTGTTTGGCTGACATAGTGAATGGATAATCAGGTTCCTCCAGCATGTATAAATGGGTTTTGTCAACGGTTGAGTGCACAAGACAACATCTTGGACTTGGTGAGTAATTAGGAAGAGCAACGAGCTTATGGATTTTCTAACGCCGGCAATATTTCTGGACGTTTCAAAAGCCTACGACTACGTGTTTTAAGGTGCGCTAATTTGTGGTCTTGCGTCTATGGAAGTGACAGGGCATCTTTTACGCTTTGTTCAGGCGTTTCTTAGTGATCGCTTGATGCAAGTGAAGTTAAGGGCCGTGCTAAGTATCTCAAGGAAAATTAGCAGAGGAACGCCACAAGGCAGTGTCCTTTCTCCAATGTTGTTCAATGTGGCCATGGCTGGTTTACCTGCTCTCCAAACTATGAGCTCTCAATGCTGTCAAGACTTTCAGCAAGACAGTTCAAATATCAATTTTTGTCGACGGTGTATGCATCTGGCTAACTGGATATCAGCATAAGTGATTGGAAATGATTGGCAAACGAGTCATACTTTCTGCACAAACCTATCTTGAATCTATTGGATTAACAATATAAGCTGAAAATTCTCAATTTTTGCTATTCCCACGTATCGGAAGACGAGAAATTAGAGTGAAAATATTACTTCCTGATGCATCATTTGAGCAAGTTAAGTACATTAGATTCCTTGTAATCACACTAGACACCAGGATGAAATGATGTCGTCCAGTAGACAAGACGATGTCAGCGCTATTACCCCGTGTAAACATTCTTCGAAGGATGGCAGGAAAGGCTGAGGGAGCCACCTAACATCAATGGTAAAGTTCCACGCGGCAGTGATTGCCATTCGTGTGCTCTTCCAATTGCCTCTGATCTCTCCAAGTGAGTCATAGTATGAACGACTGGGAACACTACAATGTAAAGGCCTCAGAGTTCGTGTGGGGTGCCAAAGTTTGCAGCGAGCATAAAGGTGCTTCACGAAGCTCGTCTTCCGCCGTTACCCTTTCTAGCCTCTCAATGACTGCTGACACAAGTCATTTTTCAAGGTAAAGAGCGCGAAAAACAAAGACAGACAAGTAGGAAGACACAGGACGAGTGCTACAGCAGTTATTTCAGCATGCGCAAATTATATATATATATATATAATATATATATATATATATATATATATATATATATATACTGTTTCCTTCATTAAATTGTTCAGTTGAAAGAATTAAAATGAATCTTTACCAGCTTGCCCAATTTTCAGTACTGCTGACACAGCTTTACCGACTTATCCAATCGAGCCCAGGCAACCACAACTCAGTCACCTTCGGTGACGCTCGAATTGCGAGCTGACCCGCAGGGCGCGGGTTCGAATCCCGGCTGCGGCGGCTGCATTTCCGATGGAGGCGGAAATGTTGTAGGCCCGTGTGCTCAGATTTGGGTGCACGTTAAAGAACCCCAGGTGGTCTAAATTTCCGGAGCCCTCCACTACGGCGTCTCTCATAATCATATAGTGGTTTTGGGACGTTAAACCCCACGTATCAATCATCAATCAATCAATCGAATTGCGAGCTTTCGAGGCCCACAACACACTTCGCCATCTTGGCATCGATTTGTCCAAACACAGACAACTTCGACGAGACCCACCTTGGTCACATGAGGATGTCGACTGTCAGGTGACGCTTCCACGAATGTACAGCAAGCATTCCACGCCCACAGCAGAAGTACGTTCTTTGGTACTTCAATACATTAAAAAAAAATGGCAGCATATCCACGGAGTGAATGATGGAGAGTGGGGCGAAGCATTCATCCGTCCATTCGTTCTTGCTTCCGTCCGTTCCTGCGTACGTCTGTGTAACCGTCCATGCGTCCATTCACCCGTCCGTGCGTGCGTCTGTTCGTGCGTCTGTCCCTGCGTTCGTCCATGCATCCGCGCCTGCGTCCGTTCATGCGTCCATTCATGCATCTGTCTATGAGTCCGTTCGTCTATCTATCCAGCACTCCAAGTACCACCATCTCGCATCTTTTCATCATATATTCTCCATATACAAGCACCGCCTTCCAGTGGACATTTCAAGGACTAAACGGGAAGTGGCACATGCACAATTTCTTACGGCTTGCGCTTCAGGTTTACTTCCCACCTTTAACCACCTCGAGTTCATGGTATGTACTAGTTCACTGTATTCATGGCTATGCGGCCCAACGCTCGCTAAACCTTTCTAAAACCAAGGAGGTTACACCCAGCGAGTATAACGTAGCAACCATTTCTTGTCAGATCGTGCTCAATGTACATGCGAATAGCTGCTAATGGGGATCGCAGCGTGCGCGTTACCTAAAGGCCGAATGCTCCTGTCTCTCATTCCCCCTTAGCAGCCATTAAAATGTGCATTGAGCACTATCTTTTTTTGAGCACTATCTTTTATTGTTCAACAACGCACAGAAGAAATCTCTCACCGGAACCACCTTGGAGGTCAAAATCGTGAGGACCGCTATTTCGGGTATGTGCCACTGGTGGTTACGTACTACGAGGGACGCACAAGCCACGCCATAACGAGGTTCGCCCCAAAAAAGTACGCCGATCATTTGAAAGTTTTAACCGATAGATCGGTCAACGTAGTGCGCGGAGAAAGTGCTGCAGCGCTTGTGATCCCATCTTTAAAGGCGTCTTGGGCAGCATGACTCGAGTGCGTTGTTTCATTGACAGCATGTGAAGGCGTGGCAACTCAGGCCGACTCAAGAAACTGAAGTTTGGTGGGCAGCAACAAGTCGTGCTGCTTTCGAACAGTAAGCCCGCTTTGCAGCGGTTAAAAAGGAATTGGTTTTGGATCGATGCACACAAAGATTACTGCAAATCCTGAAAGACTTGCATGGCATTGGTATAAACATTAGGTTTCAGTGGATTTCATCACATGTGGGTATAGCGGGCAATGAGGCGGCTGACAGACTGGTCCAGAGTGTTCTGGAGCTTACACTAACGAAGAAGGCTCCCAAAGACAATCACCGTATTTTACGAGAAGCTGCCAATAAGCATTCTCACTCGTTATAGCTGACGCCTCAACAAGCCATGTGTGCAAAAGGGCTACCAAGGGAACAGGCCTGCTTGCTTCATCGCATCCGAACGCGATCAGCGCGTACACCAGCATAGCTCCCCAAGATCAGACTCTCCGCGACGCCCTTGTGCCCGAAGTGCAAGGAAAACGGTGATAGAACACTATTCGCTTAAGTGTTGTGAACTTAAAAAGGAACGGCAAGGTTTATTTGTGAAATTGCAACGTTTAGGCTTGCCATGTGACAGAGCGACTGATATTGTGTTTCCGCGTGGTCACTCGATCTTCAGGATGCTGGTGTCACGACTTTTTTTAAAATTTTTGAATGCTACAGATCTCGCATGTAACTTATTATAAGTGACAATTATGTTTGCGGTATAGTGCAGCGAGATGCAGTACCAGCACGATACTGCATGTGGAATTGCGCAGAGGCCGCCAGCTTACGCAGGCTTACGTCGCGTTATGTGGGATTTTTTAAAGAGCCTCTTCGTGCTTAGTTACGAAACAAACAAACGAAAGGACAACAAATACAATTAGCAAAGAAGAAACCTGGTGGGGCAATTACCTGCAATTCATGCAAGGCTAGATCCACAGTCTACCTACAACATTCTAATCCTAGTCCTAATGAAATTCAGGCTGATCCAGCAATTTGCGTGAAATGGCTTCCTGCAAAGGAGTCAGTGAGTGTACATGCTCCATTTATTATTTTGAGCCGAGTGTTACGAGGCTTATTGACATGTTTTCGTAGAGAATGTAGTTTGCGGATCGTGCGGTACCAGGCGCACCGACTACACTGATATATAAAGGGTAACATTGGGTCAGATGTTATGTCAGTGCTCATCTTAGAGCACAGACGTCAGTTTTGTTGTAACGAAATTCACTCTATGGCACGATTCGCGTTCAGCATGATCATTGATTGATTGATTCATTGATTGATTGATATGAGGGGTTTAACGTCTCATTTCGCATGTCGGCACATTTCGCATATGATGCTGTGAATATCATACCTGACATTCGATAGTGTATTGCTCTGAGGTCGAGCAATGATTTATTATAGTTTCCTTGGTTGTTACAACACATGAATACATAGCGGTTATTCGACTGTTATAAAAGCCAAGCCAACACAGGAACTGAAATTTTTATTAGGCTTATATGAGGTCTGTATCGTAGGAGAGCAGGCGTAATATTTTAGCTTGTTACAAAATGAAAATTACAGTACTTCAACCTCAAATGACGTGACACTGACATCACCAATGTGCATATAGGTCCTTGTCTAAAGCTGTTTCAAGACTTAGCATGTCGCTGTAGTTGATGCCCTATCACTTCTTGCGGCAGGCATTACTCGAATAGCGAAAATTTTAATACCTGATGATGAAATAAAAGTTTTCTTACCAGCAAATACAAACACCCCGGTGAAGGAAGCAGGAAAAAAATTGACCCCATATCTGTATGTTTCACTACAAATGTCATCGAAAGACGATAATCTTGCGTCTGGGGAGAGTGAATAAAATGTTTTTTTTAATGTTCAGCGCGGGAAGTTTGGTGAATTGTATCCAGGAGGCGCTGAGAGTCTAGAGTGGTACATCGAAGGCGCACGAGCGCTTCGAGGCGCGTTAGACATGAGCGCTATCTGGCAGTTACCTCCGTGTCGTCTTAACAACGCGTTGGGAGCACTTGCCTTTCTGTGCATAGCGTTGCGTTGTCAGCGCAGCGTGATAAAATCTACGGTCTATAGAATCACTTTGTATGCCTTCTCTAATATAAATATAAGCATACAAAATATTATCGTGTTGTTATGGTGGCTAAGATATGCGCAATAATTTATATTTAATTTACAATCGCACAAGTATGAACGCTGAAACTTGAGGAATATTGGTGGGCGCTGCTGATGGCATTAACCGTTTGGGGTATTGTTTGGTGCCATTCGAGGTAACATTACTGCGGGCTTACAGACGAATGTACAGAAAGACAGACAGACCAAAACTTTTGCGTCGAAGTACCCCAAGAAAAACTATCGTCTTTGAAAAGCAGCCAATATTCGACTTTAATATTGCAGCCCCGCTAACTGAAAGCAACTGACAAACGTTTAGGAAGGTATTTCAAGATGCATATTGCAACTGAGGTGTTGTTGCCACAGAGCTTGCAATGGATATCAACTTGTAAATAAGTCTGAGTCTGGCTTGGATTTTTCGACATGTGTAACCAAACTTGCGTAAAAAACGCACTACTATTCCAGCTGCTTTTTTTCTTCTTTTTTGCGTCGCATCATCTTTTTAAGCTTCAAAGTATCATACTAACCACATGCCTCAAGTGGTCGATTAGCAAATGTTACAGATTTCGGTATCGAAAGACGTGTGACTCTCAAACAGATTCAAAGGCTATACCACTCGCAAATTGCGATAAGCATAAAAGAACTAAAACCTTCTTTATTTGTTTGTGTTTATAGTCAGTAATGTATTTCAAATTTCTTCGAGAAGTAATGGACGAGTTCGAGTATAACTGTAGTACTTGATCTCGACTGCTAAAGTCCGAAACGTTTTTTTAAATTCTGCAATTTCCAAAGAAGTACATCCGCTTTGTTATGGCCTCTTGCACAAAAATAGCATGCATATAAATTGTAGATTTCTTAGAACTCTGATACGAGCCCATTAAAATCAGTGCACAGATTCAATTTGGTAAATAATATTGGTAGCGATCACCGAGAACTCAGGTCCTATAACACCGGAGCTATACCTGAAATAATAATGAAGACACAATTAGCCTCCTACATGGCACACTACAGAACAGCCAACATCTGTTTCTTGTGCACTGCTTATACCGTCATTCCGTATAATATTTTCTGTTTTGTGTAAGGTCTTTTATTCACCGTTACTCTTGTTTACGGTCATTTTTCGGATACACCCTTCCATGAGTACGTAGAAGTAGAAATAAGCCACTGATATGACATGATTATGTCATTTTTTTGTGTTGAAAACAATGTTGCACATTTGTTACTTCCTCATGGTGGCCTCTCCATATCAGTAAAGAAGCAAGTAAAACAGTTCCTGCAACTAAATCAAGGTAAAAAAAGCGAATAAGGAAAACATGGAGCTTGCAGTAGAAGATTCACAAGCACCCCCCGCTGTTTACGAATTTCTCGAAACGAGTTGGGTAGCGGAAGGGGGAGGAGGGAGCATATGAAAGAGGAAAACATTGTGTTATCCAGTTAACCGGATGATAAATATTCACTGCATACTTGCAAACTGGTACGTTAAAAACCACCATATAAAAGAAATACACCCGGAGACCTCTATACTACACCATTTCTCAAAGCATGAGCTTTATTTAGAATTATTTTCGGCCTCTTGGGGTGACGGCAAAGATTTGTGGCATGCTATACTTTGACACCCTGTTTGGTGTAAGTAGGGCCGATGAAATTCGCTACAGCATACAGATAACGATTAACTTTATCCTCTGAATTAACTTTGGGAGAAACTTTTGGCACAATCACCGCAAAATTGGTTGCAATGCTTGGGTGCTGACATAATTATCTCGGGTTCCATCTCGGTCACGGATGTCGCAATTCGATGGAGGTAAAATAGTAGAGGCCCAGGTGCTTATATTTAGACGCTCGTTAATGGAAGGAATGAAGAACAATAACAAAGAACGCAGACAGGTTAACGAGGCATTTGCCCGATTTGCTACCCTACGTAGGGGGAAGGAGAAGGGGGAGTATAAATTTGATAGGCGGAGAGAAAAGAGAGAAGGGAGGAGAAAATTGTCAGTACATGTGCTGAGAGCTATTAACGGTTTCGCCAGAGCCTTCCAGTCTCTGGCAACAATGTGCATTCACCGGAAAAACACCCCAAGAAACTTCCGGTTTAGATTTTTTTGCGTGGTTTTAGCCTTTGTTGGTGGCCATGGCAGCTTTTGTTCCGATGTTTTATGCGGATAAAATTGTTCCGATGAAACGCCCGCAACTCGGGCACAGCTCAAGCCAGGATACAGTCTGCAAGCCTGAACTAATTTTATAGGCTAGTCAAAATGTTCTGTTTTGATCACGCGAGAAAACTGGATTCCCAGTGAGAGCGTCTATGCTTGGTCTGCGCACTTCTTTAAAGGCAATGTAAAACTAAACGCACACTAATGGCACAGAGGCGATACTCAGACTATAGACTAGTCGATAATCCCAGCTACCGAGAAGACATCACTCGCTATCGTCTCTCACCCGTGGCAGATAGGTGTACGCCTGAAATGGGTAACAAAACATGAAAGCTAACACTTAAAACGCACCGCGAAGGTGTTTCTCGCATAGTCTGAACGATATTAATAATGCGTACCGTATGACATAACATAGCACACAAATTTGCCGTGCTCTACATAAATTGCCACACTGTGTACACTGCGGTGTCCACGTTTCGTTGTCGTTTCATGTAAATTTTTTTAAAGTGACGCCAGCGAGTGGGCGCTCATCTGTGCGAGCAAATGACTCATCACCTGTCTTTCTGCTGTTAATGAATATGGCCGCATTCTAGCTCACTTACTTTTCCGTGTTAACATGGTTTAGGTGGGTTACACTTGATAGTTTGATTCATAAACATCTTACTCGAGAGTAAACCATAATAGTTCGCGTGATGCAGCAAAAGTTGGCGTCATAACATAACCAGTACACTTGATAATTTCTCCTCGGTCACACGAACACTTCGGATAGCGAGCGATTCCGAACGCCACTCATCTCTATAAAGAGTTCCAGGTGTGACAAAAATTCTTAGGCTGTGTGCTTAGACGAAAACAGAAATATGTTCACAATTTGACAGGAGGAATGTTTTCAGTTCTAGTAGAAAAACTGGAATGAACAACTTCACTATGATTCGGGCAGCTCCTCTGCTGCATGTAAACGATGTGGTTGCGCTTGGAAGACGCGGTCAGGGAAAATACAGGTGTGCGCTATGAATTCCACGCCGCGTCTTCAAAGCGCATACGCATCGACATGCAGAACCAACTGGCTTAATTAAGTTCGCTGAGAAGCTTCTCCTGCAGGCGCGGCTACTGCCAGGAGTAACACGGAGCAGGGGGCTGTGCTCATCGGAATGCCACGACGGAGATTTTACGCGGCACCCGTCGGCCACGCAGCCGTGTTACCTGCAGCAGGGGCCGTGCCTGTACCTGCCGTGCCCTACGTCGAGCCCCTTCGTGTAGCCGCTAGACGTTGCACCAAATACATACTAAGGAATGTGCCAAAAATAATAGAGCAGTAAACTCGAACACACCACAAAAACACCACCGGAACCATTGAAAAAGCATTGCTGGAAGTGGCGCACGGGAAGTCTGCTGGGGTGGGCCGTTTGGCGTGGGCTAGTTTGTTTACAAATACCGAAACGATCTATATGTAGTGGTGGTAGCCTACTATGCAAAAGTCAAAGGGGTTACAAAACTGAAGTTCTCCAATAATTCAGAGCCCTCCACTACGGGGCGCCTGACCATATCCGAGGTTTGGCATGTGAAATCCAGAAGTTATGTATTACTTTGTACTGCTATTTTATCATATACCGCTCGTTCAAAAGTCACATAGTCACGTCGCAGCTTGTTACCAAATGCATGCTGAGCCGTCGCTCCAAACGAGAACGTACGCAGACTTTCGCGATGCCGTTTGATGTGAGGCGGCGCGTGAAGGCGTCCTTTCTTTTTATCTGTCCGCATTTGAAATGGGATGTGGTCAGTCCTAAAAACGTTGCGGAACAACGCAGTCAGACATTTAAATATTCTGAGAGCCTCGCGCGATCATTGCACAATGGGCTTTATACCGACGACGACACTCAATCGAGGAGCCCTTTAATCCACTCCCTCTCATTACACGCACCTCGTCAGGACTGCTTCTCGCGTGCTTTTCCGAATACAATTTAGACCGGATCCCGGAGAATTCTTCCGACTTCTCAGCCCGAGAAATCGGCTCGACGGGGTTCTATGCAAATGAACTCTGGAGCCCGATACGAATGCTTTAGTACTTCTTTGTTCGGCAGAAAACCGTGGCAGATTTTCCAAGTGGATCCTAATGGTAGAGATCAAATAGCTTTTTTTGTATGCATTTGCGAAAAAAAAGGAATATACAAAAGAAAGCAAAAACAAAAAGCGCACGAGTGAAAAACTTCAGCAACTGTTTATTTTGTTGAAGTCGGTGACTTGGCCTTCCTTAGTGGATACAGAGATGAAGGGATTCCGGAAACACTTAAAAAATGCTATCTTATGGCGGTATATCAATCACACTTTCACACGCGTTTTCTTTTTACTGGAATAACAGGAGCTGTTTCAGCTGCCGCTCGCCTCAAGAACTGCTACTGGTTTCCGAATAAGCTCCCACTCGCTTTCGTACCTAAGTCACGTTCTTGTAAAACAGCAGAAGACGTAAACATTGAACTCATATTCTTCTTTCGAAGAATGCCTGCAGATGTTGTAGTCCGATACAAATTATGAAGTCAGGGGAGGCCCCACTCAGACGACCGAAGCGCGGCAACGTTCTCTGCAGCGTTCACAGCTGTCTGACTCATGACGTTCATTGGCATTACATGCCCATTGGTGCAGGCTTGTGTGCATCCGCCTTTGAGAAGGAAATGCCACTGACTTTTAAAGTTCTGATTATAGCAATATACATGCTGCGATGACAAATGAACGTTATCATTAGGCCTTGAAATAGCCATCGCTGTTCATCGTCTTAAACTGCTATGCGTACACTGAATTGAAGTAGTGTACAACTTGTATATTTATAGTTGACGCGAGAAACGCTCCTCAAGCGCAAAGAATCTCTCGGTGACAGGTAGGCTCTCGGAACACAGAGTGGGCATCACACGTACCTCAGAACGAAACATAAAGCACTCTCCTGACGAGCGATTGCAATACTTCTTATTACTTTTTATAAGGGCGAAGCGTGTCTAAGCGAACTCCGGTGAGTTTTTATCTATCTATCTATCTATCTATCTATCTATCTATCTATCTATCTATCTATCTATCTATCTATCTATCTATCTATCTATCTATCTATCTATCTATCTATCTATCTATCTGTCTGTCTGTCTATCTATCTATCTATCTATCTATCTATCTATCTATCTATCTATCTATCTATCTATCTATCTATTTATCTATCTATCTATCCATTCGCCTGCAACATTTAGCTCGTCTGGCCGTTTGGTTAATGGGATATACACCAAAATTGGCATGACATAACATGAATGTATGACGAGCATAAATTAGTGGTCATAACATGAAAATAAAATATGTATGTCGGGGACGCTGCCGGGAAACGCAACGCTGCAGACGTGCTTCACGTCGGCTCAGCCTTTTATGAATATTTTCTGCAGTTTATCAAATCACATACGTGGCAATTAACAAAGCGAGTTTACCCAAACGCTTCGACATCAAAAACCTTGGTGAGGTAACTTTTTTGAAGCTTTTTTGATGCGAGAAACTGCCGAAGCTACAAGTGTGCCCAGCTAAGCCTACGCCGACAAGGCCGACGCCGGGCTCGGGAAGGTTGACTAACAGTGCCGAGTTGTTAGCCAAGGGATTGGACGCACCTCCTAAATGCACGCAGATGAGGTAGAAGTGGGGGAAACTCCAAGTAATGATTCCGGATTGGGCAATAGTGATCCGACGAGACGAGACGAGACGCTGATGGCGACGTGGAGGGCTGGGTCGAAGTCATGTACAAAAGGAAGGGCCGTGTGAGCCTTGGCGAAGAGGCAGCACAGAAAGGCACTTACTCAAGATGACCGACGCACAGAGGTGGGAAGAGCATAGTGAGCAAGATTTTACAAGCAAGCAAGGTGCTAAAGCTACCTGCAGATGACATCAAGATAATCGTCAGACCAAGAGTCTGGCTGGGCATTAGACACACGTGCAGAGCCAGCCTTGACGAAGCGATGCGCCAAGAAGCAGGGGTGAGCGACGACGAAATCTTCACAATCTGCCCAACTCTACACGAAATATCTATGTGATCAGCACACCGGATGAGAAGACGGCAACGAACTTCGTCAAAGTCAAGGATTTAAAAATCAACAGGAAGAAACACGAGACCAACGCGTACGTCTGGGCACCGGAACACATGGCCAAGGGGATATTCCGCAACATTCCCTTGAAGTACACACATGATCAGCTCATGCACACACTGGTGAACGCGAGGAACCCTTCACTGGCGTTCGCCAAGAGACTGGGGAGCACGACCACCGTGCTACTACTGTACGAAGTCAACAGGGTTCCCATGTGGGCTTACTTCAACAGCATTAGGATGAAAGTTTCCCTCTAATGGAAGCAAATGGACTTTTGTAAAGAGTGCGGGAGGCTAGGACACTGGCACAATGTGTGCCCAAGGCCAGAAGACAAGTTGTGCCCGGCGTGTGGTGCCAAAAATTCTACCAGAGACCATGAATGCACACCCAAGTGCAAGCTCTGCGGAGACGCACATCCCACGGCCGACCAGACTTGCAGGGATAAATTTAAGACGCCAAACTTCCTAAAGCAACGACGGTAGGCTGCAAGGAGAAACGAGGAAGAATCCCAGCGGGAAGCCAGCTCACCAGACTAGGACACCTGGGGAAGCAGCAACACACAACCAGCCGTGAACCCACATCAAAATCCACATCCAGATCCAAGTCCAGGCTGAGAGCCTGGAGTCTACGTTGCTCGGGGTCAAGGTCCAGAAGCAGAACCAGGACCAGGCGTGGGCCGAGATCCACCTCGAGGGGAAGGACGCCCGAAGCGATAATGAAACAGCAAGGAGAACAGAAGACCCCAGACAGGGTGGGCTGGTCAGACGTAGTGGCCAATCACGATTCGGCAAGGTCCGGCAATAATAGTAATGCTAGGGACAATTACAAAGACATAGAGAAATGCGTAGAGGAACACAAAACAGAAAACAAGGTAATCAGAGGGGAGCTAGAAAAAGCAAAAAAAAGCAAAACAGTGAATCAGCAAAAAAGTTGATGAACTACCACAAACACTTAATGAAATACTCATGAAAATGTAGATACAGACGTTGCCTCCGTCGACCATCATCGCGGCCGTCTCCACGCCAGCTACCAAAGCTACTGGGGAGAGGGAGGATGAGTAGGTAATAATGGTAGCAGTGGAAGCACAGCAACCGGCTGCCAAGCGAAAAATCCCGCTGACGAAGACCAAAGAGCAAAATGACTCAGAAAAACAGGTCAAGAGGCCCCACCCTAGCACGAAAAAAAATATGTTCTCGAAGACATAATAAACTAACGGACAATATGGAGAAAATGTTCGAGATGCTGGTCGCGCAACTTAGCGACAGTGAGGCAGAGAGTAAGATGCTGGCACTAAAACACGACAAGCGGCTCGAAGAGCTAGAGAAAAGAATTTCTTAGACATGGCGGGCACCAAAATGTGAAAACTCGTCATCTGGAAGTGGAACTGCCGAAGATTCTCTAATAAAGTACCATCAATGGCGCAATTTATCAAAAATCACCACAAAAAAAAATGCCTGACGCGATCGTTTTGCAGGAGACATTTGACCACGCCAAAATTGCCGGGTATGCCACCCACATACAACGCACACAAGGAAAGGGGAAAGACATAGTCGTGACCACATTAGTGAAGAAGGGGCTAGTTGCCATCCTACATATTACGAAACAAGTCAGAGATATCAACCACATACTTATAGAAGTCATTCCACGCAGCAAACAGGAGAGCAGCACTTTTGTCTTAAACGTATACAACAGCCTGTCGAAAAAGTGCTTAACACATAATTTTGCAGAAGAAATCAAGAAAACGATGCACATCGCAGGTGATAACCGACTTGTCATCGGAGGTGGTTTCAACGCTCCACACATGCAGTGGGAATGTGGGCACTCGTCGAAGAAAGGAAAAAAAAACCTTGCCGACCTCATCCAAAAGGCCAGCCTAGCCATTTTGAATGAGCCAGCCTCGCACACCAGAATCGATTTAGGTCCTCACAGAGACACCACGCCGGATTTATCCCTTTGCAAGAACGCCGGACGAATCACGTAGGAAAACACCTTTGAAGACCTGGCGTGTGATCACAGGATCCTCAGCATGACCCTAGGCAATCCTCCTACCAGTAATTGCAAACGGACGATCAGGCGCGTAGATTGGGACAAATTCCGCAAAAGCACAAACGAGAAAGAACAGGGACCCATAAAACATATAGAAGAATGGAGCAGGGATCTTCTACGAGACGTAGAAAAAGCCACAGGAGAAATGGAGTGGAATGACTGGTTGGCTCGACGGAAAGAGGAAGATGAGTGTGGCGGAAGCCTCTCAATGTGCATGGACAGCAGGCTCGCACAACTTGTTGAAGCCAAAAAATCTATTCAAAAACGGCTGCATAGGCCAAAACACAATCTAAATATAAGGAGAAAACTCGCCAAACTAAACAAGCCCATCGAAACACACTGCACCAAGCTATGCAATCAGGAATGGGACGAAGTGTGCAACGCCATGGACGGCAGCATACCTACGGGCAAGACATGCGAAAACCTCAAGCACCTGCTGGACCCGTCGGCCACCAAAACAGCGGTAAAAGCGGAAATTACCAAGATAAGACACAGGTATAGAAAGAACATCCATCAGATGGGTGATGAAATTGTCAATCTCTACCTCGGCAGACCCTCGGCAGTCGAACACCAGGAATACTCGGGCTCTCCCAACGAAGATCTCGACACAGACTTTTCACAGCAAGAAATCAGGGCAGTACTGCAGACTATCAAGACCAAGTCTGCCCCAGGTCCCGACAAAGTGTCCAACAAAATGCTCCGGAACCTGGACGACCAGGGAACTAGCTGTTTGACAGGCTTCATCAACGAGTGCTGGAGAAACGGGCAGATACCCGACGATTGGAGGAACTCCGATGTGATCCTCATTACTAAGTCGGGTAAACCTTTAAATCCAGAACATGTGGCCCATCTTCCTGGCTTCTTGCGTCGATAAAGTAATGGAGCATGCTTACCTGAACAAGGTTAACGGCTACCTGGAGTCTAACAACGTATACAGCAGCAACGTGATCGGCTTAGAAGAGGGCTGCCCACACAAGCTGCCATGATACAACTAAAGGAGCATGTCATAGACCCCATTCGACGAGGCATGAGGGCAATAATCGGGCAAGATCTCAGGAAGACCTTCGACATAGTCGAGCACGCAGCCATTTTAAAACGAATGGCGCAACTCGGCCTAGGCGAGCGCACGTACTAGTACATCAGAAATTTTCTTAAGGAAAGAACTGCCGCGGTTAGACAAGACGAGAAGGAGAGAATCCAAGTGGTCGTGGGCAGCGCTGGCATACCACAAGTGTCTGTCGTGTCATTGATGCTCTTTATCCTCGTCATGATTGAATTATCAGAAAAATTAGAGCGAATCGAATGCATTAATCACACAATTTATGTAGACGACACTACGATTTGGACCACGCAAGATACCACTGAAGGCGATATAGAGATAAGACTTCAAGAGGCGGTGCATTCAGTGGAGAGTCATCTGGATGGCACCGGACTGGAATGCTCACCGGACAAATCAGAACTGCTACTATATCACCCAAAAAGACTAGGCATACATTGCAGAAACGTAGCAGAATTACACAAAAGAGGAATCAGGATAATCACTATAAATGGCACGGCGATACCCTTGGTTCAGAAGATCAGAGTCCTGGGTTTCTGGATCGAAACCAAGAGAACCAATGGGCAAACTATAACGCGCCTGGAAAAGAAAGTCATGGCGGCTGTTACGCTATTACAAAGAATTCCCAATAAACGAAGGGGCATAAAAAAGAAACGTTGTACGACTCGTCCAGACCTTCGCAATCAGCCACGTTGCGTACGTAGTGGCGTTGGTCCACTGGAACAAAGCCGAGAAAGACAAAGTCGACGCGCTGATTAGAAAAGCGTACAGAGCTGCGCTGGGTCTACCGCAATACACAAAGAACGAAAGGCTGCTACAACTCGGAGTACATAACACGCTGGACGAGATCGCTGAAGCACAAAAGACAGTGCCACTCTAATGATTGTCTGGAACCATGGCGGGTAGAGAATTTATGCAAAAGATCTCCTATAGTTACCACGAATTGAAAAGCCCCAAGACGCAAATTCACCCGGACGTCAGGTTCGCGATAATTACGGAAAACATCCTGAAATATATGTAGCCTGTACACAACGTTGACAGACGAAAATGCCGCACGAAAATGATCTTTAAAAATCACGGCACGCGGAAGGGTGTGCTTTTTGTAGACGCCACCTGGTATTCCCGAAATAATGACATCAGTAAAAGAGTCGTGCATGGCTCCTTATTCGCAATGGCAGTCATAGACACAAAAGGGAAGACCGAGACTATGGGCTCCATAACGACCAGATCATCGAAGGCAGCGGAAGAAATGGCCATTGCACTGACCGTAATCAATGGTCGAAAACACGACAGATTTATAATTAGTGACTTCGAGATGGCCATTAGGAATTTCACAAAGGGATGGGTCTCTACCAAAGCAGCCAAATTCCTGAACTGCAAAGTAGAATACTTCCGGAACGGCAAAATTGTACCCAAATACCTCAAGTGTATTCCGGCGCACATGGGGGAATTAAACATAGAAGACACGACCATCCCTTAATACCTCACGAGAAGGTTCACCGAACCGTGCGAGAACTAACCCACCACGGCTCGGACAGTGACGGCCCGGCCCCCCGCAGCGACCACAGAAGGGGAGACGGATCCAGTGGAGGCCATAAAGACAACGGTGATGACAATAATGATTATTCGATACAAGACGACAGACAGGCTGGTCACGTATCATGACATGTTGGCACACTATAAGCGACAACGAGAATAATATCCGCCACCACACAAACAGCTAGAAAGATCTAAAGAAACAGATTGGCGAAGATTGCAAACCTGAACCTTTTAACTCTAGTACACACAATCAGAGTAAATTCCAGACAACACCCACAAACAAGCTGTACCCTCTTTAAGCAAGAACACGCAGACATGGCTCATATTCTATGGCAATACACACAGGTCACAGTAATATACCGAGAGGTCAATATAAAACCGGACCTTCTCGAGGAGCGTTGGCTACGTGCGCTGACTAGCTCAGGTCTGTACGACAAACTGTGGGCAATCCAGCGGGCCAGGACAGCGGCGGAAAGGCTACGCCTCCCCGCACAAAACGTCCGAAGGCCTGAGCCTGGGCCGGTAACCCTGCAGGGTTTTTTTTTCTATATTTTTTTCCGTCCTTCCATATGTATGCCAAGAATGTCATAATTTACATGTCAGGTTCTTGCTTCTCCTGCGGTAGTGTCGTTCACATGACATATGGCAAAACTGGTATAGTTTGACATGACTGCATGGCGAACATAAGTGACAGGCCCTCATGTGAATGTCATTACATATGTATCATGTAAGAGCATGGCTAAATGCTACGCTCATGATGCGCTCGTGGTCGTTTTTCTAGCTTCGCATACACGAAATTCGGTATTTCGTGACGTGAAACAATAATGAAGGTTTGGCACAAACGTTAACATTAGATTAACCTAACCTAAAATTAACCTAAGATTGGCACAAACGTGATACTCATGACATGCGTGTCATATAAGAACTTGACTGCATTCCACGCTTCTCGACCCTTCTTTTACTTTTTAGTTTTTCATTTTCTCCCTTCTTTGATAAGGAGACACCAAACCCGATATTCTCGTCTGGTTAACACGTATCACGTATGCCATTGCTTTTATTATACTTCAAACACAGAGCAAAATATTTATTCCATAACGTCAGTTATTTTTTATCCTATTCGACACGTTTTGAGACTGCGAAAAAGATTACATTATCAGAGAGCGTCAACGAAGTCTGTTGGACAAAAAAAATCACACAACAGAAAACACAGATAAAACAGTACTACCATATAGCATAGAAGGTAACGCTAGAAATAAATGCTTATCATTCAAACAAGCTGTTCGTATAAAAAGATGAAAAAAAATTAATGAAGAAAGCAAGGATGTCCACCCTGAAAGTGCACTTTGACTACCTTATACTAGTAGAGGGGTAAGAAAAAACTTTACCCAAAATATGAGACTCCATTAGCAATAGCTATCTACTAAACTGTTTTAAATTGTGCGGAGTTTTATTTGTTGATAACGATGTAGTAAACATGCACTTAAAAAATCAAGATGCTTACACATACGTCACTCGAAGAGTGCGGACACTGGTTTTCACGACACTTGTGGTATCAGCAGCGCAAGCCCAAGTGAGAAAAAACGCGCTTTGTAAGTCCTCACTTGTGTTGAGACGACGAGAGCTGCTACATTAGGCATAGGAACGAGCTGGGGCGTTGGAAAATATTGAGGTGGCTAGCCACGCAAGCATTCCGTAGCGTTCCCGCAAAGTGACGTAGGTAGCGTGCGAAAGCATGAAAACATGTTTTTTTATGCTTCGCTAAATACCCTTCGTTAAAGCTAACAGTTTATTATAGGTGTTTTATTAGGAAAACATTAAAGAGAACTACAATAACTAATGACTTTCATAACCCGCTAAATGTTATTACGTTGTTTCATTGTATTGTTACTGCAATAGTCTGAAAGAAGCAAGGGGTAAGACGTGGTCAATGTGCTATGCCTCTTTCACGTGCTTTTTATTATGAAAAAGGCTCCCGCAAAGAGAGCTGAAAAACCATTAAATTTTCAATTCGTTTATTGGTCGGTGTACCTTTTCGCGATTCTTGTTATGTCCTTTCCTGTTCTGATGGGATGACGTCAAACTTCCGGATCTCAGGACAAAAATTTACTGGAATGTTTCCAAATTACTTTTTTATTCGCGGGACATGTTCTTTCACGTGGTAAGACGCGTGACTTCGAGCCCCTTCACGTGGTCGGAGCGTGACTTATTTCCCAAGCAACGCCAAAGATGATTCAGTCTACTCCATCTGTTCTTGAAGGAGATTCTGGTTAAAAAGTTCCTTATCTCCGTCGTCATGAACACACGCAAACTGTTCTAATCAGCCACGATGCATGATTGGTCCACGCATTAGCGCACGCACAGAGGGGACGGCGGAGTTCCTCCTCCTATCCTCGTCTTTGTCGACTGTACACATATAGGTATATATAATCCATGGTGCTACAGAAAGAGTGGGGTGAAGGCACTGCAGTCAAACTTCGCTTCCGCTTCGCTTCTACTTTATTGCATGACTCTGTGCACAGCTGCGCTACGGTGATCTAGTGGCTACGGTACTCCGCTGCTGACCCGCAGGTGGCGGGATCGAATCTTATCTTTGGCAGCTGCATTTTTGATGGAGGCGGAAATGTTGTGGGCCCGTGTGCTCAGATTGGGGTGCACGTTGAAGAACCCCAGGTGGTCAAAATTACCGGAGTCTTCCACTACGGTGTCTCTCATAATCATATGGTGGTTTTGGGACGTTGAACCCCATATATCTATATACCCTGTGCACATCTATGGGTCCAGAGAACGCTGCTTCTACATGCTGCACGAATCTACTGTTTTTATTTTTTACAGACATTCAAAAAACATTTATCAAGCTGGTTTTTTGTGTATACTCTACCTGTGACGTCTACTGTGCGAATCATTTCATTTTTTAGCCATATAACGTGGAGTAAAAGGCACCCGCATTTCACTATTCAGAATTTTTTACGATAGAAACTATACGGGCAGTCTCAACAGGTTGTTTCTGCCAAGTCATGTTCCGTATAAAGTGCGAATTCATAACATCACACAGCACGGCAGACGTTGTTCCCGCGAGTAAATACCCACGAGTGCTGGTGATGAACGCCACTGAAGCAGAGATGAAACTAGTCAGCTCATCTTCATCGCACGAAACGCACATGCGATATCATCCTACGTGGCAGGCCTGCCATCGACTGCTCCTCAAGCAGAGAGAAAAAATAGACGCATCCTAATGAAGTGAATCATGAAGGGTGGACGAAGCACCGAGGATTGTTCTCACACACGACCTCGCCCACTCGCGCATGTAAATGAGTGACAACGCGTATTTTCAGCATACGCAATGTGCTTGCCATTGAGCCACCGCTTCCTATGCCTTCGACTCCAGGGTATACAGTAGCTTCTTGTCGGCGTAGCCACTTCGCTTTTCGCGGGTGAGAGCACTTTTTCGATCATTTTCATCTATGAAAGAAAAGCAAGCTCTAGTCTGCGACTCTCTTATTCTTCATCATCATCAGCATCATCGTCATACTCATGAGTCATGGTGGTTACCTTGCATGTCGTGTGCAACGATAGCAGCGTCATTGTCAACGGAGGAATTGCATGTGGTGACGCGCTTATTCTTCATCGTCGTTGTCATGGTGTATAGTGGGTACCTACCATTTGCTGCACCGAAGAACAGACAACGCACAACAGACTAACCAATAGACCCTATGACGCTTCGCCCCAAAAACACGCCGGCCTTCGTGAGGGAAGATGAACAAACGCAGGGGCTAGATGGCTGGTCTCTCGAGCAGCAACAGTAAATTTTGATTACAAGGGCGTGGTCACTATTACTGGTGCTCGTGCTATTTTGGTAGGCATCAACAAACAGCTCGTATACTCTTTCCCGTAATGCGCTCTCAACGCGAAGTGACTTCAAGAAAGTCGTTTAGCCTCTTTGTGCGGCCATGTTCTCTTACACCAGCATTTTGTTGAGTTACCGGCAATTTGATCCAAAAGAGTTAGCTGCTGGCCTCACGTCATATAACATTGCAATATGTTGCTATCGCATTTATTGTTTCAACCTGGAGGTGAAACTGGGATATTTTTCCTTTTTGTTTTGCTTTACTGAAAGTCAAGTTGCATGTAGCTGTTACAAGCCCGGAATGCGACCATAAAGTGGTGGGAAATGCTGTTCAAAGAACTTTTTATATTTGTAATATCCATGAGTCTTGACTTCTTCAAAGAGAAACATTTACCGTAACTATTTCCTTCACTGGCATGTATACGCTCTCCTCGTGAGAAATGATACGCTCAGAGATCTAGCTTTATCTTCTCTGTTCTATTTTGTTAACTACTAAACAGCATATTCATTAAACACAATTGTAGTGAGAAAGTTTTACTGTTTTACCGAAGCTGGCAATAAGAGAACAAATTCTTTCTTGGCTCTGTCACATTCAACATGTTTGTACAGCGCAGAGAAACGAGGACAAAGGATTGGTCACAACAGGGTGCTGACGTCAACTAAACTTTATTAGCGAAAACGCTTGAAATATACACATAATAACCGAGCAGCCAACAAGCCCAAGCAACTGTTTTCTTTGTCGTATTATCATAAGTTTTCTAATTATACCACTGACCTTACTTCTGCGATTGTTATATCTCAAGGAATTTCTTCTGAAATATTAATATTTGTGAGGGTTTTACATCACAAAGTGACCATAATATTGTCAGAACGATGGTAGTGAATTACTGCTGAAATTTTGACTCCCTGAGGTTCTTCTACGAGCCTGTAAATTTAAGCACATGGGCCTGTATCATTGCCTCCATCGAATTGCGGCCGTCTTCGCCGGGATTCAATCGTGCTACATTTGCTTCAGCAGTCAAACACTGTGAAATGAAAATACTTTGGTTTAGGTGAACCGGGTTTAAAGACCGTATACGCCTGACAAAGTTCGAGCAGCGCATCTTCAACGCAGCTGTTTATTCCAGCGAAAAAAAAAAACAACAAGATCCGCTTGTCACGCGTCGTATTTCGTTTTTTTTCTTCTAGCACATGCGGTGTTCATTGTTAGTTTATCCCCCCCCCCCAGTATTGCACTAGACCAAACGTCTCAGGCTCTGCTCAGCTGGTGGCAGAGGCGGTGGCAATTTTTTTGATTGTGTGGGAGAAGGGCGATTACTCCTTGAAATGGTCGTTTTCTGCTCTGTATGACATGATGAAAAAAATTGCAGGGGAGGGGGGGGAGAGCGGTAAGCACACGGGCCCGGTGTGGTTCATCTTCGCGAAATCTCATCCCACAAGGGCCAGGACAATGAAGATGAAGATGGCGGAACCCGGGGAGGGCGTGGTGGGGGGAGTGAGTTGAAGTTTGAAAGAGCGCCTTTTTTAAAGGGCACCCACCCCTCCGCCAGTGTGCCCCCTGCCAAAAAAAGAAAACTCTTCGAGTCACTTGTGGAATTACCTAAGAAAGACTGATTGAAGGCGACAACCATCTTCTTTTGAAGTTAATGTATTCATCTAGCTGTGCCCCTCTCTGAAAGCTTTGTACACTTAAGATAGTTTTGCATTGCGTTCAGGGTACGAGGCACCTCACCTGGTTTAAAATAACTTCCAGGATCAGCCCACCATTGCCCAGTCTAAAATGTCATGCAATGACGTCGTCAGGTGACGTTGGGTCCTTTATTGTCTCGGTGGTCGCGCCATGATGACACCATAATGATGGCACAAATATTAGCGACTTGCGACGGCATGTGGTGACGTCCTCAGTGGAAGGAGGTTTTTTTCTTTTGCCTCACTCGTGTTGACGCCGCCAATGGTGGATGCCGATGCGGAAAGCTGTTGCATTTTCGCTTTTATTGAGGCATCTGAAGTTTGGGCATCATATAGAGTTTTCCTTTCATGGTGATGTTTCAACTCACAGCGTTGGTATGGGGTGCCTCACGAGAACAAAGGCTTGAAACCGGCCCCGGTTTTGCATGTTGCCAGTAAAGAGCGGTAATAATTGCAAGAGTTGAGAAGATATATAGACTAATATTTAGTAAAGATACACCCTTGTTATAAGTGAAACTATGCGCGCCTAGCAAAAGGTCCATGGGCCACGTGTTTGAGAGCCCTTATTTAGTTGGATATACTCTTTGTAGGCGAACTACCGATAATATTCAGTGAGAGCTAAGCGAAGTAATAGCTCAGACACATTATGTGGCTTTGATGGGGCTCTGCAACACTTTTTCAGCATGGTCAGAAAACGCTGCTGATCTGCTGTTGAAGCTCCTCAAATTTACAGCTATTATCGTAGTCTGCTCAAACTTGGTTTCCTTTCTTCCTAGAAATGACGCGACATACCTAAATAATCCTGCCATATAGCGGAAGTCCTCGCCATTGCCTGGTTTCAGGATCGTGGACTGCATAGTTACCGAGGCCAGTGCAGGAGCCCGCCGCGTACCAGCATGCACGCTAGTGACCCCACTAAGAGTAAGTAACGCGTTGGGAGGCAAAAACTATACTCTGTTTCAGAACAACAGCAGTGGTGCCATGTTTTATTTTGGGAAGGCACTATCTGTTGGGCGTGCCACTTAACGTAGTCCCATTCATATCGCACCTAACACCATTCATATGTGTGTGATGCCTATCACTGGCATGAAGCACTGGGTTAGAGGAGCAGGTCTGTAAAGAGTCTATCATTAGGCCTGTGTCATTTCCAAATTTTTTTTGTGCCTTCGCAAGTGCTTTAGACCTTAAAATTCACAAACTTCACTTTGTAGGGTAGCACTAGCATCCTTTTGCAGTGTTCTTGATATAAGAGTATGTGTCAATAGTACATCACATTCATGCATTTCGCTACAGGCGACACCAAAAGATGCATGTGTAAAGGCTGAAGACCAGCGGTCTAGTGCAGACTCTCTCAATGAACTGGTAGACTTAGAGGTGGTTCCGACTGAGAAGGCACCCGATGTTCGGACGAATCAGCTGTTCTCACTAATGGGCCACATTCAGTAGGAGAAAGGCCTTGACCAGCAAGGATACGCCTGTCGAGGCTTCAGATGCCCCATTGGCATGATCTACGGTGCAAGCTCTGTGTGCTCTTACGGCGGCTATTCGTACTGCCCGGAGTGCGTAGGCAGTAAGTCAAATGTGATCCCTGCACGCATAATTCACAACTAGGACTTCCGCAAGCACCCTGTCAGTCGTGAGGCTCAAGAGCTCCTAAAGAAGTATGAAGCTAAGTCTCTGCAAGACCTGAGGATACTGAACCCTTTGTTGCTGGACACTGTACCAGAGCTGGCCGCGACGCAAGTTCTTCGCTCGCAGCTAGGTTTCCTGCGGCCTTACCTTCAGACTTGCTCGGAGGTGGCGTCTAGTGCACTCCGAAAGCTCATCTGACCTATAGGAGCACCTGTACGAACACGTTCACCTCTACTCGACCTTTGTCCTTCTACAGGTGCAGTCAGGTACCTTACAGCGAGCTCTAAAAAAGGCGATCAAGTTTGCTCGCGGCCACGAATTACACTGTAACTTTTGCGCATTAAAGGGCTTCATTTGTGAAATATGTCGGGACCCCACCCTCATCTATGCCTTCGATACGGGTGTGATCTACCACTGCAGTGCGTCTTTTGCAGTGTACCACCGCACCTGCATCGAAGACGGCAGTGGAGTGCGAACTGATGCGCCAGAAAATAGAGCAAGAGCAAGATATAGTGCAGTATTCTGCTGGAACAGACTTGATAGCTGACAGTGCCTCTTGTTTGGCCTCGTGAGCCATATTTACTGCTGCCGGACAAGGGCATAAGTGTGTTGCTGCTTCATAAAGCTTTTAAACTCGAGTGGTTTTTAATCAAGTTTTTACATAGAGATAATGCGAAGGATATAGGCCGCAACCTTACTGGACGGCCGAGCTGTCCTTGGGCCTCTTGCCAAGCAATCAAAAAAAATTTAACGAGGAATAGGAAAAGCGATGAGTGCCTCCAGTTGCATTCATCCGCACCGCGTCATCTGGTCTTTGTCTTCACAGCATCTGCTCATTGAATTGTCACAACATCTTCTCGCTCATTGTATGCAATATGGGTGGTCTACTAACTTTAGAAAAATAAGTAAAACAATCCAACAAGCCACAACGCTTCAACTTTTGGAAGTTTGGCATCTTACAAATATTATTTGTGGCTCTACAGAAGATTGGTACACGCTCATGCCGGCGGAAAGCTTCACTTTGTGGCTCTCCGATGGTGTTCGTACGTGGCTCTGACATGACTGCTTCTCCGTCTACGAGCTTCTTCACGTCTCTTGCTGCAATGCCTCTTTTCTATCTTGTTTTGTTTCACCGAAGGAGCATCCGACGCGCGCAGAGTGCTGCGCAACCTGCCAGGTTGCATACCTGATATATGGATATGGAGCGTTCTTGGTCTGGCGACACAGCCCAAGCCCCCACTTCGACGCGTTAGGCTTATCAGATACAGCTACGCAGGCAGCATATCTCGCAAATAACGACAAACGTACCTGATGCTTTATCCTCATAGTGAGATGAAAGGAGTAGGTGGCTGAATACACCATTTATTTGTTGTCCGCACAGTGGGCGTTTAGCAGGAGCAAGTTCGAATCGAAGCGGGCGGTCGCTGCTGCATGGGTGCTGCCATGTAGATTTGTAACCCTAGCTACCGCTGTTAATTGACACAAATAATTAAATGTGCAAAAAATAAATGCGATGAAGAAAAACATATCGCATATTCGTGTGGCATAACACACACACACACACACACACACACACACACACACACAAACGCCAATTTTAGAACACCCTGCCAATTTCAAGGCACTTAAATCTGGGACTATGTTTCACTGCGCAAGCATGTGGCTTTCTTACACCCCGTAGCATCGGCAGTGCTGAACAAAAGTGGTGAAACACAGCATAGTAATAATAAAATGCCCAAAGTCATAACAAGTCTGTGACGTAACTTCCCCCCCCCCTTCCTGCCATACCTCCCTCTTTGAGTACCAGCACGCTCGTGGGGACGAGAAAAGAGAAAGCCATTGCAGCGTGCTACCATCTCTGCAACTTCGCTCGTGTTTGATGGATTACAAAAAAAAATTGCAGTGGTTGATTTGTGAGGCCACAAACTTCTTTAATGAAGCGAATTGATGGTCACCGCAAAACGTGTTGCAGGAACCTTTGAAATGTAGCATCGCAGTTATTTTAGGGGATGGCTGCGTTTATTATTCAGATGGAGAAGTTGTAAAGTAAAGCAACCAAACTAAACATTCAATATTTTATTGACTGATACATCAGAACGACTTTCCAGACTTGGGGCTATCTTTAAATCTATTTGACCTCTAGAATTTCAACCTTACGGATTCATTTGTAAGGAACAGGGTACAGAGGCTCCCTCCAGACACTGAATTTTGGGTACAGCACCACGTTTAATCTTGTGAGCACTTTTGCCATCGGCAGTTGTAACTTATGCATGGGTGCAGTAATGTACGCACGATTAATCATTTCATACATGGAGCTGAACAATATGTACACAAGCAACTGGTTTATAAAACTGTCTTCTTGGGTTTGGAAGCAGCTTCCCTTGTCTCAGTTTACAAAATGCAGGCACAAGAATGGGCAGCTGTTTTGGCCACTTTGATATATGGGTGAAAGCAGCCCGATAACAATCATGTTTTGCGGGAAAGTCATTTCCGGTTCTTGTCGGAGCTCTTCGTCACGGTTAAAATTTGCAGAACTCAGTCTATACTTTCTCATCTTGTGCGCAGAAACAAGTAAATTCATTAACAGCTTTCATGCGCTGCGGTTCATCAGTGTGGCTACAATGCATAATTGCAGAGACTTCATTTTTAAGGACAGTTGAGGTGGTCACACGGTACCAGATTACATGTGTACCAAGACAACGATGACTTGACCTCGTGTTCAGGAAAGCCGAAGTGCTAGAGAGTACCCGACTATCAGACAATGAAAGCATCACTACTTCCTACGGATGCAGAAAAGAACTACTTTGTCTTTGAAAAGAGGGCGCACATGCGAGTGGTTGCGAAATGAAAGTCTGAGGTAGAACGACTTTGAATTCAGTAGAAGTACATTTCTTCCAGCAAATCTCCTGTTTGGGCTATCTATGGCATTGTTGGACACAAATAGCAGGGCTCTGCAAAAAAGTACGGACGTAGAAAGGCAAGTGCACAGGATATGTGCAAATTTCAATTGCATCTAAGAAAGCTAAACCAGTTAAATATGAACAGACACCATACCGGCCCATGCCTACATATAAAAATAGATAATTATGAAAAGACCTAAGTAAATAAGCAAAATACGTCTGTCCTTTGGTGGTTGATGTATGGGAAAGACTGGATGCTGCTTTAATGAATGAGGAGCGCAGAGCATTGTTTGTTCAGCACAGATGGCCACATAGATGTATACACTGTAGGCAATGTGGGCGTACGCTGAATTTTAAGGAGGCAGTCATGTTCTACAAGTCTAGAGGCCAAATTGAAACGTTAAGTAACCGAAGCCCTCTTCATCGGTAGTACTGACAAAGTGTAAGCATGTCTTCCCTGACTTTGCTTCTAAAAATTTGCACTTCTTCGATGGTTTTGTACAATCACAACTAGTGGTACCGTCCAATTGACATGCAGCACTTTTGAAACCTATTTCTCATGTCTGTTCATGCCATTGCCGAACGAGGCCTGCTACGAACAAAAAGCCCATCATTGTTTTTGAGCATATATATGTCGTCAACGTTTATTTTTTGGCTTTTGCACTATAACGTTTTATAGTCTATCCTTTTTTTCTTGTATGTACATGTCAGAAGGCTCTGTAGTCACGTGGGCTGATTTGTCTTTCTGAATTTCTGCTTGCTCTAATCCCGTGAATACTTGCCTTTCTTAGTCCATGTTTCTTCATATAGCTATGCTATTTTGTTCATTTCTTCCACCAGTTTATCTTTGCACCAAAAAATATAAAAATACAAGAAGAAACCTTCCGAATGGTGTTTCGCTTGATATTGTGAGCAGTCATGAATCATTTTTAGAATACAGCGGCTGCTACTTTGCAAAAGAGCATAGATATGTGTGGTTATAAGGACTTTTCCGACAAATATATTAGTGATAATTATGTGTATTGCAGAATAATGTTAATAGTAAGATATATCATAAATTATTAGTAAAATAAAAATAATAGCTTTAAAATGTTAAACAATATCCATAACTTTGCCTAATGATCAAAGTTATCAAAAATGTGCCCCAAAATGTAGAAATAAAGTTATCCACCCTGTGTATTCCTGCTTGGCCTATAAAAAACATAATGTCCGACTTCCTTCATTTATTACACAACCACTGAAGAAGACGCATAAAGAAACAATGCAAAACAATGTTAAACGAGCAGGAAGATTTGGTGTTTAACAGGAGCCTATCAATGTGAAGGGGGTGGTGACTTATCACGTTTCGGCACCCCTCTCTTCTCTCCCGATATTACGCCCTGAGGTACATCACCTACGTAGTCTTTACAGAGGTTTCACAGCTTTTCAGCAAATACTAGGCTGGTTGAGGAATCGCGTGGCGTGGCGAAATCTATCTGCGAAGCGAACTGCTTTCAAAAGTGCGCATCGAGCAAATAAAGAGGGGGACGAACGATGCAGGCAGGTTAATAAGAAGGGAAACTTTTGGTCTGCTACTCACGAAGTGGAGAAGGTTATGTGTCGATAATGCCTGTTGCGTAGCAGATGAGTTGAACTTTCTGAAGGAATCCTTTATACGACACCTCAATGCTTGTCTCTGCGAGAAGCGAAGCCACATGAATGAACCAGGTCGACATGAGCCAGGCTGACGACGCTGCTTACCAGAACAACAAGAAATGACCATCTCCGCAGATTCGTCATGATTGCTTCATTCCAGCCGGGACAAAGCTACGAAACTACGGAGACAAAACTTTGGTCACCATCATCTGCTATACGTCAACTCTGGCTAAATAGATGCATTTATACACGTTTCATTTCTCTCTGATTGCACGTCCACGTGCTACAGCTCTCTTGAATTCCAGCAGGTATTGTTTCTCTAGTGTTTTATAAATGTCACCATTAGGAGGTCAGCAAACGCTCCAATATACGTGTCCTCCATATAACCACTACCAAGGACGTGAGCTCCTTACTTAGTAGGGCGACACAGTCAGATAGAGGATGTTGAAACATCTTGCGCAAAATAGCGACTATCAAGAGTGAACGTGACAAGTAAGCGGACGAAGTTCTGTGCGAGTTTGGGACCAATGTTTGACCTTAGGAAGCTCCTTTGCAAAACATTCCGCTGTTTAGGAAGCATTATACCTGAACGAAAATTGCTCATTTCCCTCTAAAGTCTAGTTTCACGGCATTCAATGCAATAAATTTCTAGACAAGTATGTCCCGATTTCTCTCAGCACTATTTTTATACTAAATACTACTTCCACTGCAACTTTGTATTTTTGCAACTTACATGTATAACTTTTCGGGGGGGGGGGCAATGCTAAGAGACACGAGGACAGAGAGACATATAGTACACACTATGGGCACTGTGGTGTCTCATTCCGTGCATTCCTCAGCTCTGACCCCCGAAAAGTTTTACAAGTCAGCTCACCGAATCCAAAGTTGTGTTACATGCATAATATACATAATTTTTAAGTTTGAAGATGAACAACCTTACCACCTTTCACCACAAATATGCTATGACAATTTATTCTAATTGCAATATTTGCATTATATACACTATTAGCAGTGTTGTATGCGTTACGGAACAAGAAGTACCAGAATATGTCGCTTGTTACTTCAACAAAGAAAGAACGCGTTACCGCCTTATGTTACCTCAATCAAATGCAACGCGTTACCGTTACCGTTTCCGAAAAAAGGTATCTATCTATCTATCTATCTATCTATCTATCTATCTATCTATCTATCTATCTATCTATCTATCTATCTATCTATCTATCTATCTATCTAAGACCTTTAGCTATCCTGGTGGTTTCTATGGTGGTATAGATACCAAAATTGATATAGCATAAAATGACTGTATGACGAGTGTAAGTGACAACATAAAAATCATAAGATATATGTCATGAAAGTCATGATTTATATTTCATGAGCTTGCTGATCTTGCAGTGGGTTCGTGCACATGACTTGTTGCAACACGGGCATGGTATGTCATGACTGCATGGCGAACACAAGTGACAGACCCTCAGGGCTCGTTCTCCGAGCCGTCAAACAGACAATCGCGTTACCTTCACGTCAAAAAAGAAAAAACGTACAAAACACCTGGCAGAGCTGTGTACGGACCGACGACGGTCGTTGCAAGTCCAACAGCAGCACGTTCTTGTACACGACAAAACTCTTTCTTCATGACCATGCGAACACCCAGTCGTTCTACCCCCGCATTGTTTTTTGCTGTCCACATTATCCTATGTTCGTCAAGTGCACGAATGGGGAGCCGGCCCTGGTACAATGAAAAGTGAGGATTCGTCCCCGCGCCGGCAATGGAAAGCTAAAGGATTACTCTACGTCACCGTCAACCCGTTTTCGAAGAGAAAACGACTCGTACCTCCTTTACACGGATGAAAACTGTTGCCTTGATGGTGACGGGAAGGGTTGTTTGATGGCTGTGAGAACGAGCCCTAACGTGAAAATCATAAAATGCATGTCATGTGTGTCATGACTACACGCCACACTCATGATGCGCTCGCGGCTGTTAGACTAGTTGTTAATATTACGGGACGTGAATGACGAAAGTATGTCACTGGTACAAACATGATAATCATTAAATGCGTGTCATGTAACATGAATAAATGCCCCGTTCATGATGTGCTCGCGGCCGTTTCGCTAGCTTCACAAATACCAAATTTGTTATTACGTGACGTGAAGGAATTAGCAAGGTATTTGACTGGGGCAAACATGATATTCATCAATTGCGTGTTATGTAAGAGCATGACAACATACCATGGTCATGATGACCTCGCTGTCAATTCGCCAGCTTCACATAGATTGAATTTGGTATTTCGTGACGTGAAGGGATCACGAAGGTATGTGACTGGTGCAAACATGATAATGATCAATGCGTGTTATGTAAGAACATGACAACATACCATGCTGATGATGAGCTGGCGGCCATTTAACTAGCTTCACATATACCGAATTTAGTATTACGTGACGTGAACAAATGACGAAGGTATGTGACTGTCACAAACATGATAATCATAGGATGCGTGTCATGTAACATGACTACATGGCACGCTCATGATGTGCTCGTGGCCGTTTCGCTAGCTTCACAAACACCAAATTTGGTAATTTGTGACATGAATGGACAACGAAGGTATTGACATGTCCAAACATGATAATCATGGCAGGTGTGTCGTGTACAACATGACTACGTGCTACGCTTGTAATGCGCTCACGGCCATTTTGCTAGCTGCACACATAACACATTTGGTATCACGTCAAGTGAATAAACGATAAAGGTGAATGACACGTCCGAACAGGATAATGTTGACATGCGTGTCATGTAAAACATGACTACATGATTCGCTCATAGTGTACTCGCGGCCGTGTCACTAGCTCCACATATACGAAATTTGCTATCATGTGAGGTGAACAGACGGGAAAGGTAAATGACACGACAAAACATGTTAATCATGATATGGAAATCAAGTATGGCGTAATTTACGTCCACCTCCAAACCATGTGTTGATTTTAAAGTGACATATTAACAGTCCTCATTCGTGCTTCGCATATTATCGGTTCCCACTGTATGTAGGAACTGTGAACTTTTTTTATATATCAAATTGATCTGTCACATAAAACTTCTTACCCACCACAAGGATTTTATTCAAGAAGCTCATTTAATGAGTATTATTTGTACATTCATATTCATGGGTATTACGTGGCAATGAAAGCAGAAGACCTGGTTGATTGGCGGATCATCAGAGAGGCCTTTACCCTGCAGTGGGCGTTGTCAGGCTTATAATTATGATGATTTAAACAAATTTGCCGAACCTTAGCCATGATATGGTGATTTCAAATTGCTTGAATGCGATGGCTTGATACTCTGTGGCACATGGTGAAGCTATTTTTTCTCCCTGCGACATTGTACACAATATTAGATTCAATCATCAATGCTAGCTACAAACAATCATCACTTAACTCGCAAAAAATTTTCAGTAGTCGGCTTTTTACCGCTCCGAACTGCCCTTCAGTGGAGATCATCAAAATTGTTTGAAACCAGATGCCCTTGGTCCACTCCTGGCTTAATACTGTTATTTTGTTTGGGCCACCAAAATTTATTGCGCGTGCCTCATTGACGCCGGCACGCATGCGTTAAAGTTTTATTCCCGTTGTGAAGGATCGCTAAGGAAAGGTATAATAGCCTAGTTACAGAAAAAATATTTGTGCATAAACATTTCTCGTTCACTCTCGCCTGTATATTTGCCACAAAAACTTGCGAGTGTTTATATGAGCGTGTTCAAGATCACCCGAACTCAATGGCACAAGAGTTCAATAACCGAACGTAGCTGCCATTGCGGAGACAAAGAAGCGAAATGTGTTTTAATAACGAAGTTGATAATTTTTATCAACTTTGTAGCATCTTCTTGTAGCAAGTATAAGAATATCTTCCATATGTAGACATTTTTCAGAAATAGTCTTCTTCGCACTAGAAGTTCCAAACAATGTTTATCCACTCTTTGTTGTGCGTATATTTTGTACACAAGATGTCTTTTTTTAACGCTAATATTTTTTTACCACTATGAACTCTAAAGAACCCCTGGTGATTAAAGGAGTCCCTCTGTGTTCAATATTTTTGATATTTTCGTTTCATAAATTATGCACTTAAAGAGAAAACTGGGTTCCTTTTCGGGCTACTAGGTGTTATATGCGCATAAAATGAAATGCTGAATCAAATCTAAGATATCATTTTTTTCGTATTTGTGTCTATCTCTTGTATTATGACCACTTTGCGACACTGGCATGGTCAGGGGGGGGGGCACCGTGCCTGTGCCCCCCTCCTCCTATCAATTTTTTGTCATGGCATACATACCACCTAAGTACTAGTAGTGAGCCCCGCCGCGGTGGTCTAGTAACTAAGGTACTCGGCTGCTGACCCGCAGGTCGCGGGTTCAAATCACGGCTGTGGCGGCTGCACTTTCGATAGAGGCGGAAATGTTGTAGGCCCCTGTGCTCAGATTTGGGTGCACGTTTAAGAACCCCAGGTGGTCGAAATTTCCGGAGCCCTCCACTACGGCGTCTCTCATAATCATATGGTGGTTTTGGGACGTTAAACCTCACATATCAATCAATAAATCATCGATGAATCAAGTACTAGTAGTGAGAAAAAAACTGTTTTTCTTCAAAAAAAAGTTGCACGTTTTGCGCCTCACTTGCATTATCTTTAAAAGCTTATCATTCTGCCATGGTGTCACACCTATTGTTCATGAAGCGCAGATTTTAATTTAGGCAGGTTCTCCATCGGTAGCGCACCTGTATACTGGTAAAGCGACCGACTGTCCCCTGGATGGGGGCACATTTCCATGAAAAGAAACTTATCAATTATGCTCTAAATCTATACGATGTCGAACTTGTTCCAATCGATGTGGTGGTTGCTCACAGCGCTCTGCTCAGCGACTGTACTCCTGTGCTTCTCGAACTTGCAGACATCTGTTTCATGTTGCCGCAGGCTCTCGCAGCAGGTGCTATGGAGTAATCCCGCTCATGCTCTTTGCTTTCGCGCCGCCTGTCTTTTATGTTCGGAAAGACACAGGGGCCAGCATTCTGCCTGCTACAATCCACTTCTTGGAGAGGCATGTTTCTACAGTTGGTTATGGCACATTCCGCACATTTATTCAAGCTTTGCGTGGCGATGGCCCAAAACTCGCCACATGGTGGTGAGCATTTCGAGATTTCTATCCGCTATTTGTACAAAAAAATTGATTCAACCCTCGCCTTCTTTGTCAAAGCCTGCAGGGGGGCGCTGCGAAAAAACGATTCCTCAGGGTGAGCTCTGGAAAAATGGCACCTCCAAGATGAAAAAGTGACAAGTAAGGTGGCACCTCACCTTAACCGAAAATTGTAACGTAATAGGTTACTCGCTACATTTACGAAATTGTAATAAGTACGTTACTAAGTTACCGAAGAACGTAACGGGCTACCAGTAATGGCGTTACTTGTAACGCATTACCGGCACTGAATAATAGACATCTGTAAGTATCAGATATCAGAAAACCGATAACACATTTTCAGTTTAGGATAATAAAGCAAAAAATAAATCTTAAACATAATGCAAAAAGATACAACCTGTAAATATAATTCATTGTGCACTACCTGGTGACCAATACCAGGCGTTACGGTTTGTTTTAAAATAATGCACTGGAAGGTACGTGGGGACTACATTTCCAAATAAGTCATGTGTCTAGATGAGACAAACTAAGAAGACAAATATTGATGTCATCTAGTCATCTGGCTCAATAACTAGAACTGAATACAGAACTCTTTAGTGACTTCAGTAAAAGTGCATGTTTGTATTTGAAAGTTTGAGGCTCCTCCATTTTTGCGCCATTCCACTTGTGAAAATCTTTCTTCCATGTTCATGCTCTAAAATATTCTTCTCCAACGCTTCGCTGTGATTCGTAAAATTTTGCACGGAAAGCAGGTAGGATCGGCCCAATGCTGCCGATGTTCTTTCGTTCCTTCATGATGTAAGACGCAGTCGTTTGTTCCTGTCGACGGACAAAAGTAAGAAATTTATTGTTAGCATCGTTGCACCTTCAGGCTGTAGTCAGATTAAATCGCCTTTGGGTACTTCGTCTGTATGACGCGGCATATACATCATCAATGAGATGAAATCAGGGTTAATCCAAGCTTCATCAACTTCGATTGTTAAATTAAAACATAGGTGACGCACTTACACAAGACTTTTTGTTTTTAAAAGTAATCTTATAGGATAAAATGTTACTTGATTTTGAGACGGGCTAGACTTCTCGCTCGAAGAACCTCTCGCTCTCAAAATGCACCTTTTCTATATTGCGGGACCAAATAAGGAAGAGTGGGGATACGTATAGAGCAGATTTACAGAGAGTGATGATGTAGGGTAGATCTGGGTAAAATGAGACACCCAGTGGAATGCGACGTTTTGACTTTGCCGACTTTTGTAGCTAATACAAAAACTACTTTTCTTTGTTTCTCTTTTCAGCAATAAGTGTTGATCGTTGCCTAAATTTTCATGTGTAAAGGTTTGCGATTGCTCATGGTGTTCGTGCGGGAAAAATTACATGGCTGGTGTGTTTGTGACCCTTAAAAAAAGGGCAAAATTCTCCTTTGTCAAATTTTCGGATTCGAGCATGGAGCTACTTCTTGTCCAGTACAGCAACGTAAATATTTGTTTTATTACTTTGAACTACAAGCTACATAACGCCAAAAGCTTCGTTTGTTTTCTGAGGGGGGACAAAGCGGATTTGTTTTTTTATTTCTGGCGTGTGAGCTGAGCAAAACGCGACAAAAAGGCATCCGATTGCCTCAGAGATTACCTTATCGAGTTAACCCTTAACGTGCACTCATTATCCATTATATTTCTTTGCTTAAGAGTGTGACGAAATTCCAGGGAGTATGATACAGAGCTTCCTGAAAGAAAAACGAGATGGCAAAACACTGATTGCCGTTCAGGACATGACTCCCTTCATTGACGCTGTATCGCAGTTTTTCTTGTTCCCAAGCTAGTTCTCAAAAGGCACATTAAAATGATAAAATCTCCGAGTCCAGTCTTTCAGAAAAACGTCTCGGGATTGAGTTTCAACGAAGTTTTTCAATACCTGAATTTAAAGAAAAGCAAGCCCTAGAAAATCCTAATCTAGCACAGTTTTAAATTTATTGCCTAACAAAGACTGGTAGGCGAAGTTAAAAGTCATATCTAGCCTCCAATTGTTGAATAATTCAATGAAATGCAAGCGTTCAACAAAAGACAACATTAGCACGAAGAAAGACTGGTGGTGTTTGATCTGCATGGTGTTTCGGAGCAACAAAACACTGCGCTGTGTCTAGATACAATGCGTGGAGTCCAAGCATTAGTTTCCACTATCTAGGATGACTCATGGGCCCACAGAGTGAATTTCAAGTCTTCCTGCTGCAAAAGCTGAAAGAATGAATTTTTTCCACATGTCTCGTTTTGCCCTGAAAGAATTTGTTCATGTCTTCATCGTGTTCATGGCTTATTCCACATTGCTCTGACAAACAAAATAAGAGTGAGCCCGCTCGAGCTGAATCTCTCAGGATTTCTGAGAACCTTGAATAGGTACACTGTCACGCGATCACATACAATAAACACCACTAGACGGGATCTTTCTCCGCGAAGCGCTAGTGCATCCGGTGCGGCCGCAGTTGATACAGGGCCACCTCCGCTGGAGCAAACGCTGGCAGATTGCTTGCATCCATAAGTAATTTAACTTCAAGAAACATGTCAAACTCGTATGCTAAAAAAAGAAGCAAGTAGATACACACTTTAAGCACACCTCTCTGCGCATGCATATCACAAAACTTTATTTGGGAAGTAAACAGCGACACGCTGTAATACCATCGTTCAGACACTGTTCGCCTTACAGATAATGAGTAGCTTGGTCGCTTGGCTTGAGCACATAGGACAGAAGCTTTCCCGTCCCTGCGACAAAGAGCTCACTGTGTTTGCCTTCTGATCTCTGATAATGCACCAGCTCGCTCAAGCGGCTAGGAGAGAAATGGGTTTTTTCCTGCCGGTGCCAGCCATACGCAAACAAGAGATATTGTGCTAATCGACGATAGAAGGACGTTGTCACATGTAGGGTAAACAGCTATGAAAGCGCCGCTCAAAGATCGAGAGAATGGGTGTAACCTCCACCAATGTGATTTATGAAAATAACAGCACAGTATTAAGTGAGGAACATTTAACGTTTCGTCTGCTGTAATGCCAGGTGCGTCTGTTCAAGGGGTATGCCCCTAACGCACCTCTCGTTTTGTTGTGAAGTTGAGTCAGAAGAGAGTGGTGGTGTGTCTACTTCATGTCACTGTCATTTTGCAGTTGATTTCGATGAAGTTTAGCGCGACACACTAACAACAAACGTGAACTCGAAGTAATAACCTGCACTGGCATGGGCCGCTACATCTATAGTTGTAGCGGCCCATGCCAGTGGACTTCCTCACTCACCGCTGCGCTTATAAGCGCAGCGGTGAGTGCACGACACTTCGCTTAAACTGTCAACCACGACTTATACAGCTCCAGCGTTGCAGTAAATTGAGATGCCTAGCAATTTTAGCTGCTTTGAACAACAAAGGCGCAGATTCAGTCCTTTGCACTCACCCGACTACCCACTCTAGTCGAATTGATTGATTGATATGTTAGGTTTAACGTCCCAAAACCACCATATGATTATGAGAGACGCCGTAGTGTAGGGCTCCAAAAATTTCGGCCACCTGGGGTTCTTTACCATGCACCCAAATCTGAGCACACGGGGCTACAACATTTCTGCCTCCATCGAAAATGCAGCCGCCGCAGCCTCTAGTCGAAGACCGAAACTGAAACTGTAGAAAAAATATGTAGACATTTCACTGGCTAACGCGATCCAATCCGAAGTCTGTAATTCCCATAATTCCCATGAGGGTACACAATCGCAGCGCCAGATTTCTCTCTAGGTATTATTGTATGAAACTCTATGACAGTAGTCTACCGCAAAACTACGCTGAAACTTGAAGCTGCGCTCTAAACTGACTTTATGTAGGTAGCATATTGGGTAAGATTATGCGTGAACATCTGTATTAAAACGTTTCAGAACAGTCAAGTAACAACCTTGCTTTACACAAGGGGAATCGTGCAGAGTGCGTTGTTATGCTATTACGCACTTGAAAAGCGTCAGGTATAATTCTTCATTGCGTTAAATTCACCGAGACTAATCGGATGATTTCATGTACCGTCAAATCAATGAATGTCGCATTTCACTAGCGTAATGGTAATACTGAATGTTACCGCTCGTTATCCGGTCAAAAAATTCGAATATGCACGAAATGTGAATGCCAGAAGACAAGAAAAAGTTTATAATGTTCGCTCTGCACTTTTCACCACACGCTGAGCAAGAACGACGCTTTTTTTTTCAACACGCTATTCTGTCCGCTCTTACATTTCACTTTGTTGGCAATTGGGCAGAAAAGCGCCCATCAAACACTGCAAACAGCGCACGAATGACGCAAACCAAGTATGTCGATATGCAACACGGCAGGCGTATCACCCGCTGAAATAGAAGGTGACATCGCCGCGTAGCTGTGATTCCTAGCCAGGCAAGATGGCAGACCTATGCGCTACTCGGGTCCCGTAGGGACCATATACAGTTACTCCATGGCTTCTGCAACCCGATTTATGGATAAATGGAGAGAGGTTGTGCAGGTGAGTTGATGCCCACGATAGCAGTAGGCTTCAGCGTTGCGAGCGATAGAGAGAGTGAAGCGAGAGAGAGCTCATACGCAGCTAGCGCACAGCTGGAGAGGGAGAGACGTCACCCGCACTGCTAGGAGGGCGTGAGCTAATTGGCACCGCTCCAATACTTGCGGCGAGGAGAGCGGTGCGGACGGAGGAACAGCGTTAAACAGGCTAGTCGAACACCTGCTTCGCACCTAAATATATGGGTGGATGGTTTTCACGTATAGCAACATCCGCCCAGAGAGTCCCATGAGCCATGCTAGACTTCTTGAAGGCAACATCACTGAACGACCGCCTGTGAAACCCTACACTGTGCGTGTGGTGTGCAATCTGTGTCTCCTTTCTCTCGCTTTTTTACTCTCGTATTCTCCTCTTCGCATGTGCAAGGAAGCAAACTGGATGTAGCCTATAGCTAACCTTCTTACTTATCCCATATTCTTCGTCTCTCCATTCATAACTAAGATATATGTGACGGGTGGCTTTATTTTGAACAGAATCTAGTGCGTTAATGTCCAATACTTTATAAGGATTTGATATGTGGCAGGCATGTATGTGAATGTATGACTGATTTACATGCTAGCTGTTTTGTTTTATGTGGTACATCCATCAATATATAATTTGAATAGCCCAATTTCATTGAAAATATATACTGATCGTGAATACAATATGCCCAGACCGGCACAATTTAAGTTTGGTGATGAATGAATGAATAAACTTTATTTAAAGTCCGGCAGTTTTACAAGTGCACTTGTCAAGTTCAGTGGCCATTACGTTTCGGTTTGCTTCTTTTTCTGTTTTTTGGTGTTTCCCTTTGCTTGAAGTCATGCAACGCTGCCACAAACTTAACCTATGATTTCGTGCGTTGCATCACGGCCAGGCCTAAAGAGTCCTTAAAGAAAGACAAAGTGCTTGTTTGTCGGAAATTGTCGGAAATTCGGGGGGGGGGGGATGGGCACACCTTTTCCGGTGTACGCGCCTGCGCCAAAGTGTGATTACAGACGCAGATTGAAATGTGGCGGCGAACGCGTCCACTATAACTTCAATTATTATCGCAAGCATTTCTGTTGTGATATTCTATGAGTATCAAGTTGCCTGGATTAGGAAACGTGTGGCGTGCTTTCTCATCAATATAACTGCTGTGATATGACGATTTCCTGACATGGTGGTGTAATGGCTAAAGAACTCGGCTGCAGACCCGCAGATCACGGGATCTTGTCTCGGCCGCGACGGCCGCAATTTTGATGGAGGCGAAAATGCTTGAAACCCATGTACTTAAATTTAGGTTAAGTTTGGACGTTAAACCCTAGCAATTCTTAATAGTGATACGGCAATTCAAGTAGTAAGGTTCGCTAATGTTCGCCCATTTCATACCCACATAGGCCCTAAATCGGGCGAGCTCATCTGTTCAACGCAAGGTAACACAAGCGGCGATCGCTGCAGAGGATCAGTTGGCACAGACACAGCGGTTGTATACGTGGGATTAAGGCATAATTGTTGGATAACCGTGCTACTGCGAGGGGATGCAGATGTTCTATACCATCTTTGGGCACGCGATTTCTTTTGTTAAATGTAAATTATTTATTAAGGGAGGGGGAGCAGCATCCACTTGCCACGTTCGGAAAAGCCTGACAGGTTTTACGAAAGGAACTTCGCGTGAAGAAAACATTGAAGTTTTTTTTTTTGCCCGTCCTTCGATGAAATGCAAAAAAACATTACATTGAGTGAAATTAAAGTGTGAAATACATCACGTGTAGTACATGCAATGGAATTTTTTTCATAATTCGGGTGGTTTGTGCTGTCTAGCGCATTTTGTTTTCCATTCACTTCCACGAGTGTCACGTTTAATATCGTGTACCTAAAAAGCCTGTCCACTTTGCATTTAAAATAATCGAAGTGCATCTTACGTGAGAAAAAAATTGGTTTTTCTGATAGTTTTCTAAACGCAAACGTTTCATTTCCTAATAGTAGAGCACAGAAGCTTAATATTTGACTAGCGTGGCGAGCGAAGAATCCAGTCAAGGTACGGTCACCAATATAAATTATAGGGGCTGATTCTGAGACATTTCATTGATATGCTTTCCTCCTCTCTACGAACAAGTGTGAATAGAAATTTTTGTCGTATATACGCACTGTCTACCACATATTCAGTATTATAACTTTAACACATAGTGATAATGTGACAGGAAGAAGATTGCATTTACTACGTATATAGACAAAAAAGAAGAGTTAATACAGCTTGGCATAGAAAGTATATACTGCGAAGAACTACACTCAAAGTAACACGCAGATTGGATCTTGCACAATTAATCTAACGAACCATAACCAGCAGTAATAGTTACGGTTCATTAAAACAACAACAAACAAAGCCTAGTTGTACGCTTAGCTGCGCTTGGATCATAAGTATTTATTTGCATGAATGACATTCTATATTTATCAAAATTTTGCCTTTTACCAGTGCGATGCTACCTCTAATAAATATACACGCTTTTGCAACTCGTTATAAACAAGGCTGTTTTCCGCCACGTGGACTAGAATGTTAAGCAGAATTAGTGGCAGCACAGCATCACAAATACACATTGCGTATGCGATATTATTTCTCGAAGTGTAAGGTAGGCTACTTTATTGTAGGCAATAACATCAACTGCGAAGTGTGTGCAAGTGAATGGGCCCAATAACAAAATGTAAGTGGGGCACGACCGTAGAAACGCGCCCATACGATAGGCTTACATGAGAAATTTGCTGTTGGCCTCCGTGCCGTCAGAACGGCAACAGCGGCCTAAACAGCGGCCGATGCGAACTGACAGCCGGCACAATGTGGCTGTCGAAGGCACGTGTTCCGATTGCATTCAATATTTTGCGGAAGAAGATGGCCCCGAAAGATGTGATATGAAACATCGTGAAAACACCACAAACAAATGGGACTCAAGCAGGCAACAGAAAGCGCATGCAGCAGACTCGGCGTTATAGGCGACATTTTACTATTTTATCCGCGTTTCAAACCCTAATAAACTGCTCGTCGTTTGCTGCAGCATGCAAAACTATCTCTTGGTGTATAAAGTTTTTTTCTTTTCACTTCCGCGAACGACGTGGACAGAGAAAACCCATGGAATACGTGCATGAATTCTGCGGTTTACGCCCTACGTTTGAGCACACAACGTTGGAAATAGAGAGGAAAAAAAAGAGGGTGCGGGAAAGCGAGGCCTGTCCCGATCAGCTTGATTTGTCGCGACTTGATGCGGCAGCCCCCAAAAATGCTTGTGTAGACACGGCGGGAACAGAACAAGTGCACGTGTGCGCGCTTCTGTGATATTTGATGTGCGCTATTTGTAACCACAAGAGCAACAGCAAACGACGGCGGCCGGAGCAGTAGCGTGACTCGTGCGCATTGTATACAAAACGCGCGCTTTAAACGCGTGGCCTATACAACTGTCTGTACGTATGGGCGGTACAGAAAACCATTTGGGTAAGCAGAAACTAAAGGAAAGTTGTAAAAAGGAGCATTGTGAGTGTGTGCGTGCTGCGTCGCCGTTTACATTTTACGTTTGATTTAGTGTCACACACAAACATTGTTTTGCTATCGCCTTTTTTGTGATCGATCAGTCACGTCTTGGTTCCTGCCTCGGTGCCTATCGAGGGCGTCTTGCGGGCAAACCAAGTAAACATTGAGAACAATGCCGAGTTCCCCAGGGTGCACTTCGTTAAAAGTTCAGGAAATATTTATGGGTTTATTGAGCGACCGCATGGCTTGTCGCCTCGGTAGGAAGGCAGAAGAAAAACGAAGACAAAAATAAAACAGTGACGGTAAAAAGGAAGAAAAGGTCTCGTGTTTGCGCGCTAGGCGTGTTTCGGCAGCCGATCATTTCACCTTCACAGGCTCGCGGCTACGAACATAGATATGGCTAGAACATTGCTTGCAAAAGGTCGAAATAATAGTGCTGCCAAAGCTTCTGTCTATGCGTTCAATACGCTCAATGATTTTCCGAAGCGTTCACCATGAAGGGCCGCTTTTTGGGCCTGCAAATTCTTCCAAAAGGAACTACATCCGATCGGCCATCTCAATGAGCCACTGATTGACAGTAATTCTGCTATCAACTAAACTTTGTGTGAAAGATCTAGGGCTTCGTTAAGCAGAGTAGCATTCTTGCTTTGTTGTCCTATATTGACAAGTACTTTTTACTTCAACTTTAAATAAAAGTGAGATAGCTTCTTCAGGTAGCACATCAAACATAAAGCGGGGTAAAATCTGCATAGTAGCATCCAAGTCATGGACATCATGCTATTGAAAGGGGAGTGACTGATATGTAGCCAATAACTTGGAGGAATTGGTTACTTTTTTAAAATAGAAAACTAGACGTGCATCGTCTGGAAACCGCTATGGCACAATATTAGCGGAAATTATGTCTATTTGAACTTTTTGATTGATTGATTTGTGGAGTTTAACGTCTCAAAACCACCATATGATTATGAGAGACGCCTATTTGAACTTTTTTCACCACACATTAAAAGATTAGCTTTACTGGCTACTTTGCTTCATATTTGCTACTAACGAATCCATCTGTGCAAGGAAACTTCAGGCCCCGTCGTGGTGGTCTAGTGGCTAACCCCCGTATTCTAGAGCGTCCCTTCACTCAGCGCCTCACCTTCACTTGAGAAAGCCGGTGGGAGCGCCGTCTCTAGGCACGGAAAGTCACTGCATATCAGCGATAATCTGCTGCAATTCTTGAGCAGCGCAGCGTCATTTTAAGCCGAGCTGTGGCGCAGTGCTCAACTCTGTCAAGTGAAGGGTGAAAGTCGAGTTAAGGAGCGTTTGTGAATTCTGGGACAAGGCACTCGGTTGCTGACCCGCAGGTCACGGGACCGAATGCCGCGTGCGGCGGCTGCATTTCCGATGAATGCGGAAATAATGTAGGCCCACGTGCTCAGATTTGGGTGCGAGTTAAAGAACCCCAGGTGGTTGAAGTTTCCGGAGCCCTCTCATAATCAACTATGGTAGTTTTGGGACGTTAAACCACACATATCAATCATCAAGAAAACTTCATGGTCACTGGATGGTTTTTGTCCTCTTCATTGGTTAAGAAGTAATGGCTCTCGACTGCCGACCCGACAGCCGTAGGTTCGACGCCTGTCGAGGTTAATGAAATCGATGGAGTAGAAACACCAGAAGCCCGCGTTGCGTGTGATTCTAGCATTCGCTAGTTAAAATTCCCGGAGCCCTCCAGCTTGCCTCATTATCATATCTTTGTTTTGGTGCAAAAGATTCTTAATATTGTTAGCGTGTTCCTTCTGGCTGCATTAAACTTCTAGTTTAGCCCATTTAGCAACCACTTTTTTTCTTTACCTGCCGATAGAATGCAGGGTCTCACGGCATTTCCGCCGTGGTTGTCCATACGCGTGCATGTCCTCCTCCCAGCCAGTATATGCTGATGCGCATCTGCACGGAGCACTCCAACACAACACGAGGCTCACCTGCAAAGATGGAATACGAAGATACGTGTATGATGGCTGACGCGTATATTTCGCGCTAATCTTGCTGCCCACCATCCATACATGCGCACCTGTACCTAATGCCGATGCAAGGAAGGTGTCCTAGCGTGAACATGGGAACAATATGGGATGCTAGACAAAATAGAGTTTGACGGAGCATTTTAAACTGGAATTCCTGACTTGAAACGGGACTGATATTTTGGCAGCTCTAATTGACAATTTGCGTCGACGCCCTAAAATTTTGTTCTCTTTTGTGTATAAGTAAGTGAATAAGAATAATTACAAAAAAAGCATTGGCTCATTCTACTAGGACAGCTCAGAGAGACTTGAGCAAAAAAATTACCAACATTTCTAAATTGTATCATGCTGCGTCCATCCCGGACACCTGTTTATTTGATTTCCTCCCCCACCAACACAATGAGAAGCGTGGAGCCGAGATTGAATGGACAAGCTTAAACACGAAAGCGAAAAGAAAGAGATGGATGAGAAAACGCATGTCCCGACTCGAAGGGCGAATAAGCCATTACAATGGTCAATTGGAAGCCGCCAAGCGAATCAAAGCAGTGGCGATTGGTGGCGGTCGTCTTCTGCAGTGAGTGGAAACAATCCATCAGCGCGGCCATACAAGTGGCGACAACAGGGGAGGAGGAAAAGTCAACATGCACTTGCTGGCAGTTCTGTTATTAGATGTCGCTGCGAAGGAAGACTGGCGAACAAAAGAAGGAAGCTGCAAAGATAACGAAAAGCGCCCGAAGAGCGCCGAGAGAGCCATGAAGGTGTCGAAGGCTTTTCGGGAGCCAGATGGGAAGTTGTGGCATGTCAGATGAAGGAAGGAATGCATACTGAAAGAGGAGCAGCTTTAGACGTTACCGGAAAGTATAAACAGGACACCGGAGCACAACGGCAGCTGCCTTCTCGTGCGTGGCCCGGTGGCTGTCAAGTCGAGATCACTTCCTTCCCAGCCTCCGGAAGCGCCTTCCCACAACCATCCCGACAGGCCAATTTTCTTGATCTCAGGGAGGAAATCGAGTTGCCGCTGCTGACTGCAGTCGGTGGTGGCGACCGAATTTCTCGTCGATTGGGGCCCTTCAGGTCGCCCCATGCCCCACTTCCTGCTTCCGTTTCACACGTACGGCATTGAATGCGAAGCTGCCATGCGATTATCGCCTCAGTGCAGTCTTTACTGGCATGACCACGAGGTGAACTCCGTGTACTTATCTTTCCTGTTTGAAGTATTTTTCACCTTGTTTCCACGCATCTTTAAAATAAAGAAAAGTGAGCTTTAGCTGAAAACGCCAGGCCTGCGCGGAGCACGCAGCGCAGACAAAATAAAAGCTGGATGAGCAGCTTTTTTTTAGAGGCCGTTGTGAACCTTATTACAGAGTGAATACACGTACGTTTGGGAGGGAGTCTCTACGGCATAAACTATCATAAGTTTTTGAAGAGGCGAGGTAGCCGGACAAAGGAGACTCAAATAGCTAAGCTGTTTTAGTTGGGAAGTTTAAACCACCAACTTGCTAAGCAATTCGTACTGCGTAACGTATTGTGCTATTTTACCGCACAATACTACATAATTCACGCTACACTAAGAAAAAGTGGATTATTCGGGGAGTAGTTCTGCTAGGCAACTAAAATCGCCGCGCCGCCGCGGTGGTCTGGTGGCTATAAGGTACTCGGCTGCTGACCCGTACTTCGCGGGATCAAATCCCGGATGCGGCGGCTGCATTTCCGATGGAGGCGGCAATGTTGTAGGCCCGTGTGCTCAGATTTTGGTGCACGTTAAAGAACCCCAGGTGTTCGAAAAACTTCCGGAGCCCTCCACTACGGCGTCTCTCATAATCATATGGTGCTTTTAAGACGTTAAGACCCGCATATCAATCACTCAAACTAAAATAGTCAGCAGAATTGCTCGCGTTTCCTTTCTAGAAAACCCGGCGCTGGCCACTTTCCTGCCAGAAATACTATGTCTCACTGATAACGCGCGCGCCGGTCATGACCGCAAGCTACTGGAACCATTGTGATAACGCGAGGAAAGTACTCGAAGTAGATTAAGAATAATGTTGTGTAGCAGAAACGCTCCCCAAATACAGGATTTTTTTAGAGTGAATATCTTGCCCGACATGACGCCTGCGTAAGATATTTTGAAGGGAGTTTTGATAAACGGCATGACTTCATTGATGATATGTAGAACTTAACGTCACAAAACCACCATATGATTATGAGAGACGCCGTTGTGGAGGGCTCTGGAAATTTCGACCTTCTGGGGTTCTTTACCGTGCACCCAATTCTGAGCACACGGGCCTACAACATTTCCGCCACCATTAAAAATGCAGCCGCCGCAGCCAGGATTCAATCCCGCGACCTGCTGGTCTGCAGCCGAGTACATTAGCTACTAGACCATAGAAGAATGGTCTAGTCTTAGGCAGGCCTGACTCCATAGTAGAATACTTGACTGCCCCGCAGAAGGCCGGCCGGGGTTGAAATTGTGCGTGACTGTTTTCTTTCTTTTCTGGTACACAGTAGCGTTCGCGAATAGCGGTGGTGGATAACTATATACAATCAAGATCAAGTGTTCTGCAATGAAAACCTATACATTAAAAAAAAGTAATTAAGAATAGCTAGCATTATGTGAAAAACGGCCACCACATGAAACTGCGACATGACCGAGGAAGCGTTAATCTCGCTTTGAGCGTTTGTGTTTTATATCTTTCCCAAAAACTTTTGCACTACAAGAGGTAGGTTGTCATCGAGTACAAACCAGCTCGAGCACATACCTTGTTAGGGCAAGTATAGAGATCGAAATGGACACAAAAATGAGTGCGAAACATAAACACAAGACACTTTATGCCCCGCCGCGGTGGTCTAGTGGCTAAGGTACTCGGCTGCTGACCCGCAGGTCGCGGGTTCAAATCCCGGCTGCGGCCGCTGCATTTCCGATGGAGGCGGAAATGTCGTAGGCCGGTGTGCTTAGATTTGGGTGCACGTTAAAGAACCCCAGGTGGTCAAAATTTTCGGAGCCCTCCACTACGGCGTCTCTCATAATCTTATGGTTGTTTTGGGACGTTTAATCTCACAAATCAATCAATCAATCAATCAATCAATCAAGACACTTTATTTTGGCATACGCACAAGTTGTATACGCTGTGCAAAATACGTTGCGAACGCTGCAAGCAAAGCGACACTCTTAGTTCCACCGATGCTAGATGTATGCTAGATCCAAGTTATAGGTTTTCTTAGCAAATCATGGAAATACGGTAAGCAAATACGGTGCGGTGTTATCGTGCCACTCCTCCTTTTCCAGGCATTGACCTGTTACCAGTGAAGGCACCCCCACAACACAAAAGCTTTTTTAAAAATTACTGTGTGGTTGCCACGCCTCGTTGGGGCTTCTCAGCCACGCATTGGTAACGGGAGACCTGTCATCCGGGGGACGCACTGTAAGTAGAAAGGAGGATCGATACCATACGGTCTTACCGTATTTACGTACCGTATTTCGGCAGCCTACCAAAAAACGTCTCAGCTTTGCCGGAAAGACGAAACAATGAACATGATGGCAACAAATTGGAAGGTTATGCACAGAATGGCAAGCAGATGGAAACATGCCCCACGTTTCTCACGCACAAAGAACGCACGAAGCGTACTCACAGGTACAGATTAATGCGAATAAGCGTCTCAGGTTTACTTCGCTGTGTCTGAAAAGCGCGCCCTTTTCGCAAACGGCGGCTGTGGAAGAATTTCAGATGCCTTTGTGTGCCCGGTAACTACAACAGAATTGTTCTGACGAAACTCAAAGGCTAGTCAAGACGTACGATTCTCCCCACTGCAAGATAAGGGGCACGCAATCGAGCGTACACCCCCTTATTCTTTACGCGGACCAAAGTACGCGTGAGAGATGAGACCCACCGAACGCTTACTGCGCCATCTTGCTGATAATGCTGAAGACGCTGTAGTCCCCCCCCCCCGAGATGCATGCCAACAGCGGTAACTAGTATATATAAATAGTTTTCCATTTCAACGGTGAAGGAGCTACCTCTCGGTGGCTCATTTTTATATATTTATATATTGGTCAAAATACAAGTGCGTCACAAAATACACCCGCAGAATTCATTGAGGTACCGTCAGCCTTTAGCTGAATACTGATCAACACTTGGGCATTCGTAACAATCGCTCAATGCGCCCAATCCAGTCTTGTACATCCTTTCGGCCCTTCAGTACTTAAAAAAAATGGCACACAGATTCGCAAAAATATCGGCGCACAGATAGCACTTCTACATCCGCGTTTTCAAAGGCACATGGGATATCCATATACTGTGCCGGCCCAGAAGCATGATTCGATCATAAGGTACACCTGCCTTGTTTTTAACCGAAAGAAAACGGATGCCGTGTGGAATTGATGGTAAATATTTTTTCAAGGTTTTTTTGCAATATGTCCGTGAAAAATACCCCACACCAGCAATCTATAAACACGTGTTCAATTGTTTCTGGTTTAATAAACAAGTGGCCATTTGTGCTCCATGACACGAATATTCCCCTGTCCTGCAATCAGGTTTTATTTTATTTTATTTACAGTACCTCACAGAGCCCTCGAGGGGCATTGTGTAAAGGGGGGCGGTACAGATAATATGTTACAAAAATATATATACATAACATCTACATATACATAGGCAAATAGTGATTATAATGAAAAATGCAGTTCAACTTATGAACATGTAAGCAAAATACATACTAGAAAAGCGAGTTACAGTATGTGAAGGTGAAATACAAAAAAAACTATCATGACAGTAACTACAACCTAGCAATAGTGCAAAAACATCGGCAACAGTCCTCTAAACAATGATGATCATGAAGATGCGATAGAGCAGTTTTTGATGCATAAGTATTTTTTAGGAGTATGATAGAACTTTGTGTGGTCTTGTTCTGACGCAAGATCATCTGGCTAATCATTTCACAAACGAATAGCTCGTGGAAGAGCCGACTGGTTGAAAGCGTTAGTATTGCCGTACATGCGTGATAAGCTAAAGGTGTTATGTAGTCTGTTCGAAGTTCGATGTGCTAGATTAAGGTGAACAGATGGCATCATGCTGGTGTGGATGAGTTTGTGAAATAGTGATAAAAGTGAGATGTCGCGGCGAATTTACAGTGGCTCGAGTGCAAGGCTATGTTTAATCTGTGTTACGCTGGACGGGTAGCTGTGATTACGCGCTATGAATCGACTAGCTCTGTTCTGTATACATTCTAACTTATCTATGAGGTATTGTTGATATGGTCACCAAATAAAGGATGCGAACTCCAATTGAGGACGGATTAGAGCAAGATAAGCCAGTTTGCGCTCATCGGAGGGAGCACTGTATAGATTTCGTCACAGAAAACCTAATCATCTTGATGTGTTGGCACAGATAGAAGTGATATGTGTGGACCACGAAAGTGTAGAAGTTAAGTTTATGCCTAGGTATTTGTAATGATCAGTGCGTTCTACAATGCTAATATCAATTATGTATTAGCTAATAAAGTTATCACGTTTGCGACTAAAGTTGATTAGTTTGCATTTGGAAACATTAAGTGTCATCTGCCATGTTATGCACCACTCAATTATATGCTCGAGGTCTTTTTGAAGAGTAAGATGATCGTTATTGTTGCGAATGGGACGATAGATAATGCTGTCATCGGCAAATTTACGCATACATGAGGATAATTTGTCAGGCAGGTCGGTAATGTAGATGAGGAAAAGCAAGGGACCAAGAACACTGCCCTGTGGTACACCAGAGGTAACGTAACAGAGTATGAAGAGTGATTGTTGGTGATAGTGAATTGTTGGCGGTTAGTTAGGAAGTTTCTGAGCCATGTTAGCGTGAGTGAAAGAAGTTTTAGTGATGACAGTTTTAATATCAAGCGATAATGAGCAATGCAATTGAATGCCTTTGCGAAATCAGATAAGGTACCAGTATGTACCTGCAAAACAGGTAAGGTACCAGTATGTGAATTAAAGAGAAAATGTTTTGACCCCTGCTGCGTCAAGCATTCTTTTAACACGTTTCAGAACATCCTGTCCTGGGCCCGCACAATATAGCTGACGGTACAATGGTACAGGCAGTAAAGCATCGACAAGGTCTTTATACAATTTTTTACGTGGTACTTCAGCCAGGTACTATAACAAAAATCTCTCTGACAAAAAGTGAGAAGACTAAACAACTTCCTTTAAATACCCTTGTATTGATCTTGATATGCAAGGCAATAAAAACAAGCTCTCGGTGGCTCATAGCCTGACACCTCGCATTCACGACGCGGTGGTCCCACATTCGATTCTACGTGCTGTAGTCTTTTTTCTGTGATTTTTTGTTCTTTCTTGCATTTTCATGCACACACACACACACACACACACACACACACACACACACACACACACACACACACACATATATATATATATATATATATATATATATATATATATAATATATATATATATATATATATATATATATATATATACGGTGCATGACATCGACGCCGACGTCCACGCCGATGCTGGCGGCGAAATCCAGTAGCGAGTGTCCGTACAATTGCTATCGCAATAAAAAACCTTAATAACGTGGATTTTTTCATATGCCCGCCAAACTTTTCTATTGCCTGGGTAACAGGCTACAACATACAAGTGGGGCTGCGGCGTTCACTGTGGGCATTTTTAAAGCGTCGTTCCTAAGTCATTGGACGAAATGATGGTATATGTGGCACTGGGCTGTATGCATCCCAACTTTGTCTTTTGATTCAAACATTCCCATTTGCAGATGTAGGACAGACAGCAATATAGGCGTACAGGCTGCACCATTTATGTCTAGCTGGTATAAAATAGGAACATCGCGACCTTCTACACGAGGAGACACAAATAAAAGTGGTTTTCTCTCAATAAAATATTGCACTGTGCCTATTTCATTATACAATACCTACCAGCCCAATGGTTCACTTTACTGAGGTATATATTTATTCTGGGTTGAAAATACTGTTGTCCTCTGTGACGATGCGACCAAATGAACGTTGCTTGGTATCCCATGGAGCAATTTAAATTATTATTATTTTTGTTTTCAGCCTAATTTACTTATTAGGAGTGAATATATATCTAAAATTTCAAGCAATGAAGCTAGCCAAGAATTATATGTGGAAAATTTGCGGAACGGTTTGCAAAACGTCCGATTTGACCAACAGTCTCTGCGCCTATATCTGTTAATTATTAGTCTTTGTGTGCTTATCGCAGATAACTGTGAACTACAAAAACATATATCACGTTTCATTGTAAGTTTTGTGTGCGTGCCGTCATTGAAGTGTTTATTAACGCTGCGGGTACAAGTAAAATGCTTCGCTCGTGACGGTTCATGACAGCGATATGCAGGCGCTGCAGTTATCCACTTGTGTTGCCGGTAGAAAACGCGTGTCACCACACAGTCCCCAGCATCGTTGCCACCTTGCTGAGGAAGCACACCAGGCCAAATATTGTGGTATTTTTCTCGCGAGATGTTAGGGAGCGCAGCATTACAGTGGGGAAGCGGTCAAGTTCCTTGGTCTTTATTTTCATTTCCCGAGGACTGCAAGTAGCCGTAAAGTAACAGCAATAAAGTTAGAAACTGTTCATTTGAGTATTTTCCTTACTAATCAACACCTTTTTACCATAAACTTTTTGCCCTGCTATGCTATTTCAAATGTTGGTTAAATATTCATGGCTAATTGGAAAAATTATCAAAAAACAAAAAATGTTGTGACTTACTCCGACAATATAAACAACGGGCTTTTATCGCACTGTCATAGAACGCGTCAGCACATTTTTCAACTTTCCTTAAGACAGCTAGAGTACCCTGTATACTAGTCGTTCTTGCCTCCCAAACTCGTGGTTATATGCTTCTATCTCGCTTGCTGCCATACCATTTTGTTACGTATTAGCGCTACAATGAGGACTCAAGCTCTCATCCGCTTAATTTTTGTAGGCGGGTTTAGAAAGCAAAAAAAAATCGTACATTTGTGACGGTGAAAAAAAAACACACCACTGTTCTCTTTTTGCTGTGTATATTTTACATAGTACAGCTTAGAAAGTGTTTGTCATTATACATGTTCAATTTCATTTTTTTTGTATTGTACGCGCCTTGGTATCCCTATTCCAAATTAGGAGGGACAGAGAGGCAGAGCTGATACAACAGCACGATCAGTGATATACTTACAGACGCTGACCTGGGAACGCACATCATCGTATCTTCAGACTGGGTAATGCGTACTAAGAAGGAGCTATCGTTTCAGACCGAATATGGTGTCGAGGGCCTGAAATATCGTGCATATTCGATGAGTGACCTCTTCGGATAAGTGTCGCGCATCACTGGCTGTGGCATTTATGCGGCCAACAGGGTGGTGGACATTAATGCGAACCACCGAGCGATGAATTGCGTGCCACTCGCAGCCGATCTGATCGACCGAAAGGTGAGCGGAATTTACTGCGGAAGAGGAGGTTGAAGGCTCTGCACATATATGGGAGCAAAAGCTTGCCTATATACGGATGGTCGAAGAGGCGACCACACCTGCTTTACGTGCTGCTCTTTGCTTTTCTTCACTTTGACTTAGCATAACTAGGTCGAGTAATATCATATGCTCTTCATCGTTTCACGATACCCCTGTGCTTTATGCGCATGCTTCACATACTTTCCCCATCTCGTTTCAAGGGACACAAAACAGTAAATGATATGGAGGAGGAAAAAGAGAGGCAGCGTTCGGGCCTTCCATGTTCGAACATGTCTCTAACAGCTGTGCCATAATATATAGTTAGTCAGGTGACCATACGTTATTGTTTGTACCAAAAATAAGCAAGTCAGCGTACCGCTTCGCTCAACTTCACGTTATCTGGAGGGGTCTCCTTCATCTAAAGTGCGGTACTACTTTAACTGAGGGAGCGCGAATGCTTTTTCAAGAAGCTTTGCGCAGACTTCGGGAGCGCAACAAAACAAAGCCGTAAACATTGATAAAAACAAGCACCTCAGGGGAAAACAGCGCTGAAGCATTTGCGGTAAAACCTCCTTGATGACAAATCTTGCCGAGCTGCTTGCTCGCTGAAGTGGAGGCCATGTGTCATCGGCTGTTTCCCGATTTCATTTACTTTAGATGCTGCTCTTGTATGTTTTTTTTTCTTTGAAGCGCAGCAATAAAATCCATGTTCTAAATCAAGACGTTGAATTCCGTGGTAACACACAGCTCAGAACCGAGAAGTTAGCAACTTTCATGATCCTTTTTACTTTTGCCGAGATGATTGCAAAGCGCATCGCAAGTCCGTTGAATTTGATCACACTTTGATTAAAGTAAACGAGATTGAGCAAGATATATTTGAAGCGGCATGAAATGTCAAAATACTGAGGGCGCTTGTGAACGCAATAATTGCAAGAATTTTATGTCTTCAAACCACGGTTATGAGGAACGCCGTAATGGGTGTTTCCGGAAATTAGGACCATCCTCTGTTCGTTAACGTGCACCTGCATTTATGTACACGGGAGTAAAGCATTTCTCTACAAACGAATTCCGGGTGCTTCGGTCGAAATTCGATTCTGTTACCTGCGGGTGAGCAGACGAAGATAACAAAATAGGCAATCATAGCGGGTGGTGCTCCTGAACCAACTGCACTTGATTACGGCAACCTTCCAATACAAAAAATCATGAACAGTGTACGGTTAGGTCGCGATATCCCCTTTTAAAATATCCGTGACCTCTTCAGCGGGTTTTGTGGAATTAGTGAGCAGCCTTCACATAGTGCACAAGTGTTGAAGGGAAGGGCCCACGAGCTCGGTGTGAGCAAGGTTTTTTAGGAACATTGCCAGCTACACAGGTCAGTCGACAAAAGCTTGGCTTGAAAGACGGTCAGTCGATGTGCAGAATACGGAACGCACTAAATGTAACAGTTTCTGTTCAACAAAGACAGTGATTTGAGCAGAGTGACTTGTTAGGCGAGTTGGTTCATTGTTACGGTAGCTTTTGGCGCTTGCCCTTCTCTCGTGTTTATTTTGCGCCAAAATCTACCGAAACAGTGATTTGAGGCACATCTGGAGTGCGATGCTTTAGCACGCACGTTGCAGTCAGCTAAATTGAAGCAGCCTCACAAAGAATGTGAAAATCTCTAGACTACTGACGGCACGCGTTGCTGGCGCCGCTGCCATTGACATTAACTCCTCGTTTATATGCGCTGATTTTGCAGTATATGTATATTTTCGATCAGTTTCTGCGTTAAAATAGAACCGAATGAGTGAATGACACTGCGTGGCAGCTATATACGGTAGTTCTAGCATTTGACATGTCGGATTTACCACAGACTGCGTCCGCGCGCGTTGGTTGTCGTTCCGGTGTTCTAACTTGCCATGTCATGTAAAACATGAATACATGCTATGCTCACAGCATGCTCGCCGCCATTTTCCTAGCTCCACATATACGAAATTTGGTATCACTTGACGGGTATAGATGACGAAAGTTATTGACATGTGCAAACGTGATAATAATGATGTGCGTGCCGTGTTTAACATGGCTACGTGCTACGCTCACTGTGCGCTCGTGATTGTTTCGCTAGTTTCACCATACACCAAACTTGTTGTTACGTGACGTCAATGGATGGCGATGGTATACGACTGGTGTAAACATGATAATCATGGCATGCTTCCCTAGTAAGAACATGACAACATTTCACGTTCATGATGCGCTCGCAGCCGTTTCGCTAGCTTCACATATACCACATTTGGGATTACGTGACGTGAATGAACGACGAAGGTAAATGGCACAATCGAACATAAAAATCATAACATAGGGGTCATGTACGACGTAGTTTACATCCACCTCGGAACGTTTTACTGGTTTTAAAGAGACATATCAACCTTTCTCATTCGTTGTTCGCATATCATAGATTTGTGCTGTCTGTCGGATGAGTGATGTTCCGTGAAGAGAATTTTTCCTTTATTGGGGAAATTTCATCTGACATTTTTAGCCAACCGGAAAAAGGTAATCTTTCTGATATTGCAGGGACTTTCAGGAATGCCTATATATCCTGGGATGACTGTTAATTGGCGGTCACAGTGCGCCTTAATCCACTGTAATCAATTCTGGAGCATGCACCTCCAAAGCATCGCCCTTGATATTTGTTTCTGATATTTACGAGGAGTGATTTCTAGTTTACTAGTGGTGTTAGACTTGAAGCCCACATTGTGGGTTGTACTGACAGTATATTAATTAATAAAGTCAAGCTGTTGTTGTGCGGCAGTGGAGGGGCTAGTCATGATTTTAAAGGTCGCCATACGTTAGACCTGCGTAATTATAGATTGTGTGTGCGTGGATGGTTGCGGCAATCAGTACTTTGCAAAGAAGTATGCTAAGAATTTCTTCAGCGTTTGCAGGAAAAAAGCCCCGAACTCTTCCCCCAAAAAAGTACAGAACATCACTGTGTCGGATTTGCCAATTTGCTTAAGGGTGAATGACTTTTTTTTAAACATGTAGTCAATAACCTTTCATGGCATGCCCCTTTTACGGTCGAGAAAACGGTGAGGTGCTGGTGAAGTATGCTGGCGAAAACCGGATTTATTTCGAGAGCACATGTCGAAGTGATATTTCAGAATGCAAGAAACTTCATTCGGTAATAGCTTGAGCCTACTGCGAAGCGACAGTCTCGCCTTCTATTACAATAGAACTTAGTTTTTATGGGAAATATTCTTAAAGCAAAGCACTCGTGCACACCTGTGTAAAGTTACGGCATGTTTCAAAACTTCTGAGTGTTTTTATATCTAAATAACATGTCTATGGCTGTTAGTTATTCCCTAAATTCCGGATCGCATATCGCACTTCATCACTCCTTTGGCAGTCACACTCGGAGATACAAAAGTGCAGCTATGATCGGTCACCTCACCCCTCCTTCTTGGAAAGTCGTCAGTGCCATTTGACCTGTCAGCGAATTACTCGGTCATACACTCTCTTTAGTTGAATAAAACGAGAGAGAAAAAAGGGGCCTGTGGCACTTACATAAAGAAGTCTAAACCAATCTAGTTTGTTCTTTAAAAGCGGCTGACATCTTGAGCTGCAAATTGATTAGCAAGTGGAATGTTGGAAAAGCTGCTATTTGAAAGCGGAGTTTTTACATGATAAAGGGAAATACACCATTCCCAATGATGTCTGCATTTGTTCTTTATGTTGCCCTTTATTGCACGTAAGACACTAAATGTAGAGTGTTGAAAACTGTTGTTATTATTCTGTTTTCTTATCGAAATATCACGTAATGTTTTTCAAATATTATTTTTCAAGCCAACGCACGGTGAACACAAACGACGGCATAGCAATACACAAGTCTTTTCACCCCAAACAGCAGGACTTTGTTTAGCGCTTCATAATCACGAGGAATAAATATGAAATGAAAACGTTGTGGCCATTTCAGCAGTGTTTTTTTGTGCCACGTATGACACCATGCCCATCACAGTCACGCATTTAAGTTGGCTACACTACCCCTACGAGTATGTAAAGAAGATCTATTTCAACTATATACTTTGAAATTGGCAATGATTTGCCATGTTTTCACACTTCTCATTTTAGCTGACCAGAAAAGATCCATCAGTCACCTAAACGAGCTTAATAATATAAGGATAAAACTAAACTTTTTTTCGCAATCAGTGGGCACAGTGAGAAGTGTTACTGGACTTGCTTAAAATGAATATTTAGTCATATGCAAGAGTAGTAGCACGACAATATAGCATGAGCCAATTGAATAACTTCAAATAGTTATGGAGTCGGTCGACAGTCCAGCGTCGGTCATTCGACTCAGCTAGGAGCGTTAGCGGCAGAACTCATCCGGCACCCTCAGCAGAGGTATTGCGGTCTGTCAGAAAATAGACTTCTCATTCTTCCTAATACAGTCACGGTACTCTCCTAGAATGCATTGACTCTCAGCTACGAAGATAATTAACGTATCACTTGAGAGTTTTACACGTCGCATGTCATGACTCGTCGGAAAGATACACACATACCCTTTTTTGTTGGTAGAGTGAAACATCAGGTTTGTGGTTCAGGTGCCTAGAACGTTCACAGAATTTTGAAAGGAAACTCGAATATCGATAATGGTGCCACGGGTGAAATGTGATCTAAGGTGGTACTAAGTATTATTTTACATAGCTGGTACGAATTATTAGGATAATTTGGGCTGTTTTCACTGCAGTGATTTTTTTTCAAGAATTATTTCTCATTTAGTAGAATTGAATTCATTTCCATTTTATTAACAGATTATATTATGTAGCAGGTGATTTTCTCCCAACTAACTTTCCTCAACGTAAGTGTACCTTGTTTATTCATTTCTTAAGTATGTTTGATACAGCGACGTTGACTATAGTAGCTTACGTAAAACAATGACATCGCAGTCAGCTTACCACATCAAAACTATCGAAGCACCTGCGCATTGTAGCAAAGAGCGTGGGATGCTGCCACCATTTGTCAGGTGGCAGCTGACTGCTTTACAAAAGTTGCCATATAAAAATAATATGCTGACAAATACGGAACGCTTCATTTTCCTCAGGTATTTTCACGCACGGGAAATATGTCAGATGAGCCTTATCGATGTGTTGTGTCAATTTCCCCAGCGTCGCTGTACTTTATGCTCCTACCGTCTCGGCCGGCACAATGTTATTATTTTCTTTTTGCTGGCTATGCGCTGCTATCGGGAGCCCTTTTACAGCACACTTCTCATATCCGGCTGTCCCCGATATATACGTGCTCCCTTGCACAGGCTCCAACTGGGACAAACTGTCCACATTTCGTGCCGGCTCCTTTTGACGTCTCCATCTGGCTTGACACAAGCGCCTCTCGCCAGACACAGAACAACGGAAACATGATACCTCACTGCTAACCGCCGCCGGGGCCAAACCATTTCTTTGTGTTTTTTTATTTGTGCTCACCCTCCGGTCGATAACCCATGCCGCGAATCTATCGCCTGTCTACTTCTGAGGCAGTAGTGGTCGATCTTTCTCGTTTTCTTAAGTACTTTACTTTCTTACCTACAGCAATTCCGCTGCGTACCTACATCTTACATCTTCGTTACGTTTTATCTCCGGCGAGCTCACCTACCTGATGCAAGGTGACGTGACGCAATACTATCCAGCCATGGTTGCTACCTTTTCGGCTCCCCCTCTCTCTGATGCCCAACTACTGCTCATCAAAGGTACTAAAAAAGAAGTAAACATAGCAAGGTGAACGAAACAAAAAATGCTTCCAATTCCTCGTACCTCTCTGTTCAGGGGGTTATTTTTTGCTCGTCTTTGCTGTAGAAGGAGCCTCTTTAGGAAATTTTGGACAGGCCATTACAAATAGCTTCAGTTTATCTTTAGCAACGACACAAAATACAGGCACTCAAACTTTATATGATAATAGTGGGAGCCGGCGGTAACTATGAAGTTAAATTTTAAGACTTTGAGGTCCACATTTTCTTCGCCATCATCATCATCAGCCTGGCTGCACCAACTGCTGAGCAAAGGCATCTCCCATGTTCCACCAATCAACCCAATCTGGTGGCTCCTGCGGCAGCGTTATCCCCACAGGCTTCTTAATTTTGATGATGCGTGGTGCTTTGTGGCGCAAAGGTGTATTGGCGGCCAAAGAGCGCCAGGTCATGAGACAAGCGATGCAGACAACGATTGCGGTTGGTGGTTGTATAAGGGCCCTAAAACTTCTCACGCCAACGTGGTTAAAAACAGAAGTATAAAAATCACGACAGCGGCGTGAAGTTATATGCAGCAAGATTGAATGCTGAAAGGTGGTTACAATGTACCATGACTGCAATGTCGTCACCACAGCGGTGACCTCGCTTCAGAGGTCACTGCTGTGGTGACATGAAAAGTGCTCACGTCTGTTAAAAATGCCAGCAATAATTTATTTGCAAAAAGTGGTTCCCTACAGATGAACATTGATGGGGAAAGGGTATCTGTTGTAGGTAGGGTCATGGAATGCGTTGTCTTCTTAGCGTATTTCATTCACTACACTACAGTAAAATGTGAAGCACAGACAGTGCTTTACTACGTCTTTCACACAAAGCAGAATCGCAACCACGCAGAACTTACGAGTTGGTACTGTGTGTGTCTTGTGCTTATCCTTGTACGTGTAATGTCTGCGTGACGGGATCTTGATACTGGTGGCCAAAGACCAAGAGTTGGCTTAATAATGTGCAGTATATTTTGCGTATGCTTATACCATATGCTCTGCGAATGAGCCCCGAGTTCTCGTTTAAGTAGAGGGTTAAGGAAAAGTGTAAGGATAGCTATTGATGTACTGGCAGTGGGTTCATTGACGGGTGCAGCTAGCTGGTCCGTCAAACGCTTCCTTGTGTCTTATGGTGCCATAGCACCCCGAACACAACGACACGTGATTGAAGTGTATATACTGTGCATAAAATTGAGTACAGGGAGCCAAAGATGATCTTTTTTGTCTATTGAGAGTGTCGAGAGCTTTCACCACGCTCAAGAAATTTGTGCATATAGCTGCGCTTTGTAGATTTAGTTGTTTAATTGTTTAACGGCCGCAAGTATAGCATAAGCTCCTGTTGTGAAAATGATGGTGTTCGGATGCAGAGCACCGGCATCTGAAAAAGTTTGACCGACCGCTGAGTAAGAGTCAGAAGTGCGAGTTTTTGAGGCATCAGTATAGAATTCAGGGCAGGAGTATCATTGCTGCACTTCTAGAAAGTGTGTACGTACATGTGCGGTAGGAACGTGCTTGGTAACTTTTCAAAAGATATATCACAGCTCATGAACTGCCATTGCCAAGGCTGGACATATGAAGCGGGATCAGCCATACAATGTTCAAGAATTGGCACGCACATTTCTTCGGCTAGATCTTTCACATGAAGGGCGCGGGGCTGTCTCACGACAAGGTGGTTGTCAAACTATAGATACAATTGGACAAATCATTACTGGAAAATAGACAAAAGATTAGTAGGATCTCTGTATATGCAGTGACCACTCATTCGATTTAACATACAAGCTTTATACGGTGCTAGAGCGAAAAGCTCCCGCAGAAAAACAAATTGTAATAGAAAGGGTCCAACATTTTTAAGAAGGATGGCGTCGCTGACTGAGAAGCTATGGCCCGTAAATCCATGCACGTTTCATGTGAGGCTCCTTTAAGAATTCATCAGACGCTTCTTGTCCGCAGCCCAGTTCGTGCGTGACAAGGCTGATGGTATGCATGGTTCTTTAGCACTTGTTTTCTTAAATACTTTATATGTGGTATGAATATCAGCTTGGTGTACAAGATTAGGCCTAACATATTATGTTCAGTGTTTACAGATACACTTCGACGATGCAGTAAATGCCAAGTACGGCATTGATCGATTGATTGATTGATTAATTGATTGATTGATTGATGTGTGGGGCTTAACGTCTCAAAACCACCATATCATTATGAGAGATGCCATAGTGGAGGGCTCCGGAAGTTTCGACCACCTGGAGTTCTTTAACGTGCACCCAAGTTTGAGCACATGGGCCTCAGCATTTTTGCATCCATCGAAAATGCAGCTGCCGCTGCCGGGATTCAATCCCATGACCTGCGGGTCAGCAGCCGAGTACCTTAGCCACTAGACCACCGCGGCGAGACAAAGGTTCAGAAAAAAGCCTATATTCCTAGAGATTAAGACGCATGTGATTTTTTTATTCAATCTAAACCCGTTTTCGTCAGCCCATTTGGAAGTCCTGTTCAAACCTAGCAGAACGTGCTGCTCACAAATTGCCAGGTTACAGGACTTAAGGCCAACCTGAACATCATCTACACATGTGGAGGAAAACATATTAGGAATGATGGTCAGACGCAGCACCTCTGTCCCCTGGACAAATCTTATGAACAATATAGTGCTTACTCGAACACGATCGGAATATCCGATCGATCAGGTAACTTGGATTGGTGGTCAGCATCTATCCTGTATACCTAAATCTGAGAGGTCTCGCGCTATGTGAAAGCGTCATGTGATGTTACACGCCTTTTTACTAGCGAAGAACACCGAAAGAAAAAAAAAATGGTTTGCGGACGAAAGCGTCTTGAATCTGTGTCTGATACGCTCCAGGTGGTTGGTCACTGATGAACTTAGCTCCAGAAAAACCGCCCTGGTCTAAGTCAAATAGACTGTTTGTCTGAAGGAAATGTATAGGTTGGTGGTTTATCATCTTTTGGAAAACTTTACGTAGGCAGCTTGCTAGTGCGATAGGCCTGTAACTAGTTACTGAGGACATATCTATGCCTTGTCTCAAGACAGATATGACAATAGCCTCTCTCATGAGGAAGAGATGTCGCCAGAAAACCATATGCAATTGTACAGTGAAAGGATGTTTTTTTGCATTTTGAAAGGTAGATTTCCGAATATTTCCTCTACTACTTTGTCAGACCTTGGGGCGGAATCGCTGCAGCAGTTTAGGTTTGAATGTAGCTTAACTAAGCGGAATGATTGCTTGTACGCACCATATATTGTATATTTAGTCTTCAGTTTCTGTTTTTCCCCTCTTGTCTTGTACTGTTTGAAATCTTAAGAGTAGTGCGACGACCTGGTCACCTGCTCAAAGTGTGTGCCCAGGTAAACCAGTGGGCCTTTTCTGTTGCCGCATTGTGTGTTTACTAGAGGAAGTTAATATGCTTGTTTTGATTCTACCTTTCTCACCCTATTCTAGACTTCACCCTCTTGTGTATAAGAAGCAGTGCTCGATAAAAGTTTATACCAACTTCCCCTTCTCGCCTGTCGGCACGTCCTCCTGCCTTGAGACTATGTTAATAAATATTGTAAGATTCTCTGCTGTTAGAGAGTCTCGAAGCAACTTTTCTGCCTTACTTTGATTCTTGCGCGTATGAAGGCACTCATAATTGACCATGGGACTCGTCGTTTGCTTGATGGTCCACATGTTTAGGGAATACATTTGGTTGCAGCTTCAATTGAAAACGCTGTAAGTAGCTCATTGCAGCCTTTATGCTTAGCTCCCTCTCCACCCATGTCAAGCCAAGTTAACAGAGTCACTTTTTGAAACTGTTCCCAATCAGAGTTGTCGTTGAGCCATTTGGGAACTTTTTGAGGATATTCATTTGCTATTCATGCGCTGAGAACTATACCAATATGGTCACTTCCCAATGAAATAATAATAACTTACCATTTAAGTAGAGGGAGCAGTGATGGGCATTTTACGCTGAGGTCTACTGACAAGTAGGTATTGTTAGCGATGCTATGATATGTTGGTTGTTTTCGCTTGAGTAGGCACTCACCGGAATGGAAAAAAAATGGTAGATTCCAGGTACAGTGGGAATCGACGATATGTCAAGCCCGAATGAGGAAGGTTGATATGTCACTTTAAAATCAGCACAACGTTACTAGGTGGACGTAAATTATGTCGTACCTGAGTTCCATACCATGATTATCATGTTTCGTCGTGTTCTTTACCTTCGCCATTTATTCACGTCACGTGATACTAAATTTGGTGTATGTAAGCGGCCAGGAGAGCGAAACGTCGTAGGTTGCTAGATAGACATATAGATAGACATATAGATAGATAGATAGATAGATAGATAGGTAGATAGATAGATAGATAGATAGATAGAAGATAGATAGATACGCTCAAATTTTCGCAGCTTTCTTGCACGATCACTCGGGTTGCCCACGCCAGTTGGTGGTTCCAAGTGGTTGGATTTCAGAGCACATGTAGTCCAGAAGCTGCAGTTGTGTTACCGTGTTCGCATCTCGAGCGTTTTATCAATCGCAAGTGTTTCCTAAACAAATTCGGCAACCGCCTACGGCGGGTTCCTGATCAATCTGGTGAAAAGGTATTTTTTGAAACCACACATAAGGAAGCTCGCTTTCTTCTCCTCGATCATGCTGCAGATTGTCGTGACGGAGCAGCCATGTCATCTCTTCGGCGATGATGTTCACGTGTTCGTTTAAGAAGTTGCATATGTGTCTCTAAGGCTGTAGTGGTACGTTCCTTGCGGACGATGCTCATGAAGGTGCTCGGAAACGTCACCCGAAAGAGATCGCTCGTTAGAATACCATATAGCGTGTATTCCCAGTTCTAGAACCACGTCATCGCGGTGTCTTCTACGCAAAAGTAGACACGCAGCACTTTATCGTCGGGGTTCTGGCGGTTGAAGGTGGTTACTTGGCCATACGGCTCCAGCCAGCTTTCAAAGTCTTCAAATGATGATTCCCGGAAAGTGGGAGGCTGCTTGCACTACCGGAGAAGTATCGGTGCTGACTGCGTAATGTCGGTCATTGTATATGCAGTTGATCTCAGCATTTGTCAGTACTTGGTGTTTTCGGGAAGTAGCCCGTACTCTGGCTCTAGTCTTGTCTGCCTGCGGTTGACTCGATGCTCAGCGTTGGCGTCGGCGTCCCCTGTGATGGTATGAGCATAGCTCACGGCGGGAGGGGGGAGCTATGTACGTGGGCTGGGAAGCACCTCCACTAAATGCCACGTAGTTGTGACGTTCACGCAGGCAGCAGACTGTATGTTGAAGATCAAAGTCTTTGTTTGGCCGAACTTGAGGCCAGGAAACTGAAGGTCAGGTTGTAGCAGCACACGGGCGCTGATAGCGGTGAACAGAGCGTCGGCCCTCTATCAATTCACAAGCGATGACGCGCGTTGGCATATATACATGTACGTTGAATATTCCAGCGCTATCACTACCAGTCACGTAAGTTCCAGAAGATTCTGTAATGTTCCCGTTGCGGGCGTAATCGCATCGAAAGGTTCTACTATTATTTCGAAGGTTCTTGAGTTAATTGGTGTGGTTTCGCAAGGAAGCACTTGCAAGTGTAAAGGTGCGATAACAGAACTTTGGAAAGAACGTAGTAATAAATATGAGAAAGGGCAGCAGGCCTAAGTTCGAACTTAGCGGTACACCTTGTTTATTTTTATTAGGACCATGACGTTGTTGCTAGACGAACAGTTCGCCTTCGCCTTTCACGTAACAACGAATAAGGCGCCTTGATAAACCTCCAATTCCTGTTTTTATAAACTTACATTATTTCATGGTCAATTGCATCCAAAGCTTTCCTGATGTTAAGAAACAGACCGAGGGTGAAGTTGCTTTTTTAATAATATTGATTATATTTATCCTGATATAAGACAGAACATGTACTGCACATTGGTGTTTTCTAAAATACCATTACCTTTTCACAATAACATTATGTTTTTCAAAGACTACATCAACTCTTTTCAATATAACATTTTCAAAAACTTATGAAACAATTGTAATAGGACAAAATTGGGCATATAGTTTGATAAGTCATTTCTTGTAGACAAGAAGTGTGCCTTCGCAACTTTTATTTCTTAGGGTATATTTAAGAACTCAGTTTATATGGCTTCGATTACTTTTGTTTTTGTAGACACTTTGAGACAGTGATTGTCGAAGTTATTTAAAAAAACGTCCGCATTACCCTCAATACCCTTAAAGTCATGTTGTATCACTCAAACACTCAGCCTGAACCACAAAAGCGCCGAACCACAAAACGAAAAGACAAAGAGGTCAGTACTCTTACATAATACTGAAGTTTCCACAATGTTGCTACTCGGACGTGGTGTATGCTCGCACAAAAGAAAGTGAAACCAAAACAATCAACGGGATGAAGTTAACTTCACTCATAATGAGTTTTCACTGGATTCAAAATGATGCTCTTAACTGCTGTTTTTAAATGCTGCCATATAATAAATGTAGTACCTCAAACAGCAGTAAGGCATACCAAATAAAGCTAATTGTTGGCAAAGTGCATTTTTGGAATGAAAAAAAGAAAAGGCTACTCACCCGTATTAAAAAAAAAACGCAACGGCGAAACGACAGATGCGAACACAGGCAATGCAAGAAAAGCAGCGCTAACAAAATCAATTCATCGTCAGATGGAGGAGTACAAAAAAGACGCGGCAAAACATAGAAACAAAAACAAATGCTGTAATATAGATGAAGCGGCTCACGAAAGGCAATTACTCGCCCACATATGGAGAACACCCAAACAGAAGCGCTGGCGCGTGTGTAAAGGTTTTTTTTTTTGTGCTGCTTCATCAGTATCATGGTTCAACAACTAGTTCAGCAGTTTATATTAAGAAGGCAGTGGCTAATGAGAATTCAGTACAGTTAATCAACAGTGTACATGTGATGAATTTGCTTGTTAAGATGAGAAACTGTCTTACGTCCGGGTCACTAGCCGCGTTCAAAACGGTTGTTATTCTTCATGACGAAAAAACTAACTGTGGAAAGGGACGCAATTTCGGAATGTGTTAGCGACAAGTTTGGCAATGACGGCTATATATCACTACTAAAGCTTCATATGTGACGCAGAGAACCGAGGTTTTTGACGGCCAAAAAATTAAAAATGGTGTGGACGCACTTCTAAGCTAGCAAGGCTTGGACATCGCCGTTCGTGAAAAAGGAAAGAATGGCAGTGAATTAAACTTCCCGCGAGTCATCTATCGAGCGTAATTCAATTAGAATTTGAATTAGAGTTTTAACACAGTTTTAGATTTTGTGCATTTACGACACAAAAAAAGCGTCAGTGCTGAAAGTGCTGAAGTTTTTGCTGAGTCACATAAAGCTATACGAGCCTCTAGTTATGGGTACACATTTGATAATGATTGATATTGATTTGAAGTAAGTAAAAGAATAAGAATAGGGTGAAGCACATTTGGCAAGCACTCTCAAATTATGACAGGTAGATTGCCAATATCCCTCAAGAGAAAGGTACATAACAGCTGTATCTTGCCGGTACTTAGCTACGGAGCCGAAACCTGGAGGCCTACAAAGAGGGTTCAGCTTAAGTTGAGGACGACGCAGCGAGCCATAGAAAGCAAATGGTAGGTGTAACCTAAGAGAAAAAAAGAGAGCAGAATGAATTAGGGAACAAACGGGGGTTAAGGATATCATAGCTGAAATCAAGAAGAATAAATTTACATGGGTCGGGCATGTAGCGCGTAGGCAGGATAACCGCTGGTCGTTAAGGGTAACTAACTGGATTCCCAGAGAAGGCAAGTGGGTTAGGGGGAGACAGATGGTTAGGTGGGCAGATTAGATTAAAAAGTTTGCGGGTGTCAATTGGCAGCAGCAAGCACAGGACCGAGTTAACTGGCGGAACATGGGAGAGGCCTTCGTCCTGCAGTGGACGTAGTCAGCATGATGATGATGATGATATCTGGGGTTTAACGCGTCAGAATAACCATATGTATACGAGAGACGCTGGTGTTGAGGGCTCCGGAAATTCATGATTACTCATATATGGCAGACTTCATGTGAAACCCTGATGATCAAAGGAATATTGTTTTTATTTCCAACGAAATCATGTGATCGTAAGCGTTTCTAACAGTGAGGATAACAGGGGATTTTATTAAACGGCGTTTTTGAGAAGGCCTTGCTAAGTGCCGATGTATCACATTTCTAATACTGCGTATCCGACTATTAGTTGTGGTGGTACAGTGGTTACGGTACTCGGCCGCTGACCCAAACGTCGCAGGTTCGATTCCGATCACGGTGATCGCATTTAGACGAAGGCAAAAGCGTGAAGGCATGTGTATCATGAGGTATAAGTGCGCGTTAAATAACACCGGGTCGTCCAAACTTCCGCAGTCGTTCACAACGGCAAACCTCACAATCATATAGTGGTTTTCGGACGTAAAACACCTGCTATTTTCATTAAATTGTTATATTTTATATTGTATCAATGATATCTGCATGCCCAGGTGCACCTGTAGTGAGATTGGCACAGAGAACACAAGTATGCCATATATGCTGTGTAACAACTTTGGTGAACACAATGTGATTTCATACTCAACAACTTCCTGTTCTTTTTTGGTAGGAAGCGCACAACTTTTACGCGATGACAAGAAAGAAGAGAGACTGTTCCTGAGCTTTTGTTGCTTTGGACTATATATTTTTACTACAAAGTTCCTCTTACACGTATTTTCACCCAATAGGTATCTTACAGCATTTCATGGAATTGTTTCGAGTCTACTGTTGCTATAGTTGCAGTTGAAGATTCCCAAAAACAAGTTGCATAGTTTATAATAGGTTGAACTATTAACGTATGCAACAACTTCATTAATGAATGGGTAAATTAACATACATTTTTATTTTGGGTTTGAGAGAGAGAGCTGCCGGGAAAGCATGTTCTCAGCACAGCATTCAGGTGGTCTGTTACTGTAAACGCGTTGGCTACCCCACATGTGGTCACTAGACGTTTTCTTTAACCTTTACCAATTCGCAATTATTCTTTGCTACTGTTTTATAATTTAACTACTTACATTTTCATCTAGAAAGGGCTAGCAGCAGGTCAGGACCAATGGTACAAGTCCGATTACTATCTGTCCATCATTCTACGTATTTCGCAACTGCCCCTGACGGCTCAATTTCTGGTCGGTAAAGAAGACCTTATGCAGTTGGTGACCCGTGCACAGTCTCAGAGGTTCCTTGAATAAAAGTGCCTGTTCACCACAGCAAATAACTTTAAAGCATGTAAATAAAAACCTATAGGGTAGAGTAGCATACTTTTTATAAGTATCTTATATGACAATATGCCTTCAAGTGGTTAAACTTGTGCGTAATCATCATTGTCGCTGTCGCCACCGTCTTTATTATAGAAGAGACGGTCCTATTCGTTTCACTGACTTACGAGATGATAAAGTTAAAGAAGGGGAAGGGGCATACTTCGGCTCATGGGAGTAAACCGAATCTACCGGCAACGTGGGAACAACACATTTGTTAGGGTACATGGTTAAACCGTAAAGTGGGTGTGAACAGCGCTATAAATAACAACAAAAACGAAATGTTTACATTAAAGAGGCCCAGAAACACTTTTTCAAGTAGCCACAGAATGAACTCTGTGCAAGAGCTTATTGCCTTACGAGTTAAATGGCGCAAAAATTTTAAAAATCCGTTCAGTGCAAGTGGAGTAGCAAGGATTTCTCGCAGGATGCAATTGCATTCTCTCTTCTTTCCTCTCGACGAAAGCGCTAGAAGCCAAGTAGGGAGAGACGGCAGGCGCAAAGAAAAACGTCACACGTGCTTGGTGACCTTGAGCACTTTTTCTTGTTTTTTTCTGGGAATGCGCGACTTTATCAGCGTAATCTTGCGCGCACGCGTGGACAAGTCATGGCCTCCCACGGCAATCTCTGTAACGACCGAGCGTGCCATGTTCAAATAAGCTTATGGCAAATAAATAGACTTATTACGAATAATTTTCGGGCTTGGTGCGTGATTCGTCGAGAAAAGAGAAAGCAATTTTTAGCTGACTTTGACAATTTATTGTGAATTCCAGGCCGTTTGCAGCGCTATACATTTGGCTCGCGTGTTTTCGGGACCTCTACTACCGGTCGGCAGCGTTTTCTGACCATGCTTAAAAGTGTAACAGGGCCTCTTTATTATCTTAAGAAACCACTTTATTCGGCGGCATTTGTCCCTCTTGCACTGTTCCAAATTATATGCTTTAGATACCATGAGTATACTGGCCCCATGGCGATTGACCTTTCTAGTATTCCTTCGCTAACGAAACTTCTGTGACACAACTAGTGTGGTGGAGAAGTAGGCAAGAGCTGTAAAGAAACAAGAAGGTCCAATGCCCATAAGAGGGTATGGCGGCACGGCGTGATCTTAAGACGCGACAAGAGGATGAACATAAAGACTAGCGTATAGCAGTGAGCAAGCATTCTAGGACCGCCATTTAGGGTTCGTTGACTTGCTTTGTCTCAAGGGCCTCCTTTAGCGCAACCATATGTCGCACTTTACGCGTTCTTGCCCAAGTTACTGGGGTCCGTTAATTCGGAGCGTGTGCGTGATGCTAGGCTATTTATTACCTCCCTTGTTCTTAGACGCCTGTACTTTGTTATTTTTTTAAGTAACTACTAAAGCTCATTGTGTTCTGTCAAATAACGTCTTACTAAGAATGGGCCAACTGAAATAATTTTTCTGGAAGGCTCATTTTCAACAAATTAGTTTGTTCTTCCTCACGGGTTCCAAATCTTTGTCATAATTTGACGCACGAATTTGATGTAATCCAATTGGTATCACCCGACACTAGTGCAGTGGTTGCGTAATAGGCCGCAGTCGTACATTAAAGTGCCCCATTACGTCTTGCCATCAGCCAAGCATACATTCCTTCTTGTTTGTGAACATTTCTTTCTTTAAACTTGGGCTGTTAATTTTAACGCCCAAACCTTCGCAGCAACTTAGGAAGGGCACTATATTACAAATTTACAACTAGGGAATAAAAATAATTTCTACGAAAGATTCAACAAAAGGCACAAGAATATAAGTACACGCGCGTAATTGTGCCTCGCACATAAGGGTCACCTATGTTTGAGAGTAAAGACCTCGACCTTCCGTCTGTGACCCACTACTGTACGAGTACATTCGTTTCTCATTGCTTCATTTGCACATATACTGTTACACAATTTGACCACAGCAACACAGCAAGTTTGTCACACAGTAGAGAACACGAGTGAACGATGCGGCAGTAGTACAACAAATGAGCTCCTCTGCACATGCATGTCGACGTTTGTCCCACTTGACCATTTCATGAATTGTCAATCTGGGATTAGCGAAATGTTCATCAACCTTGTGTCTTAAATAAATGAGAATAACAATCGAACACAATTTCAAATTGTTGCAGGCCCTTCGAATAATGGCATGAAGAAGGCATGTTAAGTCAGTTTGAATTCCTCTTAACATTGGTTAACAGCACAAGTCCAGAAACATGGACACAAGGAAGAAGGAAGCGAGCAAAGCGCCATGTTTGTTTCTTTCGTCCTTGTGTTCATGTTTCTATAGTGGTACTGTTGACCAAGCCCTTTCAAAAATATTAATACTTCAGAGCTTCCGTATGAGAGACCTGCATTATTCGCGTTGTTGTTGGGTGATGCCATGTGGCACAAGCCGTCAGCAAGAAAATTTGACTGCCGCGTTGCGCGCACGCATTCGCTACGTGAGGGCAGCTCGAAGACGTTGGCCGATTTGCCCCGCTCGAGTTACTTAAAAGTTCGTCGGAGCGTTAGCCCAAAAGGCTGTATAAAATGTTGATTACAGTGATTTACCCAGTGTGGTATGTTTTGTGTGGATTGCTCATAATATCAACTGCTAACGCAAGGGTCACCCGTTTGACCCTGCAGAGGTGGTCGTCCTTCAATGAAGGTAAAATGGTACAGGCCCGTGTACTGTGCGATGTGAGTGCGCGTTAAATAGTACTAGAAGATGAAAACTTCCGGAGCCCCCCACAACGTTGTCTCTCATATTCGTGTGGTAGTTTTGAGACGTAAGATACCATATATCATTGCTATTGCTTCTAGTATTGTCTGCTAATCATCAGTGCACATATGTGCGTGTGCGATAATGAACATCGTACAAAAAAGTCACAGCTTTGCCGCAAAGGCGAAACAATAAACGCGTTATCAACAAATTGGAAGGTCACGCGCAGAATGGAAACCACATTGAAACGTGCCCTGCCTTTCTCACGCAGAAATGACGCACGAAACGTAGTCACAAGTACAGATGAACGCAAATAAGCGTCTCAGTTGTTACTTCGTTGTGTGTGAAGAGCGCACACTTTTCGCAAACGGAGACTGTGCAACGATTGCAGTGACCTTTTTGCGCCTTGTAACTACAAAAGAATCGTTCCACTGAAACCCCAACGCCAACTATGGCGTATGACCCTCCCCACCGCAAGAGAGCGCCCCCTCCCCTATTCTCCGCGGCCCAAAGTACACGTGGGAGAGCAGCGCGTGCGCCACCGCGTCATGACGATGTGGCGACGCATGGTCATCACGCCATCTTGCTAATAATGCTGAAGACACAATAGTCCCCCCTCGCCGAGATGCCCGTCAAAAGCGGTAAACGGTAAAAATAAATAGCTTGCTTTTTAAACGTTGAAGAAATGCTCCTCGGTGGCTGAGTGGCGAACGCCTCACCTTCACTAGTCAGAGATCCCACGTTCGATTACGGGCGCCAGAGATTTTATATCGATTGTTGTTGTTTCTTGCGTTAATATATATATATATATATATATAGTCCATATATATATATATATATATATATATATAGTCCAGTAGATCCTCCGTGAGCGGTCACAACGTGGTCTATTTCGACGTTTCGGCCTAGAGTCTGGCCTTCATCAGGATGAAGGCCAGACTCTAGGCCGAAACGTCGAAATAAACCACGTAGTGACCGCTCACGGAGGATCTACTGGATTATATGCAACGCTACGGCCACTCAACCATCATGCCTGCCTATATATATATATATATATATATATATATATATATATATATATATATATATATATATATATATATATATATATATAGATGAGCGAAGAAGACGACAATGTTCTGAAGCACTGGCTTTGTTAGACCAGTTCGTAACCTTTCGCAGTTTTTCCCAGTATGACAATTTTTTATACTTTTTGTACTTCGTGCTCACACCGTGACGACCTCAGGTCCCCGCTCACCTGAAAAAGCATGTCGGATGGACTTCTAGACGACCTGCGCCTTACCCACCATGGCACGGAACAATGCCGCCAGATGCACTCGACGACGTATCTATGGCAGCGGTGTCAACTACTACTCTTGGAGCCTTTGTAGAAAGAACTACAGACCATGGCTCAGCAAAAAAGAGGCTACGAGACGAACAAGACGGCTCTGATCCTTCAGATGAAAATGCAGAGGATATACACCAGGCATGTTTCAAAGTTGTGTAATACAAAAAAAATACTGGCGTTCCGGTTGTCTTCGGGCTTACCACGGATGAAGGAAGCTTATAGTCAGCCCTAACACTTTCGCATCAGCGGTTGTAACAACAGATCACGACAAAGTTCTTCATCATCGCTTCAAGAAGGACGGAAGCCTGATAGTCACAATGTCGACCCTGCTGACTGCCAACCTCTATTAACGGTCACTCAATTAGCTGGCGTATCTGTAGAAGGCCGGGTCCCAAATATTATACAGCGAACTATGAAAAATGCAAGATGTCTGTCGGACTTACCCAAATGTAGGAAGACTTACAAGACTATCTACGTGATCAGGGCATCGTGTCGGCAAGGAGACTTACCACCTACACACCGGAAGATGGCGGCAAGGTCCAAGGAGTATGTCGTTGATCTGTCACTTTGGAATTCACCAAAAATTCACCAACACCTAAAACGAACTACGCTTCGGTTCTGTAGCTACCCGATGGCTGAGTACGTCGGGGCACCAACACAGTGTTACAAGTGCCAGAGACATGGTCACATATCGAGACATTGCAATGGCTCGGTGCACTGCAAAACCTGCGCTGGTCCTCATTCACAGAAAAGTGTACCTCAAGAGCACAACCTAAATGTGCTAACTGCAGTGGTCCTCACTCTGCTTCATATAGAGGGTGCGTTAAAAAGAAAGCTGCTGCACTTGCATGCTTGTCGGAGGAAGCACAAGGGAAACCACCAAGGCGCAATGAACCACCTCCTAATCCAGAAGTTGTAATGACGAATATGAAAGACTTCTCCCAGAAAAGATCACAAAGCCAAAAGACATATAGTGAAATGTATGCTGATGTGACGAAAAAGAAACGTGGGAAACCGACTGGCACGTCGCATCTTTCAAAACCATCGCAACGTGTCTCACAAGATCCATCAGTCGAGTACAGCCATCACCAGTCTCAGCCACCGCAACACGACAGGGGATCTGCGAAAGGCACCAACACGGAAACACAGACCAAGATTTTGCACGCATACTGATTCCGATGTTGTTCGCAGCTCTCAAAGCCCTTGCCCACGCAAATCTCATGTCAAAATGTCTTTCAGCAGCAGAAGCAATTCTTACAACAGAGCCGTTGGTGTCGACATCTGATGCTCCGCAAGGGCGTACTCCCTCGCGGTTTATATGATGGCTTCCCCCACGACATCTTAACATGAACTGACCATTCACAGGGTCACTCACACATGCACCGTATTCCAGTAGAACGCTTGCGGCTTTCGCTCGAAGCTCTCAGATTTCCGGCGACTAGTGCAAGAACTTCGATTCCCTTTCATCGTCTATTCTGAGTCGCGCATCGATCCTAATTTTAGAATGAACGGATACTACTTTCATCTTTCAAAGTGATCTGATGGTATTAGCAGATTACTTATCGAGTTTCGTATAGGCATTCTAGCCACCGCGAAAGACATTTTGCCCCACTGCGACAACGAATATGTGTGTGACATAACAATAATAGGTAAACAGAAATACACTCTCATCAGAGTATACCTGGAGCCAGGCAGGCATTTGGACGCTTCAAAGCTTGAAACATGATTTCAAGGGCACCTTCCCTACACATCATTTGTGGAGACTTCAATGGCCACAGTGAAATTTGGGGCAGCTCAGTGACTTGTTCTCGAGAAGCTTGCAGGGCTGCTCTCAAAACATTCAATTGAACTTCAGAATAAGGGCAGCAACACTTACATACGAGGCACCACGACTACCAGCATCATTGATGACGTGACCTTCAAAACAAGCTTAGACGCTCGCCATTTTGACTGGCGCGCCAACTTGGAAACACGTGGAAGTGATCACAACCCAATCAAGATATCAGCTGCTGATGCAAATATGACATCAAGGAGAACCGTCACGAGATATACAGATTGGAATTCGCACAAAAACGCTGCAGGCAAGGGAATAACTGCCAGTACCAAGGATGATGAATTACTCGCTACGATGGCTTATTGCCTAAAAGAATGCACACACTTTCCAACTAGAACCAGAGAGTTCCGTCAAATGATGAGGTGTTTGAAAGACTGTGTGATATTCGCAGGCAAGCTGAGAGGAAAGTTCTGTGCACAAAATGTTTAGAAGACCTTCGGGCCAGCCGCCGGACGCAGCGTCATATTCGGCGATACCTGGATAAACGTAGATGGCAAAGATGGCGTCACTTTTGCTCAACATTATATGTTCCTCAACCTGTGTCCAAAGTCTGGCGGGTTTTTGGGGGCATGCGCATTCCACTCCAGCAGCGTCACCCTTTCGCTGCACTCTCCCTGCACGAGCGAAAATCCCTCAAAAAGCTCTGAGAAAAAATATTCTGCACTACTATCAACAGAATGCTTGCCTTAGACCTCATCTGCAGGTAATACGCTTGGCAACTCACGAGCGGCAGTGCCAGCACTAAACATACTTTTCACAATTAAGGAACAGAACAGTACTATCGGTGAGTCAAACAGGCACACATCACCCGGCCATGAAGAAGTAACCTATGAAGCCATTGCAAAGCTACCCCGCGCATCTCGCCTACAGCTTATGGAATATTTTAATTCCTCGTGGATGTCTGGAGTGGTCCCCGCTGAGTGGAAGCTGGCGAAAATAGTTCCCATTTTGAAACCTGGTAAGCAGCCAACAAGTTACACCTCTTTCCGGCTCATCGCCTTCGATAGTTGCGTTGGCAAGCTCATGGAACGAATATTTCACAAACAATTTCTATGAGTCCTAGACAGCCACAACGAATCTTTGCAAGAAATTATCGGACTCCGCGAAAACAGAACGGCTATCGACAATGTTATTGCACTTGTCTCTTCCCTTGAAAACGACCTCCCCGCAAGTCGAATCCCAACAGCTGCATTTCTTCACATCAAGGCAGCTTTCCATTCAGACTTTCACCTTGCTATTCTTGCAACCATGGACGATCTTTGCCTAGGAGGAAAGCTATACAAATGGATTGAGAACTACGGTACCTAAAAGAGTGGAACATCTGTATGAGCACTCCAAATGGTGCCACACAGTTCTGCACAGAAGAAAAGGGTGTACCCCAGGGTTCCGTGCTCAGCCCACTCCTTTTCACCCTCACCCTGATACACATAACAAAGACACTTCCTTGAGGAGTAGACATCACGATTTACGCCGATGACATCTGTAGCTGGAGTGCTTCAAGTTCACGTTACATCCCATCCCTAGTAAACAAGAAAATTTTGGTAGCCGCACGCAACAGCTGCCTACAAATATGTCTAGGGTTCCCGAACAGCTCACCCGCATTAGGAACTGTAGCGGAAGCAAGATGTCTTCTACTGGATGCCAACTCTATCCAAGAAACGATCATCTTCGAGATATATTAAAAGGTGAAAAGCATTTCCTGCACCGAGTTCATGTAACGCACAGAAATTTTGCGTTGGGCCAAGCTGTGCAAATTCTTCAACTCTCCCCCGCGTGTCCGCCACAAAAAATAATGCCTGTTACATTTCCTTCCTGGTAGCTAGCATCAAAGGGGCAAAGAGACGAATGTCGCAAGCTGCGCTGTTGTAGACTAGTCTCCACTTCTTAGCCGAGAACTATGCTCAGTACTCACATATATTTACAACGACGCCTCAACCACTCAGGAGTCTTCCGGTTATGGACTTTATATTCCTTCTACAAGACAAATGCTATCCTCTCGACTGAAACGGAAGACACCCTCGACGGCAGCAGAACTTCATTGCATCAAAGAATCTGTCCGTTGCATCTTGCGCCAATTACTGGACCAATGGGTAATTTTCACGGACTCCAAGGGAGCACTACAGATATTATTCAACCATCCAAATAAAACAAATTTTCACCCCATTTCATTCGACATAGCATACCTACAACACCTGGCTGTTACCGCTGAAAACTCTATCATATTTCAGTGGATACCGGCTCATTATAGTATTATCTCCAACAAAACAGCAGATAAAGCAGCACGCAAAAAGTTTCAACACCACAACTACAGTCGAACTTATTTCAGAGAATTTGATGCTCTTGATATGGCTCAAATACTTGCGTCTGAAGAAAATAAGAGACTCTAGAACAATGCGACACCTCATTATGCTTTCCTTCACTTAACCAACCCCTATCTAAGAACAAGACTCTCACTCAAACTTCCTCGACACTTGGAAACGCTATACCATTGTCTTAGTCTAAACTGCGCCTATGTTAACAGCTTAGAGGCGTATATGCCAGTAAAATTGACCTAATATTAAGGAGCTTTAAACAACTTACAGGGACACCTTTACTTAACATCTAGTGCAAGTTTGGTAAAGAAAGAATAAGCGGTATTTTTAAAATAGGTTTTTCCACTAACAACCCCCAAACGACATTCCAGGAAGTTAAGAAGGCAGCCACGTGACGAAACATTTTTTATCTTCGAAATAATCTAGCAGTTAGCCATTTTTAACGCAGTGAAGGAGGACAATTTTTAATACATTTGTGATCGTCGCCAAATTGGCTGGAACGATTGGCATGGAAGGACCCATCTATGAGTACCTGAGCACTCACAGCAGTTTAATGAACGGCAAGGCCGATCTACGCCCACGGTTAAATATATCGCTGGGTGCCAGACTGCCATCGGCTTGCTTTCGCTCGACAGGGCCGTGAAAGCGTAGGCCAAGAATTGACATCACTTTATGATTACCGGTGGAACATGGAATAAGGAAGCCTCACGTCATCCTCCCGGCATCACGGATTCTGCTGTTCTCATTGTCGTCGTGCTGGTTGCCTCATGGGTGGTGCGTCAACGAAATACGACTTCATAACTATCTTTGCCCAACTTTGTGCGCACGCCACCTCTGTTAATGATTTCCGGGTTCGGTGAACTATTTACCTACCAGCCGACCCATACCTAAGCATTTCTTTGTGTTTCGTGGTTTGTATAACACACGTAGACTTCTCTTTCCCTTATTATTACAGCGTTTCAAGATTCCGTGTCTAGCGCGAAGGCTTTTCGAACGCCTTCCTTGAATTTAACAATGCTTCCGTCCTTGCTTCGCTATCCTCAGCATATAGGGCACAAACACTCAAATGTCGTGGACAAAACACGTCCTTCGCTATTGTTGAAAAAACACGATCTATGAATATAACATGAATGCCTAACATCTCAGCCACACTTCGTTATTGTGAGTAGAGCGAAAGCCTGACCTTTTAATTAACAATCGTAATATGAACGGAGCTCTATTAACGTGTTGATGGGATGACCGCAAAAGCCTTTTCAGAAAACACCTTGTATATTTCGACAGAAAGATGCCATTGGTCATTAGTCAAAAAAAGGAGGCAGGACGTTCAAATCGGCTCACTCCTTCATAGAGTTAATGTCGTAAACAAGCTGCGGAAGCTGAAAACCTGTGTTTTGAATTTTGTATAACCACTGCGCACCAGGGACTTCTCGCACGGCCACGCCCACGCAACTAGAAACAGATGCTGGATGAGTTGAGAGAGGGACGATGCCTCGATTTTTACGAACAGAATTGAGAGAGGTAGATGTTGTGACGAAAGGCAGGGTTGTTAACCAGAAGATAATCTGGTTTGCTACCCCACACCGACGAAGCGGCAAGGGAAGGCATAAAAGTAACAAAGAGAAGACTGCGAGAGTGGAACGAGAACGCCAACAGTGCGCATTCCGTCCTTGATATGTGCGTTCATAAGAGATTTTGACATTAATGGTCTACCTGGTCGTTAAATGTTTCGAGACTAATAATTGGCATAGGGAGATTTAAATAGCTATAGACGCAATGGCTTGTGCGGAAAGTGTGTATACTTTACTTTCCTTGTTTAGCAGTTGGTAAGTGTCCTTAGCTGTTGTCGGCAATTCAAACAATTTCGCGTTTGCTCGAAGCTATAGATTTAATTACTAACACTAACCAGGAAAAAATAAATGCTTCTTACATGATCTTACGACACTGTCAAGTTAAATGCCGTGATGAGCTCATTTATAGAGATTATTTCAAGGTGGTAATAGTCAGAAAAAAGATAGTGAACTCTGAAGAATTGTAAATGTATGAACGATCTCTGCCATTATTGATCTGGTGTCACAGCGGTATAGGTTGCGAGTTGATAATGACCACTTAGACAAAGCGCATGCGGCATCTATTCTCAACGACTACGACATCGACGCCTAGGATGTGCAAAGTTGCGAGAAACTCCATAAACATGCTATGAAAAACAATTCAGAGAATACGGAAGCATAAACTTGAGGGCCTGCTATCCCGAGCGTAACTTGTTCGGCGTGACCATTTCTCTACCGCGCACCAGTGGTCTGCCGTCCAAGAACGAGCACAGGGAACAACATAGCCCCAGAGGCTCTGCAGAAATGCTCTACCTCATGGAAGGGCAATGTGCGTAAGCTTGCTTGCTGACCATTTATTTCACGTGCCATTTTAGGTGGCGGCTGGCGGTGTAATTACCCTCTCGTCTGAAGAGAGTGCAGTTCGCAGATCTTTGGAACGCTTTACTAATTAGTTCGCTTGGGATCTCACGAGTGAAAAGAGCGGGAGAAAAGAAAATGCACACTGCATGGTTTGACCCTGTGTCAGGAATGGCAAGAGTAGCAATGGGTAAAAAAAGGGATTATTTGTACCTAGTATTCTGATAATTGGCCGTAGAGTATTAGTTAGTTAAAAGCGCCAAACACGATGGCTACTCTCAATGTTATTTGACTATTGTGTTTTTGACACGGAACGACACAATGTAGTTGACCCATTCACCTTAGATGTTTAAATAGGTTTGAGAACGTGTCAGTCGTCCTAAGCTGTGGATCAGGAAGTTAGCTTTACGAATTAACACTTGTGCCTAATTAGGCCTTTGACAAGAAAAAAAGAAGACAACTGAACAAAAGTATTCTCATTGCACACTATATGTACCGATACATAAAAAAGATGTGTGCACAAATGTGAAGATGTAAGCACATCTGCTATCTTTGACTGGCACACGTGGCCCCCAAATACGCGGGAAGTTTTTTAAAATAAATTTACGTATGGCGTTGGGTACTGTATATTGAGAAGACACTTCATTGTAGAAGAACTCTAATTTCTTTGACAGTACAGTCCGTGTTAAAACATCGCTATTTTCCGAGAGCTTGTGCATACCTTAGATTAAAGTGCAAATTTTTACCTTTCATGCATCTACATGCGTAAAATTTTATACACTAGATAATTTTTGTTCAGTTGCGCTAGTTTACTGTACTCACGAAAGATATGAGCACCAGGTATGTGAGCGAGATTATTGCTTTGCGATGGGCAACTGCAGGCACAAAAGTGTTATTCCCGCATATTTCGAACGAATAAACGGCTCGACACCTTCTATTCGTGTAAAAAGTCTTTTCGCTCGAAGAAATTTTGCAATGCTAGTAGAGAGAACTTGGGATGTTTCAATAAGTTACGATATGTTGGTATCTAAAGTAGACGTCTTGCATATATTTAATGGAACATGACAAGTGAGTATGTTAACCAAGTATACTTAAGAAGCATATGTATCCTACAGCACAGTGCCGATATCAAGCACCACTGGAGACATTCATTAAGTATCTGGTCTGTCATGTTGTGTTCATGATCATAATATCAAGGTTTAGAAGGTGCACTAAACGTGCTAATATAACTTAAAAGAAGTCACGAATATTTGATTGATTGATTGATTGTTATGTGAGGTTGAACGTCCCGAATTCACCTATGACAGAGACGCCGTAGTTGAAGGCTCTAAATTTCGACCACCTGGGGTTCTGCACCCAAATCTGAGCACACGGGCCCACAGCAGTTTCGCCTCCATCGAAAACGAAGCTGCCGCAGCCGGGATTTGATGCCACGACCTGCAGTACTCCTGAATAATTATGGCCCAAAATATTAAATCGAAGCGATGAATTGACACGAGGAACACGTTTGAAATCGGTGGGGCTTCGAACAATATTTGGATATTCATCACCGAGAGCACACTTTCCTGCTACCGCGCACTGTGTTGTGAATAAAGGTTTTTTTATGTTACGTTGAAAACACGCCTGAAAGAAAAATGAGTGCACTTGCTCTACTTTCTAAGACTACTTTACGTAAGATTTACTGCCATGCGCGTCCCAAACTTAATTTTGTCTCTGTTCCTTGCGCACGAAATCACATTAGTCTTCTGTAGGGGCATTGTCACCGAGGTACGGTCACTACAATTACGAGGACGGCTCTATACTGCAAGAATTTCAGCGTGGTAAGCAGAATTGGAACAAACACAATTATAAGACGTTGTTCTTGATGGAATCACATGATAAAGTGGGGTGGCCTGAATTTTGTATTCAAAAGCTTACATGGGCTTGTTCGTATGTGATTGACGAAGCGAAAAACAGTGGGAGACACTGGACAGTGAAGTATATTCGTCCGTGTCTTTGACTCTCCTCATATTCACGCGATTTTAGCTTCATGAATTTTGTATGTGTTGTGTATTTTTGTGATATCCCTATTTCGTTCCACTTCATCATCGACATGGCGACCTATTAAATAGTATCCTGTTGTCTATGTTGGCATCATTATGACGCCACGAAGTGGAGGCATGTCCTTTATTATCTTGTGCCTATCGGTTGAGGTACTTGTACTGAAATATTGTTTGCTGTAGCACTTAGATCTTCCGCCTCATCAATGCGGCGTAATTTGGCAACGTCCTTCTGTTACAGTATTATTTTTAAGTGGGGAGGGAGCGTGGAAGCAGGAGGGAACAATTATTTAAAAAAAGAGAATGAAGTGTATACACAAAAAACGAATACTGCCTATTGTATATTGAGGTAATTTCTTTCGTCATGAAAACAACTTTTGAAACGTTTTTCGGACGAATTCCCAGCGAAACCATTTCTTAGACTCCAGTAATTTGAATCATTACACTTTCGGGGAACCTTTCTCTGAAGCTCTGGAAATATGGTTGTACAGGAAATATCCCGAGTGTGAAACGCGCAGCACAGTCACAGCGAAAGTTGAATGGGTGGTCTTTCTACAGAATTTTTAGGGGTGAAGCTCCTGTTAGTCTACCCTTGCACTGCGTCAGGCGTAGCCGGCATTATAAAACAGACAGACAAACAGATAGGCAGACAGACCAACGGACGGACAGACAGACGGACGAATGAGCGGACAAAAAGACAGATAGACAGACAGATGAATGCACAGATGGTCAGACAGACTGACAGACAGACAGACAGACAGACAGACAGACAGACGGACGGACGAACGGACAGACAGGCAGACAGACGGACGGACGGACAGATGAACAGAGAGACAAACAAACAAACAGACAGACAGACAGACACACCAGAGAGACAGACAGACAGACAGACAGACAGACAGACAGACAGACAGACAGACAGACAGACAGACAGACAAGCGCTTCGCCCCACTCATCACCATTTACTCCATGGATATGCTGTGATTTCTTCACACATTCTTTTAGCAACTACTTCGAGCACACTTACATGGTACCCGCTACACCATAATTGTTACGAAGCTTCCATTATGTCATTATTCATAATTCTTCGGAGAAGCGTCGTACCCGCTACACAACGGTGAATGCTAAGGTTATCGAAATAACGGATATTTTTGGGGAACATATTTCATATTCTTCTTTTTATTTTTGAAACAAGTTTAATTACAAGACTATCGAAACTAAGCATAATTTTGAAAACATTTTCATTTTCTTCGTTTTTCTTTTTTTGGTAAAATTATGTAACAAGTTATTGCAAACTATATACCTACAGCTAAACATTTCGACATTATAAAAAATTCTTGGATATAGCAAGGCGCCGCTCGTTATATCGTTGACCCCCCTTAGTGGTGTTGTGTAGGGCTGAAAGTGTGAATAAATAAATAAATAAATAAATAAATAAAACTATCGCGTGGAAGTTGAAGATGTGGCAGACGACGTTGAAAAATTATCTCTGAGGCTTCTACAATCGGTTAGAGCAATCAACGACTGACTCGTGACGTGATTCGCAATGTGTGACGCCTGGTTGTTGCTTTAATTCTAAAACGCCTTAGTGCAAATATTATCGAGATTTATTACCCGACATGGAGCCTGCATCGGTTAAGTTTGTATTGAAGTTTCAAGCACCAGTCCATCTCTGCGGTAGAACACTGGGTTGCCACGGACGGGATCTAGATTTGAGCCCCATGTCATCGTGGGTATTTTATGTAGTTTTTAATTTATTTCACGTTATAGCTCTTACGGACACACGCGGCAGTGGACAACTACGGTATCTTTGTAGTGATATAATAAGAGCTTTCGAGGTAAAATGGAAATGCTTTACGCTAAACGTTTTCGTAATGTAGTAGTACAACCAATTTAATGCGGGACTTTTAACCATCGAGTCCGGCTGACGCATGGAAAAACGCATTTACGAAAGAAAAGTTTTGTGAACGCAACCCATGATACTGCATCTTACCAAACAAGGGCATTGTGTGACGTCTTCGTGTCAGGCCAGAGTCACTTCATGGTGGCGTCTGAAAGTATGGCCACACGTGACATCACAATTGTATGTTGTTACCAGATAACAGATTTATGTTTCATCTCTCGTACTGAAACCCAAAAGCTGCGCACAGGGGGTCGGGAGGCGCCCTTCTCTTAGTTACCTTAGAGGAGGACGCAAACGCAGCCTCAGACATTGACAGAACAGCGAGGGATGAGCGCGACGACAAATCTGTTACCCCCTCCCCCTCTCTGAAGGGTAATCCTGCGCACGCCTATGTTGAAACCAACTGTAATTTTTCACGTTAGTTCTAGCATATCGGGCTTTCCCATTTAAAGGAGACTTTTTTGCATTCGTCAATTTTTTTACTTTTTTGCGTCAACACGGGCGCTTTATTTAGTGGTATTGACATCTATCTCTGGCTGTGATAGACTGAAAATGGTGATACCGGTAGCTGTTCGTATGTCAAGTTTGCTCACCACGCACATCTACAAAGTTTTAAGTGGAACATTTTGCTATTTTAAGCGATGTGGCGAGTACCTAATTTATCAGCCTGGTTAACGCGCATGGTCATCTCTCGATACAATTGAGTGTCGAGCGCAAGCTCGGGCAATCTTTTCGTCTTATGTCACATCACTCATCGAGTAAGTAAAAGCGGCCTCGAATTTTTACTGCCCTGGAAGAGGGTCGTGCTGGGGCTCACTAAAAAAGAAAACATAGACCCGCCATGGACAGGGGAGCAGGGGAACATGATAGAGCTGGAAACACCTGATAAACACCTGATTAATGATATTTCGGATACAATTAGGTGTCGTATTAGAATGTTTGCTGACGACTGTGTGTTGTATACTGAACTGACCGACCAAACGGATTCCACCCAGCTTCAGGATGACCTTAATCACGTGGAGGCATGGTGTAAAAATAATGACATGGTATTAAACACGAATAAATGTGTTCACGTCAGTTTCACCAAAAAGGTTAATAGATTTACAAATCAGTACATCTTAAACAATGAAGTTATTAGGTATGAACACAAATATAAGTATTTGGGTGTCACGCTTTCTGAGGATGGGGGATGGTCTGAACACATTGGCAGTGTTGTAAGTAGAGCGGGAAAAGCCCTAGGCTTTTTACAAAGAAATCTTAAACATGTAACCAAGGAGGTTAAACAGGCCGCATATTATGCCTATGTGAGACCAATACTAGAATACGCCTGTCCTGTGTGGGATCCGTTTAACAAAATACATATTCATGAATTAGAACGCATTCAGTCGATGGCAGCAAGATTTGTTCTGGGAAAATATGGCCGAACTGAAAGCTCCCGTTGTATGAAAAGAGAACTTAATTGGCAATACTTACAAGATCGAAGACGAAATCTAAGATTAAAACTATTTTATTCGATATATAACAATAAAACGGGCATTAATGCTTCAGATTATTTAAAAAAAGCGTATTATCAATCTTCCCGTCATGATCACAAATTTAAAGTACGGCCATACAACCCCAGAACGGATCTTTTTAAGCATTCTTTTTTTCCGCAATCCATTGTTGAATGGAACACGTTACCAGCCGATGTAGTTGGCCGCAAGACTGCGGATTCATTTTATGAGGCTCTGTGCCCCCCGCAATAATGCCTAAGTGGCGCTGCGGGTTTTGTTTCAAATAAAAAAAAAAAAAAATAAAATAGTCATTCCTGGGAACGATGATGATTGATACGTGGGGTTTAACGTCCCAAAACCACCATGTGATTATGAGAGACGCCGTAGTGGAGGGCTCCGGAAATTTCGACCCCCTGGGGTTGTTTGAAATGCACCCCATTCTAAACACACGGGCCTACAACATTCCGTCTCCACCGGCAATGCAGCCGTCGCAGCCGGGATTTGATTTCGTGACCTACGGGTCAGCAGCCGAGTACCTTAGCCACTAGACCACCATAACGAGGCTCATTCCTGGGAACGAAGAATTCCCTTTCAAATAGAGTTTTTCACTTGAGCGTCTTTTATTTTATCCTATTATTTTTTTGTTTTGACAAGAACAGTCAATGAGTTAAGTAATCGGAAAGAACTGTCACTACACTTTTAACCAGGACCCACTGAAAGTGCCGGATATTGCCAGAAAACAGAACATTTCCCATCTGGTTTCCTTGATAGACTGGTGCATTCATTCCCTCATCACCAAGCAGACAAGATTTGGTCTCGCTACCACCACTCATCAGACTGCGCTTTATTGTGCAGCCGTTGCTGAAGGACATGCTGGCCGGCATTTATAACGGTAGACGATCGGTCCCCGCTAGAATCCTTTACAGTACCTATACGTACGGTACGAACACTAGGGCGGCTCACGTTGACGCGGCAAGATACCCAGCCCCCAAACAGGCATATGCTATCAATGTCTCATCGAAACGTATCCCAGTCGATAAGGAGCCTACCACGATGTGTTCCGGCTCTATAAGCACACAGGACCCAACGGAGGCCGAAGAAGCTGCCATAGCAGTCGCCGCAATAGTTGGATTTGAAACAATCATGAGTGACTCCAAATCTGCCATTACCCGATGTGCCCGTGGCCCTGTTTCCCCTACCACGGCGCGAATACTCCGTCCTCCGCCCCAAGCGGCCCGCAACGCCTCAGACGACACTTCTTCCAGCAGCACCAACAATGATGATTCCCGCACGCAAGAAACCCGGGTAACGAAGCCGCCCACAGGCAAGCTCAAGGACTCGTATGCCGAGTGGTGGCCAGACTTCGAACCACGATACCGAAGCAACCGAACTACTCATCGCCTTTCACAACATCACGCAGTACTACAAGCTATCAAGGCAAACTAGACCACCCCCACACGCGCAACTAAACAAAGCTCAGCAAATCACTTGGCGGCGGCTTCAAACAAACGCATTCCCTTCCCCGTCCATATACAGACACATATACCCAGCCTGGTGCGGCGATGGCGTAGTGATTAGAGCATCCGCCTCGCATGCAAGAGGTCCGTGGTTCAAATCCCGGTGCCGCGCAGTTCCCAACCGGATTCCGCGTGTTGATTGAACTGCATTAGGAGGCCTGGAGCGCGGCCTCACCGGTAACCACCGCCGGGAACGCACTCCCTCACCAGAGAAGGATTGGCCACCCTGGTGCAGTATCTGGTCACTACCTCCCACATGCATACGTCAAATAACTCACGGCCCTCAGTCCCCAGCAGCTGCGAAGCAACTGACCACGGCGGCGGTCAGATCTGCAACGCAGCAGAGGGTGCCAAGATTTTCTGGATCCGGACAGGCCGCCATTGGAACCTGAACTTGGCAACGTTTAACGCTAGAACCTTATCTAGTGAGGGAAATCTAGCTGTACTATTCGAGGAGCTAGAGGGTGGTAAATGGGATATAATAGGGCTCAGTGAGGTTAGGAGGACAGATGAGGCCTATACGGTGCTACAGAATGGGCACGTCCTTTGCTATCGGGGCTTGCCAGACAGAAGAGAACTGAGAGTGGGGTTCCTAATTCACAGAAACATAGCTGGCAACATAGAGGAATACTATATCATTAATGAAAGGGTGGTAGGTATCGTAATTAAACTGAATAAAAGATACAATGTGAAGGTAGTACAGGCTTACGCGCCTACATCCAGTCATGATGACGCTTGAGTTGAAAGCTTCTATGAAGACGTGGAATCGGCAATGAGTAAGGTAAAGACACAGTATACTATAGTGATGGGCGACTTTATTGCAAAGGAAGGGAAAAAGCAGGCTGGAGACCAGGCAATAGGAGATTATGGCATCGGTACTAGAAACGCCAGAGGAGAGCTACCAGTAGAAATCGCAGAACGCAATTATTTACGGATTTTGAATACCTTCTACCGAAAACGAGAAAACCACAAGTGGATATGAGCCCTAATGGCGAAAATAAGAACGAAATAGACTTTATAGTGAGTGCACACCCAGGAATCGTGCAGGATGTGGAAGTGGTTGACAAGATACGATGCAGTGACCATAGAATGGTATGGTCTTGAATTCGCCTAGACTTGAAGAACGAACGACAGAAACTGATACGCAAGAAGCCAATCAATGAGCTAGCACTGAGAAGGAAAGTACAGGAATTCAAAGTGTCGCTGCAGAACAGGTACTCGGCTCTTAGTAAGGAAACCAACCTTAGCGTAGATACAATGAATAATAATCTGACGAATATAATTACGGAGTGTGCAGTGGAAGTTGGAGGCAGGGTAGTTAGACAGGACACTGGCAAGCTTTCCCAGGAAACGAAGAACCTAATTAAGCAGCGTCAAATCATGAAAGTGTCAAGTACAACAGACAAAATAGAACTGGCAGAGCTTTCGAAGTTCATTAATAGATGGAAGGTATGCGATGTAATAAGGTATAACATGGAGAGAATTGAACACGCTCTGAAAAACGGAGGAAGCGTCAAAGCAGTGAAGAGGAAACTTGGGATAGGCAAAAGTCGGATGTATGCACTAAGGGACAAACAAGGCAAAATAACTACCAATATGGATAGGATAGGTAAAATAGCGGAGGAGTTTTCCAGAGATCTGTACAGAAGCCGAGACAACCACGACCTTAATACTAAAAGAACTAGCAGTAACCCAGATGACACCGCACCAGTAATAATAGAAGAAGTCAGAAAAGCTTAGGATAACATGCAAAGAGGCAAAGCTGCTGGTGAGGTAACATCTGATCAGGTAACATCCGATCTGCTGAAAGATGGAGGACAGATTGTGTTAGAAAAACTAGCCACCCTGTTTACGAAGTGTCTCCTGACAGGAAGAGTACCAGAGTCTTGGAAGAACGCTAACATCATCTTAATACATAAGAAAGGAGATGACAAGGACTTGAAGAATTACAGGCCGATCAGCTTGCTCTCTGTAGTATACAAGCTATTTACAAAGGTAATTGCTAACAGAGTAAAGAAAACATTAGAATTCAATCAACGAAAGGAACAAGCAGGATTTCGAACAGGCAATTGACCACATTCATACTATCAATCAGGTAATAGAGTAATGCTCAGAGTATAACCAACCACTATACATAGCCTTCATAGATTACGAGAAGGCGTTTGAATCAGTAGAAATAGCCGTCATGCAGACACTGCGGAATCAGGGCGTAGATGAAGTATATATAAACATTCTGGAAGAAATCTACAGGGGATCAACTGCTACCATAGTGCTTCATAAAGAAAGCAACAGAATACCAATCAAGAAAGGTGTAATGCAGGGGGACACAATCTCCCCATTCCTATTTACCGCATACTTACAAGAGGTTTTCAGAAGCCTAGAATGGGAACAGTTAGGGATAAGAGTTAATGGAGAATACCTTAGTAACCTGCGCTTCGCCGATGACATTGCATTGCTGAGTAACTCAGGGGACGAATTTCAACTCATGAATACGGAGTTAGACAAGGAGAGCAGAAAGGTGGGTCCTAAAATTAATCTGCATAAAACAAAAGTAATGTACAACAACCTCGGAAAGGAGCAGCGCTTCGAGATAGGTAATAGTGCACTTGAAGGTGTAAAAGACCATGTCTACTTAGGGCAGGTAATAACTGCAGAGCCGAACCACGAGATTGAAGTAACTAGAAGAATAAGAATGGGGTGGAGCACATTCGGCAAGCACTCTGAAATTATGACAGGTAGATTGCAATAATCCCTCAAGAGGAAGGTATATAACAGCTGTATCTTGCTGGTGCTTAGCTACGGAGCAGAAACCTGGAGACTTACAAAGAGGGTTCAGCTTAAATTGAGGACGATGCAGCGAGCAATGGAAAGAAAAATGGTAGGTGTAACCTTAAGAGACAAGAAGAGAGCGGAGTAGATTAGGCGACAAACGGCAGTTAAGGATATCATAGTTGAAATAAAGAAGAGGAAATGGACATGGGCCGGGCATGTAGCGCGTAGACAGGATAACCGCTGGTCATTAAGGGTAACCAACTGGATTCCTAGAAAAGGGAAGCGGGTTAGGGGGAGACAGAAGGTTAGGTGGGCAGATGAGATTAAGAGGTTTGCGGGTATAAATTGGCAGCAGCAAGCCCAGGACCGGGTTAACTGGCGGAACATGAGAGAGGCGTTTGTCCTGCAGTGGACGTAGTCAGGCTGATGATGATGATGATACCCAGCCTTATTCACATCTACGTGCAACCTTTCCAAGACACAGGCCGCAACCTTGAACCACATATTCTGGGGATGCAGCAAGGACCCTCCCCCACCAAACCTCCTTGGACAATCACCTTCAACTAAGGCCTGGGAGAGAATCCTCACGACTACAAGTCAGGACACCCGGCTCCGGGCCATCAAATGCGCTGACGAGGTGGCGACCAGGCATGGCCTGACAGCCCTCGCGACGTAGGAAACCATTAGCTGCCCTAATAAAGTTATTTACTACTACTACTGCTGTATTTAACCAGATCCGGGTTAAGAATATACCTTTTTTGTTATTTTTCAGTGTAGCATAGCGAATCCATCCTGACTGGACTCTAGCCATAAGATTATGATGTCAGTGGTCCAGAGTCGAAAAAATTTTTCATAGCTCTGAAGACGTACTTTCGCTGCAAGGGAGCATATGCGAACACATCCTACATCACCACTATAACAAATAAGCGAAGGTATACCCAGATCACTTTTTCTTTCGCGACAGTGAATCTACGTAAGCAAAGGCTTAAATAACGTAGGCAATGACGCAAGACGTTACAAACTTAATGAGATTTTTTCTGTGCGGCGACCATTGGTATCCCCTGCTAAGATGACCATACAGGGATCTTCGTTAGCAAGAAATCAATTAATACGAATGTCGAGGTATAAATAAATTAGAGAGAAAAGGCATACCGTAGCACAAATACCGAAGACACTGCCATATATCAACTGATCTCGGCTTGCCTTTAGGCTCCAATTGAGAATCCTTTTTCTGAATGGTCTTTTCAGTGAGAGCCTAATTTAAAGACGTGAGAAGATCTCAGCCTCCGTTGCAAGAATAACAAGTTCTAGACGTTAACAAGTTGGATAACAACCAAGGATAACGTGTTCCTGATTTGTTCAAAAGGGAATCAAAACAGGTGCGCGTCAGCATATCCCACCCCTGGTGTTTTAAAGACGATTCTTTCTGGGGGACCTTTGACGCAAAAACTGTGGTATGTATGTATGTATGTATGTATGTATGTATGTATGTATGTATGTATGTATGTATGTATGTATGTATGCATGTATGTATGTATGTATGTTTGTATGTATGTATGTATGTATGTATGTATGTATGTATGTATGTATGTATGTATGTACGTATGTATGTATGTATGCACACTTGTCTGTTTGTTCACCGTTACCGCGAAACAGGTACTCTAAACAGCACCAGCCGATACCCTGAACGGCCGACCCCATCCGCAGTGGCCACCAATGTTGCTCAAGAATGAGCGTTCATTGGTGTGTAATTGTCAATTAAAAAGCGATTATTGCGCATACTTGAGGCCCCATAACAACACGTATATATTCTGTATGTTCGTCTTTTACTAGAAAGGGCATACATAAGTAATTCTAGGAATCGTAGCACTTATCACGCTGCGCTGACCATGCAACGCTTGCACGTAAAGGAGAGTGTTTCCAACGCTTTGCTGAGAAGACACGGTGGTGGCCCCTACCCGTCGCCTTGCGTTCAACACCTTATCACATCTGACACTGGCGCGCCCGCCCGCCTCAGGGTCACGCACTTTGTTTTCCAAAAAAATGCCAGACGGCGCTCATGTCTCACGTGTGACGTGACTCGATGTGCTTGTTCGCCTCCGCTGCACGCTCGAGGCACTCTAACGCAGCGCCTCCGAAACATAATTCGTCAATTTTCTTGCGCAGAACATAAAATAAAAGGTTTGTTCGCTCTCTCCACACGCAAGACTATCGTATTTAGACGACATTTGAAAATTACATGCAGATACGGGGCGAATATTTTAAGTAGATGTCGTCACTATTTGACCAGTCAGCTACAGAGACAGAAAAACAGAAGCCATGGATAAAAAGAAACCTTGCTATTCGCATGTTAGCTGTGAAGACGCACGAAAAACGCACGTTCCTTGAAAAAGGCAGGAAGAAGGAATCTGATGTCTGCAGAAATAATTCATTATCAAAATGATCACGTTTGGTAAACAACAACAAAAAACAAAACCCGTCCAAATGCCAACATTTGCTTCTCATTGTATACCTTCAGAATGTTATCTCTGAAAAATATAGACACTGTCAAGAAAGAGTAATAAAATAGTATCAATGACAATTTAGGACTGACAAACGCAAACGATTGCATCATATGGACATATCCAAGGAAGAGAGACTGCCACGGAGTTGCATGTAGAGTTCTATCACACGACCATTACCAGAAAAAAAAGTTGACAAACGTGCAGTGCATAAGTCGTTCGCTTTTTAATAGACTATGCAAGAAACTCTCCGGCTGCTCAGAGTTTGCGTTTGCCTTCCTCCATTTTTACTTCGTGCTGACGCTCTGTGTAATTGCTCTCCTTGAAAGAACATCGCGAGACTGCAGTGATGACCCATAGCTGAGGATGCCCCGATATGAGTTGTGGCAGCTGTTTTTTTTTTCTTTCGGGACCTCCACCGAGGAACATCGTGTGCTCTTACGCTACGCGCTCTCAATATGACGAAGATATATGCCTCCATCCTTGCAGTTCTGCAATATGGTGCACATAGAAAGCCATTGCTTGTGCTTTTGCCTCGTGTGTACTGCTATACGGTTCTTATTTCGTAACACTCAACATTATAATATGAGCCTGGTATCACTGAGTTGATTATTTTGGTGGCAGCGTAAAAACCATTTACATATTTGTCGTTGATTTGGCGTCAGGAGATGCTCGGTTTTCCGGCTCGCTCAAGTCGAACAAAATAAACTTTCAGCCATGGATAATCATACGGACTCTATGATCAAGCAGATATAAAGCTTCAATCCATCTATTGGTGCCAGAGTTCGCATTTGCTTGGCTTCTTTGGGAGTGAAGCCCTCTGAATAACATCCTATATCCGCGTGTTCACATATGGAAGGAACCGCTTTCAGAGTTAACCAAACGCGGAAGTTAATGCATGGCTTGGGCTTCATCTCACAAGCAATATTTCGTCGAATTTTATTCATTTTCACTCAAGTACTACCCAATTCACAATATACCAGTGACATCCAGGCTGCCCATTCATGCTAATGATTTACCAAAAGTGAAAGGCAGAACTTTAAAAATTCCTTGTACATGGAAAAACGTGAAATAAATAATTTATGTATAGTTTTGTTTTCTTAATTTACTACATACTGCACTCCGTAGAACGCAAGAGATGCTTCCTGTTTGATGCCGTGATCTCCACCACATTCAAAGCTTGTGAACTCCACTCACTGAGAAAACATGTGGGACACCTTCAGGAGCAACTTTGGGCCGTCTAGGAAGCATACAAAGCTGCCGAGGTGCAATAATTTTATGTGAACTTTTACGTGACAAAACCACGAGATGATTACAAGAGGCGCCGTTGTGAAGGGCTCCGGGAATATCGACGATGTGGTGCTCTTTAACGTGCACTTACATCGTACTGTACACTGGCCTTGATCATTTCGCCTCTATCGAAATGTGACTGCCGTGGCTGGAATCGAACCCGCGACCTTCAGGGCAGCAGTCGAGCACCCTAGCCAATGATCCACTGGGGCGAACAGCTACCGAGAGACGGGGCTTCTCTAAAGGCCTCAGCGATGCATAAACTGCACTCTTAAGCAGGACATGCTTGAAGTACCAGCCAATAGCCTGTAAGCGAGGCGAAAAATCTAACGAGTATACACGCTTCGTTTAGCCGGCGAAACATGTAGGCGGGGCCATCCGTATATACGTTCCGCGGCTTGTAGGGCGCGTAGGTGGCTCACACCGCTAGAGGCATCTCTGCGCAGCAGACCATCTCATAGGTGGGACTGAAATAGGCCGGAGATTTTTCGTCTCGCATCCCGCCTAGCCGAAGGGCTGACGGAAGAGGTCTACCGCGTATGATTCATCTCAGCTACTACTTGTCCTAGCTATAGGCAATGTATGTATTGAGCAGCGAATGAATCAATGAATGAACTTTATCTAAAGTCTGGCAGTTTTCACTGGCCGAGGTGGGGGAAGAGGAGATTAACCCCTGTCCCTTCCCACTCTCCGTCGATTTTGATGGCGGTGCCTCAGCTGACTGCTCGAAGTCCTTGGAACCTGGGCGGCATCTTAAGCTTGCCAGACGGCCCAAAGCTGGTCGGCCAGTTCTTCGCTGGTGAGTGCCGCCTCCCAGCGGCAGCGCAGCTGACGCCACCGATCGGCAAAAGTGACCGCAGCCGCGGCGGTGGCCGGCTCTGCCATAGCGCGGTGGTAGCAGCAGCAATCGGCCTGGGAGTTTGTCCCTGTCTGACATGCGTCGCGAAGGGAGCGGCGGCATTGACCTAATTTGGGCTCCAACCAAAGTTTGCGAGGTTAAAGTACATGCTTAATAACATACGTAGGCTATACGCACATAATGTGATCAGAAATATACCGCTGAAACTTCACAAAAAACACACGGGGATTCGAATTCGCGTAGATTGAATCAGCAAGCGCGTACGCTAACCACTGCATCAAATCACGCAACGGCGAGGGACAGTAGAATCACTGGGTTATATAGGCACCAATGAGTCGCTTCACGTTCTGACGCATAAGTGGAGTGGAGTAGTTGTCACACGCGCAGTGTTCAAGGCTTATACGTAAAACAACATCGCCGTGTTTTAGGTAGCGTCGCCGGCTGCTTCAGCGCACAGATTTTGGGCCGCAGTAGTCGACTCACTAAGCCTTTCAGTTTACTTCAAAGCAAAATATTCGATGGTGTTTCAGAAGAAACATAAGAGGCTCATAAGCCAGGTTGTTTTATTTTTTACTGTTGTTAGCTCGGCCTTTTTTTGCAGTGACTGCACCACGAAGTAAATTCGTGCTCACAATCGTGGCATTGTTGGCAATCTGTGTTCGAACACGCTCGTGCAGGTGCGGTGTGCTGTGCGCACACTGCAGCTGAACTTCATTCGCAAAGAAACTCCCGTTGGTTCTAAATATTTCAAAGTGAATGTGTCCTTCCGTTCCAATGAAAGGCACGGTTCCCGGAAGCCTCTTATCTCTTTCAATAAAACATGTGGTCCCCGTTTGTTTCCACCGTGAAACCGAGAGGCTGGCGCGGTTTGTTTGCAGCTTCTCCATCGTCCGGTAAACTTAGTCCTGGAAGAAACGTTGTTCACTTTGGACGCCACTCACGCGATAGACATGTCTTATGAATTGGGCTGGCGTTCTTTTTTTGCTTGCCTTTTTTCCTTCTAGGTCGTAACGTTGCGCGGCGTCCAGAAGAGGCGGGCTGTCAGTACTTGCAACCCGGCGTCTCATCATCTACTGACCTCAGGCACGTAATGTGCGCAGGCGGCATGGACGTGCTGCTGAAATGAACGTGAGTTCGCATGTATCCATCGCAGGAACACTCATTTCCGAAGTTGCAGTGTCTTCGCATCACCCCCTAATACCGAGAGAAGTACTGTATCCTTGCACCAATACTATAGTGCCGGCTCACACCGCATGCTCAATGAACCATATTGGACTACAAACGTCCGCCGCTGATGTAAAATGCGCCATAACTTACCCACTTAGCACCAAACACGTAACCTCCACGGCGGTGAGGACATACTGTGGCGCCATTTGCCGGAATCGTTTTGCGACGTATAAAATGACATCACGTGGTACCGGCTGCGCAAAGTGTTCGAGAACTCCTGTGGTTCAGGCCAACATTAGAAAATATGCTTGTTACTGGAAGGGTCTGTTTTCTCTAAAATAAAAAAAGACTTTTTTTGTTTCATCGACGCCATTGCGCTTAAGATTAGGATGTTGTAGGCTGCCGGCACATCTAGCCTTACGAAACTTTCTCTTTCCGTATCTAATGAAACCAATGTCCTTTTTTGAAGCGAGGTGCAGGCATGCTGTATAGAAATCCACACGCAGTGCGATGCAACCCTGCTTAAAGCGGTAGATTATGAGCTATTCCGCATACAGTGTTGTACCTCGCCCCACAATTATGTTGGAATGTGGTTGAGCTCTAACGGCTGTATGTCCTGACTTAAAAAAAAGACTTGTGAGGAAGGTGATGTCCCGCCTTTTTATTGACTAGTATCGTGTCAAGTAATATGATATTATTGTAGCGGTAAAAAGTATTGGTCAATTAGGATTATCATATTGAGCATTAATAATTTTGCTGGGGGAGAAAAGAAGTGAACAAAAAGCTCTTATACACGCAAACTCGCTCTTCACCCAGAATAGCCCAGGGCCATCGATATTAATTACCAGAGAAGTAGCTTTAGGGACATTGCTTCCAATTAAAAGACTTCGGGGTGAGTTTACTTCTTGTTCACCCTCGTGTAGGGCTCATTCGCTCTTTCCCTTATTTATCTCAAAACAGCGATACTTCGTCTGATGCTTAACGATGTGAAGTGACCAAGGGATTACGTGTCGACAAAGTTAGAATATTTTTACGATCTCTTGGTGGGCTTCTACATTACTGCTTAATTTCTAGCCTGAAAATGTTTAGTGAAGACAGAGGAAGAAAAAGAAAAAAGAATGAAAGAAAGAAGGTAAGCGAGAAAGAAAGAAAGAAAGAAATATAAGCTAAGAGAAGTAAAGAAAGACTTTGCGAAAAAAGTTTTCATACGAGAATCGGACATGCTTCCCCTAGATTCACCGAAGAGCGTGTCAACCACTCGGGATCCAAGCACGCTGGCTGAGCAGAGCAAATCCTCGTACAGCGATGTTCATGTACATCAAAGTGGTGCGAAAGTGAAGTTTGGGTAAGGAGAAAATTTGTGAGGTTTAGAGGAGAAAAAATAAAGATGGGAGACCGAGTCTTTCTCTGCTTTGGAGGCATCTTCTTTTGAACGAGCTAACAGTACAAAAAGTTCAAGTGCAACCCTCACCACGCGGTCTGCTTTAATGGTTACTATGAAACGCGGCATCTCCTCATAGGCGGTCGACAAAGCTGGGTGGCGTCTTCAAACCGGAGGCTTCTTCTTTTGTTTATCTTTCGTTCCCATGAGTGCAGAAGTGCACCGATTCGAGGAAAGTGTGAAAGATTTACTAAAAATAGTTTTTAGACGTACGGCATATTTAGGTTGATTTTTAAACGTTTCATGCCTGCCCTAATCATTCATTCAAATAATGAGCAGCATAGCCTCTGGGAACCGTTTTGGCCGAGCGCCTTACAACACTGCTGCCACCCCTAATTTCGAGGCTACGTGTATAATCATCATGGTTGACCTGTAGATTCTATAGGGCGTTGTTCGACCGACGCGCCCTTACTGATTGCTTCATCGTAGGGGATTATCTAATTGGCTGCGCGTCATATCAGATAAGAAGTGGGGACATGCTATGACCAAGCTTATTAAACTAAGCCATGATTAGACCTAGCTGATTAAGCGAAGCACTAAGACCATGCTGATGAATCTGTGCAAAGCGAATTCCGAGGTAATCAAAACAACAATTACACGGCGTAACTAGGAATGCATGACTAAAAACCAAGCTAACCAGAATTTCGCTCACGAAGGTCGTGCTTATTAGACTTATACAGTTATCTCTACACTAATTACGACCTAGTTAATAATCTAGCACTATTTATATGCCTTGTTAATTAAAAAAATCTATGAAAAGCAAACACATTATTATCTTGTTAATTAGGACCGAGGCAGCCATTTCATCATTTTCGAGAGCAAACGAATGCAGTCCTCACTTCGAAGCAGCCTGAGTAGACTGACACTAAGTTCCTCTGATGACACTTGCCTTGCACTAGTGCCGCAAGCTGACCAAATTATTTTATACAAAAAAAAGTTGCCGCCTAGCGGACAAAAAAAAGTTGCCGCCCTCAAGGGCTAGACAGTGAAACCGGCAATTTGACCGTTGCGCCGGGCTCGTACACGACTTCAACTGTCAGTTTATTGATACGCTAGCGAGTGTCACAATTCATCTATAAACTTGAACCCATAAACTACGCGCTCACACGCACGAAAAACGATAGGTTATATCACCACGCAGTTAGCTACGATGTCCGGTTCTCAGTTTCACCGCGCTCACGACGTACGACTTAGGGCCACTAAGCAAGCATACCTGGTGGAATTAGTTGCAAAAATATTGCTATTTACGCGTATGTTGTGATTGTTTCTGCTGATTCATTAGGTTAGGGCAAAAAACTTTTTTTTCAGACGTTTAGCCGAAACATTTTTATTTATTTCATGTCCTGAAGCAGCGCACGGAGGCCGTCACAAAAGCAACAAAAAAGACACCACTGCTCTCGCAGCTACTTAATTTCGCAGAAAGAACACAACTAATATACAACACCGTAGTTCATCACGTGTAACAACGACAATAAATTACAGCATATTGTTACAGTATAATTCTCGTTCTTCTGCCACCGGTGATTATGCTACATGCATGTTGACATTTTGTGGGACGATGCGCGTGTGTGCCTGACGAAGAGAACGAAGAGTGGTCTCCGCTTGGTGTCTGGTAAACTGGTGACGCTGCTGTTGCTGGTTTGAAATACATTTCATCCACAGCCTCATCAATACGGCGTCTCTTCTCTTCCGTATTACGGCGTCTCTTCTCTTATTGAGTCTAAGAAACTCAATAAGAGAAGCTACCACTTAACTACTCTTTCGGTCATTGAAAGTTTGTTAAAGAAGGCGTAGCCTATGTATTCATGCCCCCGTGCTGCCTTGGCAAAAATTTATCGCGATAAAATTAATGACAGTTTTAATATACAAGTTGTTAGATTGACTAATGGCGGTTAAGAAGAGCATGTTATGCGCAGATCAGCACAGAAGCTGCTTCAGAATGTGCGCAGGAGTTTATCAATGAGGCAGCATCAAAACAATAGGGATTCTGAAGAAACAAAAAATAAATGTGTTTACGTACCGTATGAACACAAAATATCAATTAATCTAAAGAATGTAGGCAGCAGATATGGCATACATGCTTATTTTTTGCACCAAACGAACTCGCAAAAGTCTGTGCCAGGTTGTATCGAAATGATCGACAGACAGGATATATTTCGGTGCTCCGTTAAGCATATTTTTACATTTGTTGAGAGTAGAACGTCGGTGGTATATTGTGTGCCCATGTAATGTGGAAAGATTTACATCAGCCATACTGTCGAGTGGGTAGATACAAGGCTTACTGTGCACAAGAGAGCATTATCAAGTAATGCTCACTCTCTAAATAAACGTCTTTCCGTAGACTGTGGTTGCTCTCCTCTGTTCCCTGAGACTGAAATACCTTATATAGTGGCAGTGATCAGGTGGCCAGGGAAGTTATCAAACATTAAACACCACTAAAAGAGCAGATAACTGCATTAGCAAAGCATCAATTATTTTAGGCTATTGTGGATTTTACGTTTTCAAAATGTGTAATTTCATCGTCATTGTAACACGTGGTACAATATCATTTTGTATATTATTCATGTTATTTCTGCGGAAAAAACTAGTTGCGACAACAGCGATATCCTTTACGTTCCTTTTGTGCTAATTTCTGTGCGCTAGTTCATGAGTAAGCAAGAAAAATCAGCAACTCACCGAACTTTCAACGTTATCGAACTTCATGTTTCTTTATCTGTAATGTTCAAGAGTGAGACGCGAAACAAGCTGCACAAGATTGCCGTGGGGGCTCGCTGAGTCGTTGTCCTTGAGATATGTAATTTTCTTGTGGCAGGTTGAACGAAAGCACTTGCCGAAGGAGGACAAATGCACTCGAGCACGGCCATGCTAGGAGTGACATTCAGCTGCAAAAGGCATAGTGCGACACTCACGCTGGAGTTGCTGCACTGTTGATGTGTTTGATGAGTAGCGGTGCTGACGCATTCCCACGCAGTGTTCCTTAGTAAACCACCTCAAATTCGGCACATGCGTTTCTGACGCCACGCACGTTTTTGTAGCCACTTTAGGCAAAGCTGACATAATGAGATGATATGGGTCACGAAACTTGGAACGAAAAGTGTCGAAAACTTATTGCCGCGGGCATCAACGCGAACCTACGATTGAAGTGTGACTAGGTGGGGAGAGACGAAGAATCCAAACCAAAAACTAAATACTTTTTAAATAGTCGTAGTGTTTATATCTCAAAGTAAACTCTAAATATATTTCACAGTGTATAGGGCACTAAACTGAATGGTTGATTACCTCATTTTTTGGTCGTGTGCCATAAATGGGGTACTTATCAATTAGCTATCAGAGCTTGTTTAGCTCTTTGCAATGCGGGTCAACGAGGCATCGCTCATTTTTGCGTTGCAGTTTGGCGAACCTTCCGTAAATTATTTATTTGATGATGTGCTGTTCACTGGTGTGACATTTTAGAGCTTAGCTGTAGCTCACAGAATGTGTTGATAGCCACTCTTGCGACTGCCGACTGCCTTCGCTGGCGTATGGCTGGCGTTCCCTCGCACGCCGGTGACTGTGAATGTGGCATGCTAAGCAACGAGACGCTGTACCCCATTGGTTGCCAAAGCCACATTCTCAAGGCTGCTGTTGCGATGCTGTTGGTTTTCGCGATTGGACAACGTGCATGAGCTTTCGTAGTAATATTATGCTGTTTATGGTGGTGGTTAAGAATGGTGTCATAATTTGTTCTGCAAGTGCATTCAGCAAGTAACTATTTGACCAATAAAACAAGCTTGCTTCCTCAATCTTTCCTGTCGGTCTTCACTTCTCTCGCACGTGATATTAGAGAGTCGTAAGGCCTAAAAGATTACGTTTGAATAACGGCACGTAAAGGTTAGCAATTAAGAAAAATTCCAATTTAGCGCCTTGATACTTGCCCCCCCTCCCCATACGTGAATGGCGATGGAGGCAAGGAGCTGCAATTAGTGGATACCTGTGCTTCTCTGCAATTTACGCAAGCAGTTTACATATACCTTGGCGCTACTTTCTATCCTTACGCATTGCCTTCATGTCATAACTACGTGGGGCGAGCTCGGAGCAAACTGGGGCGCCCGAGAAGCTCAGGCCATCCTGCACAGCAGCGTTGCTTTGGTTCGCGATGCAACTTCAACCATACGGTGAGGAAGGAAATGTCCGTGTGCGTCCTTGGCCGTTTCAAAGTACCATTGAAGGCCTATTGCAAGCAGAGTTTTTAAGTGGCCACAACACCATGATTATTTCTTTTGCGCATAAATGGAGGGCTCACTACACGTTTGTAGGGCAACACGCAAACCTACGCAGTGTTTAATTTTGATGACGGTGCTACTGCTGATCATAATTAGATATCCATAATTGAGCAGCGCACAAAAGAAAACACACGAGAAGAAAACAGGACAATCTCTGACAGCGCAAGTGCTTGTCCGGTTTTCTTCTTTTGTGTGCTTCCTTTTTTTATTGATATGTGGGGTTTAACATCCCAAAACCACCATATGATTATGAGAGACGCCGTAGTGAAGGGCCCCGGAAATTTCGACCACCTGGGGTTCCTTAACGTGCACCCAAATCTGAGCACACGGGGCTACAACATTTTTGCCTCCATCGAAAATGCAGCCGCCGCAGCCAGGACTGCGGAAAACGTACTCGGCTAACGTACTCGGCTGCTGACCCGCGACCTGCGGGTCAGCAGCCGAGTACGTTAGCCACTAGACCACCGCGGTGGGGCGTGTTTTGTTTCGTGTGCTTCCCAAATATGCATAAGTTCCAAGTCACCCACCTTTCAGTTATATCACGATTAGTTATGTCTCAGCCCTCTAAAATGATGGGCCTTTTAAGCATCTACTAACTGCTAAATTCCCATCTTCTGACGCCTGGCATGATTCTACGTTTCTGTCATGCAGTATTACATATATTTAGGGTACGCTTTTCACTACATGACTTTATACATATATTGTGCTTTTTCAAATGCATTTAAACACATATTGTGTCTCGGTTGTAGAACACCTGCTTGCCACGCAGACAGCTGGGGTTCGATTCTCACACGGGTTCAAAGATTATCCAAAAATTACTTGCATTGTTCTTGAATTTTCAATCATAGACAAGATGATAATATTTACCTCACAACCAACGAGACTGACGCCAACACCAACGCCTGAATTTCTGGGAAAGAAGCTTTACAACACTCTCGCATTAAAAAGTACATACATCGACTATACATAAGGTCAATATAACTTGCAAAAGCACCTATTGAAACCTGAGTGCACGCACGACACAGTATATTTTCCCATGTAAGGAAAAAGTTACAGTAAAGCCGCAAGCATGAAGTAACTATTGCAGTAGCAACATAATGAAATGTTTAAAAACTAAGGCTAGCAGGTAAGTTTTCTGGGTTTGTTCTCATGTAACTAAAAAAAATTATGGTTTAGGGGAACACGACCATTCCAGGGACTGAAGTGGTTTTCGTGTGCCACTGATCTAAACGTGAAGTAAGCTTTGGAAACACCGCTGACTTACAAGCCCTCTGCCGATGTCTGTCGAGATGGCGAGCGCGTTAGCGCTCATGACCACACAGTTGGTCGCAGTTGCTGCCCCAAAACCTCAGCTTCCCTCCCCCCTCTTCCAACTTACATTGAAGGATGGCTGGCATGATTCATCTCTGCTTCAAGAGCCATCGACTGCAAGCCTCACACTTGGGGAGATGTTATCTTATCACATGCGCCTTTTGTGTGAATGTGTTGGTAGTCTCGTTCGATCTTTGTTCCTGTATCGTTCATAGCCACTCCTTGCGTGCTTTTAATCACGAGGAGAGCATGTGATACGCGGGGTTATGAAGCATCGTGCCATCGAGTTTTCCGGTCTGACAGCAGTAACAGAACGCCGAGCCCAGTGGGTAAAAACAGCAATATTGAGACAACGCTGGCCAAATTGGACCAGGATTCGCATGTCTCCCTGCCTGCATGAGTGGCGAGATTGTGACCGGAGTACACGAGGAATGCGCTCCCACGTTTGATTTTTGCGTGCCCTGAACGGCCAATGTCAAGGAATTTAGAATGGAATAGTGCGAGTAACGCAGCCAATGGACGGTGACGAGATTGGCTAAGCACACGTCAAAAACCTGGCGGAGTTGCCTACACAATTTCAACTGCCATAAAAAATGGTCCCGTATCTGAATGTTAGACTGCAAATGCAGTCGAAAAACAACAGTCTTGCGTCAGGTGAGAGTGAATCGAGTAAAACAATTATTTGATGTTTTGCGCGAGAAAATTGGTGGATGGGATTCTGGATGCACTGCGTGAGACCTGAGGGCCATCAGGCGGTAATCTCAGAAAACGAAAGGATGGCCTCGGTTAAAGTGAACGCGTAGCGTAGGCGTGAAATTTTGGAGGCCATCCTCTGTAGATTGCTAGGTAGGCGGCAGCATCATAATGTCTTAGCGAAGCGTAGAAAACGCACCTTTTCGTCAATAGCGTTGCATTGTCAGCGCAGCGTAATAAACGCAACAGTTCTTGTGTCTGCCTCTTCTGGTATAAATAAACACATCACAAAATATTGACGTGTTGATATTGTGCCTCGCATATGCGCAATATTTTTTTTAATTGAAAATCACACAAGTATGAAGGCAAGAACGTGTGCAATATTGCTGGACGCTGTGGATGTAATCCTACTTAAGCTTCTTTGCTTGACAAACGAACGGACAGACAGACCAATATTTTTGCGTTGAATTATCCCAAGAAAGCATATCGCTTTTAAAATCTTGCCAGTTCCATGCCATAAAAATTGTAAGACAGCTAGGTTGTGAGCGCGCGAGTGAATGTCATTAGTTAGCGATATCAAGTTGTGTTGTAAGCCCGCATTTAGACTTAAAATTCGCGTGCTTACACCTCATATGTCCAATGAATAGCAAGTGAATTGCCGCAACAGGCAATGACATTTCCACTAATGCCTTGTAGAACGGGATTAGCCACCTACACAACCGGGATCTTTGTAAGTGTGCGCTGCATCTTATATACATTTCCCTCTTAGCGCCCAGGCGCCCCGCCTTGGTTCAGGAACACATAACTGCACAACCTTTGTATCGGTTTAAATTTTTCTATACAACGCATTCATATGAATCCCACATGTTCGTGTTCTGCAAGCGTAAGTCCAGTGGATATGATATCTGCCTTCGGATTGTCTGACTAACATGTCATAGTTGTACTTATTTATTACCGCGATTGTGTGAAAAGGCTTCTTTCGGGAAAATTCCGCTGTCTTCCTTGTTGGTTGTGAGCGGGAATCATCAACTTGTGTGCTGCCAAAAAACTTTAGAAACATGCACATAAAATAAATAATAAAGACCTTGGATACGAGGACGGATTGAACTCGGGTCAATTTCATGGCAAACGTATGTTCTGCTACTTAGCTGTGCATCTGCTTGTGAACACAGCCAAAATAACTTCTGCTTGTAAATGCAGTAGAATACCTTTCATGCATTGCAAACCACAGGCGTCTTGTATACATCCTTCACAATAAAAGATGAAGTATTGCATTAATAATGCCTGGTACAAGCGTGCATTGTCATTGGGTTTCAGAACATGTGATTATCTTAATGACTACATGGTCTAAAGCCGATCACACGCGACAAAAGGCACAAGCGTTACTGCGCCTATTCCCTCAACGCCACGTAGTGAGTGCACTGCAAGTACGAAAACATTTCATGCACTAAATGCTTGCATCACGAACATGATGTCGTTATGGCGTTCAACACCTAAAGGCGAAGCTTAATGATGCCCCACTTCTCGCTATTGCTTTCAACTCTGAAAGGCAAAACGGAAGGCTTCCAGAATTCGTTATTCCCATCACTAGCGAATGCCTACACTGCCAATGCGAACGACGACATATGGCCGACTTAGACCGCTTCACCGAAAAAGAAAACATTTCAGGGGAAGTTTCCCCTATGGAAGGCTAATTGCTAAAGGTGCATTCGTAAGGTATATTACACAAGTTCTTTACAAAGCGGAACAGTGTTTCTTGCAGTGGGTATTTTTAAGGTGAAACCAGGGGCGCTGTGCAGCTCGGCTGAGTTTCGCCCGAGTTTCGCAAAACTCTAGATCTTCCTGAGTTTTGGCGAGACCTCTTTATAAACAAACGAACAGTACAAAAAATTAAATCCACCCCTGAGCGCGCTGTGTTTTATTGGTTACGATAAAACCAATCATCGCGTAGGGTACTAGGTTGGGTGGTGTTTTCAAACCAGAGGCATCTTCTTTCATTTATTTGTCATTCAACTGAGTGCAGAAGTGCACCCATACAATAAAAGTGTCAGGCAGTTTTTGTGATGATCTTTTTTAGAGGCACGTAGTGTTTAATTTTACTTTGAAGTTTTTAATGCCTCCACAAAGTCTGTATTAAAATAATCAGCATCGTGGTCTCTGAGATCAGCCCCTGCCGAGCTTCCTACAACATCGCAACCACAGGTCAACCCGAGGCCACGTGTTAATCATAATGGTCAGCTTGTACCTTCTGGCGCGCTGCTCAGCCGGTGCGCGTCGTCTTTGTTGTCGCCGGCTGCAGCCGAGCACATGCGGCTGCCTAATTTGCTATTAGGGTTGAGGCTCTTAATGCCTTGGGTCTTTCCCTCTTAGCTCGTGGTGCGTGACTGCCTTGTTCGATGACTCACTCAGCAGGTGCGGACAGACGGGCAAATGGATAGAAAGACAAGACAGACAGACTGACAGATGAATGGATGGCTGGACGGACAGACGGAAGGACAGATACACGGACGAATGATTCACGGTTTACAGATAAAACCCTCCGAAGCTTCGCCCCACTCAACTTTATTCACTCCGTGTATATGCTGTGGTTTTTTGGCTGGACGGTATACTTGATTAGTTAGGCCAGGGCATGGTATGACCATGCTAATTACGCCAAGTCATAGTAAGGCCAAGGTAATTACGCCACGTCTCAAGAAGACCGTGCTAATGAAGACAAGATCGGTACTAACTAAAGCATTCTAGGCGATTAGCTTACTAAACAATGCTAATTAAGGCAATGTTATTCATGATTGAGGTATTGATTGATGTGTGAGGCTTAACGTTCCGAAACTCCGATATAATTATCAGAGACGCCGTCGTGGTGGGCGTCAGAAATTTCGATCACCCGGGTTTCATTAACGTGCTCTCCAATCTGAGCACACGGGCCACGAGCATTTCCGCCTCCATTGGTAATGCAGCCGCCACAGCTGCGATTTGATCCCGCGACCTGCGGATCAGCATTCGAGTACCTTAGCCAATAGACCACCGCGGCGGGGCGACGTTAATCATGAGAACACTATCTAAAACCGTGCTATTTAGCTCTTACTAATATGAAGATAGTATACTGCTAACCAATGATACGTTTCACAGCTCCCTATCGATCACAACCTTGCTAAGTGCGTGCGAGATAATCGCCTTTCAATTAAAGCTTTAACAATAATGACAAAACAGCACAGTGTACTAATCATTAGGGCTCATCCAATCAGTACAATAAAACTAAGACAGCTGATGCGGTCTTCACTTTGAAGCCGACCACACACGTGAGTAGATTACCAACTTAAAAAGCTGCAAGGAGATTGGTTATCACAAGCTCTTCTATGGCTCTAGCCTTGCACAAGTAGTGTATGCCCACCATATTAGTTCATATGCAATGAAGCTGCCACATAAGGTTCACCGCATCAAATGCTTGACAGTCACACCGGCACCAGCACAGTCACCAGTTGAACTCGGACCTTCTCCGAATAAACGAGCTTTTATCCGAGTTCACGCGTTAATCAGTTTGATTGACAAACGGCCGCGGTGAAGGTCGGGTACGCCCAGCACGTTTGCTTTTCCTGAGAAGCCATACTCACGTCGAGCGGCACAATTATTCAATCAGCTTTATTCCGCAGACTATGCACACACGCGCACAAGTAAAAGTGATATCAACACGCGGCTATGTTGTCTCTCATTCAATTTCACCGTGCTCTGGACGTATTCAATCACAGCCGCGTTGCCGCCATGATGCGAACGCCCCTATTAGCCACCTGTCTTCATACTTATCTGCTACTAGATAGAAGCAATACAAGCAGCAGGAGAATGCTGCGTGTTCACCCTTGCTACCTTCAATAGCGGTGATTTCCATGCTTCAGGTGGAACGAAAGAACCTGTCTGAAAGTGGACATACGCCCACGAACACGTCTGTGGGAGGTGCGCGTTGAGTTTGCAAAAAGATAGCGTGATAATCAGGCTGACGTCGCTGCACTATTGACTGAGAGGAGGCGCTGACGAGTTCGCAAGCGGAGTTTTTTTCATAACACCACAAATGTCCTAATTGCGTTTCCATTGCCACGCGTGTTCCTGATGTCATTTTTATCAACGCTGCTTTGACAGCTCTACACTGTCTGCATGCCATGGGCGCCGCAGAGCGAGCTCGGAAAAACTCGCCTACCCGAGAAGCACAGGACATTTTGCATTGCATCCTAGCAGACGCGCAGAAGGCGAGTTTCTTATCCAGGAGTGTTTACAAACTTATTGATAGCGTCATCAAAGGCATATTTATCCACGGCAAAGAACGACCACAGAGAACACAGTACTTGGCACTAACAGTACATGCTCAGATGCTCCCTGGCTACTACGCTCGCAGCTAAAAGCCAGACGGCAATAGTTGCTTCTATCATCAACATCAGTCCGAATAGCAGCTGCAACAGTGGCCACTTCGTCAGGTTCCTGGAATAGTTGCGCAACAGGAGCACTGATCTTTCAAATTTGGCTCACCTCAGATGGTTCAGAACAGTAGGCCACCCACTGTATTTTCAGGCTTTCAGATGGCTTGGAAGCCTGGACAATCCCCCTGGTACAGAGCTTTACTGATCGATGGCTAAGTGAGCAACTACTGGGTTTGACAGGAGCAGCCCAACTCTGGCGCTTCTTCTTGACCTCTGCTTTACAAAAAAACCAAGTGTGCGCCGTTACTCTTGCGTGTGTTTAGTTTTCAAAAACTTTGTTTAGTGAAAAGTGCAGCTTATACTGGTTCATCGGCATGTGACTATATAGATAGCTTGGTGACTCCATAGGGACAAAAACAAAGATTATGGAAACACTGTTTTCAGTCACGTTACTCAGCCTCTGGATTCTTTCTTGGTCAGTCCAAGCATCAGCATAAGAGTGGCAATTTTGTCGCTATTCAATCTTTCAGCGCTACAGTGCGTTTTATTTGAAGCTGGCTCGACATACTATGGAGGCTTGTTCATTGGTGCTGTAGTTCAATTCTATCAATACTTGCACAAGTGAGTCGAGGGGTGACCTAAGCAAGCTGTCAACCTTGTGGTCGAAAAATCAAAAGCAAGCAGAAGTTCCATCACTTAACATATATGCATTAGGGTGGATACGAAAAAAAACAAACAAAACTGGTACTGCAAGCCTAATCGAAGTAGAGACTATTCTATGTCATCTTATTATTCTACAGCTTTGTCATCTTGATACTTTTTCCTCCTTCATTTTCATCTGCTGCATCTAGTTCAATTTCTTCTGCTACATCATCTTGATATTTTGCTACAATATCCTTGTAGTCTGTTACGTAGTCTTTAAAGTCTTCAGCTTCGTCTTCTTCAAATTCTTCTCCTTCGTCTTCTTCATATTCTGCTAATATATTTTCATATTTAACTATGCCTCTTTTTTGTTCTTCAGCTACGTCACGTTCATATTCTTCAACATATTCTGCTATGTCATCTTCATAATCAAGTGCGTCTTCAATTTTCTCCCTTAAATTTTCTTTAGTCTCTTCTGCTACGTCATCTTTATATTCTGCTACGTTCTTCATATTCTGCTATATACTATCTGTAGTGTTCTGCTACGTCTGCCTGTTATTTGTCTGCTACGTCTTGTGCATTTTCTCTTATGTCTTGTTAACATTCTACTGCTACCTCTGCTTCACACTCTGCCACGTCAATTTCATGTACTACTGCGCCTTCTTAATTATCAGCTACGTCTTCCTATACTGTGTTACACATTTTAGCATTCTTCTGCTACGTCTTCTTCATATCATTGTGTTTCGTCTTCTTCACATTCTTCTGCTACATCTCTTCATACTCTGGTACGTCACCTTCATATTCTTCTCGTGCGTTTTCTTCATATTATTTTGTTGTGTCTTGTCCAAATTCTGCTGTTAAGTCTTTATCATATTTTCCTATGTATTCTTCATATTTTATTACATGATCATCATATTCCTTTATTTCTAATTTATATTTTATGTCTTCTTCATAATCTTCAGCCAAATCTTCTTCGTTTTCATCCCCAACATCACCGTCACTTTCTTCTGCTGCGTCAATGTCACTTTCTTCTCCTACGCCATTTTGAAATTATTCAGTTATGTCAATTTTATATTTTTTTGCTAGATCTTCATCATAGTCTTCAGCTCATCACCATATTCTGCTATGACATATTCAATTTCTTACGGTAGGTCATCTTCATTTTCTTCCGGTACATCATCTAAATATTTACTGTGCCTTTTTTATTTTCTCTCAGGTTTATTTCAAGTCTGCTAGTACGTCTTCTTTATTTCCTTCGCCTAGGTCTTCTTCATATTCGGCTACGTCCTTTTCGTGTTCTGCTACGTGTACTTCACATTCTGCTGCTATTTTCTGAATATTCAGCTGCTGCATGTTCATCATAATTTGCTGCTATGTCTTCGTATTCCCCTACGCTTTCATATTCTCCTCTTTCTTCGCTTTCTGCTACGTCTTCAAGATCTACTACGTCTTCTTAATATTCTCCCATGCCTTCCTAATAATCTGCTGCTACATCGTCTTCATATTTTGCTGCTACCTCTTCTTCATTTCCATCTGATAGGTTGCCTTCATAATCGGCTGCTACGTCGTCCTAAATTTCTGCTCATATGCCATATTATGTTCTACAGTGTCTTTTTTTGTTGCTACGTCTTCTTATTATACTGATGCTATGTTATCTTCATATACTTCTGCTACGTCTTTTTCAGGTTCATCTGCTATGTAATCATGATATTTTTGTGCCATGTCTTCACATTTAGCTGCTATTTTTTTTCATAATGTGCACCTATGTCATACTCTACTACGTCGTCTTCATATTACGCTACATCATCTTCATGGTCTGTTACGTCATCCTCACAATCTGCTACGTCACCCTTATATTCTGCTACAACTTTTTCATATTCTACAGCTACGTCTTCTTCATATTCGGTCAAGTCACTTTCATATTTTGTTATGTTGTCTTCGTATTCTTCAGTTATGTCATATTCATATTCTGCAACGTCTTATTTATATTCCGCTAAGTAATCTTCAAAGTCCGCTATGTAAGCTTCATATATGGCTATGTAATCTTCATATACCGCTACGTAATCTCCATATTTCGCTAAGTAATCTTTATATTCCGCTACGTAATCTTCACATTCTGCTACATCTTCATTTTCTTGTGCTACGTCTTCATGTTCTGCTACATGTTCACTATTTTCTGTTTCTTCATTTCCTCTTACCTTATCATTTTCTGCTACATCTTCTTCATAATCTCCTGGCACGTCAAATTCATATTCACACGTCTTGGTATGATTCTGCTGCTATGACTTGTTATATTTCTGCTAATACGTCTTGTAGTTACTTTGCTGCTATAGCTTGTTATTATTCTGCTGCTATGGCTTGTTATTATTCTGCTGCTACGTCTCGTTATTATTCTGCTGCTACACCTTGTTTATATTGTGCTGCTATGTCTTGTTCATAATGTGCTGCTACATCTTGTTCATACTCTGCTGCTACATATTGTTCTATTCTTCTGTTATGTTTTTTTCATAATGTGCTGCTACGTGTTGTTCATATTGTGCTGCCACGTCTTGTTAATATTCATCTGCTACGTCTTCTTCATAGTCCTCTGCTACACCAGCTTCATATTTTTGTGCTATGTCTTCATATTCTGCAAAATCATCTTCACATTTTGCTAGAGCATCTACATATTCTGCTAAATCTTCTTCAAACTCTTCTTCTATGTCTTCTTCATATGCTTTTACTACATCATCTCCATTATCTGCTACGGTTCCTTTATGTTCTGTACATTTTCGTATTTTGCTACTTCTTCATATTTTTCCACATCTTCATATTTTACAACCGTTGAGCTTCCTAAATGTGCACAAGATAGAACTCTGGCGCTAGGGTCTCTGGGGGCTAAAACGCAAGGTTCTTCGGCGAGCATGGGAATGGTGGGTAATACGCGGAGTTGTCCAATCTTTGCACTTCAGTGTCCATGTGCGTATGTGTGGTTTGATTTTTTTTCACTAAACACAAATCCGCAAATGTTCATTGATTGTGCTTCCCCAGGTTATCTTTTAGGAGTACCATATCAAATTAGGTCCCAATTCTGAGAATCGTTCCTTTTTTCCTACAAAAAACATGAAAAATTGCAATAAACGAAGCCACAATAGAATTTGCCGCCCAAAATTACCAAGACTAGGTGATTCTGTGTACAACTGATCATTTCTATAGTCGCTGAATGATCACAGTGCCAGAGTCCCCTCTAGTATATTTTAGGAAACTATGTATTTACAACGTCTTTTTATATTCTGTTCCATCTTCAAATTCTGTTTCGTCTTTAATTTCTGCTGCATCTTCTAGTTCATGCTCTGCTGCTAAGTCTTCTTCGTATTCTTCTGCTATGTGTTTTTCATAATCTGCTATGTCTTTATATTTTTCTATGTCTAGCTTCGCCAGCATGGTCTAGTGGCGCCAGCATGGTCTAGGTACTCGGCTGCTGACCCGCAGGTCGTGGGGTCAAAAACCTACCTGTGAAGGCTGTATTTTCGATGGAGGCGGAAATGTTGTAGGCCCGTGTGTTCAGATTAGGGTGCACATTATAAAACCCCAGGTGGTCATAATTTTCGAAGCCCTCCACAACAGCGTCTCTCATAATCTTATGGTGGTGTTGGGACGTTAAACCTCACATATCAATCAATTCTATGTCTATGTCATCTTCATATTTTACAGCGTTGTCATCCTTATGCTCTAATTCTACGTCTTCTTCAATTTTATCTTCTACGTCGTCTTCATTTTCTTCTGCTACATCATCCTTATATAGTGCTACAACAACATTAGCTTCCGTTAAGTTTTCTCTAGTTTTCTGCTTCTTCTTCCAATTCTTCTGCTTCTTTATATTCTGCTAATTCGTATTCCTGTTTTGCTATGATTACTTTGTATTATTCAGCTACGTCATTTTTGTTATCTGTACATCTTCTACATTTTTCGCAACGTACGCTTGATATTCGTCTCAGTAATATTTATTATATTTTACATCATTTTCATATTTTTCTATGCCTATTTTGTACTTTTCAGCTATATCATTTTAATATTCTTCAACATATTTTACATATTCTGCTACGTAACCTTCATCTTCGATTATGTAAGTTCCATAGTCAGCTACGTGAACTTTATAATCAGGTGCGTCTTCACTTTTTCCTCTATATCTTGTTAATTTTTTCTGTCACGTCTTCTTTAGTTTCTTCTGCTACATCATCTTCATACCCTGCTACGTTTTTTATATTCTGCTACAACCCATTTCTATACTTTTTCTAAGTCTGCTTCATATTCGTCGGCGATGTCTTCTTAATCATCTGCTATGCTTTCCTTATATTCTACTGCTACCTCTTCTTGACATTCTACTTTGTGATCTTTATATACTACTGCGTCTTCTAATTTTCTGCTGCATCCTCCTACATTTCATTACCTCTTTTATAGTTTTTCTGCTGCATCTTCTTTATACTATTGTGTCTCGTCTTCTTCATATTCTTCCACTATGCCTCTTCATTCTCTGGTACGCCATCTTCATATTCTTCTCCTGCATTTTCTTCATAATATTTTGTTGCGTCTTGTCCGAATTCCGCTCCTCCATCTCTATCATAGACGCCTACGTCTTCTTCAAATTTACTACGTCATCTTCATGTTCGGCTATGTCAACTTTTTATTGTCTTCTTCAAATTTTTCATCTATGTCATCTTCACATTCTGCTACAGCTTCATTTTCATATCATAAGTCATCATCACTTTCTTCTCCTACATCATTTGCACGTTAAAGAACCCCAGGTGGTAGTAATTACCAGAGCCCTCCACTATGGCATCTCTCATAATCATATGGTGGTTTTGGGATGTTAAACCATACATATCAATCAATCAATTATTTTCATAATATTTAGCTAAGTTAATTTGATGTGCTGCTACATCTTCTTCATAATCTTTAGCTACATAATCCTTATAATATGCTACGTGATCTTCTTTTTGTTCTATATGTCATCTTCATTTTCTTCCGGTACTCAATTTCTTCTGCCACGTATTCTTCATTTTATTCTGCTGCATCATCTAAATATTGTACGGCGTCCTCTTTATCTTCTGCAACGTTTTCTTTCAAGTCTGCTTATACGTCTTATTCCGTTTTTTCTGCTATGTGTTCCTTTTTCCTTCTCCAACTTCTTCTTCACATTCTGCTACGTATTCTTCACACAATCGGCTGCTGTGTTCGCCATGTTCAGGGTGTGCATGTTCTTCCTAATATCCTGCTACGTTTTCATGTTCTGCTACATCTTCATATTCTCCTCTTTCTTTGCTTTCTGCTACGTCTCCATGTTTTACTACGTGTTCTTTATTGTCTCCCATGCTTTCTTTATATTCACCCACTATGTCGTGTTAAACTTCATCAGCTACCCCTTCTTCATTTTCATTTTCTATGTCACCTTCATATCCGGCTGCTACGTCGTCTTTATATTCTGCAATGTCTCTTTCTTCTGGTTATACATCTTGGTATTACTCTGATTCTACATCTTGTCTATATTTTGCTGCTATGTTTTCTTTTTAGACTTCTGCTATATCTTAGAATTTAACTGCTCCGTCACCTTCATATATTTACGCTATGTATTCATGTTAAGCCGATACGTCTTCTTCATAATCTTCTGCCATGTCTCCATATTCTGCTACGTCATTTTTAAAGTCTCTAACGTCAGCCTCATCTTCTGCTATGCCATCTTGACATTGTGCTACGTCATTCTTACATTCCGCTAGGTCTTCTTGGTATTCTACAGCTATGTCTTCTTCATATTCTGCTAAGCCGTCTTTATAATTTGCTATGTCTTCTTCGTATTATTTAGCTATTTTTTATATTCTGCAATATCTTCTTCATATTCTGCTATGTAAGCTTCATATTCTACAAGAACTTCATACTTTGCTAGGTCCAATTCTGCTGATAGGTCTCCTTCATTTCCTTTACTCCGTCATCACGTTCTGCTACATGTTAATATTCTGCTCTTTCTTCATTTCCTTCTACCTTTTCATAATCTGTTCTGTCTTCTTCATATTCTCCTGTATTCTTCATATTCAGCTACTGCACAATCTTCGTATTCTGCAACAATTGGTTAATATTCTGCTGCTACGACTTGTTATTAATCTGCTGCTGAGTCTTCTTACTATATTTCTGCTACGTTTTCTTCATATTCTTCTGCTGTGTCCGCGTATTGTGCTGCTACGTATGTTTCTCCTAACTGCGCTTCATAAGTTGCTACTGATGCTTCGTCATCATGTTCTGCTACATCTTCATGTTCTCTGCCTTTTCATTTTTTGCTACCTGTTCATTTTCAGGTACCTCTTAATTTTCTGCAACCTCTTCATTTTGTGCTACCTCTTCATTTTTTGCTACATCTTCATTTTCAGCTACGACTTCTTCATATTGCACTAAGTCTTCTTCATAATCTGCTGCTTTGTCTTCTTTATATTCGACTCTTAATGTCATCTTCATATTCTGCTGCTATGTCTTCTTCATATGTGGCTGTTCTGTCATCTTAATAATCTACAACGTATTTTTCTTTCGGAGGCTACGTCTTGTTATTATTCTGCTTCTTTTTTTTTCATAAACTTCTTCTTTATCTTCTTCCTAATCCGCTAATTTTTCACATTCATTTGCTATGTAATCATGACATTTCGTGATGTGTCTTCATATTCTGCTGTTTCGTCTTCATCATACTCTGCTCCTACATCGTCTTCATACTCTGTTACTTCATCCTTCCATTCTCCTACATCATTCTTATATTCTGCTACATCTTCATATTTTTCAGGTTCGTCTTCCTAATATTCGTCTCCTATGTCTTATTCATACTGTGCTTTGTCAATTTCATATTTTGCTACATCTTCTTCGGATCCTTCAGCTATGCCAATTTTATGTCTTCGTATTCCGCTTATGTCTTCGTATTCCGCTTTTTAATTTGCATATTCCGCTTCATATTCATAATCCGCTGCAACCTTCTGCTTCATATCATATATTCATATTCCGCTTCAATCTACATATTACGCTACAAAATCTTCGTATTCTGCTACAGCATCTTGATTTTCTTGTGCTATGTCTTGATGTTCCGCTAAGTATTGTTATTATTATGCTGCTACATTTTGTTAGTATTATGCTGCTACATCTTGTTCATGTTCTGCTGCTATGTCGGGTTTATAATGTGCAGCTACATCTTCTTGATAATATTCTGCTATTACAGCTTCATATATTTGTGCTAAACCTTCATATTCTGCTGCCATGTCTCTATATTTTGGTACGTTATCTTTATATTCTGCTACAGTATTTACGTATTCTGCCAAATCTTCTTCATATTCTTCTTCTCATTGTTCTACTAAGTCATCTTTATTATCTGCTACGTTTGCTGTGTGTTCTGCTACGTTGTCATAATTTGCTACCTATTTATTTCTCCTTGGTATTCTTCATACTTTAAAACCATAGATTTTCCTAAATATGCACGAGATGAAACTCTGGCACTAGTGTCTATGCGACCACAACGCATGGTGCTTCAGTGAGCATGAGAATGGTAGGTAGTGCACGGAATTCTATATATTTTGGACTTCTGGCTCCATGCGAGTTTGTGTAGCTTGCAGATGTTATCTCACTAAACACAAACTGGCAAATGGTCATTAGGTGCGCCTCACCCCTTCATCGTTTAAGAGTACCATTTAAAATTGGGTCACAAATTTTAGAATGATTCGCTCTTTCCTATAAAAAATTGAAACATCGCAATAAATGGAGCCACAAGTGTGATTCGCCACTAACAATTACGAAGGCTAGGTAAATCTGTGTACTGCCGATTATTTCTATAGTCGCTGAACAATTGCAGTGCCTCTGCGTAAATTAAGGAAGTTATGTGTCTACATCGTCTGCTTCATAATCTTTTCTGTCTTCGAATTCTTTTCCGCCTTTAAATTCTTCCGCTTCGTCTTCTTCATACTCTGCTACTACACCTTCACATTATTCTGCTGCGTCTTCTTCATGTTCTTCTGCTACGTGATCTTAACAAACTGCTGCATCTTATTCTTCTAAATCATCTTCATAGTAAACAGCTTTGTTATCTTTATATGCTATTTCTATGTCTTCATTATTTTCATCTACTATGTCTTCTCAATTTTCATCTGCTGCATCTGCTTCATTTTTTGGTAATCAACCTCATATTCTGCTGTAATATCCTTATCTTCTGCTACATTTTCTTTAGTCTTCTGCTTTTTTTCTTCATAGTCTGCTTATTCCTTTTCATATTTTGCTATGCCTTCTTCATATTCTTCAGTTACGTCAATTTCATACTCTGCAACATCTTCTACATATTCTAGAATGTAATTTTCACCTTCAACTATGTAATCTTCATTAGGTACTATCATTTTCATAATTTTCTATGCCTACTTTGTATTTTCAGCTATATAATTTTCACATTCTTCAACAACTTCTACATATTCTGCTACATAACTTTCATCTTCGACTATGTAAACTTCATATTCAGCTACGTCATGTTTATAATCAGGTTCGTCTTTGTTTTCCCTCATTTGTCTTGTTCATACTTTTCTGTCACGTCTTCTTTACGTTTTTCTGCTACGTCATCTTCATATCCTGCAATGTTTTTCATATTCTGCTACAACCAAATGACATTCTTCTTCTACGTCTTCTTCATATTTTTTGCTACGTCTGCTTCATATTCATCTGCTATGTTTTCCTCATACTCCATTATGCCTCTTTATAATCTACTGCTACCTCTTCCTCGCACAATGCTACATCATCCTATATACTACTGCGTCATCTTAATTATCTGCCACGTCTTCCTATATTCCATTACCTAGTTTTTAATATTATTCTGCTACATCTTGATATTATCGTCTCTTGTCTTCTTCATAATTTTCTCCTGCCTTTTCTTCATAATATTTTGTTGCAACGTGTCCAAATACTGCTGCTCCATCTATAATATATACGCCTATGCCTTCTTCATATCCTGCTGAGTTATTTTATATTACTATGTGCTCTTCATGATTTTTCACTACGCCATTGTCATATCCTGCCATGACTTCTTCAATTTTATCTCCTAAGTCATTGACACTTTCTTCTGCTACGTCATTTTCATAATATTCAACCTGGTCATTTTCATGTTCTTCTGCTACATCTATTTCATATTCTTCAGCTATGTCATCTCTATATTATGCTGAATCATCTTAATTTTGTTCTGTTATGTCATCTTTATTTTCTTCCGGTACTCCTCATTTTATTCTGCTATGCATGCTTGATTTTATTCTGCTACATCATCTGAATAGTTCTTGTGTCTTCATTATATTCTGGAAAGTTTTCTTTTAGGTCTGCTGGTACGCCTTCAATTTCTTCTGCGTTAATTTTTTTATTTCCTTCTGCTACGTCCTCTTGACCTTTTGCTATGTCTTCTTCACATTATGCTGCTATATTCTGCATATTCAGCTTCTGCGTGTTCATCCTAATCTCCTGCTAGGTTTATATATTCTGCTACATCTTCGTATTTTTCTCTTTCTTCACTTTCTGCCACGTCCTAATGTTCTACTCCGTTTTCTTCATATTCTCCCATGTCTTCTTCATACTCTTCTACTATGTCGCTTTCAATTTCATCGGCTACCTCTTCTTCATTTTCATCTGCTATGTCACCTTTATACTGAGCTGCGAGGTCGTCTTTATATTCTACAATGTCGTTTTCTTCTAGTGCTATGTCTGGGTATGCTGTTTTGTCTTGACATTATCTTGCTGCTATGTTTTCTTCCTATACTTTTGCTACATTTTCATATTCATCTCCGACGTCACTTCCATACTTTTCTGCTATGTCTTCATGTTATTTGGCTACTTTGTGTTTTTATTCGCTGCTACGTCTCCATAATCTGCTACGTCATCTCCAGCCTGTTACACAATCCTCGCATTCTCCTACATCATCTTTAAATTCTCCTTCATCTTCCTAATATTCTTGAGCTCCGTTATTGTTAAGTTTTGCGATGTCTTCTCATATCCCGCTACGTAATTTTCATAAACCGCTATGTCATCTACATATTCCACTGCACAATCTTCACATTCTGCTACATCAATTTCATTTTTTGTGCTACGTCTTCATGTACTGCTACAAGTTCATATTTTGCTCTTTCTTCACTTCCTGCTACCTCTTCATATTCTGCTATGTCTTATTCATATTTTGCTGCTGCATCATGTCCATAGTGTCACGTCTTGCTCATATTCTGCTGATAAGGCTATTTATTATTCCGCGGCTTCGTCTTGTTATTATTCTGCTTCTACGTCTTGTTATTATTCTGCTGCTAAGTCTTCCTATTAATCTGCTCCTACGTCTTATTCATTATGTGCAGCTTCGTCTTGTTTCTATTATGCTGCTAGGTTTTGTTCATACTCTGCTACTACGTCTTGTTTAAATTATGTTGCTTCGTTTTGTTCCTAATGTGCAGCTACATCTTCTTCATATTCATATGCTATGCCAGCTTCATATATTTGTGCTAAATCTTAATATTCTGCTGCTATGTCTTCATATTCTGTTATGTGATCTTCATAATCTGCTACAGCATCAACATACTCTGCTAAATCTTTCTCATACCCTTCTTGTATATGTTCTTCATATTCCACTACTATGCCATCTTTATTATGTGCTACGTTTCTTTCATGTTCTGCTACGTTTTCATATAATGGTATATCTTTATTTTTTTCTACGTCTACTGCATATTTTACAACCATAGAATTTCCTGAATGTGCACTAGATAGAACTCTGGCGCTGGTGTTTAGGGTGGCCACAGCACATAGTGCTTCAGCGAGCATGGTAATGGTTCATAAATTTGTCTAATATTTGGACTTCTGGCTCCGTGTGAGTTTGTGTAGCTTGTAGACGTTTTCTTACTAAACACAAATCGGGAAATGTTCATTTTTTGTGCTTCACCAAGTTCATAATTTAAGAGTACCAATTAAAATTTGCTCACAAAGTTCAAAACGGTTTGCTCTCTTCTTCAAAAAAATTGAAACATCGCAATTAACGGAGCCACAAGTGTGATTCGCCGCCAACAATTATGAAGCCTAGGTAAATCTGTGTACTACTGATCATTTCTATAATCGCTGAACGATTGCAGCCCCACATTCCTCTCAGGGTACTTTTAGAAAACTATGCATCTACAACATATTCTTCATAATCTTCTCCGTCTTTAAATTCTTCCACTTTGCCTTCTTCATGCTGTGCTTCTAAACCTTCACATTATTCTGCTACGTCTTCTTTATAGTCTGCCAAGTCTTCATAATCTTCTATGACACCTTCGTATTCTACAGCTTTGTCGTCTTCATATTTTTACCGGTCTTCTTCGTTTTCATCTGCTATGGGTCCTTCATTTTCATTTGCTACGTCGTCTTCATTTTTTCTACTACACCATTTTTGTATTCTTCTATGACATCCTTATATTCTGTTATGTTTTGATGAAATTCTACTGTATCTTTTTCAAATTCTTCTCCTTTGTTTTCTTCTGGTTCATATTCATATTTTGCTATGCTTTCTTCGTATTCTTTTGCTACATAATTTTTATATTCTGCAACATCTTTGACATATTCTGCAACGTAACTTTCACATTGAACTATGTAAGCTTTATTATCTACTACATCAGTTCAAGATTTTGCTATGCCTATTTCGTATTTTTAAGCAATGTCATCTTCATATTCTTCAACATGTTCTACAGCTGCTATGGTGTCTTCATAATCTGTTGCTTCGTCTTCATGTTCTGCTAAGTCTTAATATTCTCTGCTTTATTCACTTTCTCCTACCTCTTCATTTTTTGCCACGTCTTCATTTTCTGCCACCTCTTCATTTTCTGCCCTGACTTCATCTTATACTACGCTTTCATTTTCTGCTACGTCTTCATATTCTGCTGCTACTTTTCCCTCATACATGGCTGCTATGTCATCTTCATTATCTGCTGCTACGTCTTCTTCACATTCTGCTGCTACATCTTCATCTTTATCTGCTACATCTTCCTCATATTCGGCTGCTATGTCATCTTCATATTCTACAATGTATTTTTTCTGCTGCTACATCTTCCTAATATTCTGCTTCAACATTTTCTTCATATACTTCTGCTACGTCGTCTTCGAAATCTGCTACTTTTCACAATTAATTGCTAAGTAATCATGATATTTTGTGCTATGTCTTCGTGTTCTGCTGTTTAGTTTTCTTCACATTCTGCTCCTACGCCATATTCTTCTACATCATCTTCATTGTCTGTTACGTATTTTTCACATTATCCTACATCATCCCTATAATCTTCTGCCCCTTCTTCATAATATTCAGCTATGTCTTCTTCATATTCGTCTTTTACGTCTTCTTTATATTCTGCTAAGTCATTTTCATATGCCGCTACGTAATTCCCAAATTCCGTTATATAAACTTTATACTCTCCCACGTCATATTCCTTTTTGCTTCTACGTCTTCATTTTCTTCTACATGTTCATATTTTGCTCTTTCTTCATTTCCTGCTACCTCTTCATATTCTACTGCTACGTCATGTTGTTAATCTCAAGTCTCGCTATTATTCTGCCGCTAAGGCTTGCTATTATTCTGCTGCTGCATCTTGTTTTTATTCTGCTACCACGTCTTGTTATTATTGTGCTGATAAGTCTTGTTATTAGTCTGCTGCTACTTCTTGTTCACATGGTGCAGGTACGTCTTGTTCATATTATGCTGCTATGACTTGTTCATACTCTGCTGCTACATCGTGTTCATATTTTGCTGCTGCTTCTTGTTTATGTTGTGTAGCCACATCTTCTTTATAATCATCTGCTATGTCAGCTCCATATATTTGTCCTAAATCTTCATTTTCTGCTGCTATGTCTTCAAAATTTGCTACGTCTTCTTCTTATTCTGCTACACACATCTACGTATATCGATAAATATCTTTCATATTCTTCTTGTATTTCTTCTTCGTATTCTTCAACTAAACCACCTTTATTATCTGCTACGTTTCCTTCCTATTCTGCTACGTTTTCATATCTACGTCGTCATATTTTTCACGTCTTCTTCATATTTTACAACTATTGAGTTTCCTAAATGTGCACAAGATTGAAACTCTGGCGCTAGTGTCTCTGGGGGCTACAGCGCAAGGTGCTTCGGCGAGCATAAGAATGGTGGGTATTACACGGAGTTGTCTAATCTTTGCACTTTGGTGTCCTTGTGGGTTTGTGCGGTTTGAATTGTTTTCACTAAACACAAATCGGCAATTGTTATTTGATTGTGCATCACCACCTTCCTTTTTTAGGAGTACCATTTCAAATTAGGTCACCATGTTCAGAATGGTCCCTTTTTCTTTCGAAAAAAACGAAACATCGCAATAAACGAAGCCACAAGTGTGATTACCTGCCAACAATTACCAAGACTAGGTTATTCTGCGCACAACCAATCATTCCTACAGTCGCTGGATGATTGCAGTGCAAGAGTCCCCTGTAGTAAATTTTAGGAAACTACGTATTTAGAAGGTCTTTTCATATTCTGGTCTGTCCTAAATTCTTTTTGTCTTTGAATTCTGCCGCACCGTCTACTTCATGCTCTGCTGCTACGTCTGCTTCATATTCTTCTGCTCTACGTTCTTTATAATCTGCTGTCTTCATATTCTTTTATGTATAGCTTCGCTGCAGTGGTCTAGTGGCTAAGGTACTCGGCTGCTGACCCGCTGGTAGTGGGATCGAATCCCACCTGTGACGGCTGCATTTCCGATGGAGGCGGAAATGTTGTAGGCCCGTGTGCTCAGACTACGGTACACGTTACAAAACCCCAAGTGGTCGAAATTTCTGAATCCCTCCACTACAGCATCTCTCATATTCATACGGTGGTTTGGCACGTGAAACCCCACATATCAATCAATTCTGTGTCTATGTCATCTTCATAGTCTACAGCTTAGCTATCTTTATACTCTATTTCTACATTTTCTTCAATTTTATCTTCTGCCACGTCTTCATTTTCTCCTGCTACATCATCCTTATATAGTGCTACAACAACTTTAGCTACTGTTACGTTTTTTATAGTTTTCTGCTCCTTCTTCGAATTCTTCTGCTTATCTTTTTTATATTCTGCTAATTCGTATTCCTGTTTTGCTATGACTTCTTCGTAGTCTTCAGTTACGTTTTTTTGTTATCTGTAACATATTCTACATATTCTGGAACGTATTTTCATCTTCGACTATAAAATCTTCGTTATGTACTACAAAACCGCATGTCTAACTGCAAAAAATGTTTTGTTAGGAACAAGAAGCAGTGATGTTTGGTTTGTTCCGAGGTTCCGCAATAGTTACAAATCTCAAACATTGCAATACAATTTACCAATGATTCTCAATAAATACAGTCATGTAAACAGTTTCTCATTAAAAGAACTACGATCCTTTTTTGTAAATAAAGGCTAACTTTCTCACGTTGTAAAATGTGCTGTCTGTACGACAGTACAATTTCATTTTTCTTTCAGTGTGTGCATCCATGCTGTACCGAATAGGTTATATGATATAGTTCAGTCTGTATAATTTTGTTTGTCTGATATGTGATGTACATTGTATGATGCAGCACATACACAAGGAGCAAATTTGTATGCATCTTCCCTGATATTTTCATTATTTATTTATTTTTATTATTTTATTTTTTGGCAATAATGATGTTATGGTTGCTGGATTTTTCTTTTGTTTTCTTTGTTTGTTTTTTTGCTCTCGTCCATGTAACCTTCTGTGCTTTGCTGGTATCAGGATGTTTCGTAGGAATGTATATATGTGTTTTTATTACACCGTATTTGGTATTGTTATGTTAGCGTAAGGTCTTTATTGTTACACACATCTTTGTCATTGTCCCACCTGCCTTGTATAGGGTTCACTGGCCTCGTCAAGCTGTCCATAAACAGCTTTTAGCCAGTGTACCTCTCCAGAACCTGTTTCTTTCTGGGAAAATAAAATGATTTGATTTTGATTTGATCAGTATCATATTTTGCTATGACTATTTCGTAATTTCAGCTATATTGTTTTCACATTCTTCAACATCTTCTACCTATTCTGCTACGTAAGCTTCATCTTCAACTATGTAAACTTCATATTCAGTTACGTAATGTTTAAAATAAAGTTCGTCATAATTTCCCCTTCTATGTCTCATTCATTTTTTTGTGTCACGTCTCCTTTAGTTTTTTTCTGCTACGTCATCTTCATATCGCGATACGTTTTTGATATTCTGCTAACCCAATATATATTCTGCTTCTACGTCTTCTTCATATTCTGCTATGTCTGCTTCATATTCGTCTGCTACGTCTTCGTCATACTCCACTATGCCTTTTTATAATCTACTGCTACCTCTTCTTCTCACTCTTCCTCGTCATCTTATATACTGTTGTGTCATCGTAATTATCTGCTACGTCTTCGTATATTCCGTTACCTAGCTTTTAATAGTACTCTGCTACGTCTTCTTCATAATATTGTCACTTGTTTTCTTCATATTTTTATGCTATGTCTCTTCATACTCAGGTACGCCATCTTCATATTTTTCTCTTGTGTTTTCTTCATATTATTCTGTTGTGTCTTGTCCAAATTCTGCTGCTCCATCTATGTCGTATACCCCTACACCTTCTTCATATTCTGCTACACAATCCTCATATCCTGCTATGGTATATTAAGTTACTTTGTGTTCTTGATATTCTTCAGCTATACCAATTCCATATTTTGCTGTGTTTTCCTCGTTTTCATCTTGAAATCATCATCAGTTTCTTCGGCTAGGTCATTTTATATTATTCAGCTAGGTCATTTTCATATTCTTCTGCTACATCTTCTTCATACTCTTCAGCTATGTCATCTCAATAATCTGGTAAATCATTTTAATTTCTTCTGGTATGTCATCTTTATTTTCTTCTGTTACTCTTCATTTTGTTCTGGTACGCATTCTTGATTCTATTCTGCTACATCACTTATATAGTTTGCTGCATCTTTATAATAATCTGGAACGTTTCTGTTAGGTCTGCTGGTAGGTCTTCTTTATTTTCTTCTGCAATGTCTTCTTTATTTCCTTCTACCACGTCCTTTACACCTTCTGCTACGTCTTCTTCACATTCTGCTGCTATGTTCTACATATTCAGCTTCTGCTTGTTCATCCTAATCTACTGCTACGTTTTCATATTCTGCTACAGCTTCGCATATTTCTCTTTCTTCACTTTGTGCTAGGTCTTCATGTTCTACTACATCTTCATATTCTCCCATGTTTTCTTCATATTCTTTTACTATGTCGTCTTTAATTTTATGGGCTACCTCTTCTTAATTTTCATCACCTATATCACCTTTTTACTTTTTTTCAGCAACATCAATTTTTCAGCAACATCAATTTCATAATCTGCAACACCTTCGACATATTCTGCAACGTAATTTTCAGCTTTGACTATATAATCTTCATTATCTGCTACATCATTTTCAGATTTTGCTATGCCTATTTCGTATTTTTAAGCAATGTCATTTTCATATTCTTCAAAACGTTCCAAGCTTGCTATGTGCTCTTCTTAACCTGTTGCTTCGTCTTCATGTTCTGCTACATCTTCATAATCTCTGATTTCTTCATTTTCTCCTAACTCTTCATTTTCTGCCACGTTTCCTTTTTCTGCCACGTCTTCATCTTCTACCACGTCTTCATTTTCTGCTACGTCTTCATATTCTGCTGCTACGTTTTCTTCATACACGCCTGCTAGATCATCTTCATAATCTGCTGCTACGTCTTCTTCATATTCTGCTGCTACATCTTCTTCACTTTTATCTGCTAAGTATTCTTCATATTCGGCTGCTATGTCAGCTTCATATTCTAAAATGTCATTTTTCTTCTGCTTCTATATCTTCTCATTGTTCTTCTTCAACATTTTCTTTATATACTTCTGCTATGCCTTCTTCATAATCTGGTACTTTTCACATTCTTTTGCTACGTAATCATGATTTTTGTGCTATGTCCTCATATTTTGCTGTTTTGTCTTCTTCAAATTCTGCTCCTATGTCATATTCTGCTATGTCATCTTCATGTTCTGCTACGCCATCTTTATAGTCTGGTACATCATTTTCACATTCTCCTACATCATCCCTATATTCTGCTGCCCCTTCTTCAAATTATTCAGCTACGTCTTTTTCATATTCGTCACCTACGACTTGTTCATACGACGCTGAGTCATTTTTATATTCCGCTATGTAATCTCTATATTCCCTCATATAAACTTTATACTCTGCCACATCATCTTCGTTTTTGTTCTACGTCTACAAATTCTTCTACATGTTTATATTTTGCTCTTATTGCTGCTACCTCTTCATATTCTGCTACGTCTTCTTATTCTGCTGCAACGTCATCTTAATGATCTCATGTCTTGCTCTTATTCTGCTGCTAAGGCTTGTTATTATTCTCCTGCTACATTTTGTTGTTATACTAATACCACATCTTGTTATTAATGTGCTGCTAAGTCTTGTTATAAGTCTGCTCAAACGTCTTTTTCTCATTTTGCAGCTACATCTTGTTCAGATTATGCAGATATAACTTGTTCATACTCTACTGCCACACTTTTAAATATTTTAAATATTCTGGTGCGACTACTTGTTTATGTTGTGCAGCTCTATCTTCTTCATATTCTGCTGCTTTTTCTTGTTCATGTTGTGCAGCTACATCTTCTTCATATTCATCTGCTATATCAGCTTCATATATTTGTGCTAAATCTGCTGCTATGTCTTTATACTCTGCTACGTCTTCTTTATATTCTGCTACACACATCTACGTATTTTGCTAAATATTTTTATATTCTTCTTGTATGTCTTCTTCGTATTCTTCAACTACACTATCTTGATTATCTGCTACGTTTCCTTCGTGTTCTTCTACGTTTTCATATTTAGCTATGTCTTCATATTTTCCCACGTCTTGGTTTTATTTTACAACCATTGAGTTTCCTAAATGTGCACAAGATAGAACTCTGGCGCTAGTGTCTCGTGGGGCTACAATGCAAGGTGCTTCGGCGAGCATGGGAATGGTGGGTAATACTCAGATTTGTCTAATCTTTGCACTTCGGTCTCCATGTGTGTTTGTGCGGTTTGATATTCTTTTTCACTAAACACAAATCGGCAATTGTTCATTGATTGTGCATCACCACCTTCCTTTTTTAAGAGTACCATTTCAAATTAGGTCACCATGTTCAGAATGGTTCCTTTTTCTTTCGAAAAAAACGAAACATCACAATAAACGAAGCCACAAGTGTGATTACCTGCCAACAATTACCAAGACTAGGTTATTCTGCGCACAACCAATCATTCCTACAGTCGCTGGATGATTGCAGTGCAAGAGTCCCCTGTAGTAAATTTTAGGAAACTACGTATTTAGAAGGTCTTTTCATATTCTGGTCTGTCCTAAATTCTTTTTGTCTTTAAATTCTGCCGCACCGTCTACTTCATGCTCTGCTGCTACGTCTGCTTCATATTCTTCTGCTCTACGTTCTTTATAATCTGCTGTCTTCATATTCTTTTATGTATAGCTTCGCTGCAGTGGTCTAGTGGCTAAGGTATTCGGCTGCTGACCCGCTGGTAGTGGGATTGAATCCCACCTGTGACGGCTGCATTTCCGATGGAGGCGGAAATGTTGTAGGCCCGTGTGCTCAGATTTCGGTGCACGTTACAAAACCCCAAGTGGTCGAAATTTCTGAATCCCTCCACTACAGCATCTCTCATATTCATACGGTGGTTTGGCACGTAAAACCCCACATATCAATCAATTCTGTGTCTATGTCATCTTCATAGTCTACAGCTTAGCTATCTTTATACTCTATTTCTACGTTTTCTTCAATTTTATCTTCAACGTCATCTTCGCTTGCTTCTGCTACATCATCCTGATATAGTGCTAACATCCTCAGCTTTTGTTATGTTTTCTCTAGTTTTCTGCTTCTCTTCCTTATATTCTGCTAATTCACGTTCCTGTTTTGCTATGACATCTTCGCGTTTTTCAGCTACGTCAATTTTGTTATCTGCCGCATTTTCTGCATATTTGCATTTTACACTTCAAATTCGACTGTGTAATTTTTTATTGTCTACTACACCATTTTCATGCCTATCATGCATATTTTGCTATGCCTATTTCGTATTTTTCAGCTATGTCATTTTCATATTCTTCAACATATTCTACATATTCTGCTACGTAACCTTTATCTTCGACTATGTAAGCTTCAAAGTCAGCTACGTCAACTTTATAATAAGGTGCGTCTTCATTTTTTCCTTCTATGTCTTGTTCATTTTTCTGTCACTTCTTCTTTTGTTTCTTCTTCTACGTCTTCTTCATACCCTGCTACATTTTTCGTTATCTGCTACAACCTATTTATATTCTTTTTCTACGTCTGCTTTATTTTCATCAGCTACGTCTTCTTCATAATCTGCTATGCATTCCGAATATTTACTGCTACCTCTTCTTCACATTCTGCTTCGTCATCTTTATATACTACTGCGTCTTCTAATTTTCTGCTGCTTCTTCTTATATTCCGTTACCTCTTTTTAATAATCTTCTGCTGCATCTTCTTTATACTATTCTGTCTTGTCTTCTTCATATTTTCCCGCTATGCCTCTTCATACTCTGGTACGCCATCTTCATATACTTCTCCTGCATTTTTCTTCATAATATTTTGTTGTGTCTTGCCCACAATTCGCTCCTCCATGTGTATCATAGGCGCCTACGCCTTCTTCAAGTTCTACTATGTCCTCTCATATACTACTATGTCAGTTATATATTGCCTTCTTCATGTTTTTCAGCTCTGTCATCATCACATTCTGCTACATCTTCTTCGTTTTCAAATCATAAGTCATCGTTCTTTCTTCTCCTACTTCATTTGCTCATTAAAGAACCCCAAGTGGTCGAAATTTCTGCAGCCCTCCGCTACGGCGTCTCTCATAATCATATGGTGGTTTTGAGACTATAAACCCCACATACCAATCAATCAATCATTTTCATAATATTCAGCTAGGTTATTTCCATGTTCTGCTACGTCGTTTTCATAATCTTCAGCTACATCATCTTCCTAGTTTGCAACATCATCATCTTGTTCTTCTACACATCATCTTCATTTTCTTCCAGTACTCATTTTTTTCTGGTACGTTATCTTCATTTTATTCTGCTTTGTCTTCTAAATATCAAAATGCGTCTTCTTTACATTCTGCAACGTTTTCTTTCAAGTCTGCTGGTACGTCCCATTCTAATTTCTTCCGCTACGTCTTTTCATTTCCTTCTCCCATTTTTCTTCACATTCTGCTACGTATTCTTCACATTCGCCTGCTGTGTTCAGCATATTCAGCTGCTGCGTGTTCATCCTAATCTCCTGCTTCGTTTTCATGTTCTGCTACATCTTGATGTTCTGCTCTTTCTTCACCTTCTGCTATGTCTTCAAGTTTTACTACGTGTTCTTGATATTCTCCCATGTGTACTTCATATTCGCCCACTATGTCGTCTTCAATTTCATCAGCTGCCTCTTCTTTATTTTCATCTTCTACGTCAGCTACATATTCAGCTGCTACCTTGTCTTCATATTCTACATTGTCTTTTTCTTCTAGGTTCACGTCTAGGTATTACTCTGCTGCTACATCTCCTCATTATTTAGCTGCTATGTTTTCTCCTTAAACTTCTGCTACATCTTCAAATTCATCTGCTACGTCACCTTCATACATTTCTGCTATGTATTCATGTTATGCAGATATGTCTTCTTCATATTCGTCTGTTACGTCTTGATATTCTGCCATGTCAATTCTAAAGTCTCTCCCATAAACCTCATCTTCTGCTATGCCATCTTCACATTGTGCTACGTCATTCTTACATTCCGCTACGTCTTCTTCATAATTTACAGCTACGTCTTCTTCATATTCTGCTAAGTCATCTTCATAATTTGCTATGTCGTCTTTGTATTCCTCAGCTAAGTCCTTTTTATATTCTGCAATATCTTCTTCACATTCCACTATGTAATCATATTCTGCAAGAACTTCATACTTTGTTAGGTCTAATTCTGCTGTTAGGTCTCCATTTTCTTCTTTGCCGTCATTATGTTCTGCTACATGTTCATATTCTGCTCTTTCTTCATTTCCTTCTATCTTTTCATAATATGCTCTGTCTTCTTCATATTCTCCTGCCTTCTTCATATTCAGCTGCTATGCCATCTTCATATTCTGCAAAGTTTGGTAATACTCTGCTGCTTCGACTTGTTATTAGTCTGCTGCTAAGTCTTATTACTATACTTCTGCGACGTTCTCTTCATATTCTGCTGCTGTGTCCGAATATTATGCTGCTACGTATTTTTCTCCTAGCTGCGGTTCACAGATTGCTATGATCTTCATATTCTGCTATGTCTTCTTCATGTACTGCTAGGTCTACTTCAAGTCTATTGCTGTGTTCTTCATATTCAGCTGTGATGTTCTTCATACTCAGCTGCTACGTGCTTCCTTAATCTGTTGCTTTGTCATCATGTTCTGCTACATCTCATATTCTCCACTTTCTTCGTTTTTGGCTACCTCTTCATTTTCTGCCACCTCTTCACTTTCTGCTATGACTCCTTCATATTGTGCTACGTCATCTTCATATTCTTCTGCTATGTCTTCTTCATATTTGGCTGTTTTGTCGTCTTCATATTCTACAACGTCTTTTTTCTTCTGCTGCTACGTCTTGTTATTATTCTGCTTGTACATTTTCTTCATATACTTCTGCTTTGTCTTCTTCATATTCCACTACTTTTTCACATTATTTTGCTATGTAATCAAGACATTTCTTGATAAGTCTTCATATTCTGCTGTTTCGTCTTCTTCATACTACTCTGCTCCTAGATAATCTTCAAACTCTGTTACATCATCCTTACAATCTTTTACGTCATCCTTTTATTCTGCTTCATCTTCTTCATGTTCGTCTCCTACAACTTCTTCATATTTTGCTATCTCTTCTTTGTATTCTTGAGCTATGCCATTGTTAAATTTTGTGACGTCTTCCTCAGATCCCGCTACGTATTTTTCATATTCCGCTATGTAATCCTTATATTACACTACATAAACTTCATATTCTGCTATATGAATTTCATTGCCTTGTGCTACATCTTCATGTTCTGCTACATGTTCATATTTTGCTCTTCATTTCCTGTTACCTCTTCATATTCTGCTACATCTTCGTATTCTGCTCCTACACCATGTTGACATTTTCATGTCTTGCTCTTATTCAGCTGATAAGGCTTTTTATTATTCCACTGCTACATCTTGTTGTTATTCTGCTGCTAAGTCCTGTTATTATTCTGCTGCTACATCTTGATCCCCATGCGCAGTTACGTGTTGTTCATTGATGCTGGTAGGTTTTGTTCATACTCTGCTACTATTTATTTTTCATATTATTTTGCTTCGTTTTGTTCAAATTATGCAGCTACATCTTTTTCATATTCATCTGCTATGTCAGCTTTATATATTTGTGCTAAATATTCATATTCTGCTACCATGTCTTCTTATTCTGCTATTTGATCTTCATATTCTGCTACAGCATCAACATATTCTGCTAAATCTTACTCATAGTCTCCCTCTATATCTTTTTTATATACCACTACTATGCCATCTTTATTATCTGCTACGTTTCCTTCGTGTTCTGCTACATTTTCAGATTTTGTTATATCTTTATTTTTTCCTACGTCTTCTACATATTTTACAACCATAGATTTTCCTAATTGTGCACTAGATAGAACTCTGGCGCTAGTGTCTCGTGGGGCTACAATGCAAGGGGCTTCGGCGAGCATGGGAATGGTGGGTAATACACGGAGTTGTCTAATTTTTGCACTTCGGTGTCCATGTGCTTTTGTGTGGTTTGACATTCCCTTTCATTAAACACAAATCGGCAATTGTTCATAGAATGTGCATCACCAGCTTCCTTTTTTAGGAGTACCATTTCAAGTTGGGTCACAAAGTTGGGAACGGTTCGCTCTTTCCTTCAAAAACTTGAAACATCGCAATTAACGGAGCCGCAAGTATGATTCACCGCAAACAATTACGAAGGCTAGGTTAGTCTGTGTACTACAGAACATTTCCATAGTCGCTGAATGATTGCAGCACCATAGTCCTCTCTGGGTAATTTCAGGAAACTGTGTTTCTACAACGTCTTGTTCATATTTTGCTCCGTCATCAAATTATGTTTCGTCTTTAAATTCTTCCGCTTCGCCTTCTTTATGCTCTGCTTTTACGCCTTCATGTTATTCTGCTGCGTCTTCTTTATTGTCTGCTAAGTCTTCATGTTCTTCTATGCCACCTTCGTATTCCACAGCTTTGTAATATTCATATTTTTACCTATCTCTTCTTCATTTTTATCTGCTATGGGTCCTTCATTTTCCTCTGCTGTGTCATCTTCATTTTTATACTACATCTTTTTTGTGTTCTTCTATGACATCTTTATATCCTGTTATGTTTTGATGAAAGTCTCCTGCATCTTCTTCAAACTCTTTTGCTTCGTTTTCTTTGGGTTCTTCTGGTTCATTTTCATATATTGCTATGCCTTCCTCGTATTCTTCGGCTACGTCATTTTCATATTCTGCAACATCTTTGACATATTCTGCAACCTTATTTTCATCTTTGACTATGCAATCTTCATTATCTACTACATAATTTTTAGATTTTGCAATGCCTATTTTGTATTTTTAAGCTATGTCATTTTCATATTCTTCAACATGTTCTACAACTGCTATGTGCTCTTCTTAATTTGTTTCTTCGTCTTCATGTTCTGCTACATCTTCATAATATCTACTTTTTTCATTTTATCCAAGCTCCTCATATTCTACCACCTCTTCATTTTCTGCTACGTCTTCATATTCTGCTGCTAAATCATCTTAAGAATCTCACTTCTTGCTATTATTCTGCTGCTAAGGCTTGTTATTATTGTGCTGCTACATTTTCTTATTATTCTACTGCCACGTCTTGTTATAGTTGTGCTGCTAAATCTTCCTATTAGTCTGCTGCTACGTCTTGTTCATATTCTGATCCTACCTCTTATTCATATTGTGCAGCTACATCTTCTTCATATGCATCTGCTATATTAGCTCCATATATTGTGTTAAATCTTAGAGTTCTGGTGCGATGTCTTTATACTTTGCTACGTCTGCTTCATATTCTGCTACACACATCTCCGTATTTTGCTAAATCTTCTTCATATTCTTTTTGTATGTAATTTCGTATTCTTTAAGAAACCACCTTTATTATCTGCTGTGTTTCCTTCGTGTTCTGCTACTTTTTCACATTTTGCTACGTCTTCAGTTTCGCCTACATCTTTTTCATAATTTACAACCATTGATTTTCCTAAATGTACACTAGATAGAACTCTGGTGCTAGTGTCTATGAGAGCCACAACGCATGGTGCTTCAGCGAGCATGGGAATGGTGGGTAGTACGTAGATTTGTCTAATCTTTGCACTTCTGGCTCCGTGTGAGTTTGTGTACCTTGGAGATGCTTTCTCACTAAAAAAAATCGACAAGTGTTCATTGATTGCTCTTCACCACTTTCATCTTTCAGGAGTGCCATTTAAAATTGGGTCACAAAGTGCAGATCCGTTCGCTCTTTCGAAGAGAATGAAACATCGCAATAAACAGAACCACAAGTGTGATTTCCCGCCAATAATTACAAAGGCAAGGTGAATCTGTTTACTGCCGATCAGTTCCATGGTCGCTGAAGGATCACAGCGCGAGAGTTTCCTGTGGTTAATTTTTAATAACAATGTATCTAAAGTCTTCATCATATTCTGCTCCATCTTCAAACTATGTTCGTCTTTAAATTCTTTTTTTTCGTCTTCTTCATGCTCTGCTACTTCGCCTTCATGTTCTTCTGCTGCATCTTCTTCGTGTTCTTCTGCAATGTGTTCATCATAGTCTGCTAAGTCTTCATATTCTTTTATGTCTTATTCATAATATACAGCTTTGTTATCTTTATTTTTTCTGTCTTCATTTTCATATGCTACGTCTTCCTCATTTTTGTCTACATCATCTTTGTATTCTGCTACGGCATCCTTATGTTCTGTGACGTTTTCCTTAAAGTCTTCTGCATCATTTTAATGTTCTTTTGTGTCATTTTCTTCATATTCTGCTGATTCATTGTCACATTTTGCTAAGTCTTTTTCGTATTCTTCAGCTACATCATTTTCATATTTTTCAACATCTTCTACATATTCCGATACATAACTTTCATCTTTGACGATGTAAACTTTAAATTCAGCTATGTCATGTTGATAATCGGGTGCGTCTTCAATTTTTTCTCCTATGTCTTGTTCATTTTTTTCTGTCACGTCTTCTTTAGTTTCTTCTGCTACGTCATCTTGATATCCTGCTACAATTTTGATATTTTGCTACACACGTTTTATAATCTTTTTCCACGTCTTCTTCATATCTATCTGCTAGTTCTGATTCATATTCGTCTTCTACGTCTTCTTCATTCTCTGTTATGTCTTGTTATTATTCTTCTGCTATCTCTTCTTCACCTTCAGCTACGTCATCTTTATATACTACTGCGTCTCTTAATTTTTTCTACATCTTCTTATACTCCATTACCTCTTTTTATAATCTTCTATTCTGTCTACTTCACATTATCATGTCTTGTCTTCTTCATATTTTTCGGCCGTGTCTCTTCATACTCTGTTACGTCATCTTCAAATTTTTCTCCTGCGTTTTCTTCATGATATTCTCTTGCGCCTTGTCCAAATTCTACTCTTCCATATATATCCTAAACTCTTACGTCTTCTTCATATCTACTGCATCATCATTATATTCTGAGATGCCAATTTTATATTGTCTTCTTCATATTTTTCAGCTATGTCATCATCACATTCTGCTATGCCTTCATTTTCATATCATAAGTCATCGACACTTTATTCTCCTCCGTGATTTTCAAATTATTCAGCTTGGTCCTTCTTATAGTATTCTGCTATATTTTCTTCATATTCCTAAGCTACGTCATCCCAATATTCTGCTACATCTTCTTTTTTTTTCTATACGTCATCTTGTATTTCTTCTCGTACTCTTCTTTTTCTTCTGGCGCGTAATGTTCTTTTTATTCTGCTACATCATCTAAATATATACTGCGTCTTCTTTATAATCTGCAATGCTTTCTTTCAACTCTGCTGGTACTTCTTATTCATTTTCTTCCGCTACGTCTTCGTTATTTCATTCTCCTACTTCCTCTTCACGTTCTGATATGTCTTCTTGACATTCTGCTGCTATGTTCTGCATGTTCATCTGCTGCGGGCTCATCCTAGTCTGCTGCTACGTTTTCATGTTCTGCTACATCTTCATATTCTCCTCTATCTTCACTTTCTGCTATGTCTTCAAGTTTTACTACGTCCTTTTCATACTCTTCCATCTCTTCTTGAAATTCTCCTACTATATCGTCTTCAAGCTCATGGGCTACTTCTTCATTTTCAACTGCTATATACCCTAATATCCGGCTGCAACATCGTCTTCATATTCCACAATGCCTTTTTCTTCTGGTGCTACAACTTCATATTACTCTGCTGCTAAGCCTTGTCATTATTTTGCTGCTTTGTTTTCTTCTTATAATTCTGCTACATCCTCATATTGAAATGATATGTAATTTTTATACATTTCTGCTGTGTCGCCATGTTATGCAGTGGTGTCTTCTTTATATTCGGCTGCTACATCTTCATATTGTGCTACATTATCCTTATACACTGCTACTTCATCCTTATATTCTGTTACGTCTTATTATTCTTCTACGTCTTCTTTATATTCTTTTTATTCATTTTATGATTGTATTTTACTACGTCATCTTCACATTCTTCAGCTATATCATTTTCATGTTCTGCAACGTCTTTTTCATATTCTGCTTCCACTACGTAATCTTCATTTCCTACTGTATGAACTTCATATTCTGCTTGGTCGAAGCTGCTGTTACGCCTGCTTCATTTTTTTCTTCTCAGTCTTTGTGTTCTGCTACATGTTAATATTCTGCTGCATGTTCATACGCTGCCCTTTCTTCACTTCCTCTACCTCTTCATAATATGCTACATCTTCTTCATATTCTGCAACCTTTTGTTATTATTCAGCGACTATGACTTGTCATTACTCTGCTGCTAAGTCTTGTTGCTATACTTCTGCTACGCCTTCTTCATATTCTGCTGCTGCGTAATATACCGCCTTGTCTTGTTCATATTCTGCGGCTACGTCTTTTCTTTCACTTCCTTCTCCTAGTTCTGCTTAATATTTTGCTACGTTCTTCAGGTTTTGCCACGTCTTCTTCATGTTCTGATATAAGTACTTTATATTCTGCGGCTAAGTTCTTTATACTCAGCTGCTACGTGCTGTTCATATTCAGCTGCTATGTCGTCTTCATATTCTACAATGTCTTTTTTCTTCTGCTGCTACGTCTTGTTATATTCTGCTGCTACGTTTTCTTCATATTTTAATTCTAAATCTCCTTCATATTCTGCTGCTTCATCTTGTTCATATTCTGCACCTATGTCATATTGTACTAATTCGTCCTCAATTTCGGCTACATTGTCTTCATAGTCTGTTACGTCATCCTCACATTCTGCTACGTCTTCTTCATATTCGTCTCCTATGTCTTCTGCATATTTGTCTCCTATGGCTTCTTCGTATTCTGCTAAGTCGTTTTCATATTTTTCTACATGTTTTCCGTATTCTTCAGCTATGTCATTTTAATATTTTGCGACATTTTCTTCATATTCCGCTACGTAACCTTCATATACTGCCACATAATCTTCATATTCTGCTACATCACTTCCATTTTCTTGTTCTAAATGTTCACGTTCTGCTACATCTGTATATTTTGCTGTTTCTTCATTTTCGGCTACGTCTTCTTCATATTGATTGATTGATATGTGGAATTTATTGTCCCAAAACCACCACATGTTTATGAGAGGCGCCATAGTTGAGGGCTCCGTAAATTTCGACCACCTGGGGTTCTTCACCTGCACCCAAATCTGAGCGCACGGGCCTATAACATTTCTGCTTCCATCGGAAATGCAGCCGCCACAGCCGGAATTCGAACCCGCGACCTGCGAGTCAGCAGCCGAGTACTTTAGCCATTAGACCACCGTGGCGGGGCGTCTTCTTCATATTTTGCTGCTACGTCATCTTCATAATTTCACGTCTTCTGCATATTCTGCTGTTATCGCTTGTTATCATTCTGCTGCTACGTCTTGTTCATATTGTGCTCTTATGTCTTAATCTTTTTGTGCTGCTACGTCTTGCTCTTATTGTGCAGCTACGTCTTGTTCATACTCTACTGATACTCCTACGTCTTGTTCTCATCCTGTTTCTACGTCTTATTCATATTGTGCTTTTACGTCTTCTTCATGTTCACCTGCTACATCCGCCTCATATTTTTGTGCTCAATCTTCATATTCTGCTCCTATGTCTTCATATTCTTCTACGTCATCTTCATATTCTACTATGTGATCTTCATGTTCTGCTACAGCATCAACATATTCTGCCAAATCTTCTTCATATTCTTCTTTTCTAACTTCTTCAAGTTCTACTACTAGGCCATCTTTATTATCTGCTAGTTGTCCTTCATGTTCTGCTACGTTTTCATATTTTGCTACGTCTTCATACTTTTCTACATCTTTTTCATAATTTACAACCGTAAAGTTTCCTAAACTTGCACTAGATGGAACTCTGTCACAAGTATCTTTGGGGGCTACAACGCACGGTTCTTCAGTGAGCTTGTGAAAGGTGGGTAGTACATGAATTTGTATAATCTTTGCACTTCTGGCTCCATGTGCGTTTGCGTGGCTTGAAGATGCTTTCGCAGTGAACACAAACCTGCAAAAGTTCATTGGTTGCGCTTCACCACCTTCATCTTTTAGGGGTACCAATTCAAATAGGGCACAAAGTTGAAAACGGTTCGTTCTTTTCTTTAAAAAACCGAATCATCGAAATAAACGAAGCTACAAGTGTGATTCGCCGCCAACAAATACGAAGACTAGGTAAATTTCTGTACTACCTAATATTCCAACTATTGATGAATGATCGCAGCGCCAGAGTCCCCTCTAGGTAATTTTACGAAACTATGTATACACAAAGTCTGCTTCATACTCTTTTCCTACTTCAAATTCCGTTCCGTCTTTGAAGACTTCTGATTCGTCTTCTTCATGCTCTACTACAACGCCTTTACGTTCGTCTGCTATGTCTTCTTCGTGTTTTTCTGCTACGTGTTCTTCATAGTCTGTTACGTCTTCATATTCTTCTTCATACTGCCACAGTTTGACCTTCTCAGAAGACGCGTGCAACAATTTGCGTTCTAAAAGCCGCTACACAACTAACAAGAAAGCCGCCCATGAAACGCCGTCCTGCACACGCCACGATTCTACGCCACGGGACCGGCACGAGACTGGAGGTGAACAGGAAGAAATCAATGAAGTTGTAGACAGCGAACAAGGGACATTTTGGCTGACCAATTAGTTATGCGTTTACGGGCGCATGTTCCTCAGAAATAAATAGTTTGTATAGTGCCAGGTGCTATATTTATTGGTAACATTCTGGTCCAGGTGCTGGGTAGGATTCCAAGCCCACCACAGGCAAGGGAGAGAAGCCCAGATCTGAGAAGATTGGAGCCAGCAGAATGAACACCTGTGCACCAACGCATGAGTCGCCGACTGCGTTGTGAGCGGCCAGAGTTTGGCCCCCTAATATTGTCACGTGCTTGCTCAAGAAAGGCAATGGCAGTTGTGCATGTGCCACGGAGGACTACGAAATGGACGAAAAAGAAGAACTCGCTTGCGCGTTCTAATTAAAAAGATCGACCTGCTTCAGGTGTCTCAATCTCTGCGGCAAGACCTCTGTTTTGACGTCGTGACACTGGTGGAGGTGCTGGAGCCTACAACCGGATGCAGGACAGTCTTGCTCGGACCCATTCACCTAGTCCAGAGACCCAGCCCCTCGTCACGACTCTGGTGCACCGATTCAGTCGGCGCCTACTAGGCCTAAGTGCGGAGTCCACACCTGTTCCACCTCTAACCAGCATGGCAGCTCCTATCACATCCAAGGCTACCCTTCCATTGCAGACCACTCTTCCCTCGCAGGTGACTCATGAACATCCTCGCGTTCCTGAAGTTTTCCGTGAGGAAGAGTACGAGGATGTCGAGGACTGGCTCGAACAATTTGAACGGGTCACTGTATCTAACCACTGGAACGAACAGCACAAGCTTGACCGTGCATATTTCGCCCTGGAAGATAGCGCTCGCACGCGGTACGAGAACCACGAGGCTACTTTCCAATCTTGGGAAGATTTCCGTCGAAAGCTCCTCGCCACATTTTCGAACACGGACTGACGGGATCGCGCACGTGCCATGATGAAGCAACTTCTGGTCATGTAGGCTACACCCAAACATTGTGCTGACTACGATGCAAGTACTACTGGCCAAAGTTACCTGCTGCTGTGAACCATCATGTGCGAACTTGCACCGACTGCCAAAAACGCAAATCGCCTCCCAGCAAGCCAGCCGGTCTTTTACATCCAGTCGAAGCACCAGAAAAGCCGTTCACCCAGATTGGAATGGATTTCCTGGGTCTCTCTCCAACTTCCACAACAGGGAACAGATGGATTATTGTGGTCACTGATTACCTGTCCCGTTATGCTGAGACTAAAGCTATGCCTCACGGCAGACCAGCAGAAGCCGCTCAGTTCTTTATCAAAAGCATCGTCCTTCGGCATGGCGCTCCGACAACAGGGATCACAGACAGAGGACTTGTCTTCACCGCAGAGCTATTGGAGACGGTTCTCAGTTTCAGCGGTACAGCTCACCAGAGAACAACTGCATACCGCCCGCAGACAAACGCACTGACGGAGCGCCTCAATAGGACCCTCATAGACATGATCAGCATGTACGTTGACACGGAACAGAAAAAATGGGATCAGATATAGCCGTACGTAACCTTTGCTCATAACACCGCTCGACAAGAAACCAGTAGAATGACACCGTTCAGTCTGATTTATGGTCACGAAGACACGACAACATTGGGCGCCAAGTTGCCGCATGCCCCGCCATGGTGGTCTAGTGGCTAAGGTACTCGGCTGCTGACCTGCAGCTCGCGGGTTCCAATCCTGGCTGTGGCGGCTGCATTTACCATGAAGGCGGAAATGTTGTAGGCCCGTGTACTCAGATTTGGGTACAGGTAAAGAACCCCAGGTAGTCAAAATCTCCGGAGCCCTCCACTACGGCGTCTCTCATAATCATATGATTGTTTTGGGGCGTTAAATCTCACAAATCAATCAATCATGTTGCCGCATGAGTGTAACGACATCCGTGTAGACGCCGAAGAAGTCACTCAGCGCGCCGAAGAAGCCAGACAGCTCACGCGCGTGTGCATCTGTCATCAGCAGCATCAAGATGCACAAAGCTACGACACCCGACACTAGTTTATTAGCTACACACTAGGCGACAAAGTGTGGGTCTGGATTCCGTAACGTCGACGTGGGCTGTCTGAGAAACTTCTAAAACGGTACTTTGGTCAATACAGCGTCACGCGACGCTTGAACGACGTGAAATACGAAGTTGTTCCCGACACTGATTGTAGTTCTAAGCGCTAAGCATTTGCCCGAAGTCGTGCACGTCGTGCGTATGAAACCGTATTTATCGAGTTACCGGTTACCATTTTCGTATGACCACTTCATACGACTGGTAAAGCACCTAAGTTGCGCATCGGGACGATGCATCTTTCTGAGGGAGGAAAATGTCGCGTGCTTGCTCAAGAAAGACGATGGCGGTTGTGCATGTGCCACGAAGGACTACGAAATCGACGAAAAAGAAAAACTCGCTTGCGCGTTCCAATTAAAAAGATCAATCTGCTTCTGGTGTCTCAATCTCTGCGGCAAGACCTCTGTTTTGACGTCGTGACAATATATCCAGCAAGACCTGTTCAGACCTCAAGCGCAAGCGTCACTGCGATGACCACCCAGCCAATGCAATCTCCATCTCACCTCATCGTGGATTCACCACGTACACCAAAGGTCTTCCATGGTGACACCTTTGAAGATGCCGAGGACTGGCTGAAAAGTTTCTTGTGCGTTGCACGTTTGCATGGCTGGGACGAAGCCCGGAAACATCGTTACAATTACGTAGCCCTGCAAGATTCGGCACGGACGTGGTTCGAGAACCACGAAGCGTCCTTGCTGTCGTGGGACGACTTCCGACGAGAGCTAATTGCAACCTATCTAAACATAGACCGCAAAGAAGCTGCTCTTCAGGCGAGTAACCAACGGAATAACGAGAGCGTGGCTATGTACATAAAAGACAGGTCACGGCTTTTCCGCCGAGCTGATCAAACATGGCAGAAGAGAAGAAGTTGCGGCACCTAATGCGCGGATTAAAAGAAGAGATTTTTGCAGGCCTGGTGTGTAATCAACAGTGAACTGTGGCGGAGTTCCGGTCCAAGGCAACAACTATTGAAAATACACTACAGCAACGTGCGCGACTGTACAACAGAGACGTCAGCGTCTCTTCTGTTAGGGCGGAATCAACAACCCTCCCCACCAACGTTGACGTCCTCCGGGAAATGGTGAGGCCTATCGTTAGTGAGGAGCTCCAGAAACTGCAACTCACCCAAAGTCCTAGAGCGATGCCCTCAATTGCGGACATTGTACGTGAAGAAGTGCAGCAAGCAATTCTTCAACCAGAGCTTTAGGTGCTCCTCAGAACGCAACTAGAACTTCAGCTACAGCTGTCGTACACACAAGTCGTACGGCAAGACATTGGAAGCCCGAACTTTGCACAAGCTCTTGTTATGCCACCGACGTTTCCTTGAAGTACACCACCATTGATTCCCGCAGCGAGACCCCGTAAAAGTGACGTATGCCGCACTGCAGACCGGTGGCCCCTCTGCTACCACTTTGGGGAGGCAGGGCATCTTTATCGGACATGCCACTACCGTTGGGTCAGGCTACAAAGCTTCCCAATGAATGCACCCTTCTTTTGTATTAATGAGCGTCGTTACGAAATCGAAGAATTTTTATCTTCACGCTATGCCACTCCAAACACTAAGAGACATGTCGATTGCACCATTGTGTGATGGGTCGCCGAGTCCATGCCCACCATCTACTTTCCTGAGGCCTCGTTCACCAAGCCTGTGACGGGAAAACTAGAACCAGCGACCTGTGGAGGCAGGGCTGCTGATTTTCGAAAAACTGAAAACCATTCATTGTTTACCGGATCAGATGACGACACTGACACATTAAAGGTTGAGATGGAGAAGTGCAGTAATGGTGACGTGACATCCGAGCTAGAAGTCAGAATCGATGACGTCGAGACCATAGCGGTAATCTACACTGATGCAGATTACTCTGTAGTAAGAGTAATTACTCTGCATATACTCTGTAATGACCCTGTAATAACCCTGTAATACCTCTGTAATTACTCAGTAATTACTATGTTGATATGCAGAATACTCAACATGCTCGCAAAGAAGCTGAAGAACGTGCTCACTCATTGAACCGGACCGCAGATGCGCACCATCGGAGGGCACTTAGTCAGCCTCGTAGGATTGTGCGCAGCGATAGTGGGAATAAGATGCCATGTGTACGTCAGCAGTTTCTTGCTCTCCCCGAATGTTCCCGTGAGGCAATTCTGGGTATGGACTTCCTGCAAGCAAACAGTGCGATCATCGACTTGGAGAAATCCCAAGTTTCTTCCCTACAGAGAACGCTGTTGCCGTGTGTTATGCGGAGCAACCAATTGTTTCATCTTTTCGTATTGTGCATGAAGGTGTGACAGTGCCGCCACGTAGCAGCGTGACAGTTGCCGTGAAAAGCGATGTTTTTCGTGAATATGCCGGACTAGCCGAGGGAAATGTTGAACTGCTGCTCACAAAGGGGATACGCGCGGAGAGAGGTATAGCGAACCTGCGGAACGGATATACTGATGTGCTATTGACTAACTTTAACAACCAAGTACAGCCGGGAGCAGTACCTTGTTACCTGGAGCTTTCATCTCTGCAGAAAGACTAGATTGTGGAGTTGATCAAACGATTCGCAGAGCGTTTTTACTCTTCATCGAAAGTCCGACGTACTCCCGTAGCGAAGCACCGATTTTAATCGAAGGACATGTTAGACCAGTATGTCAGCATCCATACCGAGTAGCTCCGAAAAAAAGGGAGGCGATAAAGAAGCAAGTACCGAAGATGCTCAACGACGATGTCATACAGCCCTTCAAAAGCCCATGGGCATCGCCGGTTGTACTTGTGAAGAAAAATGTCAAGACCATGCGGTTCTGTGTTAACTACAGAAAACTCAACCTCGTCACGAAGCGGGACGTGTACCCACTCCCACGAGTCAACGATGCGCTAGAAAAACTGCGCAATGCGCACTTTTTTCCATCGTTGGACCTGAAGAGTGGGCACTGGTAAATAGAAGTCGATAAACAAGACCATGAGAAGACGGCGTTTGTGACACCCGACTGACTCTACGAGTTCAAATCCCATTTGGTTTGTGTTCTGCTTTTGCTACCTTTCAGAGACACTGTGCTCTCCGGCCTCAAATGGCAGTCATGCCTTGTCTATGTTGATGACGTCGTAAATTTTCCCCTACGTTCGAGCAGCACGTACAGAGATTGAGAATGGTACAGGACGCTATTCGCACGGCTGCACTTAAGATCAAACCCGAAAAGTGCCGCTTTGGATTCCGTGAGCATCGAGTTTTCGGGCACATTGTCAGTGCTAAAGGTGTCCGCTCCACCCAGACACAAATAAGACCACTGCGGTTAAAAATTTACCAAGGCCAAGATACAAAAAGGCTATGCGACGTTTCCTGGCACTTTGTGCATACTAAAGGCGCTTCGTTAAAAAATTCTCCAAGACTTGAGAACCACTGACATGGCAGCAAGAAGACGTCTTCTCTGAGTTACGATGGCGCTTGCAGTCGCCTTCCATATTCGCTCTTTTTGATGAAAATGCCAAACAGACATTCATCTGAACACCAGCAACGGTGGCCTCGGTGCTATTTTTGTTCAGTGACAGAACAGGTAAGAAAAAGTTATTGCTTACGCAAGCTACACTCTGTCGAAAGCCAGGTATATTTATTCGGCTACAGAAAAGGCATGTTTCGCAGTCATTTGGGTAATAAGTAAGTTCCGTTCATTTTTACGGTACACCATTCCGAGCCATCAGCGACCACCATTCGTTGTGTTTGCTTGCAAACCTCAAGGATCCTTCTCGAACACCTGCTAGATGGAGCCTGCATCTAGATGAATATGAAATCACCGTAGTCTACAAGTCTGGCCACAACCACAATGACGCGGATTGCTTTTCACGAGATCCAGTCCAGATCTCAGCTCCTGACCACGAACAAGGTTCCGCATTTCTTGGAGCTGTGAATGTGTCGGAGATGGCTCATGATCAGTGAATGGAACCAGAATTACTTCTGCTCAATCAATACTTAGAGGGGCAGCAAGTCGAAATACCGCGAGTTTTCGTCCGTGAACTACGTTCCTACGTCTTCTGTAACAACGTTCTCTACATGAGAAACAATGAACACCTAACCTAACCTAACCTAACCCAACCCAACCCAACCCAACCTAACCTAACCTAACCTAACCCAACCTAACCCAACCTAATCTAACCTAACCTAACCTAACCAAACCCAACCTAACCAAACCTAACCCCACCTAACCCAACCCAACCCAACCTAACCCAACCCAACCCAACCTAACCCAACCTAACCTAACCTAACCTAACCTAACCCACCCAACCCAACCCAATCTAACCTAACCTAACCTAAAAAGGGATACTAAGCTTTCTGGAATATAACGATAAGCTCACAATGGTAGCAAGAATATAACGTTCTCACAAAGTTATAAGCCGAAAAAGGTACGCATAGGACAAAAAACACATGCTCTCAAGTAAAAGGAGGGGGGGCAATGCGGTAAAAAAATTGAATAGCAACAAGAAAAAAGAGGTACCTTACTATGCGTAAAGTGAGGAAGCAATAAACTATATTTTATGAACACAAATTTTTCTGGTGCATAGATTTAGTCTAGCATGAGAGTTGTTCCAAAAATATTATCGAAAGCAGAATCGCATACAAGTGCACAACTGGTATGAGGAATTCAACGCGCAATGGCCATATTATGCCCGTGGCTTCCGTTTCTGGAAATAAATTCACAGTTTTTCTCCAAGGGCGAAGCATTGATTGTGATAGCAACAAATTTGAACCGATGGAAACGTGTAGCGCGCTGCTCACGCACAAATAACGTATGAAAAGAACACACACAAGACGAGAGCTAACTAACAACGTTTACAGTTCGACACATAGCACTGTTTAAAGAAAAATGATGCACGAAATGTAATCACAGGTAAATACATGAGCGTGAACTAACAAGTGTCTCATTTAACACTTCGCTGTGTTCGAAAAGCGCCCTCTTTTTGTAAATGGGGCCTGCCGAGCAAGCGAAGTAATCTTTGTACGCCTGGCAACTAAACACTATGATTGCTGTGAAACCCGAACACACGCTATTCTTACCCACCACAGGATAAGTGCGCGGATGAGGTCCCTTCCCTGTGCAGAGCGAAGCAAGTGTGGGGGCTGAGCCCGCAACGTGCTAGGCGCCGAGCATTATGCCGAGCGTGCTCATAGCACCATCTCGCTGATAGGGCTGAAAAGACGCCATTTCCTCCAAGATAGGAGCCGCCAGCGCTAAGTGAAAGGTATAAATAGCTTGCTGTTTGAAAGTTGCTGGAAGAAGTTAGCTCCTTCGAGACTCAGTTGCTTACACCGCCTGCTCATGAACTAAAGATCGGACGTTCGATTCCGCGCAACGGATTTTTTTCTGGGTTATTTTAAAAGCGAAGCATTTCTTAGCAAACTTTAGCGAGTTTGACCTTATCTATCTAATCTTATACCAATCTGTCTAGCCGCTTACGATGTTTATCTTTCGTGGCCGTTTGGAAAATAAGATCTGCACCAAAATTGGTGTGGCATATCATGACTGTAAAACAGGCAAAAGGGACTATAGTCATAGCATAAAAATTATCTCTTTTATGTCATCATTATTATGATTTACATGTCTTGGTGTTGCTGTCTCTTCGATGGTTTCGTTCACGTGGCATATCAAAAAACTGGTATGGTATGACACGACTGCATGGAGAACTTGAGTGACAAGCTCTTACGTGGAAATGATGATATGCGTGTCATGTAAAACCCTCACTACATGTCACGCTCATTATGCGGACGCGGTCGTTTCACCAGCTTCACATACACCAAACTTCGTATTACGCGAAGTAAATAGATGATGAAATTATGACTGGTGCGCACATGATAATCATTACATGCTTGTCATATAAGAGCATGATATGCCACGCTCATAATTTTCTCGCGGAAATTTCGCTATTTTCACATATACCACATTTGGTAATCCATGACATGATTGAAACATGAAGGTAAATGACTGGTGCAAACATAATATACACAATATGCGTGTCATGTAAGAACATGGCTGCATGTCCCGCGCATTGTGCTCTCACGGTTGTTTCGATAGCTTCATATATAATAAATTTGGTATCACGTGACGTAAATGTATATGAAGGTATATGACTGGTGCGTACATAAACATGATAATCATGACACGCGTGTCATGTAATAACATGACTACATGCCACGCTCATGATGTACTCGTGGTTGTTTCGCTAGCTTCATGTATATCATCATCATCATCATCAGCCTGACTAAGTCCACTGTAGGACAAAGGCTTTTGATGAAAAACAAGGCTTTTGATGAAAATACCAAACAGACATTCATCTGAACACCAGCAACGTTGGCCTCGGTGCTATTTTTGTTCAGTCGCAGAACGGGGAAGAAAATGTTATTGCTTACGCAAGTCACACTCTGTCGAAAGCCAGGTATTTTATTCGGCTACAGAAAAGTCATGTCCCGCACTCATGTGGGTAATAAGTAAGTTTCGTCCATTTTATACGGTACACATTCCGAGCCATCAGCAACCACCATTCGTTGTGTTTGCTTGCAAACCTCAAGGATCCCTCTCGAACACCTGCTAGATAGAGCCTGCGTCTAAATGAATATGACATCACCGTAGTCTACAAGTCTGGCCACAAGCACAATGACACAGATTGCTTTTCACGAGATCCAGTCCAGACCTCAGCTTCTGACCACGAACAAGGTTCCGCATTTCTTGGAGCTGTGAATGTGTCGGAGATGGCTCATGATCAGTGAATGGAACCAGAATTACTTCTGCTCAATTAATACTTAGAGGGACAGCAAGTCGAAATACCGCGAGTTTTCGTCCCTGAACTACGTTCCTACGTCTTCTGTATAAACGTTCTCTACATGAGAAACTTTGAACACCTAACCTAACCTAACCTAACCCAACCCAACCCAACCCAACCTAACCTAACCTAGCCTAACCTAACCTAACCTAACCTAACCCAACCTAACCCAACCTAACCTAACCTAACCTAACCTAACCTAATCTAACCCAACCTAACCCAACCTAACCCAACCTAACCCAACCTAACCTAACCTAACCAACCTAACCCAACCTAACCCAACCTAACCCAACCTAACCCTAACCTAACCTAACCCAACCTAACCCAACCTAACCCAACCTAACCTAACCCAACCTAACCCAACCTAACCCAACCTAACCTAACCTAACCTAACCTAACCCAACCTAACCTAACCTAACCCAACCCAACCCAACCCAACCTAACCTAACCTAACCTAAAACGTTATACTAAGCTTTCTGGAATATAACGATAAGCTCACAATGGTAGCAAGAATTGAACGTTCTCACAAAATTATAATCCGAAAGAGGTAGGCATAGGACAAAAAACACATGCTCTCAAGTAAAAGGAGGAGGGCAATGCGGTATAAAATTGAATAGCAACAAGAAAAAAGAGGTACCTTACTATGCGTAAAGTGAGGAAGCAATAAACTATATTTTATGAACACAAATTTTTCTGGTGCATAGATTTAGTCTAGCATGAGAGTTGTTCCAAAAATATTATCGAAAGCAGACTCGCATACAAGTGTACAACTGGTATGAGGAATTCAACACGCAATAGCCATATTATGCCCGTGGCTTCCGTTTCTGGAAATAAATTCACAGTTTTTCTCCAAGGGCGAAGCATTGAACCGATGGAAACGTGTAGCGCGCTGCTCACGCACAAATAACGTATGAAAAGAACACACACAAGACGAGAGCTAACTAACAACGTTTAGAGTTCGACGCATAGCACTGTTAAAAAGAATGATGCACAAAATGTAATCACAGGTAAACACATGAGCGTGAACTAACAAGTGTTCCATTTAAGACTTCGCTGTGTTCGAAAAGCGCCCTCTTTTCGTAAATGGGGCCTGCCGAGCAAGCGAAGTAATCTTTGTACGCCTGGCAACTAAACACTATGATTGCGGTGAAGCCCGAACACACGCCATTCTTACCCACCACAGGATAAGTGCGCGGATGAGGCTCCTTCTCTGTGCAGAGCGAAGCACGCGTGGGGGCTGAGCCTGCAACGTGCTAGGCGCCGAGCATTATGCCGAGCGTGCTCATAGCACCATCTCGCTTATAGGGCTGAAAAGACGCCATTTCCTCCAAGATAGGCGCTGCCAGCGCTAAGTGAAAGGTATAAATAACTTGCTGTTTGAAAGTTGATGGAAGACGTTAGCTCCTTCGAGACTCAGTTGCTTACACCGCCTGCTCATGAACTAAAGATCGGACGTTCGATTCCGCGCACCGGATTGTTTTCTGGGTTATTTTAAACGCGAAGCATTTCTTAGCAAACTTTAGCGAGTTGGACCTTATCTATCTAATCGTATACCAATCTGTCTAGCCGCTTACAATGTTTAGCTTTCTTGGCCGTTTGGAAAATGGGATCTGCACCAAAATTGGTGTGGAACATCATGACTGTATGGCAAGCAAAAGAGACTATACTCATAGCATAAAATTATCTTTTTTATGTCATTATTATGATTTACATGTCGTGGTTTTGCTGTCTCTGCGATGGTTTCGTTCACGTGGCATATAAAAAAAACTGGTATGCTATGACACGATTGCATGAAGAACTTGAGTGACAAGCTCTTACGTGGAAATGATGATATGCGTGTCATGTAAAACCCTCACTACATGTCACGCTCAAGATGCGGACGCGGTCGTTTCACCAGCTTCACATACACCAAACTTGGTATTACGCGAAGTAAATAGATGATGAAATTATGACTGGTGCGCACATGATTATCATTACATGCGTGTCATATAAGAGCATGACATGCCACGCTCATGATTTTCTCGCGGAAGTTTTGCTATTTTCACATATACCAAATTTGGTAATCCATGACATGAATGAAACATGAAGGTAAATGACTGGTGCAAACATAATATACACAATATGCGTGTCATGTAAGAACATGGCTGCATGTCACGCGCATTGTGCTCTCACGGTTGTTTCGATAGCTTCATATATAATAAATTTGGTATCACGTGACGTAAACGTATGATGAAGGTATATGACTGGTGCATACATAAACATGATAATCATGACACGCGTGTCATGTAATAACATGACTACATGCCACGTTAATGATGTACTCGTGGTTGTTTTGCTAGCTTCATGTATATCATCATCATCATCAGCCTGACTAAGTCCACTGCAGGACAAAGGCCTCTCCCGTGTTCCGCCAGTTAACCCGGTCCTGTGCTTGCTGCTGCCAATTTATACCCACAAACTTCTTAATCTCATCTGCCCACCTGACCTTTTGTCTCCCCCTAATCCGCTTGCCCTCTCTGAGAATCCGGTTAGTTACCCTTAACGACCAGCGGTTATCCTGTCTACGCGCTACATGCCCGGCCCATGTCCATTTCTTCTTCTTGATTTCAGCTATGATATTCTTAACCCCCGTTTGTTCCCTAATTCACTCTGCTCTCTTCTTGTCTCTTAAGGTTACACCTACCATTGGCTTTCCATTGCTCGCTGCGTCGTCCTCAATTTAAGCTGAACCCTCTTTGCAAGTCTCCAGGTTTCTGCTCCGTAGCCAAGTACCGGCAAGATACAGCTGTTATATACCTTCCTCTTGAGAAATAGTGGCAATCTACCTGTCATAATTTCAGAGTGCTTGCCAAAGGTGCTTCACCCCATTCTGATTCTTCTAGTTAATTCAATCTCGTGGTTCGGCTCCACGGTTATTGCCTTCCCTAAGTAGACATTAGTCTTCTACAACTTGAAGTGCACTATTACCTATCTCGAAGCGCTGCTCCTTTCCGAGGTTGTTGTATAATACTTTCGTTTTCTGCAGATCTATTTTAAGACCCACCTTTCTGCTCTCCTTGTCTAACTCCGTATTCATGAGTTACTCAGCAAGGCAATGTCATCGGCGAAACGCAGGTTAATAAGGCACTCTCCATTAACTCTTATCCCTAACTGTTCTCATTCTGTATATATATATTATAATGATGAACTGAGGCAACCAGAACTGCAACCAGACCAGGTAGGATCGTAGGCCTAGCCAGTGAAAGCAACCACAACGTCCGAGCCGAGCGTCTAGTGCTTAGCACTGCCGATGTGGTTGCCGAGCTTTGCATGACCCACTACTTCATTACATATTTTCCCCTCGCTGAAGACAGAGCCAAGTAGGTCTTCTAAGCTGTCGTAAGGACAAGTGGTTCGTGATTCGGTTTAAGACGATCCACGTGTATGATTTCGCGGCCTCGGCGACGCAGGTCCGCAGTGGCCGTGAGGGGGTTTGATGAGGTAGTTGACAGCGGAAGTTTGCTCTATGACGCGATAAGGTCCATGGTACCTGCTGACGAACTTTGCAGAGGTGCCAGGAGTCGCAGTGAGAGGCACCCACAGCAAAACAATAGAGTTCGGCGGAAACTGGTAGTGGGAGCGTCCATTAACGCGACGAAATTTCTGTAGCCCTTGTTCTTGTGTTTCAAGGGTGCGAGCTAATTGCCGACATTCTTCCGCATACCGAGTGGCTTCGGAAACGGGTGTGCCTTCGGATGAGTCGGGTCGGTAGGGGAGGATGGTGTCGATTGGAGATGATGGCACTCGACAATAGAGTAAGAGGAAGGGAGAAAAGCCCGTCGTCGCTTGAGGTGCCGTGTTGTAAGCGCACGTTACGTTGGGAAGGACAAGATCCCAGTTGGTGTGGTCAGAGGCGACATACACAAAAAGCATGTCATCAAGAGTGCGGTTGAAACGTTCGGTCAAGCCATTTGTGGGCGATATGCGGTAGTACAGTGGTGAATCACATAGCATTCAGCAAGAAGTTCTTGAATAACATCCGCGACAAAGACGCGGCCTCGGTGGCTCAAAACTTCACGGGGAACACCATGACCCAGAAGAAAACGTTGCAGCAGGAAAGACGCAACGTCACGTGCCGTAGCGGCTGGTAGAGGGGCCGTTTCTGCATATCTCAAGAGATGTTCGATCGCTACAATAATCAAGTGATTCCCAGCTGATGTATATAGCAGAGGACCATAAAGGTCTAATCCAACCCAGTTGAATGGTCGCACTGGGCACAGTAACGGCTGCATTGTTGCAGTAGGACGGCTCATATTATTCTTGCAATGTTCGCACTCTGCGCAAGATAGAATGTACTTTGAATCAATGTGTACATGTCGCGTCAATAAAACCGAAAACGTAACCTGGCGTAGGTTTTAATCAAACCGGCGTGTGCACACTGCGGATTGGTATGAAAATCAGCACATATGCTGGCACGAAGATGCCTGGGTATGATGAGTAGCCCTTGGCGATCGTCGGGTTGGTAGTTGCGGCGACAAAGTATTCCGTCACGGATGGCGAAGTGAGAGTCTTGTCGGTGTAGTGCTCGAGGTGGCGGGTGGGCAAGTGTTTCAGATAAGTAGTTTATCAAAGACGCAATCCACGAATCTTTGCGCTGCTCCGCAGCCATGTCGATGGGTCCTGATAGTGAAAGTAAGTTGTCTTGGATGCAGACACTCACAATATCAGTAGAAACAGGTTAACGTGATAGAGCATCGGCATCCCCATGCTTCTGGCCCCAGCGATAAATGACACGAATGTCGTACTCTTGGAGCCATAAACCACATCGTGCCAAGCGTCTGGAGAGATCTTTGAAAGAGGATAACGAGCAGAGCGCGTGGTGGTCGGTAACAACATCGAAAGGGCGGCTATACATATAAGGCCGAAGTTTTGTAATGGCTCAGATGATTGATAGGCATTATTTCTCAGTTACCGAATAATTTGCTTCTGTTCTTGTACGAATTCGGCTCACGTACGCAGCAAGATATTCTTGGTAACCAGGCTTTCGTTGGGCGAGTACAGCTCCAAGACCGACACCGCTAGCATACGTGTGGATTTCTGTGGGAGCGCTTGAATCGGAGTGACGCCGTATGGGTGGTGTTGTAAGCAGTTCAAGGAGCCTCGCAAAGGCACCGTCGCAGACTGGAGACCACGCAGATAGATTGTGGTCTCCCTGAGGTAGGTCTCTCAGAGGTGCCATGATCGGGGTGAAATCCCATACGAATCGGCGGAAGTATGAGCAAAGCCCAATGAAACTACGCAGCTCCTTGAGAGACGCGGGCCTCGGGAACTTGTGAACAGCACGTACCTTAGCGGGGTCAGGGAGAACACTATCCTTCGACACGACATATCCGAGAATGGTCAGCTTGCGTGCTCTAAAGTGACACTTCTTCAAGTTTAGTTGGAGGCCGGCTGCAGAGAGGCAGCGTAGAACCTGTTCCAAATGACGAAGGTGCTTGGGAAAATCGGGCGAGAATACCACTACATCATCTGAGTAGCATAAACACGTGTTTCATTTGAGACTTCGTAGAATAGTGTCCATCATGCGCTCAAATGTGGCCGGCGCATTGCATAGGCCAAATGGTATCACGTTAAATTGGTATAAGCTGTCTTGTGTAACAAAGGCAGTTTTTGGCCTATCATCAGGATTCATGGCACTTGCCAATACCCAGAGCGTAGATCAAGGGAAGAAAAGAACTCTGCGCCTTGTAAAGAGTCGAGGGCGTCATCGATCCGAGACAAAGGATAAACATACTTACGTGTTATTTTGTTTAGACGACAATGATCTACGCAAAAGCGTATCGTGCCATCCTTTAACTAAAACAACCGGTGACGGCCAAGGACTGTTTGGTTGTTGAACGACGCCGCGCTTTAGCATGTCACCTACTTGTTTATCAATGACACGGCGTTCAGTCGGCTAAGCTCGGTATGGTCGCTGCCGTAGTGGTGGGTGATTACCTGTGTCGATCTGGTGGCATACGGTAGATGTTCGACCTAAAGTAGCGCTGTGACCGTCAAAAGACGACCGAAACTTCTCAAGAAGGCTCAAAAGCTCACACCTATGTTGTGGGTTTAGGCCTTCGTCGATGACACTGTTGAAAATATCGGTAGTGGAAGGGTGATTCACTGAAATACGGGTTAGGGCGCTGACTTCCGATGATCCATCAGGAACGTCAAGTGTAGCGAAGATTTCGAATAATTCTATTGAGCCAATAGATTCACCCCGAAGCAGAGTAATCGTGAATGGGAACGAATTCGCCACAGGCACGTCGGTTGCACCCCCTTGAAGAGTAAGGAGAGCAGTTGGGAGCGATGATAGGTGGCGATGAACAAAAACAGCGGAAGGTGTGAAGAATGCGGTAGCGTCGACGACGGCGGATCAAGACACAGGTGCGAAGACAGTAGCACGCGGAGGGATCGGGGTGTCGTCACTAATGACCAGCTTCGCGTAGGAAGGGTGATCGGCCGTAGGTAGAGCATAAAGACGACTTCGGCGCGGGCGCAATCAATGACGGCTTGGTAATGGGAGAGAAAATCCCTACCTAAAATGATATCGTGAGAACAGTGCGGGAGTACTACGAACTGCACTGTGTAGGGAACTCCTTGAAATAGAAGTCTGGTAGTACACGCGGTCACAGGCTGCACAGGCTGTGCAGTGTCAGTATGAAGACACGAACTCCAGTAAGGCGTTGTCACTTTTCGAATTGATCGGCAAACTTTTTCGGTGATGACAAAAATGACGGCACCAGTATCAATAAGCATAAATATTGGCACACCTTCAAGAATGGCAATAATTATATTCGGCGGCGAACAAAGAGGGCTTGTGCTTTGCGACGAGGACGCAGTTCTTGCCTCGGTAACTGCGTCATTTAGTTTTCCACGTCGATTGAAGGGTAGCGTCGGCACACTGGGGAGCGCGAGTGACGACGTGGAGAAGGAGATCGGCAATCAGAAGCTGGTTGGTGGCTTGGTCGAGGAGGGTGCAATTCGGGGTCTGGAATGTAGGGAGCGTACGTGTGGTCCTACTCATATGGACGTGAGTTTTCACGTGCGTGGAGTGGGCGGCGGCGGCACAGACGTGCGACGTGTCCGGGTAGACCACACAAAAAGCAGGTCAGTTGGTTGTCGGCAGTGCGCCATGGATTAGGGACTCGGCGGACTAGAGGTCATGGCGGTTGGGTGGTATAAAAAGGAGCAAGCAGTGGAGGCGGCACTCGGAACGTCTGTGTCGAGGTCGTGCTGGTGCTTCGGCGTACGTCAATGGTGCATTGACTGATGGCACCAGCTGCGGAGGAAGGCCCCCAGACACTTGGTCTTGCATAATAGTCCGTAGTGTACGGCTAAGCAGCGCACTGCACTTCGGTAGGCCAGAGATGAGCGATAGCTGGCGGGCAACTTCTTCGCGCACAAAATCTTTGATCTGCGAAAGGAGGACGGTATCTTGCGAGGGAGTTAAGGCGGACGTCGATTCTTGTTGTGGGACAGCACGGTGGGTGATGATAAGTTGCCGGCGAAGCTCATCATAGCTTTGGTAGAGTGCGGTAACTTGGGCGACAGAAGCAGGCCTTTTTGAAATCAGCATCTGAAATCGCCAGTACCGCTGATTATGGGAGGGTCCCGCTGACGGACCGCACTGGAGCACACAATGGCCTGGGGAGCCATAGGTGGAGGGCTTGTGGCAGATGTAGTGCCCACGATGGCAGGTCGAGTCCGGCTTCATAACTCCAGAATTTAGAGGAGACCCAGCACCTCCACCAAATATAATAAAGAACTGGGGCATCCAGAACTATTATGTCAGACCAGGTAGGATCGTAGGCCTAGCCAGCAAAAGCAGCCACAACCTCCGAGCCAGCCGAGCGTCTTGTGCTTAGCACTGCCGATGTGATTGCCGAGCTTTGCATGACCCACTACTTATTCTCATTATCCATTACAATATATATATATATATATATATATATATATTGTAGGCATTCATTAAGCACATCTACTATTTTTACACATATTCATCATCATGAGTGGTCATCTTGATCTGCTGTGGGGACTAGGCTTGCCTGAGTTCTGTACCTTGGATGTTGTCGCTTCATCGTGTCTTCTGAGCCTAATAAAGGTTGCATTCACCGTTACATCACAAGTGGTGGAGTGTGCTCTATGATCTTCCGTCCTCTCCCAGCCCGCTCTGCCTCCAGGAGCTCCGCTCATTTCGTCGTTTGTGCCAGGTGTCCGGTAACATGCCTCAAGACGAGCCATCCGGCACTTCTGCGTCTACCTCCACGGCCCCGGCTACCACGGCCTATGCATAGTGGATTATCACGGCGCACCAGCGTGAGCGGCTCACGTTCGCCGGACTTCGAGGTGAAGATGAGAAGAATTGGTTGGACCAGTTCAATCGAGCAAGTTCCACAAACCACTAGGATGATCCTACCAAGCTTCGCCGTGTTTCTTTCTATCTGAAAGGCGTAGCGAAAACATGGCTTTTCAATCATGAAACGGACATCACGGACTGCACACGTTTAAAGCAACAGCTTCGCCAAATTTTGAGCACCCCGGTGGTTCGTTCAGCTCTCGTGAAGAAGACACTGTATGCTCGCAAGCAACGATGCGGTGAGTCTTACACATCGTACATGGAGGATGTGCTTGCTGTCTGTCACCATTTCAGCACGTCCATGTCGGAATCAGAAAGAGTTCGTCATCTATTAAAAGGGATCGGCACGGTCGCGTTCAATGCCTTGATCATACAAAACCCGACCACAGTCGCTGACGTTCTTGCCACGTGCCAACGCCTAGAGGAACTTGAGTCCCAACGGTTACAGCCGGACAGCGCTGAAAACACCACCACGACTGATATCTCATTGCGTGCCATGATCAGGGCGATTATACGGGAAGAGCTTGTAGTGCACGATCATCATCATCATTTCTCAATGAACGCGCCGCGCCTCTCGTGCAGCTGATGCTAGCTCGAGCTGCGCGTGGATTAGAACAAGCTAGCGCACTTGGTGTGTTGAACGTGGAAAGCGACGCGGCTCCGCTTCAGGCGTGCAATAAAGTGGCGAGATAACGACACGACCACGTTGGCCGCTGTCCCGTCTTCCTCTCTCGCTACATTGGTGACCCAGAGAACACGCCCTTCGCCGAGCGGCCCGCTACCATGTTCCCGCAACTCTGCCCGCCAGTGCCGCCGTTCCAATCGACCTACCCCAAGGTATGGTTCATGCAGCTCGATGCCGTTCTTGCGTTGAATGGCGTCACAGACCAGCCGCTGATGCACGCCATTCTTCATGACACCCTTCCGGTAGAGTTGCGTCATCTCGCTGGCATTTCAAGCACCAGCCCGCAGCCTTACGATGCCCTCTGCACTGCGGTGCTCGCCCGCAACGGCCTCATGTACCGACCGCTTCCAGGGACCCGCGACTTTGGGGCTGTCACTGCGTCGCAACGTGTGCTAGCAACCGTGGCCCCACCAGACTCCATGACGACCACTTTGCCGCCCGCCTCGGAGCCTGGTACAGCTGACATTTCGCCCGTTATTGACTTCCCGACCTCGAAGCTTTCGCCTTCAAAAACGTCCGATAAACGAGACTTAACCTCTCGTCTGGCCACTAGCCACGCGTGTCCTGCGCCCGACTGCCCATCCGCCGAGGCCGACATTTCGGCTAAATGCAACCAGTCAGCCACGAGGTTTGTGTTTTCATCGTCTTCGGCCGATGACACAGCAGGCATGCTTACCACCGGCTCGTCTCGGCCGACCTCCATGGCTCACAACACGGCTGACACGTCAGGTTCTACGACCGCAACATCAACGAATGCCCTGGTGTCTACCACGACTACGGACATCATCACGCCTGCTATTTACCCGCCGGTCACGAAGGCTTCAGTGTCGACAATGTCCGAAGGTGCCTCTCCACTCACCTCAATGATCTGCGTGTCCTGCCAGCAGCAACCATCCTCGCCCTTGCAGTCTCTCGCAGGCGAAGTTGAAGCCACAAGCTGTCAACCACGGCCAAACTTCCGAGATGTTGCGACTATGACCGACGCTCCTGATGACGACGTGCCTGGTCTGCCTATGTCACAGCAGACCGCACATCTCACGCCTGGCATACAGGCACCCATCTTCCATACCGACCTGCACACGAACCGACGTGCGCCGACTACTGAAGGTGTTTCCCCAAGTCAAGGTATGCCCACTGAGCCTCCTCCAGAGTCCATATCTGCTGGATCCCATGACACGCCTCCTACTGAGTTCTTGACGAAAACCGTAGGCGAGCTGGCGTGTAACTGGACTGTAGGCACACCCTTTTACAAGCTGCATACGTCATTCACCTCTACCCAACGTGTACAATGCTACTTACTCACTGCCAACGTAAGTGGTCAAGTCCACTCATATTCAAATACCACTCACGTCACGACACCTGCGTACCGACATCGGCACCACTGCTGTGCATGCCCGCGAAAGCACCGTCAAAGCCGTTGCTTGTCGATGTGTGGTCTCCAAGACTTCACTACGCCACTTCTAATTGCTTCACGCGCAGGGGCCAAATCGGCTTTTGTGCACCCGTCGTCACCTCACCCTGAACGCCTCTCTACCTGCAATGCTCACTCGCGACACCCTGTGCGCTCCCAGCTAGCCCCAGCTGGTCATCCTGTCACCCACTTGTGTGCAAAGACAGTTTCCGAACGCTTACTTCTTCGTCCACAGCGCAACTCCCAGTGTCGCCCACCAGAGACCCACTGGTTCCCGATTGTCACTACACAAACTGGACTTCCCAAACGGACACCTTACGGATTGTCGTTCATGTATGTAGTCTCTTTCTTTTTCTTTGTTATATACACTTCAAATCGCGCAAAGCGCTAGGGGGGAAGCCCTGTAGTGCATGATCATCATCATCATTTCTCAATGAACGTGCCGCGCCTCTCGTGCAGCTGATGCTAGCTCGAGCTGCGCGTGGATTAGAACAAGCTAGCGCACTTGGTGTGTCGGACGTGGAAAGCGACGCGGCTCCGCTTCAGGCGTGGAATAAAGTGGCGAGATAACGACACGACCACGTTGGCCGCCGTCCCGTCTTCCTCTCTCGCTACAAGCTGTAATCTTTCGGCCTCTCAATGACGCCGTGTCCACCTACCGTCTCCAACACTGTTTTGCACGACGTTATCAAAGAGGAGTTGGCGTCCATGACCGCGACAGCGTATGTAGACTCTCCAGTACCTCGACTCCAGCCGACGTACGCGCAAGTCCTCGCTGGCTCACCAGCCGTCGTACAACCGATGCCCGCACACTCGACGCCTGTCCCACTGGCTTCGTTAACTCGGAGTGCGCCTAGCCAGCCCTTTCACCTATCATGGCGGCCGCCTCGTCCGATCTGTTACTACTGCGGCTATCGGGGCCACTTTGACGCTTCTGTCGGAAGCGTCAGTAGGACGAGTGTCGTGGATTCGACACCAACGGACGGAATGATGGGACAAGCTGGTGCGCTTTCCAACGTGATCCTTATAATCCGCCGCGACGTTGCTCACCGTCTCCAACTGCGACATCTGAGCCAACAACTTTTTGCCGCTCTACTAGACGCCGCTCACCATCACCCCTCCGCCACTCCACGCCTCCATTGCGACCTGTCTCGCAATTCACCAACCAACGCCCGGAAAACTAACCTCTGCAGCTTTTGGAAGAAAAGGTGCACCGAACAAAAAGACAGAAATTCCTCCAGTGCGTCCATATAATACGATATCTGTTTTAACAGAAGGTGTGTACGTGGACGCTTTAATAGACACTGGTGCTTGTTCGTCTGTGATTGATCGGATTGTTCCTTGTGCTCACGTCTGCGAAGTCACCACCCATTATGATAGACCTACACTGATCGCTGCTCAAGGGGACGCAATTAGACCGGCCGCTATGTGCACCGCTCGTGTTTTCATAGCTGGTCTTCTTCATTTTGTGCAATTTGCCATGCTGAGTTCGTGTGCCCACCAGCTTATATTAGGCTGGGATTTTGTGTCTACGGCGAACGCTTCTATCTGCTCTCGCGAAAATGTTGTTCATACGATGGAAATTGACTATGGCCTTTAGTGGATGACAAGCCCATTCGCTTGCTAGCTGAGAAAGATACCGAGCTACCACCTGGTCATCAGCGAATAGTTACCATCACTTCTAACGGGATTGACTCTGGTGACGTGTTGGTCCAACCATCTACACGCTGTCTCGCAAGAGGTATAGCCCTTGCTTCAGGTCTAGCGTGGTTCCACAATGGCTCTGGACTTCTCTACGTTACAAACCAGACGTCTCAGAAAATTCTCATTCCTAAAGGCACCACAATGGCTTGCGTTACCAAATCTCAACCTGTCTCTGTTCTCCCGCTTATGCCAGCGTGTTCTGACCTTCCTTCTATTGGACGTTCATCGAGCGTTTCTGTTCTTTCTGCGACTATTAGTCCAGAGCTGGCCACTTCACAGACTGATGAAATGCTTGCCTTGCTACAAAAGCATAGGAGATTGTGTGATGCCCATTCCTCATCTCTGGGACAGATGTTCATTATTAGGCATCGTATTCAGACCGATGGCACTTCCATCATACGCTGTCGACCATATCGCGTCTTTTCGTCCAAGCGTGAGGTCATTGAACGAAATGTAGCCGATATGCTGCAACGGAACATTATGCGTCCCTCCGCGAGTCCTTGGTTATCCCCTGTTGTTTTAGTAAGGAAAAAAGATGGCTCCGTGCGATTTTGCGTGGACAACAGAGCACTTAATAAGATTACCCACAAAGATGTTTACCCCATGCCGCGCATAGACGATGCTTTGGATTCACTGCAAGGTGCCGAGTACTCAAGCCTAGACCTGCATTCAGGTTACTGGCAAATACCCATGCACGAGGATGACAAAGAAAAGACAGCGTTTTCAACACCAGATGAGTTGTACGAATTCAACGTCACGCCATTCGGCCTTTGCAATGCTCCAGCAACATTCGAGCGGATGATCGACACAGTTTTACGAGGCTATAAAAAGACTTCCTTGTGCTATTTAGACGATATTGTTATTTTCTCATCAACCTTCCCTCAGCACTTGCAACGACTGGACGAAGTTCTCACGTGCCTTGCGAACGCAGGCCTTCAGCTGAACACCAAGAAGTGCCGTTTTGCGAGCAAGACGATTAAAGTGTTAGTCCACATCATAAGCAAGGACGGTATTCATCCCGATCCAGACAAGATTTCTGCTATTCAACACTTCCGGCGTCCAGAAAAAGCCAAAGATTTACGCAGTTTCCTCGGCCTCGCTTCTTAGTTTCGCCGATTCATTTGAGACTTCGCCTCAATAGCTTCACCATTGCACAAGTTGCTCGGATCAGGCGTCGCCTTTGTGAGGTCTCCTGAATGTGGAGCGGCGTTTGCTCAACTGAAGTGTGCACTCACATCCGAACTAGTCCTCTGCCATTTTGACGAAACCACACCTACGCTCCTGCATACAGACGATAGTGGTCGAGGCATTGGTGAAATTCTCCTACAGCGAGACAAATCTTCACGTGAGAAAGTCGTCGCATACGCGAGCCGTGCACTGACCCCTGCCGAAAAGAATTATACCATAACCGAACAGGAGTGCCCAGCGGTCATATGGCCGATACAAAAGTTTCGACCTTATCTCCATGGCCGCCACTTTACTGTGGTTACGGACCATCACGCCTTGTGCTGGCTCTTGAAAATTAAGAACTTGTCCGGCCGCCTTGGTCGCTTGATTCTTCTCTTACAAGATTACGACTTCATGATCACATACAAGTCGGGAAACAAGCATCAAGACGCCGACGCACTTTTGCGTTGCCCGCTCTCTTCGGAGTCACTTAACAAACCTGCCACTGCCGCACTCGACAAGCTTTCGGTCGTCTGTTCTCTACATGTTTCGTCCTTAGCTACTGTGGACCCAACTTCTCCAAGCGAGTGTGGTTTGTTCTTTTCTCACAAACGTGCTTACCCTTACTGTCGCCGCATCATGGACCGTCTTGACGGAACTTGCCGGCCCCCCACGCCCGTCTTCGCCGACAGATGACGCAATTAAAGCTCAACAACCACGTCCTGTACCGTCTTATCTATCACCCTGATGGTCAACGCTGGGTACCCGTTCTACCTCGCTCTATTCGGGGTCGATTCCTGAAGACATATCACGACGACATGTCCGCTGGACACATGGGCTTCCAGGAAACGTATAACCGCATAAGATGTCACTACCACTGGCCGGGCTTGTCCACCTGTGTCGCGAAGTACGTTGCCTTATGCGCCATTTGTCAGCGTCGCAAGCTACCTACATCAACTAGAAGTGGACAATTACAACCGCTCCCATGTACCCTGCAACCATTTGAGGTAGTTGCCTTTGACCTGTATGGTCCGCTTCATATGACTGTCACGGGCAATCGATGGATAGTTACAGTGGTCGACCACCTGACCCGCTACGCCGAAACAGCTCCCGTGCCTTCTGCATCAGCTTCGGAAGTGGCTGATTTCATCCTTCGAGCAATAATCCTTCGTCATGGAACTCCTCGTGTAATCCCGAGCGACCATGGAAGAGTATTTCTTTCAGAACTTGTCGAAAAAGTGCTCAAGGCGTCGGGGACTACACACAAAACAAGCTCAGGTTACCATCCTCAGACGAACGGCTTGACTGAGCGCTTTCATCGTACACTGTCAGATATGATAGCGCAGTATATCGAATTGGACCACAGAAACTGGGACACCATTTTGCCATTTGTCGCTTTTGCGTCTAATACCTCTGTACAGTGCACAACCGGTTACTCGCCGTTCTACCTCGTCCACGGTCGCTTCCCATCTTCTTTCCTCGATTTTTCGTTCTTCTCTGCTCCTGTTAAACCATGTTCATCTTCAAGTGAAGAATACGTGTCTCGTCTATTTCATTGCCGCCAGATGGATCACGTCAACACTGAAGCAAAGCAACAGGATCGCAAGCTTGATTATGATGCCTCTCATCGTGCTATGTCCTTCGGGCCTGGCAACTAAGTCCTTCTTCTTACACCCGTTCGCACTCCCGGCCAGTGCGAGAAGTTCGATTACGCTTTATTGGCCCCTACACTGCCTTGGAGCAAACATCTACTGTGACTTATCGCGTGGCACCCGTTTTTCTTCCAACGGACCGCCGCTACAGGGCAGCAGAAATAGTCCACGTATCCCGCATGAAGCCTTTCATACGGCGTTACTCTTCGCTTTAAACTGCGGACAAGAACTGCGGTCGGGATGACCGCTTTCACGTGAGGGGGGAAGTTAGCGTAGGCATTCATTAAGCACATCTACTATCTTTACACATGTTCATCATCATCAGTGGCCGACATCTTCATCTGCTGTGGGGACTTGGCTTGCCTGAGTTCTGTGCCTTGGATGTGGTCGCTTCATGGTGTCTTCTGGGCCTAATAAAGGTTGCCTGCACCTTTACATCAGGATATATATATATATATATATATATATATATATATATATATATATATATATATATATATATATATATGTATATATATATATAGAGAGAGAGAAAGAGAGAGAGAAAGAGAGTGCGCTTCCTTCCTCGCTACGTCTATATATATATATATACCATAGGTTTGGTATTACGTAACGTGAATGAATGACGAAGATATATTACTGGTGCAAACATGATAATTATAACAGGTATGTCATGTAAGAACATTACTACTACCACGCTCATGATGCGCTCGCAGTGGTCTTTCTAGCTTCACATATACCACATTTCGTATAACGTGACGTGAACGGACGGCGAAGGTAGATGACAAGGCCAAACAAGATAATCATGGCATGGTGCCACAGAAACCAAGACTACATGCACGTTTATTGCGTGCTCGCGGTGGTTTTGCTAGTTTCATATTTACCAAGTTTGGTATTCTGTGACGTGAATAAACGGCGAGCACAAATGGCAGGCGTGAACATATTAATCATGAGATGGGAGTCATGTACGACATAATTTATGTCTGCCTCTAAAGTTGTGCCGATTTTAATGTGACAATTCAACCTTCCTCATACGTGCTTCGCATATCATCGAGCCACAGTACGTGGGGTCTACCAGTTTTTCTTTCTTTCGTAAATATATATATATATATATATATATATATTTATATATAAGAAGGTAGCGATGGGTGGTAGAAGCTAAAGTAAAAAAGAATAAATATGGCGTATGAGCCAGGCAACATCTGTCTCCAAGACATCAAAGTGTCACACAGGTCTAATAGGATGAAGAGCTGGCAGCCGCTTCACCGGCAACGCATCATCAACGAAGCCCTCAACATGACGCCTTGACTGTACACTGTAGAAGTGCATCGTCTCCGTATGCCGTGACTAGCACTATGGCATCATCATTGAGAGACCTCGGCATCCCGAAGTACACAGGATCAGTGGATGATTGGCCCGTAGAGGACCTATTCAACCCCTTAGAACGCCATGATACCGCTGCGTCATGGTCGGAACGGGAGATGGTCACGAATTTCAGCGACTATGTCACCGGTGAGGCTTTCAAAATTTACCTCACCCACATATTCGAGAACTATGAATCATGGCAAAAAATCAAAGAGGAAATGATCACCCGGTTTCGTGATTACGATAAAGACTCGATTACAACTCACCGTATGAAGGCAATTGAGCTCAGTTACCACAAACCCCTGTAGTCCTCACGCATTTGAACAGACATAATGAGTCGGTCAATACCATTCCGAGGAGACAAATTAAAGCATCCACTTCCTGAAAGGCATCCAGATCTGTTTGCACGAAGAGTCAACCTTTTACAATGCTTTGCTACTACAAGAAAATCAACCTTTACGTCATCACTGCACCGTAGCACTTATGTTAGGGAGCCACCTTGTGCACCGTACACTCTGTCTCGCAGACTTGGACCATGCACCTCCGGATTTTACGTCGCTTGGTTTTTCAGTTGCTCACAACGCTCGCTCTCATGCTCACATACTCGCTACGGATGGTATAGAGCTGAAGAACTCCGAAGATAGTTAGCCAAGCCTAGGCCCTTCCGTTAATATTCCTGCACCAGAACTTTTGAGATACAAAGTTGAGCATACGAAGAGACATTCTCATGTAAAATGTGACCAAATTAAGCCTTTCGCGGTGTCTCCGTCGAGTTCCCAGCCACCTGAGAGTTCAACTAACACAAGAGGCTCGGATGAATCAACTCTCAAGCACTGCCATGTGTCAGAAGCGTCCATTAGGAATGGCGTCGCAAGAGCCTCAGCAGGTGTGTCTGTGAATTCTGGCGTACAACCTTCATTGCCTGGCATGAATTGCGACACCCTAACAAGTACCAACTATTTTCTGGTCACATTATACAGCAAGAAAAAGCGGGCTCATGTTTCTAAAGGAAGTTCACCTCGTCAGGTACTGCATCATCAGCGACGCCAACAAAAGCAACAAGCAGAACCCGAAAAGCTAAAACAAACACATCAACAAGGACCACAAGGAGCTAAAGCTACATCGCAAACATATTTGCGGCCTAAAGAATGTCATGAACAACGACCGCTAAAAAAGATTTAAAAGATGCAAAACAGAAAGTAATATAAAGCATTGCCAGTGTTTGAAATCTTCGCTATACTGTCGGCCTATGCGTGCACGCGTTTTTTCTCCCGCCAGAATGCTAATGCGCACCGAGAAAACTAATGAGCTTCCCTTCACCTGAAACAAAACCGAGAGGCACGCGAATACAAGGAAACGCATTGCGTGTGGCATATAGCACGCTGATGAAGCCAGATTGTAATTTGGATACACAGTGCGTGAAGGAGACATTAACAACAAAATGAAGCTGAATTGTTCACCTTCGACCAGACTACGCTACGTAAAGCTAGACTGGTAATATTTTAGCTTTCTATCAATTTTGGTCAACGGCGTCAAGATGAAACAGCTTCAACGTCGAATGTTCTCGCTAAGTGATTGGCACAAATTTATTTTTGCAAGAAGTTTCTTCGTTATGGACAAACTATACGTAGTCTACTTGAAAGTATAAGATTAATTAACTCATTTGCAAGTTGCCGGTGGCTTCGAGACCAACCAAGAGATTTGTGCTGGTTACACTTGTTTTTGCTTATTCAAAATGACATTATTTACATTCGCACATTACAATCGTACATTACATTATATCACAACAATACTACATAGTGTCACTTTCTTTTTTTGGAAACAAATTTGGGGCTGAAGTTATAAGACGTGGCTACTTTGGAAACCTTTAGCTTGAGTTTTCACTCCTTTCCAAATATACCCAACGGCAACCCTGATGCTTTGCGTCTTTGAACCCAACTTGTAACTGTATACTCAGCCCGGGCTCAGAGCATACGGCTGACATTAGTGAAAGAAAGTTGTCATTGAGAGGCGAGAAGGTTAAGCTGAACATCATTAAGTGCTGGTGACGTGTTGTGGATACTGTCATTGCAGGCCTTGTAAGACATGCGCACGCCCTTAGAAGTTTCGCAGGTACAAGCTGGAGAAGTGTTCAATTATCGGCGACAAAGTTATATGCAGCAATAAATGACCATTTTATTATCTCCGAAGTGCCCCTGATTGCACTATTTTAGTGTCAGTGCAAATGGTATTAAAGAATTTATTTTCAAGACATCATGCAGAGCTACCGAGCTCCAAGCGGCCGCGAGTGCCAATTATGTTGCTATACTTCTTCTAACTAGCAATACAATAAAGCTGTATTTGATTCCGTATAGCCGTAATTCTAGCTTCTATGCTCCACATAAGAAAATATGTGCAAATTACAAGGGCGAATTTTTTTCTAGGACACATAATAATTAGCATTAACAGACAATAATGCCATCGTAAGTATACGGGATGTTTTATTAGGACACTTTATGTAAATGCGAAGAAAGATGAGTGGACAAAAACTTGACGTGGGCACAGACCAAAAAACTTTTTTTCACGCTTACGTTAATTTTCTACTAATAACCTCCCCCCCCCATACTTTCTGTGGCGTTATTTTCTGCTATTTCTCATGTTATACTGTATATAGAAACATACTGCGTAGCTACGTTTTAAGTTCTGTGGTGTTGGCTTGTGTAATGTTCTATCGCCTACATCTTTTTTTCTCATTCCTATGTAGCTAAACGCTCCTCACTGAACGCACAGTCTTACTGCATTATTCATCCGCACTTACTAATCACTTTATTTAAGGCTTTAATTTTTGAATTCCAATGCCTTTAAAGCTGTCTTTTATTTTACCTCCTTACTAAGGCAAAGCAGCAAGCCTTACATACCTGTTTCAAAGTTTGTAGAAGAATGTTTCTGTTACAATTAAGCACACCATTTACAGTTGCAGAAACATAATTGTCCAACTTGGGCTTTTTAAACACATATGAAGCACCAAAAACAGAATCATACAGATTTGCGTAAAAAACTTGAGGAGAAACATTTTCACGAAGTTTTCAAGTATTATTGTTGCTACTCTACATAAACAGAAATAAATTTTGACAGACGTTGTTATACTCGCAAAGCGTGCATTTTTGTGTATTTTTTTATTTAGCCTACTTTACATAAGAATCGAACATAACAGAGAGAACACAGAAAGCTACAACCAATGTCCTTTTCTTCTATCTGACAAATGTACCGTTGCTTGCACTGTTTTGCGATGAGTTGTTAGAGCAACAATTCCCTCGAAATGGAAAAACTTTCCGTTTGAAAGGGCGCATGTGTTTTCATGGCAAAATATGCTACCAGTGTGTCCAAAGCAAACATACAGTGGTTACGGATGTATGAAGTAATAAAAGCGCAAAGGAGCAATAAAAATCCCGCGAAACACGAAGCCCATAAAAATACACGAATAGCATGCCGCCTCATTCTTCATTACACATTCAGCTATAACCGGCACAGCAGTTTTGTTTTCGCATGCATGTTCGCATATTCACGGAACCTGGAGTCGATGTATATCGTACGCTCGTCGTACATCTATTACCCTAATGCATCGAGTGAATGGTTAAGGGTGAAAGAAGATTACAATAAAAATTATTCATGTCCCTGTATGAACGTCCCCGGAATATGGCAGTTTTGAATGCGAGAAACACGGTGAAACAAAGCTATCACCTACGTGCGTCATAATAAATGCAATAGTTTCTTAGTTTTCTTATGACTACAGTAAACGAAAATATTGACATTAGCTAAATGGTCAGCTATCACGATTTTTCGACATTACTAGGGGGGTAATAATACTACGTTTGCCGAGTTGCTTCTGCCACGCAAGCGATAGTGCAAATGCCGTGAATATGCGAAAATAATTTCAAGTAAAGAAGAAAGGGCTACAACAGTACCGAAACCAAATGTAGCAGCACACCTACGTGGGTAATATTCGGACGCATAAGCGGGTAGACACGCTGTACGTCTTGGTCAGGCAAGGCAAATACGGAGAGCAACAACACTGAAGCCGAAGAAACTGTGAACGCTAACATTTTTTGGCCACATAAGCTTCGCACAGAATCATCTTTTCGAGTTTTATTGTGTGGGAACTGAGTGATTTCGGCCTCTCTATTAACCTTTCTGTCAGACGGCTAGCGCGGTGCCTTCATTTGTGTTTAGTGATCGTCAACGTATGGGATGGCCCGACACCAGACTTGCTTTCCTATTACCGAAATGCGTCTTCGGCAGAAACTTTTCAAAACGACAAAATTTTCTTGTTGTCTGCGAACCTCCACGTAGGCATTCTATTCTGACCTTGAGTAGTGCACTTCATTCTACAATCACAAAATATTTTGATGAATTCTTGATATAAAACTGTTATAATCATCATGTCACCATTCATATGATACCTAAATTCTATATAGCTAACAGAAGTTGTAGCAACCTTACGCGACAGCTCATGAAAGTTGCATTTCTTGGCGCTACCAGCTGGCATTCACGCTCAAAATGTGGATGCTTCAGGGTAACTCCTAAAGTTCACAGTTAAAAAAATTTATGGGCTTAGAGTTAGATTCTACAGTTCATAAGGGATCTTTGGCGTGAACAGGCTAACATCATTTGATTTACTCTTCCTCTTGTTTTCTTTGCCATCGGTCAACCAAATTCGTTAATGATGTGTCCTTCATAAAAACTGACTGAAATATTGACGGTGTCCCAACTATGTCTAGCCGGAGTCTAAAAATATGTCCACGCACCTAATGACCTAGTGACCGAATGCATATGATTTTCTACTGCCTGCAGTAAGTGACTATCTGTTTTTGCTTCGCTCAAGTGCTAAGTTACGCTAGATTAGTCAAGCAGCTTTTGAAGAGCAAGTAAACTGCGCAAAAATTTTTAGACATTTTTAAATACGCTTCTAACAATTCATTTAACAAATATTATAGTTTTTCTGCTACTATACATACCCACAACGTACAAAAATAAGCCTCGTAATGCGCCGAGATAGGAGAGCTTTGGAACAAATGATACGCTTCAGCCAATGCGGTGTATGACAGTAATAAGCAGACACAAGGGATACAAGGGTTATGACTGGTGCTGCCGTAAGCAAGAGGTGCACCAACGTGCCTGTTGCTTGCAACCTCACGTCACTGCTGCAGCACACATGACCACCAACTCTCTTACTGTAAAACTTCGGGGATACGAACGTCGCAAAATCATAAAAATATTAGTATCTTCCAAAATTCGTATCACGAGAAAATATAGAAAATTAGCATGCGACAAAAGAAAGTTGGCAACATTTTGTGTATTGTGTTTAAGGGCCTTAAAAGTTTCGAGCGGCTCTGAATTATTGCAAGTGAAGTGTTCAAACCTCAATGAGCGTACCTGCCCTCTTATCACCTGAACGCGTGTGTTATACATAATCCAGACCTCTAGAGACCCGCGACTGCTAGCAGCCCCTTACAAATACAAGTATAATTTTGCTCTTGATAACACTACAATGCGACAAAAGTTGCCCAAAGAACGCTCTGACGTAGCACCTGGTGGCTAGAAAATTTCAGATCCGTTGTCTTATGTTAGTATTTGCTTATAGCGGTGGTGTTGGAAAGGTTTTTGGAAGGTTTATGGTATTGTACGCCCCATTGCGTCTCCGAAAGCTGTCCATGTTGTTGTTGTGAAGGGAAGCTTTATCACGAGGAGCATCCTCATCTTATTTCAGCATGCGTCCATTCATAGGACGCCTGATGCATGAGGACATGGCTTTCATTGACATGGCCGGCACCTTTAAACACAGAAGAATAGTACAACGACAGCAGAACGCACCGATGTGTTTAAAAAGGACATGACGCGAACGCCATCTGCAGTCTAATTGAGAAGCAACACAGAGGAATACTAGAGCATTCAAGCCGGACACACACTAACTCGGAGACTACTATTTCTCGCTGAGGATTCGTTCTGATCACTGTGTGAGAAAAAATCATTCTGCTGATTGACCTCGGACACTCCTCTCGAAGGTTGCCTGGCATTACCACTAATCACTAGATTTGTTGCAAGGTTAAATGCAAGAAGGAATGTTCGTGTGGTTCAAGGACACTGAAACGTCTTACTTTATTTGTGTCAGTTGAAAAAAACAATCGGAGACTATCTCGTATCGAGGCAAAAGGGCTCAAATGAAGCCTTGCGATGGTGGGTCTAGCTTTTTTATACACTTTCTGACGCATTGTGCAATGCTCCCTTTTTAATTTTCCCTTCACCCATATGCTAAGCAACACAACACTTGCTACAGGCAACATAATGATTGAGGTAAAAAACTCCTCACCGTTACACTAAATTACTTTATGAACATTCCTTATACTTCCCTTGGCATAATTGTCTGTAAGTTACCACTAAACTAACCAAGCCGTAATAATGAGAACCAACGAACAAGGAAGGAAGGAAAATGGGAGGAAAAAATGCCAGGGAGGGTAACCAGCCTTTAGGCAGCCGGTTTGCTACCCTTCGCATGGGAGGCGGAAGGGGGAGATGAAAGCTAGAGAGCACAGAGGGACGAGAGATAAACACAGCACATTTCGCAGCACACGCACGCACACTCAGTCCAGTCTTGCATTTCGCGGTGTGTGACATTGCTGTTACAGCGCTTGTTCAAGTCCGTGTAGCGTGGGAATTTCAACAGAGCTTTTGTCGCCTTCTGTTGCAATGTCTTCTTTCGGACACTTGACAGAATAGTGCCAAAGAAAGTATAGAGGATGTTATAAGTTGTAAATGTAATGTAAATGTGAAACAACAAATTTGTATGAAAAGATTGCTTTTCGTAAGCTGGGACTAAACTTGTGAACTACGGATAACACATCCGATGCTGTAATAACTGAGCTATTGCGACGGCTATTCCCTCGTCTACTTTATGGGGGATATATGTGCACTTAAACGTGAGTGCGTCAATCAGCGCTACCACGTGCTACGCGACACCCACAGGCAGAAAAAGTTTCAAACTCGCCGTCATGGTTGCTAGTAGCGCTGAGTGACGCTGCCATTTGTAAATGCACATATATACTCCATAAAAAAGGACGAGAAAATGGCCGCCGTGTTAGCTTATTTGGTAGAGCATCAGACGTGTTATGTGACGGTCGCAAGTTCAGTCCCAGCTCCTAGCAAGCATTTTTTTGTCCACCATTATTTTTTTCATTCACTACACATTTTCTTTAATTACTGTTCCCTATACTTTTTATGGCATTATGCTGGGTTAGTTCTCTTTAATATTATGTCTAGCAAAGAAAAACGAAGCCTTAACACTTTCGCTTCCTTCTTTCAACGAAGCCACGTGACTTGTCTATTGTGCAATACACACAAGAACAAATATGTTTTGTGGGTCATTCAACTGCAGTACCCATCCAGACAACAGCACTGGAGTTCTAACAGTGGAAGAGCCTCTTCCCAGAAAACGAAAGTTTAATATGTTTGAGAGCTCCCTTCGTTAACTTCTCAGTAACGGCTCCATATGTGGCCAAGCCGTTGGCAACCTGAACTTCAACATCATGGGGAACTCTGGTCGTTCTAGAAGGGGTGTGCGAGCGACTGCACAAGCTTCGGTAGAAAAGCCAGCCACTTGTTCGAGGTAGTGGAGTTGGAGCCGGCAACTCCCTCCTGGCCGCTCGCATGCTCTGCTCGGGCTGCGTGGTGGCTGCAACCTTGTGATGCCCTGGTGCTCAGATCATCACAGAGTGCGCCTTCTACAACTACGAGAGGGCCTACTTGCTCCTTGAAGTAAAACAGGCACACTTATTGATCAACATCTAAATATAACTATAAAAAGACTTGTAGACATATTAGGCAGCGTGAACACAAATGCTTATACTGCTCTTGCATTACACTTGAACCTTATTTTTTAAACATAATTTTGCCATAGATTTGCACATTTACCCCGCCACGGTGGTCTAGTGGCTAAGGTACTCGGCTGCTGACCCGCAGGTCGCGGGAACAAATCCCGGCTGTGGCGGCTGCATTTCCGGTGGAGGCAGAAATGTTGTAGGCCCGTGTAAGCAAATTTGGGTGCACGTTAAAGAACCCCAGGTCGTCCAAATTTCCGGAGCCCTCCACTACGGCGTCCCTCATAATCATGTAGTGGTTTTGGGACGTTAAACCCCACAAATCATACATTAGATTTGCACATTTCAAAGCATTTGCTTCCTTCTGCATATATTTGTCAATGTTATTTAAATTCAGAACATTAAATTATTTTGTATAAAACTTGCACAAAACTAGCCCAATTGATTTTGTAGTTGCAATGCGAAAAAGAAGGTTCATATTTTTGCATGCTAATGTTTAAATTTTAGAACCAGTCATCTGGAAAAATCATAGTTTTGCAACCAGTTTTAGCATACTGTCTTACTTATCTTACTGTGTAACACGAATACTCATGATTGAACTGAGTTAGAGTTGATGAATTTGTAAAGTGATAAAAATATAGCAGCGGTGGAATACTCGTGGGCATGTCGGCATGAAACATCATTGCTATTATACCAGGTCTGGAAATTCGGCGCTAGTTTTAGTTTCAAAGAACATGCACGCTTGTAGCGGCGGCAGGGCATCCTAAGATCCGGTTGAACGGAGTGAGGTTGATGTGAATTTTCGCATTTATTGGCCATCACAAGCTTTTACAAACAAGAAAATTCTACACCCAGTTAAGAACTTTTCTTTTGTTCATATACTTTTTTTTATTCCTTATTTCGCGAATTTTAAATCGAGTGAAGCGCGGAGAGTGATTGAATTGCGTTCGAAGAGCTTGCCTTCGCTCCTTCTTGCCTTTCGCGCAGCGATATTAGAAGCTGGATATCACTCAGTTATCTCGGTCGATTGTGGTGTCAACTACGAGCAAGATAAAAACGGCAAGTTATGGCGGGCAGAGAATATACCACAGTGAGATACGCCGAACAAGTAAACCATGCATTCGTCTAAGATGGCTTAATCAGGCAACACATGTTTTCCGTGGCTTTCTGCTGTGCAAACCGAAAGATTTCTAGTTCCGCGAAGGTTTTTCAGCGTTTCCTAAAAGCAACGGGTGTTGGAGGCGGAAACGTTGTAGGCCCGTGTACTCAGATTTGGGTGCACGTTAAAGAACCCCAGGTGGTCAAAATTTCCGGAGCCCTCCACTACGGCGTCTCTCATAATCATATGGTGGTTTTGGGACGTTAAACCCCACAAATCAATCAAAAGCAACGGGTTAGTACAAGTTCTTGGACCAATTATTGGAGCAGGCATCTATTTTGCATGAGTACATATGAGTAAACCAAGTTCTCCACAAGCCTGACTGAACTCAGAGAAGGGCAGTATCGCTTGACTAATTGGTGAAGACGGTAAACAAGCTCCTGTAGGGAAAATAGGTATATTTGAAGGTTTTAATTCGAGTTAGCTCGGCTACATGTGTTAGCTTCTTTTTCTTTTGGCGACTAGTTCAAAAAATGTTAAATATTTATAGACCACTTCCTGCTTATGAAATTCTCTTAGCCGCGGTTTGAAGTTTTGTGAGTCCTTACTTTTAATAGTGTCACTCTAATACACGTGATGGACTAAATGCTTTTCAATATTATTACAGAGAATGTCGATAGAAGCAACGTTTTGACAAGTGAACTGAATTTCGTCAATAAAACACTGTTTCTCGCATGAGAACAAGTGAACTTGCCAAAACACCGTTTCCAGCGACGTTCTTTCTCAAAGAACTTATGATCGCTTCAAGCCTCTTCGTGCCTCTCATCATCAGTCTCATTTGTACACAATTTCTATGCCCGTCGTCATAGTAAACATGATTGAGTCAAATACAATTAACAGGCCCTATCCGTGATTGTTGATAATCTTCACATAGGTTTGGATAATCAATTGAACATTTGCTCATTATGTCCATATGTCTGTTGTAAATTGAAGCGGTATTTATAAATTGATACTTTCAAACTACGTGTATGTATTTGTTTTTATAAAAACATGAAATAAACAAGCATTTCACTCGTGTCAATCGAGTTTCGTCTTACTGTGAAATCAGTGAGCTTAACATTCACCTCTTCAGAAATACTAACAAAATTTAAAAACAGATTACCGATATATTATGGCCGTAATGCCCAAGCGGCCAGCAGACCTGCAAGAAGCCATGAGTGCATTTCACTTGCATGCAAAGCTGGAAAGGAGGGCTTCCACGGCAAGCCTCCTCTTCTGATTTTTTGTCCTTTCCCTCTATTTAGCGACCTCAGAAGTGACGTCATGAAAAAAAATTTCTGTTCGTGATTTATTTTTAGTAGGATGCCCGGCAACCGCCAGTGGTAAAAGCGGCGCTTGTGGTGCCGAGAACAAATACATGGGAGGTACAGAGAGTTTTCGCCCCCTGATTATACTGTGGAAGAATAAAAGAACCTAAGCATTGTGCCACCTGTTTTTCCAGCTTTTCCTCAAAAAACAAGCAGCCATGGTGTATGAACTTGGTGACTTGCTAATTTACCTGGCAGGTGTTGGGCGATGTGACTCCCCTGGCTACAGTGCCAAGTATCTCCCGTACAGCGTGCTTGCCATGCAGAATGGCTGCATTATACACATTGAGCTTGTGCAAGTCGGAGACGTAAACTTGCAGTGCTTCTAGTATTGTGCTCATGTGGTAACAAGAGACCTCTTGCTACACTTTTGTTCACAGTCACCCTAAGTCCAGTACAGTGCCTCCACGGAAAAGCAAAGACTTTCTAAGTGCCTGACTGCTGTGGAGAATCTAAGCATCTACATGCGCTCATTGACAATAAGTACCATATGTTTGCGCAAAACTTACAAATGAATCTAAGAAACGTTGTGTTAATAAAGGTATATCTTTATGTGACCTTGTTAAGAAATTTCTGTTTCAAGAAGGAAGGTTGGATGCAAGGGGGCGAGGGGAGTTTTATCACTCTTGTAAAAAACAGTGTGTGTGCCCATGAGAGCAGGTCTAAAGGACTTACTAGGCATATTTTTGCCAGTTCGACATTCTATTTTGAAGCTATACTGCTGCAAACACAAGCCAAACGTGCCACACTGGTATGATGTTTGGCACGTTAATAAAGGTAAGCAAATACACTGTTTTTGAAGTCAGTGTGGCACATGTACAGTTATTCAGCCGATTCTGATAAATTTCTTAAGAATGCTGATGTTTACACATGAGTAACAGCTTAAACACTGGCTTGTTAACTTGTAATCGGGGTAGACGCACTTGCACCTTGGTAGTTTCCTCTTGCATGCATAATCTGATTATAATATTGAAGACAGCCAGTATTAAAATAATAGCATATAGAAACTCTGGGACTAGTGTATTTTGAGAAACTTGTACAGAACATTTGCTGAAACATTTGTATTTCATTCATAATTGTAGCGAAAAAAGCAGGCGCAGACACAATTACAAACTCATACAGAGTACGAGCACTGGCCCTACGTATGTGGTCCTTATGTTTCCATCTGCTTTTTTCATTACGAATATGGACAAAAGTGACTCAAACCAACTAGCCTCCATCACCACTTTGGCTGCTCAAACATGCTTCGATATTAAAAATAAGAGCATCTCCATATACTTTATATAGAGACATTGCTCTATTTTTCTATTTTACAGTTCACTATAACAAACAGAGCTGACACCAAAATCTCTCTCACCTGAGCTATGCTATGCTATCACAATAAAAGCAAGTCCCTGTACTGTATATAAAAGTCTGATACCTGGCAGTGTAGTTTAGATAAGATAAATGATCTGGCGCGCAATCTGAGGGTTGTAGCTTTGGTTACTGCCGGTACTAAGTCGTTTTTTCATCCTTGGTTTTTTTCACACCTATGTCCCAATTACTACTACAGCATCAATAAAAAAACACAAATAGCATCCTGTATACCTTACTTGGCTTCTGTATCAGCTAGTTTTCAATAATTTTCTATTAGGAGGCTTGAAAGTGACCCTCTACTTTCTGTAATGTCACCCCTACAGATGAGCTTTCAGCTGGTGCAGCTAGTAATTACAGTTCAAAAAAGGGGTGAGCCTCTGCTAAGGGTGTATCGGCTGTTAATTGAACAGATGCGCTTGTAACAAACTGTTGCACTTCAGATGACAAGCAATGGCAAGGTAATAGGTAAAAGAAAAAATTCTTCCGAACGAGCGTGCAATATATATATAGATATTGTAAAAACAGAGCCTGAAGGGATGTATATATATATATATATATATATATATATATATTGTTGTAACCATGCCGTGCTTCTCATGTTAGTGGCCGTCACCAGCTGCACTAGAATACCCACCCCCCGAAAAATCGGGATTAATATCATTCATAAGGTAGGTTGACCTATCATCAAGTAAATACGGTAATTACCTTTATCTTGTAATGTGTCCTGGCATGATAGTGACTTTGCCTCTCTTTACCATGCAGGATATCTTAAGAGCTGTAGAAACATGCCAGCCATGGACATGTCAGTCACACCTGCATTTGCGAAAATTAGCCCAAGTTATCGTTATCTTGGACCCCACACAAACACCGCGAAATGAAAGACAATGACAAAATTGTTTCTACGCTTGTTATTATGCAGCAGAACGCACAAGTTACACGTGCTGCACAGCAAACGCGGACGCGAAGACGAACAAGTATCGAAAAAAGAGGGCTAGTTAAATAATTTGCACTTACCCGTGATCGTTGCCATCGTCATGGAAGTCTTGTGAATCAGGTTGTGGCGGATCAGTGCTTTCATCCTTGGCACAAAGCGCCGAATCGTGAAACGGTGTGTCGCTGTGTGGTTCGAAAACCATTCCATCGCTTATTCGGCGCGAACGCTGAAGTTCAGGGCCCATGGTAAGCAGTGGTTCAAAGCACCGTGAAAAACAAAAACACAGGCTACTCGTGTTGAGCGCACAAACAGACGATCAGCCCAACCGCGGTCAAGCGCCTGACTGCCGGTGGCTCTGCTCTGGGTTCGACTTACCAGGAAGTAGATGGCACAACGTCAAACACGTGTTCTCCCACGTCACGTCGTGACGCAGGCCCCATGAAGGCGGAGCTTAACCCCGAGTGCTCAAAAGAATAGTTGAGGGTGAAAGGTGTAGCAGAGGAGAAAGCTACCTGTTCAGTACTCGTAGCTCTGTTAATAATGGGTGCTTCGATTGAATTATGGTGGCAATGATTTGCTTCAGTAGTGGTCTAATCAAAAACGGAATGCGAAAAAACCGTTTTAGGGACCCTTTAAGCTCACTTTGTCACTGTTCCTTTTGAAATGCGAATGCATTTTAGCAGGGTTATGTCAGGCGTCTATCAATATCCGCCCACCACACTCTCCTATAGCACACCTGCAAGCGCGCGCTCTTATCCTCGCGCCTAGGAACGGAAACCCCCACCTCGTAACTTGAACGTGACTTGCCATCGCCTCAGTGCAATCCGTTTTAAACACGTGGGTAGCATTTGTGCTGCCAGCGTTTGTGTAGCATTTGTGTTGATAAGACGCTGACAATATGGCCATCAGGTACACTGACAGTTGCAGTGCTTCGCAACTCTTTCTCACTCCGTTCGTTCTCTCGCCTCCCTGCGCCCGTTTCTCGTCCGCTCGCACCGCACTCTCGACCGTTCGCTGGCTGGGCGGCTCTTAGGAATATCCGGAAATGAGTGCTCGAGACGCCGCTGTGAAGCACCGACGCTCAGCCGAAAACTCTGTTTGTTTTGTTCACTTCATACTAATTTTTAACCGTGCACACTAGGTACTAGAGATGGAAACGCATACCGCGTTTTTCGCGACAGAAAAGCGTTTGGGGCAGCGAACGACACTATTAGCGGCATGGTGTAAGAAAAGAAAACATTATTTTTCACGCTTGGTTTTCCCGTGCGAAACGCTGTTATGGACGCTATTCATTTCATTCGTAATTCCTGGCGATTTTCTTCGTGGAGGTGGGGGCATTTTTAAAGAAGATAGTCTTTCTTGAGGACCTTCGACGCCACAATTCTGGTCTGTCTGTCTGTCTGTCTGTCTGTCTGTCTGTCTGTCTGTCCGTCCGTCCGTCCATCCGTCCGTCCGTCCGTCCGTGGTGATAATACCCCAAATGGCCCCAAACAATATCTCAAACAACGAACCCCATCCGCAGCGCCCACCGAAATTGCTCGTTTCAGCATGTGTACTTGTGTGATTATCAAGTAATAAGCCAATATTGCGCATATCGACGCACCATAACAACACGTCGGTGTTTTGTATGTGTGTCTTCAGACTAGAGAAGGCACACATAATTAAATTTAAGGACCCTAGCGTTTATTACGCTGCGCTAACTGCTCAACGCGATGCTCAGAAAGGCAAGTGCTTCCAACTCTTTGCTAAGACGACACTGTGGTGGCACCTGCCCGTCGCTTATCGCCTCCGAGACGGGTGCGCCTATTGCCCCGTGGGCGCTCACACCTTCTTTTGTTTTCGAAGATAACTGCCAGATGGCACTCGTGTTAAATGTGCCTCCATGCGCTCGTTCGCCTTCGCTGCACGGATCGGAACTCCCTAACGCAGCGCTTCCAGAATACAATTCACCGATTTTCTCGCACACAACATCAAATAAACATTTTGTTCACTTTCTCCACACGCTAGACTTTCGTCTTTCGACGACATTTTGTGTGAAACATACAGGTACTGGACCAAATTTTTTCTTTAAGAGCTCGCTTCTAAGTTTGCACCCTGTCCGGTGGCCACCGGCGTGTACACCAGTGTTGCCTGTGAACAATTCTCCAGTCATCGCTCAAGGTCGCCGCTAATGCCGCTTCTCCAGTTATTTCAACAATGCCCACTAGATGGCACCTCACCACTCAATGCATCATTCGATGGCCCGATCCTTTGCCGCCTCGCGACGACGCCCACCTCGTTCTCATTGCTTCGTAGGCATGGCAGCACATGACAAGTTCCTATGATGAGCGCTAGACATGGGTCCCGATATCCTCGAAAGCCCCCTCACCTGCCTGCTTTCGCGCCGCCAACCTAGTGTTGGTTTTCGATTAACCGTGCACTTGCCTTCTCACAACTGTGTCCACTTCGTTCTCGTCGTTTTGTAAACATGGCAGCACGTGACAAGTAAGCGTTTCGCCCAGGTACCGATATCCTACCAAGCCCCATCAGCTGCCTGCTCGCGCCGCCACCAAAGATGTCGGTTTTCAATAGCCCGCACGGTCACTCCTAGCGGCTATGTTGACTTCATTTTCGCTGCTTCGTAGGCACGGCAGCACGTGGCGAATTCCTACGATGAGTTTTACACACGGGTGCTGACACCCTCCTAAGCCTCCTCACCTGCCTTTTCTTGACCCCGTTGAAGAACGTCTGATAGCTCCACTTCTGCCATTGATGAGCGTCAGGTATTTGACCCTCGGCTAGGGCCAGTACGGCATAAAGGGATGGGTGGTTAACGTGCCGATCGACGTGGCCAACACTGTGTAGTGTATTCAGCGAAGAATCCCCGACAACCTTGCCCTGGACGTACCCATCATGCACCGGCTGGTTAACATGCCTTCCTACAGAAATAGTCTCGCCAAAAAACGCCCCATGTGCGTACAAGCAAGCTTCTATACCTTCATTCAATTTGTGAATATGGGGGTGATTACTTTATAGCGACATATACTTGCCCTTGAGGAATACTGCTTTGTGTGTGCCTTTGTAATAAATTGGCGCCGTTAGGCCAGTGTTGTGTATATGAAGTGAAATAGCGTCTTGTAGTATGTGTTGTCGTGTATGCAGTGGTCCTCACAGGTTGTGTTTCTGTAGCGAAGGCCGGAGGTCACGGGAGCGTTTCAAGTGTAACCCTTGGCATGTCCATATTCAGTGGTAAGCATTTTCTTGCATCACTGGGGGGGGGGGAAGGGTGCATCATTGATGTGGCATTTATTCGTGTTTACAGTGTTTACAAGGTTTATACGTCCGCAAGCACCTTTTCAGTGGGTTCGGGCCGGACCGTATTACGTATTGATGAATGGCAGGTCTGAGCACGTTTTTCTACGATTTGTACAAGACGATAACAAGACGTGATATCGCGCTAACTGCGCTGATTGCAGTGTCGACTTGCTTGTAGTTCAGGCTAGCTCAAGGTAAAATCACCGCCATTGCAATACGCCCTCCATGCTGTTAATAGGCGCTTCGTGATCTTGGTACTTTTTTTCATATATTTTGTCCTCGTCACATACGCTGTTCGAAGCCCGTTACAGGGTTACACAAAATCGACCAGTGCCCTAGGCTTCATTGTTTAAGTTCAGTTAAGCCCCGCTGTTGTGGTCTAGTGGCAAAGGTACTCGGCTGCTGACGCGAAGTTCACGGGATCAAATCCCGGCGGTGGCGGCGGCTGTATTTTCGATGGAGGCGGAAATGTTATAGGCCCGTGTGCTCAAATTTGGGTGCACGTTAAAAAAACCAGGTGGTTGAAATTTCCGGAGCCCTACACCACGGCGTCTCTTATAATCATATGTTGGCTTTGGGACATTAAACCGTTAGCGTTAAACCGTGGAACGTTAAATACCATCATCATAAGTTCACTTAGGTATCAAAGCAGGTTGTCATTATGAAGTAGTACGAAAAAACAGCGTTATCATAGAAAAGCGAAAGCCACCGTAAATGCGTGCAAATAAGTGAGAAAGGCAACAAAGGGAGTCGTTATCGAAACTCGGAAGAATACATCCGGCGTTTCATAATAAGACACATATGAATGAACTTTGCTCGTCTTCCTTCCTCCTTCAAAATGAAAGCGATAAAATTTCGTTTGCCAGAGCGGGCTGATTGCTTCTGACGATAGCTTTCCTCAGCTGGATACTGTGTTTGCTCCGTTATTCATGAGGGAAGGAAACGTCTTCCGTGTCAGCGAAAAATCGCTCGCGCTTCGGCGGAGCCGACACTGAAAGGCGCTCCTACGGCAATTTCTTTTTCTTTCAAAAAGGTCAGCGAAAAATCCACGTGGTAGCACTCTTGCGCTGCCTGTTATTGCCTCCTGTGAAATGTACAGTCGGCTGAGCATCCCTCAGCCCCCTCCCCCTCTCAAACCCGAAAAAAAAAGCTTGCCTCGTTTCCACTATCTACGCCAATATCGCTCGTCAGGTGTTGCTTGTCGTTTTCTCACTGTTTGCAGCAGCGTCCGACATTTAAGGTTGGTTCTTGATGCCAACCTGCGGTAGACAAGCTCTAAGACCTGAAGTATTATGTCTTGGGAGCTACTGTACGCAAGATATACTAAGAAGGCAAAGCTACTACATTGGGTGGTACGCTTGAAAAATTATAAAACGTTATGGTTCGCCAAAAAACGCCTCATTCTAGACAAACGTAGCACAACAAGCTTCTTTTAGAAAGTCGATTGCAACGCCTTTCATACTGATATGCACGTCATTTTCCCACTCTTCTGTTTTTGTTGTTATTCTCTGCATAATTTTTGATCTGACAAATATTCTTCAATTATCTAATTCATCATTGTCCATCTAATTGTTTCCGATCAAGGTCACAGCATCAAACGTCCCGTTCACTCAAATCGTGGTCGAAGTTGATCCGTGAATATTGTTGTGCGAAAAGTGAAAAGTGTATGTACTGTGTGGAAGTAAAATGAAGATTTTGTGAGGATATCATACTCTTACACACCAAGCCAACAATCAAACTTCTAAAGCGCGGGAAGAAAGGTGGTGGGATGGATGGCCAACCGCGGTGGCTAATATCCTGTATTGACGGTAAATTAAATTGACTGTCTAACGCCCGAAAAACTTTTTCTGAATGTGGCGCAAATGAAAAGTTCGTTCATCAAATCGGCGGCAACAAGTAAGATTTCATGCCACAAAAAAGGAAATTTTCAACTTGACGTTGAAAGTCGGTAAAAAAGTGACCACTAGCGTCACCCAACTGCGAATGTGGTTAAACTTCACAATCTATTGGTAGGAGAAGAAGTCCTTGCGGGTATACTTATTTTGCCTAAAAACAAGCACGGTTAACTTTAATTTCAATTTTATGTACTTGAGGCAGCTTTAGAGGGCGCGAGGCACCAATTTCTGCTATTTTTTCCTCACTTGTTTGAATATACGCCTGGTGATGCTGTCAGCACTGTGTTCGCTTGCCTGCATACCTGCCTGCAAATGGCGGAGAAATGCGACCATGACGTCCGCTGCCGCTCATAAGAACAACAGAAAAACGTGCGTGTGCCTAAAACGACCCCGGAGGTATTTGTTTTATTATTATCTAAAATTTGTGAAGCCTGCAAAAACCACCCACGGTTTCAGTTTTTGACTTTCACCAGTACCGACGAGTGTCATGGGCATTCATCCCACCAATGGAAGGAGACATAGAACACTGTTTTGAAAATTTCTAAGCAGTTTCCTGATGAACCGCTGCAAGGTTAGACACTTCACGTGGTACGTTTTTTATTAAGACACAAAACAGGACAGCAATGAAGGACGGTAGCCAGTCCCTTTAACAAACACATTGACATTAACTCTGTCGCCAGAGGAAACTTTCAAATTTTCTCACCCGTGGTCGCCGACTTCATTCTTCAATATAAGGCAACTGAAATCATGTGAAGTAGGCAATCCAGTACAGGTATCTTCAAAGAAGGCTTTTAGGGGGCCGTTTGATAATTGTAATGTAGCGTAGAATGTATTGCTGGTTAACGCAATTGAAAAAAAAAGCAAAGCGTGTGTCTTGTAACAAGACTATGCGTTATCATCACGCATATACGAGCGCAAAAAAGAAGAACAATAGCGTGTGGATATGCATCTCGTTACTACAACGTTTTCCTAAAATATTCTGGCAATCATAGTACCAACGCTTTGTTAAAGAAACCCATTACATTGTCAGATTAGAAAGAGCAGGAGAAAGAAATCCAGCAGATTGCACGTGCCTCGAAATTAGTGTTATGCGAAGCATGCGGATGGAAGGTGAGTGTTGTGATTTTTTATTGAGTTTATTAAGTGAAACATTATGAAGTTGAGCTAAATGATGAACAAATTCACGCATAGAAGTACGTTAAACAGCCCCATATGCTTCATATAACCAGTGGTTTCTAGTTGCGTAATGATGCCCACAGTAACCTGGATAATAGCAACAGCATGAATCGATGAGCCTTTATGAAGCGCTGGTGCTCACCAGGATTGTAGCTTTGGACACTGCTACCAAAATAATCTTCAGCGGCAGGCACCCCACTAAAATTGACATTAACCCAAGTGACGGCTGTATCACAGGGGCATGTATGTATTGATTGATATGTGAACATTAGTGTGTCAAAACCACCATATGATTATGAGAGACGCCGTAGTAGAGGGCTCCAGAAATTTTGACCACCTGGGGTGCTTTAACGTGCACCCAAATTTCAGTACAGAGGCCTACAACATTTCCGCCCCCATCGGAAATGCAGCCACCGCAGCCGGGATTGGATCCAGCGACTTGCAGGTCAGCTGCCGAGTACCTTAGAGACTAGACCACCGTGGTGGGGCGGAGTAGATATATAATGTTTACAAAATTGGATATTCAGCATTGCAATTACTAGTGACGTTTCACCAATAATACGGTCTATTTGAAAAAATAGTTCCAAGAAATGGTGTGTCTCTGTGATAGATACTTGATTGCTACGCAGAATGCGGGGAGTTGATTCCTGCTGAGACCTTGGTATTTATTCTTTGCATTCGTCGGGTGAACGCTACCGAGGTTAGGTTTTTCCTAACGCTCACGTGTCAAAATATACCATGTATTTTCTCGCTGCTTCTGGGTAGATATCAACTGTCGACCACCTGTGGCATATACTCGCCTGCGGTTATGTGCCACACATCTGCGGAAAGGGTTCGGCAACATACGTGACGGGATTGCAACATTATTCATGACTTGACTAGTGAGTCATAATTGTCAAACCATCCTACATTCTCATACTAATTTTGGTTTACCTGAAAAGTTAGGAGGAGATCATGAGATTACCCAGACGTAGGTGGTTAGTTAGATAGATAGATAGATAGATAGATAAATAGATATATAGATAGATAGATAGATAGATAGATAGATAGATAGATAGATAGATAGATAGATAGATAGATAGATAGAATTAGGAACACTTCCGGCACATACATTTTGACAGATCGAGTTTGACCATGATTTGAGGGAATGTGGAGTTTTACGCGAATACCTCATGAATGATTCGGCTGATAATAATGATTCCAGGTTTGCATTTACGCGAAGTTCATTGGAGTGACAAGCGAGAAAAAGACACCCGCACTTTTTATTCAAGGAAAGCAAACAAGTAGAAGTGAGAAAATTGACTATTATCCTCAGGGGAGACTACGTTTGTCTTTGACAGATTTATTCGACTGAAGTGAAGTTTACGGGGCGTTAAATGAAGCGGATCTTCATTCGATTCAACTAGTTCAATCTAGAACTCGTGCAACTGTCATCTTTTCTACTGTATACTGCATTCGCTACCTGGCATTTTTTGTCGGCCGCGACCTACAGCTAGTATTAGCTACCCTGTTATCGGGACTTTCTAGTCTGTTCCTTCTACCACTACATTCAGGTCCAAAAGAAGTATCTCATAATACACAAACGAAATTTCGAAGAGACGAAAGTTGTAAATTTCACCTATTTTGAACCTCTTTCTATTATTATTTTTCTTTTTGTTCGGAAGTATGGACACTCTTGAAGAAAATTTTAAGGGTAACCTCCTCAAATTTGTTTCAAATGATCTCCACATCTTCAAATGCACTGTACTACGTCAAGTAATTTAAATTTACATAACAAGCCAAATCGCACACAGGATGATTCGTGATTTTCCGTCGAAAGCACTGAGGAAAATCACGAATATATAAGATATGTAACAAAACACGCCACAATACTGCAGCACTGCTTGATCAAAAAAGCCAGTAATCAGTTTCACACTCAAAATTTAGCAAGGAAAGAGCTACCACTAGAGCAGAATACAAATGAACAGTCATGACGGCAGAATAGCTATGCAGCAAATGAACCCCACAACATCACCACACCTCTGCCGATTTTGTGGTGTACCAGACATTATTAACACATGCTGTTGTAATGCCCACACCACCAGCGAAGAAAAAAAGAAAAATATAAAACAAAGTTTCAAGACCCCTGCAGGTTAATGCAGAAATGTGGGAGGCAAAGTTTACTGCAATTACTCGAAAAACCAGTGACGTTTCGTCAATCAGGCACAAAAAACGGCCTTTGCCAAAGGTATTCTGAACTTCTACAGGAACCTACCTTTGACGCAGAACACTTTCTCGCCGTATTTCAGAATAGACGATGATTTATCCTCAGCTTCCCACTTCACGTACACTCCTACCTCACGAAACACTTGGAAGACCTCAGCCGTCTTCATGGCTGTGTCAGCTAACGGCTGACCTTAGGCTCTCTATAGTTGTATTCACTCAACACTTGCTTCAGAACTTTCTAGTCCAAAGACCGTTGACCTATGCGCCGTCATTGACATCTCAGTGGATCTACGATCACTCACCATAGAGCAGCTACTGTACCAAGGCCTTATAAGGGTCACCCTCTTGTTTCTAGTGAAAATACTTTACAAATTCTCGTGGCAAGGAGCTGGTACTAAACGACTCAGTGAAGTGTCCACGTACCCACTCTTTCTAGATCAAAGCCCAGTCTTTCAGTGGCGCAGCCCTTTGTTCTCGCATTCCGGGGCCCAGTTCCCTCGAGTCATTGTCTCACGCTCTCTGGCTTTTGGTCCCGCTTCCTCGAAATTCACTTTCCGTTCCTGTTCGCTTGCCTTCGTCTTTGTGCCAACACGGCTGGTTCGCCGTTGTATAAGTGCACTGGCGGCTCTACCTCTTCCAGGACTTGTCACTGCTAACCTTTCAACCTTTCTTTTTCATGTACCTGATAGAGGGCATATTTTCGCTCGCAGAGCTCAGCCTGCTCGTTTAGGCGATTTGTCTGGCGGCGCGCTTCCTCGCACTTTTTCTCCGAACACCATCTCAGGCCGAGAGAGGAAGACCACCAGCGCACTCAGGGCTTTGTGGAATGTGCCATGTCGCCTTGAGTAACGGCCGGTCTATTGCATACCCTTATACTTCGGACTCTGTCACTGGGAGAGCTTGCAGGCGGGCTCCCGCTTTCCTTTCCCGGGTGAATAAAATACGATTTGAGCGTCGCTTTCTTGTTGTCGTCGTTCTTGTTCTCCCAACGCTGCACAACCGTGTTTCCCGGACTTCATCATGCTCATAGACCACTTCGCAATGCAGGATGCAGAGGCGGTGTTCACAATCTGCCTTTCAGGTAGCTGCCATCTCTCCTCCATCTGCTTTAGCGAAGTAGAGGAGCACTTTACCACGTGGCCCACTTCATCTTGTTGGAAAATAAGATTTTCGTGCCGATCAACTGAGTGCCGTAATATAAGGTTTCTCACGAGTTTCCGAACTTGTTATTTCAAGTACCGCGTGATCCATGCTAGCGGATGTCTCGAGAGCACTGTTAACTCGTCGCAGCTTCTCAAGCGTGTGAGTTGTGCCCAAAGAATTCACCCATTACCAGATTTTCCCTTCGTCCTTACTTGCATTTACCCAACAGCCACATTTCGTGAACGGCTTTGAAAGCTCGCCAAATAACGTTGCACAGAGTTTTTTTTAACATTTGGTCGTGATGTAAGATGTTGGCGTCGTTGCATTGCACGGGTTTTACTCTTACGAAACAAGAACTTTGCCACAGCAAATGACGCGTCTTTGAAAGACAGGTGTATAATGAGGTATAAATTAATATACAAATAAATACAATGTTTTGCATATATTGAAACAGGGTGCGTCAACTAAAACCATCAAGTAAAAAAAGAGTATTTATGAGCGCTGCGCATCTACATTTAGAGCAGTATTGTTCTGAGCCATATAAATAAAGCATGTGAGAATATTTAGAGACCCGCGAAGCTTAGCAAATAACAAAAATATCTTAATGCACTTTTTAAACACGAACTTTAGAGAAGCGGTTTCAACAGAGGACTTGTGGCGCTTAACCAGCGATAATAAATTTTATATCTCTGGAAATAATTCCAGAAACGAAAACAACAGTGCCAATATGGGTCTTAATGCGAGAGGCGATGGTGATCCGTACGCTAACAACTATCGGTATGCAGTAGCCCAGTAATCCCACCAGAGCTTGCTCACTCAAGTACTTCATGCGTGCCTGACACAACCTGTCGATTTTTTGTTTGATTTATTGCGTCTTGTTTACGTCTTGCGCCCAGTAACCTCATCTGTGGCCAAGTTCTTAAATGCGAAGTATTTTTTAGCGAACTTCGACGCCTTTGAGCGTATGTATCAAGCCGCCTACGACATTTAGCTCTCCTGGCCGTTTCGAATATGGTATTGATACCGAAACTAATATGTCATAACACAAATGTGTGACGAGCATAAGTGACTAGTCTTAACAAGAAAATTATGATATGTATGTTATGACTGTCACGATTTATATTTAGGGACTTGCTGCTCTTGCGGTGGTTCTCTTCACATCATTTGTTGCAAAACTGGTATGATAAGACTTGACTGCATGGGGAACACTAGTGAAGGACCCTAACGTGGAAATCATAACATGCGTGTCATGTAAGAGCATTATTTCATGCCACACTCATGATGCGCTCGCGGCCGTTTCGCTAGCTTCACAAATACCAAGCTTTGTATCATGTGGCGTGAATGGATCACGAAAGTCTGTGACTGGTGCAAACATAATAATCATGAGTGATCATGCGTGCTATGTAAAAAAACGAACACATACCACACTCATGATGCGCTCGCGGCCGTTTTGATAGCTTCACATATACCAAGTTTAGTATTACTTGACGTGAATGACGACGAAGGTAAGTGACATGTCTAAGCATGGTAATCATAACATGAGTGTCATGTAACAAGACTACACGCCACACTCAAGATGCACTCAAGGCCGTTTCCCTAGCTTCACACATACCAATATTAGAATTACGGGACGTGAATGGATGACGATGATATGTGACTCGTGCAAACGTGATAATAGTTAGATGCGTGTCGTGTAAGAACATGACTACATGCCACACTCATGATGCGCTCGCGGCCGTTTCGCTAGCTTCACATATACTAAATTTTGTACTACGGGACGGGAACAGATACGAAGGTATATGACTGGTGCGAACATGATAATCATGACATGCGTGTCATGTAAGAACATGACAACATACCACGCTCATGATGCGCTCGCAGCCATTTCGCTAGTTCCACATATCCCAAATTTGGTATTACGTGACGTGAATGGACGACGAAGGTAAATAACACGTCCAAACCTGACAACCATGGCATGCGTGTCTTGCAAAACATGACTACATGCTACGCTCATAGCATGCTAGCGGCTGTTTCGCTAGCTCCACATATACCAAGTGGGGTATCACGTGACTTGAATAGACGACGAATGTAAATGACACGTACAAATATTCATGGCATGGAAGTCACGCACGACTTAATTTACGTCCCCCTTGTAACGCTGTGCTGATTTTAAAGTGACGTATCAACCTCCCTCATTCATGCTTCGCATATCATAGATTCCCACTGTGCGTGGGTTCTGCCCATTTTTTTCGATATGGGCCACGAGTTCTTGGAGTGGCGCCCTCTTGCGTGTGGCGTAAGTTTGAGCATTCCACTTTCAATAGCGCTGCAACCACCACAGCTTCTTTACGCAGATCATCTGCTCTAGAGAGAAACTTCGACAAACTAACAGCCTTACGAGGGTTAACGAGCGCCTTCAATGGCAACATTCCGGTGCTATTATAATCGTGTTTTAGTTGCGGCCCGATTGACAGGGCTAAGAATTCCCCGACGAGTGCTCCAAAGCCACCCACTGCATCACAGGTAAGAAAGTTTAAGTGTGTGTGTGTGTGTGTGTGTTCGTGTGTGTGTGTATGTGTGTGCGTGTGTGTGTGCGTGTGTGTGTGTCGGCACTATTTATCACACTTTCCGCTGTGCGATACTAAGTTGTCCGGTTGTGTTTTTTTTTTCAATGTTTCAGTAAACGTGCCTTTCTCCAGCATTTACAGGTCACGTAGATAAAACGTCGGAAATGTCGCGGTGTCTCGTCCAGGGCGAGGTGGTGTATGACGTTGCCACGTTGTTAAATGCGCGATTGAGGCTGTCAACGGGCACCGCCTAACTATTGCGGCTCTCGCCCTGACAAGTGGACATGCGAACCCGCCACACAAGATCTCCGTCATGATCGACTGCAGCGAAGTGACGAGTGCTCGCTGTTCGTGCAAGTCAGGGTGAGATAATGTCTACGCTTGTAACTTAACATGTGTGAAATAGGTTGAGGCAAAGTCTTCATGTTACGTAACATAGAAGTGAAGTTCACTGCTGTTTGCAGCTGCTGTCGAGCTCCTATCACAATTTGCATTGTGGTGATGTGTTGAAATCAGGTACCTAGTAAGAGCTCTGAATTAGTTTGTATATTTATTGTTGCAACCATTTCAACCTAATGATAAAATATTCAAATGCGCCACCACACATTCTTATTATTGCTGTTCATAATAAGTGACGATAAATGTTTTACACCAATAAAATTTGTATTTGCATACTACATAAAACTGCAGAATGGGGAGGTGGAGCAGATCTTTTACTTTATGCATTAGCCTGGGAAGGCCAATAAAATTGCAACATGATGTAGTTTATATAGTCGATACGTGCTTTTTAACATTTAATGGCTACATTGCGCAATCTTCGCCGTGGTGACAAGCGGCCGCACGCAGCTCTATGAAACGAAGCACTATGCTTTCAAAATGAGTTACATGCGGAGACCCACGGTTGTTCGAACAGCGTTGGTAGGCACCACACATTGAGTAACTAACAGAAGGCCTTCAGTGTCAAGCTTCGTCACGCACGCTGGTTTCTATATAGTGTCAGGCCTCAAAACGAAAGTGTACGAATCCCTAAATTGACTTCATACAAACGCCGTTCACAGCGCCGCCATCGGTCGCACACCTGGCCAACGGTCGCAGTTGGCCGAACCACGCTGCAGCGAACGACCCTCGTGCGCACGTGTCATGACACACACGGGTAAAGAATGATTCGAAGGTGCTTCATATTGCTAAACCAATCGAATTTCACTGTTGCAGTATTTATTTATTTGTTCAGAATACCTTACAGACCCCACAGGGCATTGTGTAAGGGGAGCATAAAAGGAATAGATACACGAATTGGCACAATTTCGGTATGTTCCGTACTTTGAAATTAAGGCATCTGGAGAAGAAACGAGCTTATGCATGACCATTATCCGGCTGATGCGTACTGTTGCTCTCTTACATTCAGCGGAATAAACACGAAGCGCAAAGCTGCAAGTTAATTTTGTATGTAAAACTAGGGCCGTAATGAGGCTGTGAGTTGCACACAGGCACTCTACAACTGAGTCTCGCAGCATTTTTGCTCTCAATCAACATAAAAATTGTTTTTCCAGTTCGTCTGCCAGAGGGAAGCGGCGTTGCCATACGGTGCGTCCATACGGGTACACACGGCTCGCCTCTTTCTCACCGGCATATGCACCAGTTGCGCATGCCCGAATGGGCTGAAATGTGACCAACCTTGTGACGAGAAGTCCAGTACTCCTCCCCACTTCCGGCTTCACAAAATATGACGTAGTGGCCTCTCCTTTGTATTCCTTCTTATAAGAGCAGCGTTGACCCGACGAATGCAAAAAATAAATGTCAGGGTCCCAGCAGGAATCGAACCATTCTGGGTGATAAACAAGTATCCCACTACATAGACACGCGAGGTCTCGGAACTACTTTTCAGATATACGCTGATGTTTGTGAAACGTCAGTTTTATAGTTGCAGGGTTTGCTGTCCGATTTTATAAATACCTAAGTACTCATATGATAAAGTCATCACGTCGGGTTAATGTGAATTGCACTTGGAAGCCATCCGCGGAATTTGATTTATGTAGCAGTGTCCAGGACTACCATCCTCGCAAGCGCCAGCACTTTATATCAGCTTACTGCTTCTGATTTTCCTCATAAGCATGTTGCTGTTGGCATCATCATGCTACTACAAACAACTGCTCACTTCCTTCCACGTACTGACCGAGCCCAATGCTGTTTAGCCTTGGTTATCGGACAAGAACTGCCGCATCCAGCATAGTATAGCCAAATATTGTAAATAATGGCTCAACGTGTTATATAAAACATATGTGGATGTTATTGTATGCCTATGCGTGCATTTATACATATATTTACCACCACTTCATGACAGTTCGCTCAGTAAAAACTATAGCACAGTCTTCTTCCATGGTGTACGTCGCGTAACATCGATATCGAAGTACATAGGATCTGGTAATTTTTTCGTGATATAAAAGCTAAAACATCTTTTTGTGTCTCGATTCGTGACTGTGATTGCACAATATTAGTTTCACTGAAAAGGTGAATGAATTTGATAGCGACGAATTACCATATTATGCGAAATGAGGCTGGCACTCAACCCATTCAGACCCGATCATACGTAACTCTATAAAACACTGGTGTAAAAAAACATAGGTGCTCCGGTTGCACTATGGCACAGTTTTTTTTTAGTTTAAAAAGCAGCCCGTAGAAGGTCCCGCTTGCCGTGGGGGCACAAGGCGCGCGCTGATCTTTGCCGTGATAGCACAGCAACCATAAGCGCCCCCCTCCCCCTTGTTAGCTCACGAGATAGCATGCGCGCAGAAGACCGCGGACGGAAAGGCGATGTTCGCTCCGCAGAAAGAGGAGGCTGGCGCATCCATCCGCCTATATATGAATATACATACGTATACATATACATAAAAATGGCGGTGGTGGGAGGGTTGGCAAAAAAACACCAGAGACTCTCTATGTAAATGCTATCGCAATAATAGAATTGGCAGATCCCACATACAATAGGAATCTGATATGCGAAACATGAAGGAGGAAGGTCGATATGCCACTTTAAAATCAGTACAACGTTACGACCCGTAGGTAAATATGGCGTGCATGATTTCTATGTCTTTATTATCATGTTTGGACGTGACATTTACCTTTGTCATCTATTCACGTGATCATCATCAGCCTGACTACGTCCACTGCAGGACAAAGGCCTCTCCCATGTTCCGCCAGTTAATCCGGTCCTGTGCTTGCTGCTGCCAATTTATACACGCAAACTTCTTAATCTCATCTGGGCACCTAACCTTTTGTCTCTCTCTAACGGCTTGCCTTCTCTGGGAATCCAGTTAGTTACCCTTAATGACCAGCGGTTATCCTGTCTACGTGCTACATGCCCGGCCCATGTCCATTTCCTCTTCTTGATTTCAACTATGATATCCTTAACCCCCGTTTCTTCCATTATCCACTCTACTCTCTTCTTGTCTCTTAAGGTTACACCTACCAGTTTTCTTTCCATTGCTCGCTGTGTCGTCCTCAATTTAAGCTGAACCCTCTATGTAAGTCTCCAGGTTTCTGCTTCGTAGCTAAGTACCGGCAAGATACAGCTGTTATATATCTTCCTCTTGAGGGATAGTGATTCTACCTGTCTTGATTTGAAAGACCTACAGGGGATCAACTGCTACCATAGTGTTTCATAAGGAAAGCAACAGAATACCAATAAAAAAGGGTGTAAAGCAGGGGGATACAATCTTCCCAATGCTATTTACCGCGTGTTTACAGGAGCTTTTCAGAGGCCTAGAATGGGAACAGTTGGGCATAAGAGGTAATGTATAGTACCTCAGTAACCTGCGCTTTGCCGATGACATTGCATTGCTGAGTAACTGAGGAGACGAATTGCAACTCATGATTACGGAGTTAGACAAGGAGAGCAGAAAAGTAAGCCTTAAAATAATCTAACTTCTTAAATAAATTCTAAACGTGTTCTTAAATAAATTCTAAATAAATTCTAAACGTGTTCGAAAAATTCAAGCGACGCAAAAGTTTGGATGTGAATCGGCTAAAGTGTGAACCAATGTTTTATGTCACTGACCTAAACGCATCATGCCTCACATTTACAACGTGGCATTAAGGTCAGGCAATTTTCCCCAGCAGATAAAAGTTTGAAGGGTAACTGTGGTGCACAAAAGGGGTAAAAAAGATAATTTAGGCAATTATAAACCAACAATAATTCTTCTTTTGTTTTCTAAATGTTCAGAGAAAATTATTCTCCTTAAAAATTAGCTCTTTCTTTGACAAGTCATCTTCAGGATGTACGTGAAGGATGGAGGAGCTTGCTAACTGATCGGGACAGTCCGTGAATCCACCCTGAAAGTCTTCTATCTTCATAAAGAGATGCGACAGGTTGTTATATTGGTGATTGTATTTGCACCTATGTATAAACTTTAACACATAAAATGTACTTATTTACTTGTCGATGCAATAATATACAAGGATTACATCACTAATTGGAAAGCCATTGGACGCGTTTTCATTTCAAGATTATATTTTGTGGTCGGTGAAGTATGTGGCGAGGGGATCTTGAATTAGAGGTTGCAGTTGAAATTTGGAGAAGGTAATTTCAATGCAGGTCCCGAGTCGAGATTCCCTTGCCACCACTTGCGTGTTGCCTCTGCTGTCTCAGTTTCGCGGGTTGTCATGTAGTGGTCCGCCTGTCGACGAGCCTTCTTCGCAGCACAAAGTCCACGTGGCTTACAGATGTGTAGTGGGCACCTCCCATATAGGCAAAATGACGAATGGCAAAATGACATAGTGGGTGGTTTCATGCTTCATGAAAGTTATGATGAACGTGTCGTGGGTAGATTACACAGCTGTGCCTCTAGCGTAGCACCGAGCATAAGAAGCTTGGCGAGCAAGCTCCTAGAAGTAGCGCCAGGGTCGACGTATGAGTGATATCCTCAGCAAGCTCGCCTCACTCCCCAGTGCATCTATAGATATGTTTTGCCTTTGAGTGTTTCGTATAGAGGGTGGTGTGAAATGATTAACTGGTGTATTAGGCTCGGAATGTGACCTTCCGGTCGCGTCACCGACAACACTAGCAGTATAAAAAATGACAAGAGGCATACTGCATGTCTCTGTTATATTAAAGCATGTAAAATTAATTTAGCAGCAACTAAGAATATTTCAAGTGTCCTAAGACTACTGTAAAAAATTAGAATAACTAACTAGATGAAAACATAGACATCAGACGACGCCATTATTAAAGCATGCTTAAAGGGGCCATAGCACTGAGTTTTCGATCGTAATCTGTGTAACGTGAGTTAACCCTTTTTCGTTCACAAATAGGTTGGCACTATTTTAGTGCAATATTTACAAACACGTGAGATGCCCCAGAGTCGGGCCACGTTAGCGCACTCGTGAGCCGTGACGTGCAAGCGACCAGCTGTGCAAGCGTCTACATTCCGGCGAATGATATCGTCCCGTGAAATCCAGATAATTTAGCCTTCTTCAACTTCAAACTCAAATGTGAATATTTTCAGTGACTGAAACCTGTGCAGAAGACGTTGGCTCTGCGTCCTTCAGCACGTTACGTCACACGCGTCATGGCAAAATGGCGGTCACTAGCGGTGAGTGGGGCTTGCAGTCAGGGACTTCTAGGGCTTATTTTGCATTGAAATGCTCTTTGACGGCCCACTTTGTATTCTGTATAGACCTAGCAGACCCCCTATTTCTAGTTTTTGTTCAAAAGCATGAATTACTGGGTGGTTGCGCCATGGCGCCTTTAAGTGGTATGCGTACTTGAATTTGAAATAAGAATTCCGGTCTGCTGCAGAACGCGCTATCGACACCTACTGCACAGATTGGCCGAGTGCGGTCACAAATTTGTGGGAAATTCAAAATTTTTCTCTGACCTTTTGGACTATAGGTTTTGGCGCTGACTTTACGTTTGTTGTTCTTGAAGGCTTACCCTTAATGGTGGGCCTCATGTCTGGCAAACTTTCCACGTATTACTTTCTTGGAGGCTGCTACGACAGATGGGGTTGAAAAAAACAAAAAAAGAATTTCTCACGTGTGTAAAAATTAACGTTTTCTAATCTTCCCACTGTCTGAATTAAGAAACACATAAAATCGCATTTCAGTATGGAGAAAAAATTTTCGTGGTATACAGCAGGAAGGGGGGAGGGTGAAGGCCAGAATTTCACGCATGCTAACGGGATCCGCCAGAAACGATCAGGAAGTAACTCTCAGTCGGGGTCGTTAGCGCGCTTATTCGCGTGCTTGCCTCATCATGGCGTGACTACGTTGTGCCGCTGCGGTTCAATCAGCTGTGAGACCGACGTGGCACTCGTCAGAGCTACGGAAAGTACTGCCGCCGCACGAGGTGCCAATCGCAGCTGTTGTCTTTTGGCCTATGCGTGTTCTTTTTGTTAATGAAAGCATCCTGAGCACAAGCTTATGTTTCTGATGCGCCAGTCGCGGGTCAACGCACGCTGCAAATCTTTGCACGTACAAAACATCATAGGCCTAAGTATGTTTAAACGTTGAAGATTGTCTTTCCAACAACGATGTGAAATAATGAGGTCGTGCTCACAATGTCTGCATCTATAAATGAGGTCATTCCCTTTAGTAGCACAATGCGTGGCTAGAAGCATAATTTAGAGCTACTAAACCCAACAGTTTACTGAAAGCTATAAAAATCAAATTTACTTGGTGTAATGGGGCTTCTTTTTCGCTATCTGCTTTTTCTGTCGGTGAAGAGGAGACAAAATGGCAGATTAGCCCCTGCAGACCTGTCAAAACACTTTTTACTATGAACCTTGATTCAAAAATGTACGCAACGTGGCAGTCTTATACAGGACCCCTCTACTAAATGCCAAAATGAATAACGCTGCTCTTTGAGCGCGTGCCATTGTCCAGATAGCTATTCACGAACAAAAAGTGGGCTTTTTTTCCTCCCTCATCCACTAAGGGCGCACAAACAGCACCAAAAACGATTTCCGCGTTAGCCTTGTCGTCGTCATGGCGTTAAGGTGACCTACTGCTATGACCTGCTGAGTCGTCCAGTTTATCACGCATTTATGCTGAAATCCAGCCAGTATTGAAGTGGGGAAGCCTGGGCTGGAACTCACTGCATATTTTCTTTCTGAGTATTCTATGGCATTGCCAGCCATCTTCGATACTATAGATGTTTAATGTCATATATGGCTCAAATATTTTGAAATGATAGATACCTTTTTAATAAGCTCCGGTCAGTTTTAGTCCAGAATTTTCGTCTGAAACTATTTAAACTGCAAATGGCATTCTAAAGCCACATAACCTGCATCTGCTTCATTTTCATTTCACACACTAGCATCGCTAGAGGTACAACAGTTTTATTTCGTTAAAAACACAATGTGAGTGTTACTCGGTCAAATATCTTTCTGATTGACTGATATGTGGTGTCTTAAAAACGTCTTAAAACCGCCATATATGATTATGAGGGACGCCATAGTGAAGGGCTCTGAAAATTTTGATCGTCACCAGACGTACTGTCTACTATCTGGAATGAATAATTACGCGTGGGTTGCATCATCGGTTAAGTAATTATTTGATGATATGTTCGCAGTGTAATACGTCCCCTTTTATAGCGGATCACGTAGTCTTCTAGTTTGTCTCTCATCCACCATGCAAACTGCGACAACCTATCACAGGTGTATTCCAGATATCGGCCTGTAGCACCACGTGCTGTGCATTCTGAAAACTTTAGTTTTCACTTTGAATTGAAACTAGACAACACCTTGTCTGTCAGGGCAACGCCTCCTCTATTTTATCAATGCCACGCAGATGCACCCGATCCAGCTGTTCACCAGCCTCCCCTCTAGTCATTTTTTACTCTTCCCCATCGCCTAGCCTTCGCGTGTGCTTTGTGGTCATAGGAAAGAGATCCCGTTATGACAGAAGTCAAATGAAGTATTTTTTTTTGTTTAGTTGTGTACACATCCTTGGGGCGGCGTCTTGTATTCCTTGTGTTCACAATATTGGCGGTCAGACCATAGAGAAACATACTTACATAAAGAGCGGACTCTCCTGTAGGGCCCAGGGGCTGAGCTACTCCGCTGCTTTTAGGGGCAGGAGTGGCTGGTTAGACACGCTAATGTCTTCAGCATAAATAAAATAACAAAGAAATACCTTTATGATGCTGAGATTTGAACCCATACCATCATGCTCCGAAAGCAAGTGTCTTTACCTCTAGGCTACACACCCATACTTCCACAAAGGTAATACATGTAGAGTGCAGCTAAACCACACCAATGTGCACTTTTTGAGCAAAACAAACGCAGAAAGACACCACTTTCTCGTTGGACTCTGCTGCTTTTTTGGTAAAGCATTATACGCCCTCAGCGGGACACGATGCAGAGCGGATATGGATAATTGCAGAAATCAAAAAAATTTCTCTTTTGAAAAAACTGTGATACCAAACTTGGGTTTTATTGTCTTCCTGGGGCGGCTAATAAAAGTCTCCACCAAAGAATACAAGCGATCATGAGTACGTCATCTAACGGTTGGTAAGACACTTTCTTGCTCAGCCGCGAAAAGGCTAGAGTGGCCACTCTTTATATATTATATTTATCTACGGTCACACTGGGTCTGAGAAAGATGGCGTGTCAAGAGAGTGAGTCGTTGGTCGTGGCACTTTGTCGTGGCGCTATAAATAGGGAAGCGTCCCTGCAGCGCTTCTGCGTGCGCTGCTCTGTGACGCGGCGGCGGCATTTCTTCTAGCCACAAAGAACCAGAACAAAAGAGCAAATCTGACAGACGTATGGTATTTGAGGTGGAAACAGGTTTATTGCATCTGCGGAGGAAAGCGTTCGGAATCATGTGTGATGCAAGCAGCCTTACCCACCCGTGGCGTCGCATGACGACTAGACTCTCTGAACTAAGGCGGAGCGACGGCTCCCATTGAGAAGCGCCGGTTTGCACTGGCATTGAAAGAGATAAAGGAGGCGTTGGCTAGTGCAGTGTAAACTAAAGCCGATAATCGACTTGTTTGTTTCGAAGGAGCATATTTATCTAAGCATATTTATCTAAGCATATTTATATACTCCGAATAAAAACCGAATAATGCCAGCGGAATCTTGTATCCCCTTTCAAAACGTCATGGTGGCAAATATCCGCCAAGTGAATTTTCTTTCAACCACTGACGTAGTATTTTCCGCCAAGATCAAGCTAGGTCGCATCTGCGCAGCGGTTGAAATGAAAGTTGAGGGCGGCAAGAAAAAATAGAATTGGTGTGAAGGAGTACAAGGGGCAGTTTGTTACATTTCACTATTCTGTGGGAAGTATTACTATATCGGTAAAACTGGGCATTTTGTAAATAACCGACTAATGGACCACAGAAATTCTTTGAAAGGGCAGCCTTCGTCTGATCAATGCCTGTATGGCAAGAAATGTAAATGTCATCCTTTACTAAATAAAACGTCTGTCTCTCAAATTCTCTTCGTACATTTCAATACCCGAAGCTTACTGATAAATTTTGATGATATGCTTAACTTCCTCATGTTAGCTAATCATCACTTTTCGCTCATATGCGTATCGAAAACATGGCTATATGGAGCTGATGTTAATTTGTTTTTCTTACCGGGTTATCACGCTGAATTTTTTCATCGCCTGGGGGACCACCACAATGGAGAAACCATATTAATTTCTAACGTGTTACCATATAAATGACGTACTGATATCGTATTTTCTGTGACGAAATTCGAATCGGTCTCGCTCTAGTTTGACCGTGGCTTCCTTCCAACTAACAAAAAAATAGCATTGCATAAATTTATCGGTCCCCATCATCGTCTCACGGTGACTTCTGTGTTGAACTTGATGATATTCTCAATTTGTTTATATTTGAAAATTACAATGTGAGCAATTTAGGTGACCTAAACATTGACATGACAAATATTAACAATACCTCTTGTGTTCAATACTCCAACCGTTTCATGGAGCATGGTTTAGAATTTCTGCTGGATTCTCCGACACTATGTGTTTCTCCCGGCCGCAACACGCTTATTGACTACATACTCAGTAACGTGATGTCTGTTCAAAAGGTCGGTGTGATCAATTTCAATCTGACAGACCATTATTAATTTTTTCTGCTTTTAAACACGCAAACTAATAGCAAATTTAAAGTTATCAATAAGTGTGCTTTTGATTCTGCAAAGTTCGTTGACCTGGTATCGTGCTCCAACTGAGGGGATTTATCACAAAATCCTTGCGTCAATAAAGCGTTCAATGGCTTGACCAAAAAACTTACAAGTTTCATAAATTCGTGCACGTCTGCATCCATCATACCAAGTTGGTGCTCAGCCCGTAAGAACCTGTGGACTACGAGAGGACTGCTCCGCAGCATAAGTAAAACAAGACAATCTTGACAAAAAAATATAGCTGCCACCATTCAACCTGTCTCTTTGGGTCCGCTTTAAAGTGTATTCACAAGCTCTTAGTGCCCCACGTAAAAGCTAAACGAACCTACTTTCAAAATAAAATGCTTGAGAATGGGAATGACTATAGAAAAAAACTGGAACGCAATAAATTTATTTTACATCTTTATCAGCCAGACACACTTCCAACACTATTTTGTGACGGTACCAGCACTATAACTAACCCTATCGCTATCTCCAATTCAATTAACGAATATTTCAACAACTCTCTCTCGACTATCACTACCTTGTCTTCAATGGCTCATTTGTTTTACTGTTTTTTTCTTGAAACCCACATCACTTGATCAAGTTCTACAGACTATAAAATTTTGAAGACAACAGAATGTAGCCTAGAATGAATTTATTCTTCCGAAGTCAAACTTGTTGCTCCGATTGGTCGTGTGTGTTTTCAGAACCTATCAACACCGCATTTCGTTCTTGTGTTTTTCCTACTATTCTCAAACAAGAAAAGGCAACACCTGTATTCAAAAAGGAAGACCGAAAAAGTTTTCCCTAATTATCACGCAATAACAATTCTCACATTGCTTAGTAAGGTTATTGAGAACCTCATTGTTAATAGCCTTATGGACTACCTAACAAAATTTATTGTTTTGTCACCTAAGCAATTTTCTTTCTATGCTAATATGTCTACCGAATTAGCACTGATAAAACTAACTGATAGCTTAAAATAGTTTATCAATAAAGTTCTATGGGCAGCAGCGGTATTTATTGACTTAACTAAAGCGTTTGATAGCATTAACCACTCTATCTTGTTTGCTAAACTTGAATCCCTGGGGATTCGTGGGCCTACTTTCGCCCTTTTACAAAGTTACCTTGCTAACAGGACCCAAGTTGGAAGAACTGCGGTGCTTTATCCTCTTCAATAACAACAAAACAGGGAGTTCCACCAAGCTCAATTTCGGGATCAATCTTGTTTCCCTTCTACATCTATGACTTACCATCATCGCTTACTTTTTCTGACTGTCCCCTTTATTCTGATGATATTACAATATTTTCCAGTGACAAAGATCTAACCAATCTGTTGTGAAAATTAATCAAAAATGTCGGTCATCTTTTTCTGTGGTAAAATATTATTTTTTTCAAAATCAACGATATTAAAACAACTTTCATGTTATGTCACTCACACGAAAAAAACGGGACGATAAATCCGAATATATACTGAAATAACTGCGTCGTTTCACCATCAAATTTCATCACTTTTCTAGGTGTTACACTAGATATACATCATAAATTTACTTAGATATAAACTCTGTCATCAAGAAGACTACTTTTGGCATCCGCATACGAATTCGCACAAAACATTGTTTTTAGCAACACAATCTTAAATAACATAATTATGCATTTATTGATCATCATCATCATCTGCCTGAATAAGTCCACTGCTGGACAAATGCCCATATTCTGCCAGTCAACTCAGTCCTGTGCTTGCTGATGCCATTTTATACCCGCAAACTTCTTGATCTCATCTGCCCTCCAAACCTCGTGTCTCCCCTTAACTCGCTCGCCTCCTCTGGGAATCTAGTCAGTTACCTTTAAAAGCAAGCTGTTATCCTGCCTACGTGCTATATGCCCGGCCAATCTCCATTTCCTGCTCTTAATTTCAACTACGATATCCTTAATGCCCGTTTGATCCCTGATCCACTCTGATCTCTTCTTGTCTCGTAATGTTACACCTATCCATTTCCCTCGCTGGCTGCGTTGTCCTCAATTTAAGCTTAACCCTCTGTTTAAAACTCCATGTTTCTGGTTCGTAGCTAAGTACCGGCAAGATGCAGCTGTTATATACCTTTCTCTTGGGGGATAGTGGCAATTTACCAGCATAACTTGAGAGTGCTTGCCAAATGTGCTCCACCCCTTTCCTACTTTTCTTGTTTCTTCAATCTGGCAGTTGGCTCCGTGGTTATTACCTGTCTTAAGCAGACGTAGTCTTTTACAACCTAAAGTGAACTATTACCTATCTCGAAGCGCTGTGCTCTTCCGAGGTTGTACATTACTTTCGTTTTCTGCAGATTATATATAAGACCCACCTTTCTGCTCTCCTTGTCTAACTCTGTAATCATGAGTTGCAATTCATCCCCTGAGTTACTCAGCAATGCAATGTCATCGGCACAGTGCAGGTTATAAAGTACTCTCTATTAACTCCTATTGATAACTGTTGCCACTCTAGGCCTCTGAAAACCTCCTGGTAAGCACGCGGTAAATAGCATTGGCGAGATTGTATCCTCTTGCCTTACAGCCTTCTTGATTGATATTTTGTTGCTTTCTTTATGGAGCACTATGGTGGCAGTTGATCCCCTGCAAATTTCTTCCAGTACGTTTATATAAGCTTCATCGATGCTCTGATTCCACAGTGTCTGCATGGCTGCTGATAATTCTACTGAATCAAACGCCTTCTCCTAATCCATGAAGGCTATGTATAGTGGCTGGCTGTAATCTGAGCATTTCTCTATTACCTGATTGATAGTATGAATATGGTCGATTGTTGAGTAGCCTGTTCGAAATCCTGCTTGTTCCTTTTGTTGATTGAATTCTAACGCTGTCTTAATTTTGTTAGCAATAACCATCGTAAATAGTTTGTATACTACAGAGAGCAAGCTGATCGGCATGTAATTCTTCAAGTCCTTGTCATCTCCTTTCTATGTATTAAGATAACGCTAGCTTTCTTCCAAGATCCTGGTACTCATCCCGTCAGGAGACACTTTGTAAACAAGGTGGCTCGTTTTTCTAGTACAATCTGTCCTACGTCTTTCAGCAGATCTACTGTTACCTGGTCCTCACCAGCAGCTTTGCCTCTTTGCATTCCCTCCAAGTCTTATCTGACTTCTTCTATTACTACAGGTGGGATTCCATCTGGGATACTGCAAGTTTCTATATTAAGGTCGTGGTTGTCCCGGCTACTGTACAGATCTTTGTAAAACTCCTCTGCCATCTTAACTGTCGTATTCATATTGGTAGTTACTTTGTTTTCCTTGTCCCTCAGTGCATACGTCTGGTTTCTGCCTATCCCAAGTTTCCTCTTCAATGCTTTGAAGCTTCTTCTGTACTTCAGGGCGTGTTCAAATTTCTCCATCTTATACCCTCCTACATCGCATAGCTTACGCTTATTAATCAAGTGCATAAGCTCTGACAATGATATTTTGCTTGTGGTATTTGAGTCTTTCATGCTTTGATTCTTCCTAATGAGGTTCTTCGTTTCTTGGAACAGCTTACCTGTGTTCTGTCTGGGTACCGTACCTCAAAAAAAAAAAACACTGCGCACTCCATAATTATGCTCGTCAGATTATTACTCATTGCGTCAACGCTAAGGCTGGTTTCCTCGATAAGAGCCGAGCACCCGTTCTGAAGCGAGATTATGAATTCCTATACTTTGCCTCTCAGTGCTAGCTCACTGATTGACTTCTTGCGTATCAGTTTCTGTCGTTCCTTTCTCAAGACTAGCCGAATTCGAGACCGTACCATTCTATGATCACTGCATCATACCTTTCCAAGCACTTCGGCATCCTGCGCGATGCCTGGGTGTGCACTCAGTATACTGTCTATTTCACTCTTACTTTCGCCGTTAGGGCTCCTCCATTTTCACTTACGGTTCCCTTATTTTCGTTAGAATGTATTCAAAATCCGTACATTATTACGTTCTGCGAATTCCACTATTAGCTCCCCTCTGGTATTTCTAGTAACAATGCCATAATCTCCTACTGTCTGGTCTCCAGCTTGCTTTTTCCCTAGCTTGGCAGTGAAGTCACCCATCAGCATAGCATACTGTGTTTTTACTTTACTCATTGCCAATTTCAAATCTTTTTAAAAGCTTTCAACTGACACTTCATCATGGCTGGATGTAGGCGGGTAAGCCTGTACCACCTTCATCTTGTATCTCTTATAGAGTTTAATTACAATACATAGCACCCTTTCATTATTGCTATAGTATTCCTCTATGTTGCCAGCTATATTTCTGTAAATAAGTAATTCCACGCCCAGTATTATTCTGTCAGCCAGCCCACAATAGCAATAGACATGCCCATTCTGTAGTACTGTATAGGCCTTGTCAGTCCTTCTAACCTCTGTGCGACCTATTACATCCCATTTAGCACCCTATAGTTCTTCGAAAAATACAGCTAGACTTGCCTTACTAGATAAGCTTCTATCATTAAATGTTGCCAAGCTCAGGTTTCACTGGTGGCCTGTTCACACCCAGAGATTCTTAGCATCCTCTGCTGCTTCGCAGATCTGCCCCGCCGCGGAGGGCTAGAGGCCAAGATACTGGGCTGCTGACCCGTAGGTCGCGGGATCAAATCGCGGCTGCGGCGGCTGCATTTCCGATGGATGCAAAAATGTTGTATGCCCGTGTGCTCAGATTTGGGTGCACCTTGAAGAACCCCAGGTGGTCGAAATTTCCGCAGTTCCTCACTACGCGTCTCTAATAATTATATGGTTGTTTTGGGACGGTAAACCCCACATATCAATGAATCAATCAGCGTTGCAGATCTGACCGCTGCCATGGTCAGATGTTTCACAGTCTCTGGGGACTGAGGGCCGTGAGTATGCACGTGGGAGGTAATGGCTAGATGCTGCACCAGTTTGGCCAATCCTTATCGGGTGAGGGAGTGCGTTACCGGTGGTCGTCACCGGTGAGGCCCCATCCCAGGCCTCATAATGCAGTTCCATCACCACGCAGATTTTTAAGGGGCGAACCTCCTTATGGCGTGGGTCTTTCACTGCTCCGCATGTATGTATGTATGTATGTATGTATGTATGTATGTATGTATGTATGTATGTATGTATGTATGTATGTATGTATGTAGCTGGTATGTATATATGTATGTATGCATGTATGCATGTATGTATGTATGTATGTACGTATGTAAGTATGTATGTATGTATGTAGGTGGTATGTATGTATGTATGTATGTGCCACAGAGGTTGCGAGATGGGAGATGGCGGTACTTGAAGTGTTCGCTAAATGGCCGCGTGGACGGACGCATTAACGGACAGACAGACTCGCAGATGGGCGGACGGATGGACACACGAACGGACGGGCAGACGAATGAACGGACTCACGAACGGACGCATGGACAAACGGACAGATACATGGATTGACGCACGGATGGTCGCGCGGATGGACGGAAGCATGGACGGGCTGACGCACGCTTCGCCCCACTGATCCTCATTTATTCCGTCTATATGCTGTGATATTATAATCCGGTTAGAAACTGCGCGGCACCGCGATTTGAATCACGGATCTCCTGCACCCGAGGCGGATGCTCTAACCAGTACGCCATCGCTGCTATTATGCAATTGTTCACAGTCACCTTAATTACTTCATTTCATTCTGGGCCAACACGTACATCACTCATCTAGCATCCATCATTCACCTTCAGAAAAGACCAACCGTATCATTACTCATAGTTCTCACTGCGTCAGCATCAACCCTCTTTAGCACTCTCAAAATTCTACCTATCACCTCCTCTTTTCAACTCATACTGGGTATTTTATTATTTAGAACTAGAACAGGACACATTACAACTGACATACTTACCCTAGCACTTCTTTACAACAATAATAACACACAGTTTTCTGAAAATAGTAACATTCTGCTTCCAAAAGCAAACACTAATTACGGTAAAATGATAGCGTTGTTTACTGCAATTTCATCGTGGCATTCACTTCCATTAACTATTAAATTATTCTCTTCACTACATTATTTCCGGCATCAACTCAAACAATTTTTACTAATTTTACGAAGCACCACCTGATTGTACTTGTGCGTTCATATGTTTGTTTGTTTAAATATATTTCATTTATCTATGTGTGTGCTCACTATGTATGTTTAAATAATTTGTATATTATATTAATATAATAAATAATTTAAATAATAATATTTAAATAAGTGCTAGTTTTTATATTGAAATAGTTTCTTGCGGTTTGTTGTTAATCTTCGGTTACTGTATTTGTACTTGTTCTAACAGGAGGTTCCCCTTACAGGTTTCACTTAGGAACCTACGCATTTTTTTAATTGCGTTTTATGTATTATGGTTTTGAATATATTGAATTAAAGAGAAAGGTTTTCAAGACTCGAACACAGGACCACGCGAATGATTGTCGAGTCCTTTGTTTCATACATAGGTCTTACGACATATGCGTAGTGAGGCCACTTGTGAACCTACATGAACTCGAGATTGAGTGTCTGTCAACATGTTATCGTAACCACGTGTCCTTGCTTTTTCTTTATATGTGTGTTTTTCATAAAATAAAACTCGCATTTCTACGAAGAAAGTTAGCTGCGGCTCCTGCACCTGACGAGTTAGCATCTTAAAAAGTCTAGTCTATCCCATTCATGAATACGGCAGTATAACTTCACCAGGAATACTTTGCATATAGACCGGCAAGAATCCAAAATAACGCGCCGCGGTTCATCTATTCAAAATATTCCCGTCATGATTGCGTCACTTCTCTTCAAAACACCGCGAATTTTCTACGCTTGATTGTCGATGACTTATGACGTCTATTAATTTTTTTCGCTTCATAATAGTTTATAAACGTAAATAAGCTTGCGCTCTTCAATATACCACATATTAGGTCCAGTAGAAGGTTTCGTATTAAGTTCATCAGGCAATACGTCATACGCTGCGACACATTCACTTTCTCACTTTTTTGACTTCTATTGAAATATAGAACATGTTGCCCCAGGAAACTCTTGCCATGGGTAGCATACAGAATTTTGTGCAAAGGGTAGATTGGTGTTTTTGCACGTAATGGTATAGTGGTGTTATTCACTTACTTTTTTTCTTCTCGTGATTGCAAAGCTGACGCATTGTTGGTTGTTTTGGCTGTCATACAATAGTGTCTGATTTGATGCGCAATGTACGCTACGTATGCATTTCATTTTGACCCATTCTTTGTAAAGGCCTGCGAAAGGCTGACAGTATTTGATATAAAAACAAATAAATATATAAATAAATGATAAAATAAATGAATAAACGAATAAATTAAGAATAAAAGAAAGACATCTGCCTATACAGTAAAGGTAAAGATGAAACCATTTAGCCCAGTCTCTGTAGCTGATTACGAAAGATTATCATCATCATCATCATCGTTATCATTATCATCGTTGTCTTCTTCGTCGTCATCATCATCATAAACGTCATCGTCGTCTACCTATTTCATGCCCATTGGGGGACAAAGACCTCTCCCGTTGATCTTCAGTGTACCTTCTTATGTGCGAACTGGTTGTGTCTTATACTAATGGCAGTCTTCATTAAGCTCCTTCATATAACTCACTGCCGTCCTCGGCTGCGTTTTCCCTTTCTCTTTATCTATTCCGTTCATTTAATTTCTCTATGCTACTGATTACGTAACCATCGCTGACTCATTTCTTTCAAATTTCAACTTGCTGCGCAAGCAGAAAGACTAAAAGAGAGGGGTGAACGGTAAGAGCACAAAGCTTCGCTCTTTTTTGTCTCTCCTCTCTTGTTTCCGTCTGCTTGCACAGGAAGTTATGTTTTCAAGTATGAATCAACTAGTCTGCAAAGAATTATTGCTGCAACTCATTTCTTTAGTTTATTGTCAACGATACCATTAACTACCCCTGTTTCGACCATTGCCTATTCTGCGTTCTTTCGAACTGATGTCTTTCTTGCACTAGAGCTGTTTAGGGTCAGAGAAACTCTGTTAGTAGCGAACAAAAATTATAATCATCACAAATCGGCATGTGCGCTTTTATCTTCTTTTCCTTCTTTGTTCTTTTGATATTCTTATTCGCTCCCGGAAAACGGGGGGGGGGTGATTTGTTCGGCACATGATTGAATAGCTCACATGGGCAGCATAATAATCACAAAGAGATAAAAAAAGAATAGGAAGAAAAAAGAGATAGAGATAAAAGCGAGATATTGAGATTGAGGGAACTGAGTGAAAGAAATGAAACAAAAACATAAAATGATAAAAAGACAAATAAAGAAGTAGACACAGAGGGAAAGAGATTAAATAATGATTTATTGATTTGTAGGGTTTAATGTCCAAAAACCACCATGTGATTATGAGAGACGCCGAAATGAAGGGCTCCGGAAATTTCGACCACCTGGGGTTCTTCAACGTGCACCCAATATTGAGTACACTGGCCGACACGGGAATACACGGTATAGAATAGGCACAGAGAAAGACAGAAAGAACAACACCCAGCGCCTTTTTTTTTACTCACATGAAATAACATAAAGACAATTGTGTATCACGGAGTTTAATATATTTTATTCTCGAAGGTCTCCGTTCAACCTAAACACGTGTCAAAAATGAAACTAGGCTTACAGTGCTGGCGTTCATGCGATATAGATTGTAAAATGTCATATCTTCAGCCTCAGCGGGTACTCTCATAGTTCTAATTTTCGACATACATTCATGTATCGTTTATACTTTGTTTTTTGTTGAATCACTTATAGTGATGCTCTGCTTCTCTCCTGAGGCGTCTTTATAGCTATGCGTCCTCATCATTCATGTAAATCTTGTCCCTAATGTGTCCAGCAAGAAGTAGAAAGAGGAATGAGGGAAAAAGAGCAGGGGGCGGGCAGTTCGTTATTGCTGGTTAGACTGAAGAGACAAGCCCCCGTAAATACAAATATTTTCTAGGAATACACGTTGAAATTTAGTCATAAAATTGAACGTTAAACAAAATTATTTGAAAAAAGAAGAGACGACTTCATATACCTCATGACTTTAGTGAAATGCACTTCTTAAATGACAGAAAATATTTGCGGAATAAGACGTTGAATGTCTTTTTATAGGTCTCTCTCTTTATTTAGCGAAAACGCCCTAGAATATTTTGAGCTTATGAGGCTCCTATGTGAGAAATAATCAGCAAATCACTCTGGTGGCCTGAATAGTGCCTGCGTTGTTCAGCTCGTTAGCAAAAGGCTGCGAATCCACCTCCAGGTTGCATAGACCGGATACCGGTGGAGGTAGACACGAAGGACGCTTGCGTACCGCTATTTAGACTCAAATGAAAAAAAAATTGCGAATGACCTAAATGGATCCTGAGCTCTTCTTTGCGCCACACCAGAAAACCTGTTTTTTTTTTCCTTGTCGCAAAACTTTATAATTTCAATTCACTCTGACAGAAGTGTACAATGAGGCATCAATCCACAAAGGCATTATAGGCAAAAGAAAGATACCGAATTAGAACCTAAGCATTCTTTCGGCGTTTTTCCTGCTCAATGTTTCTTGCACATTTCAGTTAAGTTTGTCCTGCACTGTAGAAAAAGGAAGTTTCGCCGCAAGGCTGAAGCATGAGTGCGATAGCATCTAATTAAAATGTTATGAAAAGTAAGGCTAGCACCCAACTCCTTCAACATCTGATCAACTCATCAAAACACTGGCATAAGGAAATGCGGCTGGTGCAGTGACCGAACTGGTCTTTGCAATGTCAGCAGCTTCAATGCAAACTCTGCGATGAGCAAAGAGCTCGTAGAATGATATGAGCTGTCAGCGAATACTTGTACACATATGGCGCGCGTGACTGCAGGAGATCATACCCAGTCAGTCAAGCTACAGAGTTCCTGCCGAAAATATGCAGCTTCTCCCCTTTTTTCCTTCTGGAGCCCCCCGTGCGACTTTCGCGCAAAGCAAACTGCAAGATAGTTTCATTTTTGCTGGAGTAGGGATTTCCACTTGCACATTTCCACTTGCGCATAAACATACGACGTGGGGCAGTGTTGTCACTTTAGACCTAATGCAGAATATCACGGTGCCCCAGACGCTGGCGGCATCGGCAACTACTAAAATACACTGGGATCGTCCATGTAATTGCTATCGCAAAATTGCTTACTCACGATAAAATGAAGTTTTAGTTCTGGAGGGCTTTTTTTAAATATGCGTGAAAAAGCCTTTTTTTTTCTTAGACCCAAGGCCCCGACCTTTAGGAGCTTCGTTGCATGCAAGAAAATGTTTCTGTTGTGGCTGTATTTCTAAAGTTTACTGCAATAAATTGCAGGTATACGTAAAGCGTAAATTGCACTGTTGGTGTTGGCGTCACCGCCATTCTGGTGGGTCAGCCAGCAACCACACGCGATAACGTCGTATCACGTCCCGCTTGCAATACGCTGTGAATAGACAAAAAGCAAGTGATAATATTTGTAACTGTGTCTTGGGTGATGACAGCAAAACCAAGGCTGAATGAGAGGGCACGCCGTCTTTGTACGTATTGAGGTGGGATAAACGCGGAGCATGCCATCGTGTAGAGGAGGAAAGGAGGGGGGGGGGTAGGTGAGCACTCCTGCTAGAAAGGAAAAGGGGGGGGGGCAGCGTGCGTTTTTTTTTTCTTTTGCAGTGAGCCCGATATATAAAGACTGCATTTTCCTGACCGCATTAAAGCAATGGTCCAATGGCTACTCTGCCTGCATCCCTTGTGGCTTCGATTCGCAGTGTCGGCAGAAAGGCACTGGTCTTTACGATGGGGGGATAGAAACATCTGGCCTGGCGATCGGTGTTATGGGAACTTTTTTTTCCTAGAAAAATGGCTTCACCCTTCGGTCTATTTAATTCTCCTTGCCATTCATGAACGATCTTGCACTGTGGTCTTTCATGGGTTGCAGATGCGGTTCAATAATTTTCTGAATTCCATTTATGTTTAATATATTATGCCATTTTTATATAGATGTCTCTATCTAGTAAACAAGTTCAGTGGCTTAGGCTTATTTTGATGAGTTAATTCTTGTAACGCCAACCGTACGGCAAATATTCGTGCTGCATTGATGGGTGAGACAGTGTAAATATACGTATTCATTTGTATTCTGAATGAAGAAAGCCGGCTGTAGAATAATTTGTTTTACAAGAAGCTCCTGTTGCTTTATAAAACCGCGGTGGGTAAGCTACGCATGTTACGGAGCCAATTGGTTTACTCCAAGCATAAATCACATCTATGTCGATGTACTTGCATTTGAAGAGAACGAGTGCATCACGTCATACCCCCGAGAAACGCACCTGGCTACTTCAGCAGACCACAAATGCCTGACCGTGCATTCCAAATAAGCCCTTCTCTGGAGTTCTGTCGGGATGATAGATGATGACAGAGATTATTTGCAAGGACCATCACTTGGCCACTAGGCTCTTGCATCATGCGTCGTACTACGTAAAATTTGCGTGACTGTAATAGTTGCGGAGACCTTCCATCGTCTATATGCGACAACCGGCGTAGCGGGACGCATTAAGGTCTATTATAGAGGTAAGAAGGAAGTATGTTACTTGAAGCCCACTTGCAACTCTACGTGATGATTGTTTGCCCACAAATGGAAAAAGAAAACAGTGACTATAGAGTCTAGACAAAATAATCAGGTGCCAACAACTCTGGCACGCAGCTTTCATATTGCACTACTTTCTTTTTTTTAATACAATACAAATGGGTCATTTTTTTCTTGAATCTTCAGCTCAGACATATCCTCGTGGTGGTAGTAAGCAGAGCTATAAGCTCACTTCAAGGTCTCCGACAATTTTTTTTTGTGTGCTGTAAATCTCAGTCTTACTGAGAATATTGAAGATTGTTCATATCTTACATACAATTGAGTATCGCTACACTTCCAAGCAAATCGTGCTTTGAAAAAAAATGTGGCAGCGGTTTTTTGTCATTTATTCTTTTCTTCTATGGGACAGATTGCGCATGCTTTTAAAAGATCACGCCTTCCATATCTGCGTAAAGCATAAAGCCGGCACCAAACTGCTATTATAACAAAAATTACACAGCCAGTGTGATGGTCTCAACAGCACTCCCGTGTTCATAATTGATAGTACCACATGTACGCACATGCGCGCATAATGTAATTACCGTGTCACGATGACCACCGGTTGTCTTAGAAGGCAAAGTCACCCCATATAAATGGTAAATTATCTTGAAGCTATTCACCTCACACGATGATAGCAACCTTCTGGCCATGGCGGCCGCATTTCATTGGAAGCAAATCATACGAAAGCGTGAGCTCAAATTTAGGTGCATGTCAAACACCACCAGATGATCAAAATTTTCGGTGCCTTTTACCACAGCGCCTCTAAATAGTATATCATGACTTTGGAACGCGAAACTTCAACAGTTACAATTGACGTTTACTTTAACAATACGGCAAGCATACTAATATTCAGTACATGGTTATGCTAATATGTTTCAAGTTTAATTCAAGTTTATATATCATTGGTGAAACAAAATTGCCAATTTGAGGATGCATAATGAATGCGCATCACTGACGACGCACCTGAAAGGCAATGTTTGCCTACGTAAGTACGCTTAAGAAAGGTGCACTATATGCCGGCGGAAGAATGCATATGCATGGATGCATTCACAGATTTCTACCCTTTGTGCCATGGTGGTGCCCTAGAGATGTGCACAAGTGACATTCGTTTGCAAGGCAACAATCTCTGCATTACATGTGTACACCATTGGTGTATTCAGAGAAAGTCCCTTCCCTGAAATTTATTTTTGTACGTGTAAAAATATGCATGCACATGCATAAAAAACTTCGAGCCCCCCCCCCTCTTTCTCGAATGAAATTCTGGTACACTATCGTTTGCGTGACCTACTATAGAGATACTCACAAACAGCAGATAATACCTCGTGATGATGTTGGCATGTAAAAGCAAGCTCCCCTCTAAAACAACCACTTGCTGCAATGAAACATGGCTTCCAGGTGGTCTTCAAAAACAATCTGGAATACTATTAAGAACGCGTCCTGTCTTCACTCAGTGGTACGTTCTTAGGGTTAGAGGGTCACGGTAAAAAGACACTCCTTCCGCCGTGGGCTGTACTTTCAATTTCTGCCGTCCTGATCAAGGCAAACTTGTGACCCGGAAAAAATCGTTTGGATCTGAACATCGTCAGGAATCACCAAAGCCATCCTTTCTGCACAGTGACTGTCTTCGTGTGTCGAGAGGGAAAGAGGCGGGTAGTGAACCAGAAGAGACTGAACCCTTCGCAGGGAAAAGAGAGCTAATGGCTTCGCATACACACTGCTCGCTGTCAAGTTTGCACCATCTTTTCTTGCACTACGCGAAACAAATAACTTGCTTCAATCCAAATGAAGCCTCAACCCTTTCGGCTCTACACTGTCTTTAGTGATCCTCGTCGGGTTTTTCTTCTGTATTTGTTCTTTTTCCGTTCGGGCGTAACTGCGTGCTTGTGACATAGCCTAAGCAGCAGAGTGCTAAGAAAAGAAACTCTCGAGATCGGGTTCTCTCTAGATTGAGGCGTATACGGTAGCGGGGCGGGACGGGACAAAAGACAGGGAATCTAGCAAGGCCAACCGAAAAGCGGGCTACAAAGAAATTATTGTAGGGCTTTTCTTGGCGGAAACCACTGGCACGAGATAGCTAGTAGGATAGCTCGCTCTTCGCTCGCTTCACATCGGGGTTTCAGTCACATTCAGGAGCGCATTAGCAGCGTATTCTCACGACTTGGGCAATGGGAGGGACACCTGCTTAACAAATCTAAAGCTGCTTTTGAAGCGCCTACCAGGACTGACTTTTATGCGGCCTACGATCTGTAAAGGTTATGCACCTCGTGACTTGGCCTGTAGAGTAAAAAATCTTTGTCGATTTGCTCAAGGAATATGATTTAAAAAATATCCTAAAGGGATCTAGCGAAAACAAAAACGTGAAGCTCTCTGGTAGTATAGTCCTGAAACAAGCAATTGCAGGAATACCCGAGTTTTTTTACTGAAACTTTTTTGTGAACAGCACTGGAATTTGAGTACGTTCGAATGAACGCAGCGAATTCTGACATTTCAGTTTTGTAGCACAGTGCAGTAAGTGTAAGAAGGAGGAGTGGTTCTCACGTGCGGCTCCTGCAGGTTTTAATGCATTCAGGCATTCAGACAACGCCACTTATTCAGTAGGGAACTGAAACGGATGGGTTGGTGCATGGAGAAGAAGAATTAATTGATTTGTGGGGTTTAACGTCCCAAAACCACCATTTGATTATGAGAGACGCCGTAGTGGAGGGCTCCGGAAATTTTGACCACCTGGGGTTCTTTAACGTGCACCCAAATCTGAGTACACGGGCCTACAACATTTCCGCCTCCATCGGAAATGCAGCCGCCGCAGCCGGGAATCGAACCCGCGACCTGCGGGTCAGCAGCCGAGTACCTTAGCCACTAGACCACCGCGGCGGGGCCATGGAGAAGAAGAACAAATGGCACCAAAGTGAGACGTAACAATAATAATTTTTGGGGTTCAGCATCCCAAAACTACAATATGATTAAGATTGACTCCGGCGTGAATGGCTCCGCAAACTACGACCATGTTGAGTTCTTTAACGTGCGCCTAATTTTAACTAGTACATAGATCTCGACAAAGACTACACAGAACGACACACGACAACCGTTGGTCTCTGTAGTATCTGTGTGCGTTTGCTAGTAATAAGTAGGCCATAGCCTGGCTAAATGCATAATTGTAATGAAGACTTGTGTGTTAATGTGTTTTCGCATCGTTAAAGACAATGAATAGCAGTACTTATTACACTCATCATTGCCTCTGCCAGCAGTAGCTTGCATGTAATACGTTTTTCTTTTTAATGCAACAAAGAATAGTGACCAGTCAGTGCTATTTTGCATACATCTTCTTGCACGTTGCACTTTAATTCTGGTCAGGTCTGTATATAAATGGTTGATAATATAATTTGCTTGTCTTTGAAGTGCCAAAACCACTACCTGAGATTCGTTAATGCGCAGCCAAAGTTCCGTTTCTTCCTGCTAAATCTAAGTACAGGGTGTTAGTTCATTGTGCCCCAACTACGTGCGGTGACCACTGCTGAGAATTTAGCCCACATCCTTGCTGAGAATTTAGCCCACATCCTACCATTGCTACACGCTGCAGCTATGACGCCATAGCGGGTGTGTACAGCATATTTTACCTCTAATTTCATGTGGCTTCTCTAACAGAAAGCCTGTCTTTCCATACCGCGTTGCTTTTTTACGTTTCTTATATTTCATTTGTTGAACAAGCTTTTAAAACTGTATAATGCTTCCTAGAAATTGGTAGAGCGAACTCTGACTGTAGGATCTATTGTTGTGAATAGGGGGATTTATTGAGCATAAAGGTGATAGATAGTACAGGAACTTGCCTGAGCTTCCTTTAGGCTTTCTACGGTTTTGTGACTATCAAAACTAGACATGTAGGACAAAATATTGCATCATAAACACGAGGCCTTTAATGATTATGCTCGCGCAGGAAAACCCAAGGCATATACCCGTTTACAATATACGATCACTTCCTAATTGAGGAAGATGATGTGATGGCGCCAATTTCGCCTTCTGTGCTGGTTGTTACATTTTGGAGCATTTATAAAAACATAAATGCCATAAATTGTTTTTTTTTCTGATATATACCTCCCGATTTTCTCACTGGTGGTAAGCCACCAATGAAAATTTGCATGACTCACCAGTGGTCTGAAGTTTTTAAAGGTTCTGATGCGCGTTCTTAACAATTATTTAACAATTGTTTTTTACCATTTCTGGTACAGAATATATGCTGCGCTTATTTTCACAAATTATGCATGAAACCGAAGTTAAAAATATACAAAAAGGTATTTCAGCTGTTTTTCTCGGCGTTTGGTAGTTAGCCTTACTTGAAAACGTCAGTAATGTAATTCTGAAAGCCATAACGGTGCTGCCTTGAACTGGATTGTCAACTGTGTCTAAATGAACTATTTAAAGGCCATCTTCAAAAGCATAACCTTGTCATACATTCGGTGTTTGTCTGAGGCACCACCTACCACAAGTTTTTTGATAGAATGCTTTATCACGCAGAAATGGTTTGCAAAACTTGTGCATGTGCGTGCACCTGGCATGCAGACGGGAGGACAGTAACCGGAAGAGGCTGTACTGTCACTTTTTGACAGCTACGCAAAGAACGAGCAAAGGACAAACTTATACACCCCAGACACTGTTTCATTTGACAGCATTGGTATAGAATTTCCACGAGACGACCTGGACTGCACCGGAAAAAGCGCTTTGGCCGTAAAATGGAATCAATCTGCTTTGTGCCTTATTATGCCTCACATAATCTCATTCCGCGCTGAGAGTAGGTGAAAGTGGCCACCAGTGACCCCACCGAACACCTCCTGAATCCGGACAATAGCTAACACTCAATGAAGGCATTAACAATATAAATTGTTATGGTTCTCAAGCAGTTGAATGTCAAGCTTTGAAAAACAGTGGCAACAAATAGTAACATTCCTTTATGATAACTAAAGATTTTTTCATGCAAAGAAAACATTTCTGAATTTACGATAAGCTCTCAAGCTGACGACCAAAGTTTTCCTCGTACATGCAAGGCACTTCTCTTTTACCTATTAAATGTTTGCTCCATTAAGTTTTCTCGCAATGTTGCGTTCTGCAACGTTAGCGCGGTGTTTTCATTAGATGAAATGGCTTGAGAGAAACATTTGACAGACCTTCCTGGAACGTACAGCACAGTCAATGTGAAAGCTGCAACAGTGACTTTTCAAAGCCTTTTCTGAACACTATTTGGGTAACTGCTACAGCCAAACTTGCTGGGTACCCATTACGCTATATATATTCATAATTTCTGTGTAGTAGGCTGGCATTCACTATGCTATCCTTCATCATTTTTCGGATAAGCGTGGTATTTGCTTCACACTTCCAAATAATTTTGTGCCAATTTTTTATGCAGTGACTGACGGCGATGAAGATTTAGGTCTGAAGTGGGTATGCACCACAGTTAAAAGGTGATCAAGAACAAGCGTTTCTAATGAATTGATGCAATGGACGACTGACTCGTAACGCGATTTGCATTGTTTGGCGCCTCGTTGTTCCTTTGCTTTTCTAAGGCGCTTTATTACTCCTATAATTGTCAGTCCTTTCCCGACATCAAGCCTGCCTAAGGGAAATGTGTACGAGCTGCAGTTTTTAGCATGCCTGAAGAGCCTTGTTACGTAGAATGAATCGAAGAAGTGGCCACATCATTTGTACAAAAACACAACCAAATATAAAGTAAAATAAAGCAGTAAGAGCTCACCACTGAATCTCGCAAATGCATTGTGAGAAATACTTAAAGTTGGATCAAAAACTTTACAAATAATTTATTCACCGAATTTCATACACACGCCTATGGTCGACCGAAAAGATAGAGGCCACTTATTCAATCACAAATTTTAGATTTTGCTCAGAGCTTAAAGAACTAAGTCCAAGAAGTCTAGCCAGCCACGCTCAATCACTCGAACCTCAAGGAAACTACTGCCATACATATTTGCTGGTGATCGCGCTGCAGTGATCGTACCAAAAGCACAGAAGGGAAGTAAAACACTAAAAGTGCACCACAAGCTATTTTAGCACTATAGTTTAAAAAGAAAAAAAGACTTGACTTATTCCTATGTCATGGGAATCGATATAACACGAAAGTCAACACTGTCTTCAAAGATGTAGTCCTTATTGTGTAGTGATTAAGAGAGTTTGTACAATGTCTATTAGCTTTGGTGGATAGAGCATGGTTTGACGTGGATGCATCCACGTTGACACCAAGTGGCACATATCCACTGCAGCGGCAAACACTCATGATCTGATTTAACTGTTGTGGTAGTTGATGCTGTTGACCTATGCCTGAACACAGCATATCGGGAATTCCTCGCAAAGATGCTATTAACAAGCACATAATAAACATGGGCATTTAACGTGAACTTCTTCATAGCGTCGACAACTAAGAAGAGAAACGGTCCGTTGTGCGCTCCCACGTTAAAAGGTAACATACGCCTGCGCTCATGCATAAATACCACACTGTGCTTCAGAAAAAGGGGAGGCACAGATTTGTAGCTTGAGCGGCGAACGCGCGCAGGCATTCCACGTCCTTTTGACCTCCGTCTCACACCTCCGAGGGACGGTGTTCACTCGACCACATTATTGCCTTTCTATATCACTTACTGCATCAGTTTTGTCATCGCCAGCAAAACGCAGTTGGTGCATGTGGAAGTTGCACTACTCTGACAACAAGCCTTCACACACACGACGTGAAAGGCAAAGAACTTAACGGCTTCGTGAGCTACTCCGCAATGCTAGCTAAGCCAGTGTTTTTTGCTCTTATCGAAGAATTTTGGCCATGACCGGTGAGATTGCAAGTCTTCGCGCAATCTCGGACGTCATTCTTCAACTGTGTCGCCGAAGAATCGTTCTCAATCTGATTAATAAATAACATGTCTCATTACTTCTCGTGACCACTCACAGACAGTGGAACCGCCTCGATCGCTAACAGAGAGCTCTCTGTCGGATCGAACGTAAGCGAGATATCAGGCGCGTTTGTACAGCGCCTTGTATCTGCCACGATAGCTCAGACTGCACAGCACTGGGCGCTTAACGTCGTGGGTCAAGGAGTTGAACGTTATTTTTTTTCTCCTGTGATGGCGCCTATTTTAACAACGTGTGGAGCTACAGAAAATAAATAAGCCAGTGTTGAGATATAAATTTACAAGTTCTTTATACAACGTTGATTGCAGCAGAATACATATCTATATTCTGACACAACTTTACAGTTTTGCGCCACTTCCTCCTTAGCTGTAGATGCACCCAAGCCTGCACTCATGGGTTCATTCGCAATAGTATAATTATGAGTCGAATAGTCACTGTCCCACCTTCGGAGAACAGTGCCGAGTGTATGAGTGGGGCATTTTCTTAACAGCCAAGGCGCTAGACTTCCACTTTCGGTCGTCTTGGTGAGGCTTCTCCTGACTTCTTGAGTTGTATGTTACTACAGAACGAAAATCTACCACTTGATAAGGTTGCTTGTACTGTAGTATGCAGCCCACACTGGGAAGGAGATCAGGGGGTATGAACATGTGAGCCCCGCTTCCGTAAATGAACACTCGGTCAATCGGCAGTCGAAGGCCTCCAGAACACGTGAGACAATCAATGTAGCATAGCACATGGTCTCGAATTTACATCTAATTCTTAACATCAACCCCACATAGTTTCAGTTTTGCTTGACAAATGGTGCCACAGAACCAAATGAGCGCGCCATAAACCCATAGTCTACCATCATTGGCTAATTTGAGCAGTGTGAGCTGCATGGTTTTTGCAGCCGCCACAATATGCTGTCAGCTTCCACGCACACGCTCGCGATCACAGTGAAAATAGGCCACATATTCGAAGAAAAAATAAAGGCCATGATGCACATTTACATTTGAAAGCACCTTCTCACCTTTTTGTTACCCTTCTATGCGTAGCTGTCGGCACAGTTGCTCCTACGTAAGATAAAATGTTTGAATCGTGCAACAAATACCCGAAGCTCCACTCTTACTTCCGGAATTCTAACAATCTTAGATGCACTTGCTTCGTGAGGCAGTACGCTCTTTTAGTGAACCCATTCGAAGGTTACTTTGAAAAGTGCTGAAGGTACCTTTAATATTACATTTATTGCTCTGAATATACGAGTAAAGCCACTATTTGCACGCTTTCACCCACATCCAGGAGTTGAAAAAACATGAAAGCACTCTAAAAAAAGACGCCGACAGGCCCATTTATATAGCTCATTGAGGAACTTGCCGGACGTTTTCGGGAACTTAATAAAGCAGAGCCATGTTGCTCGTAACTCACCGTCCAATAGAATTTTTATGGGTAACGACGGAGCTCGAGAGACCTGTAGTTTCAACAAGCTTGTTCATTCCGGCAAGAAACACAGCTAGGTGAAGGAATATTACCGAAGAATGATATCGTTGTCTCTTAACTCCTCTTTATTCGTAAAATCCTGTTATTCAAACATTCTCTATGATTCGCATAAATATAAAGTCGACACGTGGAAAGAACAGGACACAAGGCTTCGTTTCGACGAGAACAGCAAGGACCTATTCACCCTCAAGAACAAAAACGCAAGAGCAGACACCCAACGTCGTCTTCCTCGAAAAAACGCCGGAAACTTCCCTTCATGATGCTCGCTTCTTCCTTCTTTGTTGTGCTTGCGGCTAATAATCGTGACATTAACCTCCTTTCCAAGAAGTCATCGTCCCGTTCTTTGTCATCATAGCCACATGGTTTGTAGTCACCGGCAGCCCACGGGTTCATTCGGATAAACAAGGCTTCATACGAACCACGTGTACAAATTCTGGTGCATGTCTTTCACGCCTTGACTAATGTGGATTGTCGGAAATAAGCTCATAGTTACCACAACTGAGACGCCGGAGGGCATAATACGGCCTGCAGTACCGTCTTAAAAGCTTCTCTGAGAGGACACGACGGAATACTGAGGCCCGGATCGAAACTTTCTCTCCTGGCTCATAGAAAACTGGTGTGTTATAGTCTTGACGGCGACGAATACGTACGCGGGCAATTTTTTGGCTTCTTCAGCAAGCTGAATGTAGCCTGCACTTGTTTCAACGCCATCACTCTTATGCGGCAACATAGCGTCGAGTATCATTGTGATTTCACGGTCATGGAGAATATGGAATGGTGTCATGCGTGTTTTCTCTTGCTCTTCCGTATTGTAAGTGAAAGTCACATAAGGCAGTATATCATCACAGTTTCTATGCTCCACATTGACGTACATGCAAAGCATATCCGCAAGTGTTTTGTTGAGTCGTTCCATAAGACTATTGATATTTGTTTGTGGATGGTATGCCGTTGTACGCCGGGGAGATGTTCCACTTAGGCTTACAACTGTGCGTAATAGCTCGGCTGTGAATTCTGTTCCCCTGTTAGTTATTACTACAAATGGAGCGCCATGTTTCAGCGCTATACTCTCAATAAAACACCGGGCTGCTCATTCACCGTGCCCCGCTCCAAAGCCTTGGTTCCAGCGTTGTGAGTGAGGTAGTCTGTAGCTTTAAATATTCATTTGCGACTAGCAGCCGAAGTTGGAAATTATTCTAGAAGTCCATTCCGACTTGAGCGAATGGAGTTTTCGGTACAATAGACCTTTTTCAAGCCCACTAGCACCACCAACGGGCGCACAAACACTTATGGGAAAAATTGGTACGTCGCAGCAGCAGCCGCGACGAGCGCGCGAGCCTCACGCTTCAACTTTCTGTTTTCACCGTGCCAGCGCTTCTCAAATCAAGTGAACTGGGCAAGGTGTGATGTATTACTGCGTGATTCACTCACAAACTGCAGTGTATGGGTGCGATGGCATGTCAACGATTTGCAGTTGTCCCCGTGTTCAATTAGCTGAGCGACTGAGAAGCGTCAATTAGCCCTTCAGTTAGGTATTATTATCCTTTAGTGTCAGTCAGCCTTCAACATAAACAAAAAAGCAATACAAGTTCATTGCCTAAAAAGTGCAAGCACTGTTCATAAATTCATCGATGCATTAGGAATCAAATAATGTCATTTGATGCTGTTTACGAGCAAATTGTACAATGCTCGTATATTAAACATGTGCTTTACAAATTAGCGCAACTTCGTAAAATGAAATACATTGACTAGAACACTGCACCCCGCTCGTAGCATATGCATCCATCAACTGCCCTTGGCACTGTAACTGCAGGTTGGAATAAAGCCTAAAGGGCAAAAAAAAAAGAAATACGACCAGGAAACAAATATGCACAGCGGAAACGCTAACTCACGACTAAAAGGTTATCGCACGTGTTACAAACATATTAAAGAAAATTGGAGTGCATCGAACATGTCACAAAGAGGTACAAAAAGACTAACAACCGAAGCACGTGATTACAGTTGAATAATGAAGTTAAGTTTCTTGTGTTGTAGTGATAGCGAAGGTTATTTAAGTTAAACAAGGTGCGGTGGTCTTTAGGATATGTCTCCAAAATGTCTCGCATGGTGCGGTTAGGATGACTTAGAATTACCAAGCCTTCAAAGATATAATTGCATTTGAATTACTGAAAATGCAAGGGAAGATGAGATGGCTTCATTCAATGAGATAACATGCTCTGTGCGCATGTTGATACATCAACCAGTCTGATCAATCTATAAATGTTAACACAAGATGAATTCAGTTAGCAACTCTTGAGCAACAATTGAAAGAACAATTGACATGCCTCTTATAGTACTTTTCTCTGCCCACGTACTGCGGACCCCTGCGACCTTTCTTGCGCTATACGGAATAAATGTTACTAAGCAAATGGTGCGCAAAATACTAGCCTCACCTCGTATTGCTTCCCAAGTTCCTTTCAGACTGTTCAAAACGTATGCATGGATCAATTGCAACATTCGCAGTTTCTTCACGGGTGAAGGTCGTCCGAATGAATCTTTTTTGCAGAGCGAATGAGCTGTTCACAAACTGATGCAATATTACATATAAATAGGACACCACGCCTTCCTGCAGCTGCAAACTATTACTCAAGTAATGTGCCCAAGATGTTTTTTTTCTTCGCCGAGCGTAAGAACATTATCATTATTTCACTGAACAAGATTTGAATGCGCCAACGCGAAATCCAATAGTGGTCTTACTCAATGCAGAATATACTGCCACCAAACATGCTACGCAGAGGCACTTAAGCATTTTGTAAAAACCGCAGCTTTTCAGAGCAAAGTATCTCGCACGTGAAGTGTAGTTCCATCCCTTTGTCTTTAAACTTAAATGTGTTTACTTTCTTTTTTTTCAGTGCGTCATAGGTCTATAGAAATTTTCAAAATTCTATAGCGCTAACACTTTTTTGCACTCCTGTGTTAACAACCCAATCAAACCTCGATAGTAATAAAAGTTACAGCGCTTTATGAGCAGTTCATCGTCAAATAACTAGGTATTCAGTGTTCAAGCTCACATGCCTCACGATGGCATGCTTTGTCCACATGTATCGGTACGCGACAACTCGCATGCCACTCATCACGTACACCTATGCAGTGATACTTACACTGCCCTGATTATTCATTTCACAATTTATACGTAGATATACTTGCAGGTGCGTTAGGACACTACTCAACAAGCGGCAGCATGTTTCTTTCGTTTCGTGCTCGCACGGCGCGAACGAGCAGAAGGCGTTGGAAGGGCCAGTTCTCTCAGCGTACTAACTTTTCCCATAGTACTCCGCGCGCCCGCGGGGCATTGCGAGATTGCTTGAAGAAAGTCTATTGAATGGAGAAGTCCTGCTGGTTTGACGGCTGGCACTTTCCTGCCTTGGCACTCAAGACAAGTCCGAACGTGCTGTTGAACGGTTGCCATCAGTCTCGACCAGTAATACTTCTGTCTCACTCGGCATAGCGTTCGTGTGTAGACTGAATGACCGGTTCGTCATAGCACGCTTGTAGTACTTCTTTCCTGAGTGGTGTTGGGACGACAAGTAAGTAGGTGTTGCCACTCGGAGAAACGGTCACCTTATATAAGACATCGTTGCACAACCGAAACGATGCTATACCCCTCTTTCGAAAAGCTTTAGCTAGGCGTCCCTCCAAGAAATCAATAAGGGGTTGCAACTCGGGGTCGTCGCGTTACTGCTGTGGATTTGTAGACGTGTTGACAACACCAACAAACGTCGCATCGTCATCGTCTTCGCCCTTTGCACCTTCCAATTGGGCACGAGTAAAGCAATTGACATCCGTATGTCGATTTCCCGATTTAAGAACTATAGCCATAACAAATTCTTGAAGGTTAAGGCTCCAGCGTGCCAATCTTCCTGACTAATCCTTTAAGTTCGTCTACCAGCAAAGCCAGTGGTGGTCGCTGATGACTTTAAACGGGCGGCCGTACAAATATGACGAAACTTCATGGCCGCCCACACCACCCCAAGACACTCTTTTTCAGTGGTAGAGTAACTTTCCTCTGTACGGGAGAGAGTCCTACTTGCATAAGCAATTACTCGTTCGGCGCCATCTTGTTACTGCACGAGCACAGCTCCTAAGCCAACATTGCTGGCGTCGGTGTGAACCACTGTCGGAGCGTCATCGTGGAAGTGTCCGAGAACTGGCGGGCTTTGAAGACGTTGTCGCAGCTCGTCAAACGCTGCCTGCTGCTCTTCACCCCCACGAACGTGACGTCTTCTCGGATGAGTTGTGCCAAAGGTGATGCAATACATGAAAAATTCTCAATGAAGCACCAGTAATAGACGCCGAGCCTAAAATTGTCTCACTGCCTTCTTGTCTGGTGGCATGTGAAAACTTACAACAGCGGCTTTTTTGTCTGGGTCAGGCCGTACACCTTCGCTGCTGACGAAGTGTTCAAACAAAAGAAGCTCTTCGAAGTCAAAGCGACATTTCTGTGGTTAAATCGCTAGTCCGGCAGATCGTATCAATTGAAATACTGTGTGTAGTCACTTCAGGTGCTTTTCGAACGACGCTGCAAATACGATGACATTGTCCAATATACCAGGCACGTTTTCCACTTTAGGCCTGATAGGACTGTGTGCATGAGCCACTAAAACCTTGCTTGAGGCTGAGCACAAGCCGAACGGGAGCACTTTAGGCTCATAATGACTGTTGGATGTCACGAATGATGCATTTTCTCAATCTCTTTCGTTAAATTCTATTTGCTAATATCCACTCCGTAAATCCATCAACAAAAAATAACGGGCATGGCGTAGTCGACCGAAGGAATCGTCAATACGAGGTAGCGGGTAAACGTCCTTTTTCGTAACCTGATTGAGCTAGCGGTAATCAAAGCAGAAGCATGAAATGCCGTCTTTTTTCTTAGCGAATACTACCCGCGATGCCCATGGACTTTTCGACGGCGGAATAATGTCACCCTGAAGCATCATTCGCACTTGACCTTCTATGGCCTTGCGTACCCGCGGAGCTACTCGGCATGGGTTCTGCCATATGGGACTGGCCGTTTCATCCGTAATAATGCAATGTCAGTGTCATTCAGTGTCAACAGTGTCAATTCAACAATTCAGTGTCATTTATGAACACACAGTTTGAAGAATTTAAAGCGACACTAGAGAGAGTGAAACATGAACAAACGACACTTAAGAAAGAAAACGGTTACCTAAAAGAGCAACTACAAAAAACACGGACTGAACTTCTTGAAATTAAGCAATACAGTCGTCAACAGAACCTTGAAATCAAAGGCCTTCCCAGAAAGCCTAATGAAAAACTAGTTGATGCAATTGTCGAAGTTGGCAAGAAAATAGATGTTCCACTGACATGCGCAGATGTAGACGTAATTCACCGGGTAACGAGCAAGGACAAGGAAAGGCCAAACGTGGTCGTAAAGTTTGTATCTCGCTCAGTGCGAGATAACGTTTTGAAAGCTGCTAAAAGGCATAGGCTTGTTCCGTCAGACTTTGGGCACGAAGGAAATGAAACAGTCTATATCAATGAACATCTGTGCATTGAAAACAAAATGCTTCTTGGTAAGGCTACTGCACGCAAAAAGGAGAAAAAATGGAAGTATACGTGGGTTGCAAACGGGAAAATTCTTGCAAGGAAAGCAGATAATTCAAGCGTTCTACATATTAAAACTGAAGAAGATCTTTTGAAGATCTGCTAACGCCCACGACGATGGCTACGAATTAATTATCGAGTGATAACGGTGAAACTTCTATTTTTTCTCTGATGCAATGCAACGTGCGCAGCCTGAACAGAAATATTGACGCACTATGCTCTTTTCTAGAGGTGAATTATTTTCGATTCAATTTCATAGCGGTTTCAGAGACCTGGCTTGAATCAGGTGAAGTACAGAATATCCCAGGTTATTCATTCACTTCTATTGCTATAAATTCTCGCGCACGAGGAGGAGGCGTTGGCCTATTTAAGAGAGCAAACATAAATGCGAACTCGTCCCTCAGTTTTCTTACTCTTATCTCCAGGAATTTGACTTTCTTGTTGTGAATTCAACCTCCATTTTTATTGCTGTTATCTATCGTGCTCCGAACCAAAACATGCAAACTTTCATAAAATATTTCGAGGCATTACTAGCATATTTTACCAGCATCAACTCAAAAATAATTATATGTGGTGACTTTAACATTGACTCCTTGAAAAATGAAAACAATGAGTACTTCCAATTTGTAAACTCTTATGGTTTCCATATTGTAATTACAAGACCCACCAGGGCAACTCGTAATTCATCAACTTCAATTGACCATATACTTTGCAATTTTGACACTACAACCAGTCAGTGCAACATCTATCATACAGTCATCTCAGATCATTATCCAACCGCCATTTTCTTACCCTTATCTGAAAATATTATGAACACACCCACGATGTACCGCAATAGAATTAATCTTGGCAGTTTAAAACAACTCTTAATAGAAATAGATGACAGTATACTAGATTCTGGTGGCTCTCATGAGCAATATGCCGCACTAAGTGATAAGATAAGGGAAGCGACTACACAATCCAAAATCCCGTACAAAAAAGGTATCACCAAGAGCCAATTTGTCCTTGGATTACCAGGATATTTTACAATTGGTAAAGAAAAAAGACTATTGGCACACAAAAGTTAAACAAAATAAGGGCAATTTGTACTATGAAGAAAAATTTCGGGTGGCCCGCAACATGGTAACGCAGCTTACCCGTAATCGTAAAAAACAATATTATTCGGAGCTAACTACAAAAAACTCTGAAAATTCAAAGATAACGTGGAAAATTATAAACTCTGTTATAAAACCTATTCCTAATGAATACGTTATGGCTGATACAGATATAATGGGAATATCAGCAGAATTTTTGGTATCGACTTTTAATCAGTTCTTTTGTAACATTGGCAAAGAAATTGCGAATTCCTGCCGTGATGTGTTAGTCGATACGGTTCTGGATAGAGTTTTCAATTCCTTTGGATACATCGACATAACTCTTGCAGAAATCGTAACTCTCGTTAAAGCTATGCCATGCAAACATAGTGCGGAGTGTGATGAGATATCACCATTCATACTTAAAAACTTCATAGACATTCTATGTACTCCTCTAGTGAAAATTTTTAATCACGCATTTCACACGTCAACTTACCCAGATTTGCTAAAAATCGCAAAGGTCGTTCCAATTCACAAACATGGAGACCGTAGCCTTCCCGAAAACTACCACCCCATATCTGTATTAAGTTCCATAAATATAGTGTTCGAAAAACTTATCTCGAAACGGCTTCTAAATTTTCTCGATCGAGAGTCTGTACTAACAAATAACCAACATGGCTTTCGGAGCAATCGATCCACTTCCACTGCAGTGCTATTTCTTTCAGATAGGGTGAATTCCTACCTAAACAACAACATGATAGTGATTGGTGTCTTCATTGACGTTAGAAAAGCTTTCCACACCGTACATCATAATATACTACTCAACAAATTAGAACGGTATGGCATACGAGGGGGAAGTCTGGAATTTTTTAGAAGCTACCTTACGAACCGACAACAAACGGTTCATTTTTGTAACACTAATTCAGGATTTTTGCCAATTACATCGGGAGTACAGCAGGGATCGGTATTGGGACCTATTTTATTCTCTCTGTACATGAATGACTTCCCTTCAATATTACATAACTTCACCCCAGTCATGTACGCTGATGACACTGCTCTCATTTGCGCACACGAGTCCATCGATGGAGCTTTAAGCATGGCAAACAAAGAATTGAAACAAATCTGTGATTGGTTTCAAGCCAATAAATTGGCTTTAAACATTAGTAAAACAAAATATATGGTAATTCATTCCCCATACAAAGTTATTGCTTTGGATTCGTGTGTGCTTCAGGCTGAGAGCGAAACAATAGAAAGAGTAAGTAGCTTAACATACCTTGGAATTGTGTTGGATCATCATTTCAGCTGGAAAATTCATATAGACTCTCTCTGCAAAAAACTCGCGACAGTCTGCTATACTCTTTTCAAATGTCGCCAGTACTTCGATGCGGAAACTTTAGGAACAATATATTTTGCCCTATTTCACAGCCACATCTCATACTGTATTGAGTCTTGGGGCCATACATACGATTCATACCTAAAGCCACTTATAGTCCTGCGAAAACGTGCTATCCGATTTATATCAAACGCAAACTATATGGCCTCATCTAAACCACTCTTTCGACAGTACAGGGTAATGCCTCTACAACTAGTAATAAATTACAAAGCAACAATAATGGTGCACAAGTCTCTAACATGCAATATCCCTCTTCACCACTCCCTTTTTATTCCCTCACAATTGCATAGAAGAGCCCGTCATTGTGGTAACTTCCTAAAACCACTGGTTAAAAATGTTTATGGCAAAAGACGACTTTATAGTGTTAGAACGTCATTGTGGAATAACCTACCAGTGGAAGTGAAACAACATAATGCTTTCACATTAATGCTCAAACGTCATTACAAAGAGCTCTATTAGACTACTGATAAGTTTTGTGAAATGATGAAAAGTGACATGATTTTAAACTAATGTTTTGTATGCTGACAAGGAATGCTATTACCAGATGTACAGAACTATTAGATGTATTACGTTAAGTATGCAAACCAAAAACGTGCTCAAAGTTTAGTGTATAAGTTGGATTTTTCCTCTTCAATGTGTTCGGTATCTGTGTATAAGTGATATTTTTATCAAAACAATCTGCATTTTAAACTAAAATGTCGTTCATGTACAACTCTTTCTCCTGCCTCTAAGTAATGTATGTTATAATTGCATGGATCCATACTAGCATTCTGCTAAGGATCCAGATGTTGCTAACATGTTTTTCTTTACTGTATGTTGTTTATTCATAATAAAGTTCACAGTTCAAAGTTCAAAAAAAGATTTTTCATCAACGGCGTTTGGCGAACTCTGTGCGTCGAAGAGAAACAGTCCTGAAACTCACTAATCAGTTCCAGAAGGTTTTGCTTCTATGGGTGCAGTAAACTTGGGCCAACTTTGACGAATATAGGGGCTGACCCTGTGACATTGGCTTCCTCCACAGTAAAGCAGCCTGCAACCTCAGTGAGATAATTCCCGTACGCGACTGCCATACCTCTCGCAAGATATCATCACTCAGCACTGAATTTCGTCACCAAAACGTGCGTGTGTCCGCAGTTGATGCTTACGATGGCTCTTGCAATAGATATGCCATGGCTGAATCGTCTCCGAACAAATTCTACTCTGGAATTTGTTCGGCGATGTGATCAAAGTTGCCTGGGTGGTCGCATGTTACAACTACGAGAGCACTTGACCATGGTGTAAAAGTCATGTGATCTTCGAAAACGCGCAGATGTTTACGTCTCTGGTCGTCGCATCTCATATCTGAAACTTGATCTGGGGCCATCCAGAATGTTACTGACCTGTCTGGAATACTTATGACGGCGCCGTATTTACACAGGAAATCTATTCCCAAGATCAGGTCTTTGCAGCACTCGAACAAAATCGCGAACGTGACAACAAATTCTGTATCACCGAATCTAATTCTGGCAGTAAATGCTTTCCAGTCGGCGTCATCAGTTTGCCCCCCGCTGTTCTGTTCTTATGTTATGTACCGTCCATGAAGTTTTAACTGTTTTTAAGCTGATCGGCAAGCTTTCGGCCGATGATAGAGAAATCTGCGCCAGTATATACTAGCGTTGTGACAGGACGTACGTCTATGCAAACATCTAGGTCGGCGCTTACGATTTCTTGTGGGGTCGGTGGCATTGCATTGTTCATCGTATCGGTGTATCATACTAGTACTGGAGGTATTACAGCATCTCGACGGGCAGCAACCTTCCCTCTAAAGGTCGCAGTTGTTAGTTTTCCAAATGAGGGCTTGGGGACCTGCCCCGGACAGTGTCGGCGTAATACGACGGTTCGGCAAGAGCTTGGCAAAAGTGACGGAGAGCGGGATCGACAATACAGAGCGGGTGACTGTACTTGATTGATGATATGTGGGGTTTAACGTCCCAAAATCACCGTATGATTATGAGAGATGCCATAGTGAAGGGCTCCGGAAATTTCGACCACCTGTGGTTTTTTAACATGCACCCAAATCTGAGCACACGGGCCTACAGCATTTCCGCCTTCATCGGAAATGCAGCCGCCGTAACCGGGATTCGATCCCGCAACCTGCGGGTGGATGAGTGTACTTGCTGGTGTGCGCTGTCACGTCGGGTGTCGAAATCAGGTCGTGAAAAAGTTGGCGCAAAAGTCAGGTATCTTTAATCGCGATATGGGCAGTTGTGGAAAACATGCCCTGCTTCTCCGCAATGAAGACACAATGAACTGCAGTGGATGGTGCACCACAGATCCAGTTTGCAAACGATTGGTCGACTGGTGGGCACCTTCGGAGAACAAGTTTGAGGTTCCGGCGGCGAGTAGAACGGAGGGTAGAACAGAGTTTCCGTATGTGCGTTATAATGTGGAGTCATCGTCGTTGGTGGCGGAGGTGGTGGCGGTGGTGGGTAGTAGATTGGTGCTGCCAGCGCGTTGTAAGAATGAGCCAGTGAATACGAGTAGTGCGGCATTGGCAACGGACGGCTGACGCACAGTTAATAGATCGTTGGGCTGGTAGTGATTAAGGCAGCGAAAATGCTTGCCTCATTTCCTGCCGTTCATTTCTGCAAGTGAAGCCATCACAGGTTTTGCAAAGTCTCAAGGAAGCGGTGGATCTCCTCCCGAACCACCTCGCGAATGAGCTCACGCAAGAACCGTTACTGCCGGCCGTCAGTGCGGAGACGCCTATTGAGGCGCCGTTTGGTCCGTCGTAATAGCGTCACCGTTGATGCAGTGCTCGCTCGATAGCTGTAGCCTCTTTGATGAATTTCGCAACAGTCGTCGGTGGATAGGATTGCGAAGAAGTCTGCCAAATAGCTGTTCTTTGACGCCTCGCATCAAATGGCGGAGTTTGTTGGCTTCAGGCATGTCAGGCTAAGCCCGCCGAAATACGCCAGTCATGTCCTCTGCAAACATGGCGACACTCTCATTCGGTTTCTGCATGCGAAATTCGATGATTTGCTGGGCAAAATCAAGGATGTCGTTGTTTGCGAACACATTGTCGCTGCCGAAATTCATCCGGAATCTTTGCTGCTGAAATTCATCTCGTGAAGACAGCGTTGCCTCGTTGTTCTTATACCCCGTACGAGCGCTGTCCACTACAGCAAAGTGGGCGCGTGCAAGCTTTTGCTCGATGCTCCAGAGGTTTGCCTTGGCGACTCGCTCATACTGGGCTTACCAGTCCTCAACGTCTTCATAAGCCTCACCACGGAATGTCTACGGAATCTGACGCTGCTTGAAAGTCAGCTGAGAAATACCTGCAGTTGCCGTTTTTTTCAGGCGGAGTGCTTTGCTCAAGAAGTTCCAGGGGAATTGCCTCGGGACTAAGGCCTCGCTGTCGGCGACGGTATAGCGGTGGACAGGGGTATCCACTGAAGGAGCGGGTTTCGGCGTCGGACTTAAAGTGTCAGGCCATAGAGGAGTCCCGAAAATCAGTCATAGAAGTCTAGCACCTCCACCAGTATCGCAACATAAAAAGAACAGGATACAAGGCTTCGTTTCGACGAGAACAGCAAGGCTCTATTCGCACTCAAGAACAAAAACGCAAGAGCAGACGCCCAGTGTCGTCTTCCTTGAAAAACGCCAGAAACTGCCAATCGTGATGCCTGCTTCTTCCTACTCTGTTGAGCTTACGCCCAATAATCATGGCAATATCTACTGCCTAACGGTATCAAACACTCGTTCATTCGGTCATATTTGGCTGCAACCCAGTTAATTCGGACAATCCTCGGAGGGCCTCAAGCACGGAGAGCCACCAATGTGTAATAGAATGGAGCGAAAACGGTGTTCGCGAACATGCGAAAAAGACGCGGGCCTTCGCAAAGGAAGAATCTCCATCCACGATCTTATACCAGATATGTACTCATGATAACCAAATCATCGACGACTGCTGCAATCTTGTTTCGTTTTTCAATTTTACTCAGTTAACGCACACTGCATGAAATCAATCTATAATAATAATAATAATAATAATAATAATAATAATAATAATAATAATAATATAATCTGGGGTTTTACGTGACCAAAGCATGATATGATTATGAGGCAAACCGTAATATAGGGCCCCGGAAACTTCGCCCACTCGCGTTTCTTTACCGTGCACCTAACGAGCACATAGTTCTTTAGCGCACAAGAATTTTGTTTCGATTAGAACTTTTCTCGTGTACTATTGTTCTCTGTCTTTCTCTATTCCTTCCTCTCTGTACTCGTTCCCTCACCAGTCAGAGTTGTTTCATCACACGACGGACAAATCGGTGCAAGTGTTCTGGTAGTGAAGCCGAAGATGACGAAGACAGCGTCTGCCAATTCATGATAATGGTATTTTTGTGTTGGCATACAACGACGAACCGCTGGCGTAAACAGCTTCATTGTTAAAAAGGAGTGACGGCTTTGTTGCTGGTGTTCTTAGTAGTTGTAGTATGTTTTGGCGCCATGCTTTCTTATGTCCTTGTTTTCTAGAGATCGACCCTCTAGTACTATTTGTTTCAGAAAAAAAACGTTTATGCTATTCGTTTACAATGAACGCTGCATTGCTGTTGTTAGTGTTTGTAATGCGCATATTATCTAGTTTTAGTACACTATACATAGCGTCCGTAGCAGGGTTGCGTAAACAGTAACGTTGCATTTCGAATAGAGGGCGTACGGACATCTGCTGATGCGCACTATGCGGAACGCAGCCTTTTCACGTACAGGGTACTAAAACTCGCTATTCAGTGTCGCGCCGGGTGATCCTGACCACGAACTTCGCTAATGACGTTAATGGCTAAGGAAGTGAAAGTGTTTTTAGTTGTGAGCCTGCACACGGGCTGTCTTTCACTTTCTCTATCAAATTAGCGCACTCAAAAATTTACGGAATGAACGTCAACCAACTTGCCAAACTAAAGAACTCTTTCATGGCCAAGAAAGTTTAGAGACCACTATCAGAGGTGCGATGGCATAGTTAAGTCCTTATGCCAAGAAAAGGAGCATATGTAATTATGCATACTCTAATTATTTAAAATTTTCATAACCACCATTACTTTAACAGTGTAGTGTCCCTATAAAATATACATTTACAGACCCTTTGTGCTCTTTTAGTTATAGGCATGGTAACCTAAACAGTTCATGAGCATCTCACTCTACTTCCAAACAGCGGCGTTTTGTGTTGGTGAACTGTTTTCTTAGCTGCGTTTTTACCGAAGAAAAACTCCGTCTATCATTTGTAACTACTTAGGTAGAAAGCCTTTTTGTGTCAAAGAAGGGGACGTGCTGGGATGGCTGTAGCTTCCCCTGAATACGGCGGCTTTCTTCGCTTCTGTAGCACCGATAATGAGAAACCCTTTCACTTCCGCGAAAGTTGTCTGTAACATCAGTGTGCTCTGACATCGATTCGGTTCCCACGATAGTTGTCCTCACGACAACATGGTCGTTGCAAGCGATTTCACAGAAACGCGGAAGTGTGCTGACTAGTACCGCTATCTGAGCTGATCAAAGGGAGCTCACACAGGAGCCTTGCGTGCTTTTCTCCGCCTGGAAATGCCAGGAATTCTATTCGAAACGGGCGTCGCATCCTTTCGGTACTGTGCCATGCTCCTGAGTAAAGGGTAGCCAGAAAATCTTGTGAAGCAACAGCTGTTACACAAAATCTAATTAGGACGGCGCTCCCATCTGGCAGCGCAGTACCTTCAACAAGAGGGAGGCTTCTAATTAGTGCGTGAGCCCTTCATCCTCAGTCTAAATTCAAATCGAAGTCACCAGAAGTTCAACTACAGAGCTAAAAGCTCATGTAGACATTAAAGTGTATTTGTCCTTGAAGTACCTGGTTTCACTTCTCACCAAAGTAGACCACTCAGGGGTTCAAACGCGAAAATTCAGGGTTAAGTTAAGCACGTATACGTTAGACTTCATCGGTTGTAGTTCGTGTCGTATCGACGTAATTTTGACTTGAACGTTCACATATATGAGCAAGAATTAACGTGTTAGGTGCCACATTAAGAGCGACATGACGTGGATATCATGAGTGATTGTTCTTAGCAGTCGTCATAAAAAAATAAGAAAGAACCATGTGAAGCTTCAATCAGTGAGCAGTGCACCTTTTTCCACATTCGCTAATAGAAAAACAGAAAATTCACAGCACTGATGAAACCATCACATACGTATTTGTCTGTTTTGTTTTTCTTCTGTCATTCATCATTGTACATCTATGCAGCTCATCGTTTCACTTCAGCATGCAACGCCAACTAGCCCCAGGGAAAGTACTCTTATGAAACGTTATTTGGAGCTTTTTGCTAAACGTCTCAGCTACAAAATACCAGCTCTATGCCAAGAGTCAGACGATTCAGGCGTGTACTGCCTCGGGGGCAGTGGCATAGCATTTATTACGCAGGAACATTTCAGTGAATTCGTAGGATTTTTATTTGTCCTGATGGGGTTGAAAAAAAAACTAAAACTACACATCACGAAGCATAGGTACCCGGAACTGTTTCAACCGTTCATTCTACTTGGCGAGTTTATCATTTTGTGTTTTCATAACTTTTGGTTCGCTGATTTTCCAACTGCGTAATCTAATGATGTGCTAACACTCGCGTACCAGTGACAAGACTTTTTCGGAGCATGCTTCAGGGCTCCAGGGTGTACGTGGAGCCTGCTGCCCCAACCATTTCTCGTAAACCCTTGACTCTCCACATTCGGCTCTGATGCAAACAGCACTCAGCCGCCAATGACCAAGCATCGTGTACATCCTTAAACTTCTGTGGCTGCAGCGGGATTCATAAGAGTGTTACGCTGCTCGACCTGTCTTGCAACATACATATGACGTAGCAGTCGCCGAGCTTGTCGAGCCCAGCTGCTGACTATGGCGAAAGCCCAGACTTCAAAAAGTAAGGAGAAGCCAGTCTCGAAAAATGAGTTGCGTAGTGTTATAAGGGAAACAACTTTCTTAAAGTGTCAAAATACTCGGTTGGACTAAAATACAAAAAGCTGTGATTTATATCATACTGATTCGTTCATTGAATTCGAAATACGCTACTATTACTTAGAAGTAAGCGAACACTTATTCACTGGCCAAGGCTAGGCATCACTTACTCAATACATCTCTTACACAGAATTGGTAGTGCTAAAACTCCCGAATGAGAATGTGGAACTTTAGATAAAGACATCTGTTACCTTTTTATAAACTGACCAATCATGACACTCCAAGACGCCCTATTAAATCAGAATTATTGGCATTAGACCGCAGACTGTTCAGTATCAAAGAACTTCTGGGCTCGTGGACAACCGGATCTTTTTAGAAGACAGCGGAATAGTTGGCACCTACTAAGAAACAACGAACTTTTTTTGTTTAATATATGTTGGACTTGTTATATGCAGTATGATATGACACCCATCATGTGTGTGTGCTGAAATCCATGACGTGCCAATAGTTATGTGCAAATGAGCGAATGCATTTCCCTAAGGACTAGACGGGCTCACTTCTATTTTGTGTCGGTTGAATTCAATGATAACTAGCGACTTATTAGCTACATAATTCACTGACTTCCAAACATTGTGTCAGTGTTGTTTGATATGTGCGCGTGAGTGTTTCTACATATGTGGGCTCTTGTGTTCTGTTTTCTATGTACTGCTCTTTATTTTTCTTTTCTGAGGTATGTTCAATGCTCACTCAAGGGCTGAGCAGTAGCCGTCGCTTTACTCGTGCGCCAACATATCCGTCTATATTATATCAATAAAAAAAGTCACCCGGTGCAACTAGCGTCAGTCTACTCAGACTTCTCTAACTTTTTTGTCAATCTCAAAACCTTTCGGAAAGTGCCTACGCGTGCCCTCGTTTGATCCAGTTCAGGTGCCTTCTGAATGGGAGAATTATGTCTTAGTCGAACCTATGTCTACCACCTAGTGATGGACTCTTCAGAGTGCTGTAAACCCGACAACCCCAGTTTATTTGCTGCAGGCAAGGCTTGTTCATAAAACCTTTAAGAAGTCACAAAAAAGAAACTGAAATTTGTTAGAGAGGTAAACAGATGTTATGGGAATAACTCCACATATCATTTAGTACATGCTAGCAAAAGCCGATTAGTATAAATAGGTGGAATCATGGCAAGTCACTGATATTGCGTTGGAAACACAAAGCCTCGTCACGAAGGAAGCAAGTTTAGTAAGCAAAAAAAACACCGCAGTGCCTGTGCGCCTGTCAAATTAACAAGAATAAACATGAAATATATGAATAAGGTGACGGTAAGATCAAGGTAGGCTTGAGATTACATGCCTAAACAATTTTAAATGCGAAGCATTTCTTAGCGAGCTTCGGTGACTTTGAGCGTATATATCTATCTATCTATCTGTCTATCTATCTATCTATCTATCTATCTATCTATCTATCTACCCGCTTACGTTTGGGTGCTCTCGTGGTCACCCCCTTAAATTGGCGTGAACCAAAATTATCATGGGACGGTAAGATAGCTTGACGAGTATGACGTACTGGTTCGAACAAAAAGAATGTCACCTTCCTGTGGCGTACGTCGCCAAACACTATTCGCCAGACAGTGGCACATACTTACGGGCGGGTATGTGCCGCTGGTATGCGGGTATTTGCCACAGGTGATCGACACTTGGTATCTACCCAGGAACGACGAGAACACACATGGTCAATTTTAACGCGTGGGCGTTAAGCAATACCCGTCATTGGTTGCGTCGACCCAACGAATGCATAGAAAAAATGTCAGTGTCAAGAAAAACCAGACATAGGCAGCGTTGACTGCCCGACGAAAGCAAATAACAAATTTCAGGGTTCCAGCAGGAATCGAACCCAAGCATTCTGCGGGGAAGTCAAGCATTCTACCACAGGGCTACGCCAGGTCTCAAATATAAATAGACGCTAATCTTCGAAAACGTCAATAGTGGTTGCAGTGCTGCCTCCCAATTTTATAATCATTACATATGTACTCCTTTGATACAGCCATTACGTTGGGTCAACGTCAATTTTGGTTGCCCCGCCGCGGTGGTCTAGTGGCTAAGGTACTCGGCTGCTGACCCGCAGGGTGCTGGTTCGAATCCCGGCTGCGGCGGCTGCATTTCCGATGGAGGCGGAAATGTTGTAGGCCCGTGTGCTCAGATTTGGGTGCACGTTAAAGAACCCCAGGTGGTCTAAATTTCCGGAGCCCTCCACTACGGCGTCTCTCATAATCATATAGTGGTTTTGGGACGTTAAACCCCACATATCAATCAATCAATCAATTTTGGTTAGGTGCCATGCACTGAAGTTGGTTTATGTAGCAGTGTCCAGGGCCAGCATCTTTGTGAGCATCAGCGCTTCATATCAGCTTTTGGTGTGCTAATACGCATGTTCCAGTTGACATCGTTGTGCAAGTGCAAACAACTGGTTATATAAACAACACAAACTATTCGACATATGTCTGTGCGTGCGAGATTTGTACATATAATTAGTGTCATTTCATGAGGTGTCGTTGAAAATAAAAGAAGTTGCAACACGGTCACCTTCTCTGCGCATGCTTCGCATAGCGTCGATTCCCAGGTACGTGGGATCTGCCAAATTTTTTTCAACAGGGAACAAATAAAAAAATTTTACAGAAAAGAAGACTAATATTCTGTCATATGGAAGTTAACAGGCTATGAGGCAAAAAGTAACCACTGTTCATGCACTAGGACTTAAAACCACTACGCATGACCGTTCAAGTACGCCAGAGGATCTTTTTAGAGACCAATGAATACGCCAACGCACAATACAGAAGTAATATTTTTTTTCAATTTCACACCCGCTTTCCCCTATCTATCCATCCATCTATCTATCTATCTATCTATCTATCTATCTATCTATCTATCTATCTATCTATCTATCTATCTATCTATCTATCTATGTAGCCGCCTACGATTCTTAGCTCATGGCCGTTTTAATAATGGTATCCATACCGAAATTGGCATGGCACTACATGCGTGTATGACGAGCATGAGTAGTGATAACATGAAAATCATGACAAATGTCATGAATGTCATGATTTACCTTTCAGGGTCTTGCTGCTTTGGCGGTGTTTTCGTTCACATGACATATAGCAAAACTGATATGGAAAGACAGGACTGTATGGCGAACATAAGTGACAGGCCCTAACGTGAAAATTATGACATGCATGTCAAGTTAGTCATGATTACACGTCATATGCTCATGGGGCGCTCGCGGTCGTTTCGCTGCCTTCACATATACTAAATTTGGTTTTATAGGACGTGAACGAATGACGAAGGTTGATTGATTGATTGATTGATGTGTAGGGTTTATAGTCCTCAAACAACCATATAAATATGAGAGACACCGTAGTGGAGGGCTCCAGAAATTTCGACCACCTGAGGCCCTCTAGCGTGCACCTGAATCTGAGCAAACGGGCCTACAGCATTTTCGCCTCCAAAGAAAATGCAGCCACTGCAACAGGGGTTTGAAATCGTGACCTGCGGGTCAACAGCCGAGTACCTTAGCCACTATACCACCGCGGCGGGGCGTGAATGATTAATGTATATGACGCGTCCAAACATGATAATCATTATATGCGTGCCATGTAATAACATGACTACATGCCACACTCATGATGCGCTCGCCGGCGCTTCGCTAGCTTTACATATATCAAGTTAGGTATTACGTGACGCGAATTAATGACAAAGGCGAATGACACGTCCAAACATAAAAATCTTGACATGCGTGTTATGTAAAACATGACTGCATGCTACGCTCATAGTGCGCTCGAAAGTCGTTTCGCTAGCTTCACATCTACCAAATTTAGTGTGACGCGACGTCGATGGATGGCGAAGGCATATGACTGGTGCAGATATCAAATTCATTACATGCGTGTCATGTAAAACGTTTCTACATGCTACACTCATAGCACGTTGACGACCGTTTCGCTAGCTCATGATATACCGAATTTGGCATCACAAGACGTGAATAGATGACGAAGGTAAATTACACGTCCAAATATGATAATAATGACATGAAAGCCATGTACGGCCTAGTTTACGCCCGCCTCGTAACATTGTGCTGATTTTAAAGTGATATATGAACCTTGTTCATTCATGCTTCGGATATCGTCGATTCCCACTTTACGTGGAACCTGCCATTTTTTGTGCTTCTTATCTTGGCTTCTGCTCCGTATCAAGTACTGGCAAGATGCCGCTGGTATATGTCTTCCTCTTGAGGGTTAGTGTCAGATTACCTCTCATAAATTGAGAATTCTCGCCGAATGTGATCCACCCCATCCTTATTCTTCTAGATGGTCTACTCTCATGGTTTGGCTACGCGGTTACTACCTGTCCTATGTAGACATACTTCTTTACAATTTTTAGCGTCTCTCCACCTATCGCAAAGTGCTGTTTTCTTCCGAGACTGTAGCACAATCCTTTAGTATTGAACGTATTCATTTTCAGACTTAGTTCTTTGCTTTCTGTGTCCAGCTCAGTAATCATGAGCTGAATTTATCCCCCGAGTTACTCATCAACGAAATGTCACCAGCGAATCGCAAGTTACGAATATACTTTTAATTCACTCTTATTCCTAACTTTTCCCAATCTAGGGTCATGAAAAGCTCCTGTAAACACACGGTGAATAGCGTTGAAGAGGTTGTGTTTCCCTGCTGTACATACTTATATATTGGGATTCTGTCGCTTTCTTTATGAAGAACCACGGTGAATGTGAATCCTCTGTAGACTTCTTCGAGTATGTTCATGTAGGGTTCTTCTATGCACGGATTCCCTAGTGCCTGCATTAGTGCTCATGTCTCGACTGGGTCAAAGGCCTTCTCGTAATCGATGAAAGCTATGTATAGGAGTTGATTGTATTCCGCGCATATCACTATTACCTGATTGATAGTATGAGTATGGTCTATTGTGGAGTAGCCTGTATGAAATCTTGCTTGGTCCTTCTGTTGACTGAACTCAAATGTCACCTTAGTTCTATTAGTCATAACTATTGTACATAGTTTGTAGAGAACAGACCTGCCTGTATTTTTTTATGTCATTGACGTCTCCATTGTTATGGATTAAAATGATCATGACGTTCTTCCAAAACTACAAAGAGGGTTCAGCTTAAATTGAGGATGACGCAGCTAGCAGTGTAAATGAAATTGATATGTGTAAGTTTAAGAGATCAGAAGAGAGTAGAGTGGGTCAGAGAACAAAGTGTGGTTAAGGGTATCATAATTTAAATCAAGAATAAGGAATGAATATGGGCCAGGCACGTAGCACGTTGGCAGGATGACCACTGGTCAGTAAGAGTAACTGACTCGATTCCTAGAGAAGGCAAACACACGAAGGGGCGACAAGAAGTTATGTGGGCCGATAAGCTGAAAAGTTCGCAGGTATAACGTGGCAGCAGAAAGTACAAGACCGGGTTGATTTGCGAATCATAGCAGAGGCCTTTTCCCTGCAGTCGGTGTAGTCACGATGATGACGATGATGATGATGATGTCTTAGATTGACGAAGTGATAAACTACTTTGGCAAAAATATTGTATACATGATGCGAACGAGGCCTCGAACAAAATCACTGTGTCAGCCCTAAATTGTGCACGAAGTTTTGCGTGACTTCTCAAATGGGGCTCGGAGCATGCAATCTGCGCGTTCCTTTCGCCTTTGTGGCGCTTGCGTGACTAAGAAAATAAAAGCGGCGTTCGCGTGACTAGGCCTAGTGATGACTATGGAGTAACGCGGAAAAGTGGCTCCGTGGAAGACGCTGAGTCAGCGCCTTGTGGATTGTGTGGTCGGCCCAAGAGGTATAGGAGACTCTACAAGCCTGAAATGACATACTGCGTGTCGGCCTCTCATCGGTATTCCAAAAGGACTTGTTTTTGGGCTAGTTAGTGCATACTTGGTGCAGAAGACTGAGGCGCAAAAAACATAACGTGAAGCACGAAGAGCAGGAGAGAAGACAGAACTGCGCCAGTTTGATGGCTTCTCTAGCTTTTTCATTATAGGAGTTCCTGGATAAGGCCACAAACCCACCTTCCTTATCTGAAAGCATCAGACAGAGTTCATTGTCTCTAAAATATGTCACTACACGTTGCAACACACACACTTGTCGCCTAGACTCAGCTTTCAGGGCAGCCTTGTGTAGACTGTCTACGCCTTCCAGCAGGCAGCGTTCACGTTGTTCTTGTGGCGCCTTCCTTGCTAATTACCGATTCCACAAAAGAAGGTCCTGTGCCGCAACTTTAAGCTCTAGGCCATATTTAGGGCCCTTATGGAGGAGACATACTATATTATCATCGCTGTTCTGTCTTCTCTCCTGCTCTTCCTGCTTCACGTTATGTTTTTTGCGCCTCAGTCTTCTGCACTCTCATCGGTAGCTGGTGTGACGCTTCAGTTCAGTTTTTCAGTGCATTAAAAAGGCGAGCCAGAGTTTTCAGTAAACCATTCAATATCATGAATACTGTAAGCTTTATGCCCTTATTTGTTTGATATCCTTTTCAGGCAGACTCTTCTGCCGAAGCAACAAGAGTTATTGGCCCTGCTGTTTTTTTGTCAAGATGGCCAACGAAGGCAACAATTTCGATTGCCTCACGGCACACTTTATTCAGGATATCACACATCTTCCCGCAAATCGGCAAACACTGGGACTAGCACGGTCCCAGTTACTGTTCTGAGTCGAATAATATATTACTAAAAACCAACATTTATTTTACCAGTTGTCAATGTATCACATTCGTCCTGAATAAAAAAAACGAGTACTTGTGCATGCACAACATCTAACTGATACACTGGCCTGTATATGTTAACGCTAGTTTTCCACCAAACTATTTGAACAGATGCTTTTCAGAAAACATTGCTGTAAAGAAATAAAGGGAAGGCAGCCAGACAGGAAGTGATAAAAAATAAAAATTGGTAGAGTGATGTTTTAGTAAAAGTTGCAAAATTGCATGATGAACTTGAACAACAAATGTCGGTGCTGAAGTCAACAGGATAGCGTAGGCGACCGTCATTTCCTCACTCTCGAATATCTGTTGGAGTTCTTGTATTACAGCGTGGCGTTTGTAACATTGAACTATGATGAAGCTAACCTGTTACCTATGAACTTCTGTGGAAATGATGTACCAGCTATAAAAAAATCTCATTTTCTAAAAAGCAGCTCTTTCTTATTGAGATTAACAAGAAAGATATCGTTCTTAACCATCTATTGACCCTAACGGCGTGCAGATGTTCGCGAAAGAGACGTACAAAAGCAATTACTATTTATTTGGAGGGAGGCCTTTCCACCGCTAATTTGTTATCGGCAAACTTGACCTTGGCGCACATTAATGGAATTCACTTCTATGGCGGTGTGATGCTGAATAAAGCTAAACGGAGCCACTCCCCGTATATAAGAAAAGTTAAAGGCAGAAAAAAAACCACCCATATCGCCAAATATCACGCATGAATGCTACTGCGGAAATAGACAATCGTCAAAATACTAAAATGGTGCTGCAAGCGGAGCGTTAAGCTCGCGATAGTTCACGCGCGGAAAGTTCAAATGCTAGTGTAGGCACTCTATAATACCCATGTAACGTTAACGTTCGAGTGAATATGGTCTTCAAAGAGTGGAGAATGGGCTGCTGTCACTGACACGCAGGCACCTCGCGATACGAATAGCTCACAGCACACGCACATGATAGAAACATATAGGTAGGTTTCTAGAAACGAAGATATTCTCGTCACCCTGGTATCCGCAAATTTTCGGTGAGCGAAACATTGACAATTTACTAATAAGCACTAAAACGATGCACAAACACACGTTAAAAAGTCGATAGCGTCACGGCGCACCATGAACTGAAGCCGGAGTTGAAGGCGCTTACCATGGTTTTCTCAATTTAATAAAGTTCTGGAAAGTGTTCGCCAACCTAATACACGCTCAAACACGTGCATGTAGTATTAAAAGAGAATTTCAACGTTCTACCGATGGTTTGCAAACCACTTAGTTGATATATACACCCACAAAATGTACGATGGTTCATGCGGTGACGCTGTGGTGGAACGGTCTAAGGTGTCTGTGTCACATGCATGCGGTCCCGATTTCGATTCCAGCGCTGTATGTAATTTTGGTATTACCCGTTCTCTAATTACTAGTGTAAAGAAAGAGTGCATTCAAGGTGTCGTGACAGCACACTGAAGGCGTAAAAAATTAAATCCTTCTTCCGCAACCTTGTTAGGGCCGCCTACAAAAGGGCCGCCTACGGGCTGTCATGCGTTACGGCAGGCTGTACATAGCCAGGAAAACCTTGACCTAAAGTGCCGGCTAATCTTTGTCATGGCTACTCCGCAGGCCACTTGGATAACACCTTCGTTTAACACATGATTTCGGAGCCGTGTAACGCACTGAATAGAAGTGGCCATAATTTGACCAGATTTCCTTCCTGCAGGCGTGCATACTAGCCAAGATTTGACAAGAGTGTAGTGGCAGCAAAGCAAGAGATGAAGAGGACGATGAGAGCATGGGCCGTTGCATGAAGAGGATAATGTTTGTTCATCACTAACGTAGTTCGTCTTATAGCTTAAACAACTGATCTGTGGAAACTAAATATTTTTACTTCATTTTGACTTTTGTGCGAGTCATAAACAGTATGTATTATTTCATAGCTTCAAACTATTCAATTTAATGCACAGACTCTTCAACGTAACACAGCGACTCAGTTTTGTTTTTCACAGCCCTACAACGATTCCTCAAAAAGGTCGTATTGCAGCTGTAACCTTGCAGCTGTAACCAAGGTCGTAATACGACCTTGCAGCTGTTACAGCTGCAAAGGTCGTATTGCAGAAATTTGACCGTAAATGTGCTAAGCCACTTCGGAATTTTGGTCGTTTTTTTTTCACTTTAGCTCTATGAGCTAATTTCATCCGTGGCACCTCAAGGTCTATTCAAATAGGTAGTGAAAGTTCAGGTGAAAAGCGGTTCAGAAGCTATTGCCAGCGACATCAGGACGGTGAATTACGGGAGCTGTGATTGAAGGGCGACGGTGTGCAGATTAAAAAAAAACACTAATACTGAACAACCAAGCTAAATTTAAAACTATGTATTATAAAAACATTTCTCTTCCTCAACAATATTTTGTACGTGTAAGGAGCAGAGATTTTGTGACAGTTTTTATTATTTAAAACGTAAAATCTTTTTTTTTCTTGTGCCCTCTGCTCATGCACCTATTAGACACTTTTAGTTGGGCGTACGTAATGAACCCCCGTACGCAGATCTGCCACAGGAGAGATCTGCGCTTGCGCAGTACGTAACATATCGATTCCGAAGATGTGCGCTTACACCCGAAACAAGACGCTGCCTACGTAACGCAACGCTTACTACATTACGTTCTCGCGAGAAATCAAAGAAACCAGAACAAGAGTATATGGTGGCAGCAGTGGCGTTTGACGCAGACAGCGACAGCGGACCTGATGCAAGGCATGTGTGCTTCACAATGAAAGGCGATGTTTTCAAGCCAGACAAGGTAAATTCAAGCCGTGCATTTCGGCATCCTGATGATTCAGAAAAAAATTGCCCTGCGCCTCACCAAAATCCTCCATAATCGCCTTCGATAGGTTGTGTGTGGGAACGCGTCTTTTTTTGCCAAGCTTTTCGGCGAATGAACCTGTAAATAAAACGGCAGCTTGGTACTACATTCATGGTGCGACATAACATGCCTTGAACGTTGTGCAAGCTTTCACTCCTTCAATGTGCCGGTAGTAATCGTAAGGCCGTGAATACCTGCAACGTAACTACTTGCTGCATGGTACGCTAAGTCTTGTCCACTGCAGCGCTGGATAGAACGCTGGGGTTTATCTAGTGTGACCGTGCTCGATCAGACGCACTGCTCAGCCAAGTTCAAAACAAAAAAGCTGAACGTCCACAATCAGTGCACCTCGGAACGATGCTAAAAACCTACACAGCGAACGCCACGGCCTGACCTGTACGCTGGTGGCCCTTGTATATCCTAGCCATCAGTTTGTCTTTCGCGCATATCACAGTGGCGACGTTATTACTGGGATCTAGCTTACTTCAAGCGTCGGTGCCGCTGATAAGCAATTCAAACCTTTGCATCTCGAATACGGCTTATCTAGTTGGGTGAAACGCATGAAGGTATGTTATATTAAAAGTGTTATTGCACGCTTCACTTGCAGCGTACGCAACGTAATTTTCACAGCGTACGCATCTTCCCCGTACACCCCACTAAAAATCTCAATTACTCAGTGCAGCCCTTGCACTCCAAGGCAAAGCACGCTCGCAAAGTTTGTCTGCAATGACACATCCCCTCACGTGTTTAAGTATTCTGCACTTGCTTGCGTTCTCTGCTGTGCACGCAATTGTGAGGTGCTTTTTATCCTTCATGAACCTCTATAGTACAGCGGCTAACAGGCAACGGAACGATGCAGATTACCTTTAATACCGATTGCTTTTTCCAGTACCTCTGGTAACGATGCGCTGTGCAAGAATGCAGTATATAGCAACAAACGCATGCCTGGTAACCCATATTCAAGATAAGAAACAAGGGCGATGGTTCAGAATACAGTGCTCACAGGACTTCATTCCATCAGTATTTCTGCAGCCTGGTTTCCATCTGAAGCATGCAGTAACGGCTATTATTCGCGTTATTGGGGAGCAAATCACCGAGTTATCTATCACGCTACAATTCGCATATCTGCATTCGCATACATAGCGGTAATTTATCGGAGCGTAATGCAAAAAAAGACATAATGCAAGTAACGATCACCGCTTTTTCGTGCTTATTTTAAATGTGTGCAGTGTAATGAATTTACGTTATTGTGACCACTGAATGAAACTAAAGCGTCAAAAATATGACGTGATTGGGCGCACTTTTTTCCTGTTAAAACTGAAGAGCCCAAGCAGTGTGCATGCTAAAGGACCAGCGTATATGTGAAGCAAATGAGCAAAACTGCAGATATGATAAGTATACGATGTTTGTTGCTTTAATCCACCTGCGGAAGATGCCGCGAACACGAAATAAAAGTTCTAAGAATACATTTTCTTGTAAAACCGGCGCAAATTGAACGGTAGTACACTTAACATCACTATCTAGTCATGAGTCGGTATCAGGTTAGCTTACGTTGACTTGAATCGCACTCAAGGACGGCTCTTCAGCGACCGCCTTAACGCGAGTCCTTAGTGATTAGGGACTAAGAAAAGTCATTTGAGATCAAATTTCGCGCAAGTGCACACAAAATTACATCACTTGTTTACCAGCTTTTGCGTCACGTCCGCTTCGCATATTTTTTTTTGTTTCGCCAGAAGTGTTTCTTCCTCACGAAGTTGATACCGAGCCCCATAAGCAGCTGATCAGCTGCCATTTTGTGAACGTATGGGCTTCTATGAAGCTTTCGCTACCAGGTGTATCTACCTAGGGTAGCTTACTGCCATGCGAGCCTTCACATTTTATTTTGAAAGATAACAAAATAGAAAAACAGTTAGTTCCAAATTTAACTCTGTTTTGGGCACTTTAAGCTAGTAGGATACAATCAATAATGAAGTAAGCTGGCAGGTGCAACTACAACAGAAATATATCAAGGCTGTTCAGCGTAAACCTGCGAAGCAAGAAGAATCACATAGTTTATGAAGCAGATCACGTTATTCTAATAATGGGATATTGTGGTGATCACCATATATGAAGTCATCTAGACCAGTAAGCCAGTGTTTAAAGCCAGCAAAATTCACAAGTAAAAAAGTTCTGGTTTCCGTGTGATGGAACACCTGGTGTGAGTACTTTTTATGTAAATAAACGGCCTCTAGCTCATAATTTTCCCAGGTATTCCGATCGTGTCGTAATTCTATTGCTTTAAGCCTGCGCCGTGCTACGAACTCTACTTTTGATGTTCTCAGTACCTCTTGTTCCTTAATTGTTACTAGCATTACTTAATAATAACACTTGCGAAACATAATATAGAAAGCTACTTTGCCTACCTACTTCTCATTTTCATGGACCCTCAATGTACGGCGGCTGAAATTGTGGAGCAATTATTGATGCGCTTCAAACTTCACGACTCGTAGCAAAGACACCAACGCGTGTCCGCCAAATCAGGGTTGGACGCCCCTAGAGAAATAACTTCACTCAGTTGATGGAATCGAAGTATAGTGAGCATCACCTCCCTTCCATCAAGCGATGTTTTAGTGTGTATGCGAACTAATTTTCATCATGTCACGCAGTTGATAGTGGCAGTTTTCTCATGAGTGACTATGCAATACTCAGCAAGCATACCCACCAAAGGACATGTGCCGAGAAAGCAAAGTTTGATGAATTCTACCTTTTAAGTGAACTGTGCTCTTCGTGATTCATTCTCGTTGCACCGTCGCATATTTATATACGGTTTGTCGTACTACAACTGCGTAGTTAGAAAATAACTGTTGAATATTACCAGCGATTTTACGTCCCAAAACCAAGATATCAATATGAGAAACGCCGTAGTGGAGGGCTCTGGAAATTTTAACCACCTAGGTATCTTTATTGTTCACTGACATCGCAGAGCAAACGACCCTCAACCATTTCATCTCTACCTAAATGCCCATGACCTTCGGGTTAGCAGCAGAACACCGTAGCCTCTGATCCACCGCAGTGAACGTAGTTAGAAAATCACAAGCCACCATATGCGTGGAAACCGTTTGCAAGGACCACCATGTCTCTTCAAGCCTTGCCACTTTTTTGGTTGTAAATGCAGCGATACTATTGGCTCATGTGTACATGAACTAATTTTTAACGTTGCATTCAATATATTTATTCTTGATGAAGCAGAAAGCTGGTAAACCTTGTGACATCGTGAGTGCTTGTGAGGGCTCACATGACCCAGGATTTGCCATAGTAGGAGAGAAAAAGAAGCTAAACAAGAAGTTTTTTTTTTCTGTGTGGGTCAGTGATATTTCTGCCCGAGGTGCTGAAAACTGGTGCTGAAGTGAATTCGCGATTAACGATCGTTGAAAAATCAATCGATGCGAACATTCTTGCTTTTCACTGCTTGCGCAAGAAAACGTTATCATTGCAGAGCTTAAAAAGTTTCTAGGCTATGAGCGGTAATTTGTAACTGTTTGGGAACTTCTCGTGAAGGAGGCACATAAGACAGCGGCTAATGATTCGACATTTCTTGAAGCTTTGGAGTCCCGAAAAAAAAGCGTTTTTCACAAAAGCTTTGAAGAGATCACAAAAATCAAAGTAGAAACACGTATGTGCAAAGATATTTGCTTTGGGTTGCGTCGAAGTGTTGATGTTTGCGATCAAATAAAGTCCCTTTTTATAGTCCCGGGTGTCTATAGTAGACTCTACTTTTCATCTAACAACCACACAGAATTAACTTAACGTTGAAAAGATGGAACATTAATTGCGTGCTGGTTGAAATTGTCTTAATGTCCACATTCAAAATGCCACGTGAGCACTTACATTTTATGCATGCGGAATGGGAAAACCTAAAAGTAAAGCGTGTGGGTGCCTTTGGGCGTGCGCAACTTTTGAGAAAGAGAAGCTATAATTTGCTTTACTGGGTTCGCTTGAAACCATTTAAAAAGAAGAGACTGGTAAATAAAGCTTGAGAAAAACCTAATTCTCAACGCTTTTAAAGACTACGTTTGCTCCTAATTTTTCCTTTTGGAAGTGGATTACTGATGCTGAATAGCGAATTAGACAGAAACTACATAGTCTTTTTCCTATCACATGATCGAGAGAATAGACATCACTTGTAAGAAGCAATTCTGAAGTATCCGTGAATACGCTAAATGCACTATGTAAATAAGCCTCATACTTTATTCTCTCCTGCAGTCGCAATATATATACTAATCCTCGGTTTCTAGAAGGTTCATGGCCGGAATGCTAACCCAAGTACGGAAGACTGCTGGCTGCAGCACATCAACTCTATACAGCGTCAAGAATGTGTTCCCGAGGTTGTGACGTTGACAAAGGTTTCAGCCAAATGGTAAAGATTCTACTTCTCAGTGGGAGCCATAGGCTCAGCAAAAACAAGCAGAATGTTTCCTTTTTTCAACCTGATAGCATTGTATGATCAATTAGCCGAAATTCCGTGCGCCAGCGTTGGTGGTTGTGAGCGATAAATTATCATTTCATTTTTGACCGAAAAATGAATAAATATGCAACTTTAATTTAATAAAATTGTTAAACTTTACGGGTTCTAGTGAGGATCGAACTAACGCTGTTTGCGTGGCAAGCAGGTGTTCCGCCACGCCGCCACGCATCTTGTTGAAAACGCCTTGAAATTACCTTCCTCTGCTTGGAAATACTGTGAAATTATATCGTTCATTCTTTTCCAACACATGCGTCCTGTAAACAGGCTTCACAATACGACATGTAATATTGCAGCAATATTGCGCGGTGCAAGCTTGCATGGCCGTCGGGCGTCAGAACACGTGATATTCATAACGACATCGTGGTTTAAAGCTAGTCACTCATTAGAAAAGACACACACGTTACAGAGCGTGTTCCATTAAGCATACTTGGCGGGGGCATAGCAAGTTCGAAAACATATTACGCGCATAATGGCTAGTGGTTCAAAGTGTATTACCCATTACACAGAATGCATCCATACGCGAAAGCTTCATGGACACAAGCCACTTTCAACTTCATCGATGATTTTGTAACCCACAATTTAAAGTTCTTGAGTAGCCATCCTACAAAACAGTATGTGCTTGTTGAAGCACGCACTAGGGACAGGATATCACTGTCATGTTCAACCATGAATAGCTCTCAAAGGCGAAGCTTAACGGTCTCCGAGTTTTAACTCTCTAAACAGCCAAATCAAAAAGTTAATCCAGAATCAATGGTTGATTTTCCGAAAATGTAATGCCAAAGTGCCTCAACATTTTTGAAGTATTTGTGATCAAAATACGGCAATTTGTGATTAAAATGGGCACGCCGAAAACCTGTTTTTAACAACAAAAAAGAGCCAAGTTGTGCACATGTATACATTAAACTTTATCGGATCCATTAATCAAGCACTGCACCAACAATTGTGACCGCACTTTTGCTCCACCACTCCGTTTTTTTTTTTTTACGAGAGAGCTTGTTCTGACGGAAGGTCGCGATATATCATGAAAAACCTTGAATAGAAACAATCTTTTGTGGTTTCTTTTCATGCTATCCGCCGCAGTACCGTGTCTTTCTTTCGCAAGATCATTTACTTGAAATTGAAAAGAACGGAAGTGAAGATATTGGACACCTATCTATTCTTTGAAAACAGAAGTGAGCCTAGACTGCGTGACATAAAACCAGCTAAAAAGAAGCAAAGAAGTTCTCAAACATTTTTTTTTCTCGGGGACCTTCCAGATATCTCAAGAACAAGAATACTGTGCCGACAGTCAGGAACAGTGTGCTCATTGAGAAAAAAGACCACTCGCCCGTCGAGTATATATACTCATCGCCATTACGCCCATGTAACAAAAGACGCCACCAATGAAAGCAGATTGGTGGTAATAACATTGCAGCAAAATAATGATATAACGGTCATTCGCTGTAATTCAGACTTTTTTCGCGAAGCCCATTCAAGCCCTGATGAAATGTTCCAATCTATAGAAGCCATATACAAATTTTAGTACTGAGTAAAAATGACAGTGTGTGATATAGCACGGGTCCCACCTTTCACTAGCTAGCGGCCTGTTCAAGAGTGTATTCATCACGTGACTTTTTTTGAAAATGTATATGCTCATGCACTACTTCGACATGACTAGTCCTAACCGCCTCGCCGCGGTGGTCTAGTGGCTAAGGTACTCGGCTGCTGACCCGCAGGTCGGGGATCGAATCCAGGCTGCGGCGCTGCATTTCCGATGGAGGCGTTAAAATTATTTGCCCGTGTGTTAAGATTGCGGTGCACGTTAAAGAACCTCAGGTAGTCGAAATTTCCGGAGGCCTCTACTACAGCGTCTCTCATGATCTAATGGTGGTTTTGAAACGGTAAACCCCACATATCAATCAATCTCATCCCAACTGTTTCTTTTTTCCTAAAGCACGCCATGCGATAACCATGTGTTGAAAGATAGCCTTGGAACAAAAGTTCTATATCTCAGAAATAGTTTTAGTATCAATTTTAGTCAACCTGAAAACTAGTATCAAAATGGTTTGAATCCTGACGCCAAATGCCTTACAGAGATATGAAAATATGAGGTATGGGCAAGGCCTTCTTTCAAACGGCAACGTTAGTTGGCATCTTGTTCAAAGTGCCCCCCCCCCCCCACCCTTCAGTCAAACACCATTCCTATATAGAATTTAGCGGAAATATAGATTTGAGAAATTTTGGCGACAGCCACACAGGGGCGATAAATTATTGGAGCAAACCCCCCCATATTGTCAGTACCAAACAACTGCTCTTTTCCCAGTTCGACGAACGGAATTTGACACTTTTTTAATAAAAAAAAGTACACCCCGAATTTCATTCAGAGAACAATGACAGCGGCTAACACATTTATTTAATAGTCTTTCAAACAATCTAACGCATCACTTTTCTACTTCAGTCAGGCTACCATCTATCTCAATCGCTTGTGGTGGCGGGCGATTAAGAATTCACTCTACTGGTAAAATTGTTCCCGGGCGGGCGAAAACATTCAAAACATTCAACAGCGATGACACGTGTAACACTTTTATTTGCTAGAACCTGGCCATGGTAAAACAGAAATACCGTTTAAGTGTTTCAGTTGCGAGAAATGTACATATCGTCATTTTCCCTCATTTATATCAAAAACTGCCTTCCGCCTCGTACTACGACATTAGGCCATAAAGTTAAAAGGCGAACAATCACCCTTGTAGCACAATTCTTAACGCATCAAATGAGTTATCTGAACATTCGGCTTGATACCGACGGCTAGTTGTTTTACAGCGTAAGCTCTCATGAGATCACAAAAAGGTTCGTTTATGGCACCGTATGTAGTTGTCTTTCAGGACCGGCATTCATAACTACTATCGCGCGAGATAATAAAAAAAATCTAAGTTGGCATACAACACGAATTACACAATGAGAACCTAACCTAGGTACCCTGCGTGCCAGCGTAGCATTCTACCACTGAGCCACGCCGTTGCTTGAAACGGAAGAAATCTCGTCAGTATCAGCAATAAAACGTTTTAGAACAACACAAGAACACCCAGACGTCACACAATGCGAACTGCGTAACGAGTGGGCTGTAGAATTCTCGAACCTATTGAAAATGCTTCTAGCATAATTATTCAACGTCGTCAGACAGGGCATCCAAATACACATGCTTATCCTAAGAATGCTTATCCTAAGAATGACGAATGATGACATAGGCTGCGTTCCAATACTCACCGGAGACGGCTAAATAGACAGCTAAATGGACGGCGGCCAGCTTAAGTCCCATTCCAATTTTCACCTAGCCGGCAAACTAGACAGCTCCGAGAAGACCGCATCGTAGACAAATACGATGCAGGCTACTTTGCTGTCTAAACAAGATGGCGGCTCAGCAAATAGTTCAGATAGATCAAATCTCACCGGAATTGTCTGCACACAAACAGACGCTTTCCCAGACGCTCAATTTGAGTAACGTTTATTTGTGTTTAATTTCAACACGAAATAAGCTAGAAAATACAACTGTTACGTTTGTTTATTTTAGCTTTTTCTTTTCGACGCGAGGTGGCGCATCATTCCGTAAAAGACGTCCAGAAGTGTTCCGATCCTCGGGAAGCATGGGCTCGGTGCTGTCTTCTAAGCGGTCTGCGTAGACTGTCTGCGTGCTGTCTAAGAATCGGAACACAGCTATAGATAGTGAATGCCTTCTTATTACACCAAAACTACGATTTATGGCATTGTGGGTACCCTGCAAGTGTGCTTGTAGAAGTTGCTCAAACAGTGTTCAAAAAAAGGCCCTAGAAGGCTACTCTTTCAGCTTTCTCTGTGATTGTTTTGCGTGTCTCAGCCGGCCTGATGTTTTTTTAGTCCACATTATTTCTTTTTCATTCATGTCAGAAGTGCCATTCTTCGGGTAAAAACTGCAAGTACTGCGCCGTATCTCTTCGTTTGCTTCATTGCGTATTGAATTTTTTAGGGTCGCGTCTTACAAAGAAAACAAACACTTTATCCCTTTCCTTTATTTCGTGCCCACAACAATCTACATGACGTGTTGCTAAATGTGTGTGCCACGAAGACCAAGGTGCAACTCACTGCCAATATAAAAAATATTACTAATGTTCAATGAAAACAGGGTTATGAGTATGTTTATAATTTTCAAGAGAGTATTGTTTAGTGCTTTGCCACAAATTACTTCATTTTATCGAATAAATTGGGACCATTGATGTTCTTTTTCCCACTGTTTGCCCCCTGAGAAAAGAGAGAGAGAAAAAAAAAAGATGCTGTTTACTTTTCGTAAATTTTCTTGAGCCCTCAGCTCTTTGACAATGACGTCCCGCGGCATCCTTCAGAAAAGACAAAGTAACCTTTGTTTCCTTTCCATGGCATAGCAGAAATGGTCGACGTGCCGCTGGCTATAAGTGGTGTAAACGAGAACAACAAGGAAGAGATCGCTTTGCTGCGTCGTTCCCGAGCCGTACATACGTTTACGTGCAGGGGTTTTCTCGCAATGTGGTCGCCTTTCCCGCATAATAGTGAACGTTGGAGTCGAGAGCGCTTCAGCAAATGCATCGTCCCGTCATCGTGTTTGCCGAAAGCTTCACGTTTTTTTGCCATCTGATTTGCCCCTCGGAATAGTACTCTCTGCTTAATTAGCCTTCTTCCCTCTTACCATCCGAGGAAAGATGTCAGCATGTCTGTTTTCGCTGTGCCGCCGGTAGCTAAAGAAACGCGGTTTGGCGGTAGGGATAGAAAACAAAAAAAAGGGAAACGCATGTAGCTCGTGTAAATGAAGCAACGAAGGAAGCCAGCCGCCTGCTCTCAGTGGCGGCTTCAATCTCTCCCTATTCTGTTTTTTGCGAAACAAGATCGCTAATACGGAGCACCTGCTGCCAGTCACCGGTAGCGGTTCCCCTTCCACGCTCCCGTCAGCGCCAGATTGACTTAGTATTGCGCACGTGTGACGGAGCGCGCGCCACGTTATTTCGAGCTTCGCCGCTCCACTTCTCGCCCCAGCGGTAGTGATGCCCCTCCTTATCTTCCACGTCAGTGCTGACTCTGTGAGGAAAGTGAGGCGCACCGAGGTTTGCGGAGAATTGACGCCGGTGGTTATGATGCCGCAGGATGCTTGCGTGGAAGCCATTTTGACGTCGCACTGCCCCGAGGCCGATAAAATACCAGGCGGGGGGGAAGCAGCTGTCCTCCTGCTGCACCCCTCTCCCCAAAAAAGGTTGTGTGCTTCTGCATGATAAACCCTGTCTCGTCTCGCGATCTGCGTGCAGTTCTTACGCTGACGGCTTCATCTGCGAGAGTCCATATGGTAAAAGTAAATCACAAAGCTCATCCGCTCAAGGGGCTTTCGAAACAAAAATATCGTTACTGACAAAGCTCGCGTGACATTAGAGAACAAGGGCTGGCTACGAAGTACGCTCGAGATATAAGTGCTGCGCACGACTGGCGGGCAGGGAAATTCTCGGTGGGTGTGAAAGGATGTGTGAATAAGACAGCACAAAAATGTGAGTCTTCTTCTTTTCAATCAGTCAGCTGGGAGCTTTTTCACCTCTCAATCAGCATAAAACCATTGCTTAAAATGAGATGTGCCTAACTTAAGAACTGAAACACAAATAATTCTGAAAAATAGACCATTTTATGTTTTCATGTGGCCGTAAATATAAAATAGCACTGCAACTTTTCCCAATAAATTAACGAAAATACCTGTGAGTAATGTAAATTATTATAGCTTAGCCAGGGTGACCACCTTGGGGACTGTGGTATTTTTCGTTAGTTGGTAGTCTGCTGCGTCCCCATAGTTCGCTGCTTGTGGAATATGGTGTAGAAGACGACGAGTGACACTATCATTATTAGAAAATGATCAGAACAAGGAATAAAGAAGATGTCGACGGTGAACTTCGTCATGGGGACTAGAGTGTACTAGAACTTTTGAGTGGCGCGACCGAAACGCTTTCCTCTTGCTTTCTCCATCCCCAACTTGTGGCGAAAGTAGCGGCGGCGCTGCCATCGCCCAATCTACCACAGAACGCTGGTAGGTGTTCTGTGGTTTACTCGGCTGGCTCGGCGGCATGGCCGGCATCTCGGTTTTAGTCACGAAATGACGAAGACGTAGCGTCTAAACGATTCTTATGCGCCAGGTTGCACAACTGGATATCCGCATGTGCAACAAAGTCGGAAGTATCCCTTTTTAAGGCCCCGAAAGACGAAGAACGACGACTTCTTTGGGAGCGGAACCTCCACCGGCTTGACAAGCAGCTTGACGCCGATTGTGCTGTGTGCGAGTTACATTTCAAACAGCGTTTCATTGTGAGAGACTACGTACATGTTATCAATGGTGTTCAAGACCGAATTCCTAGGGGAGCGCCGACACTCGCCCCTGAAGCAGTCCCGACGATCTTGCCCAACCTGCCTGCATATTTGACGCTCAAAACTCCGGCTCCGCGGACCCAAATAAAGCGGCGTCATCAGTGTGTGCCGGCTGAGAATGACAACAGAAAATGGCGACGCATTAGCACTCCTGCACAGCTCCTTGTGGATACCAACGGTGCAACTTCTGCAGATGGCGACGAAGCTGACGAGGCAAGCTCAAGTCCCTCGTCTGACGCGGTTGTCACTCTCGGTGACCTTCGTGGTCTTGTCCTACCATCAAAGTCATGGGCGCTGCACGAGTTTCCTGGATTCGCCGGCGTGTCGTACGTAGCGTGCTCACTGAATCCTAGCACTCGTGAACTTTGCATTCAACGAGCCGTATACTTCACCTGTGCAGACAATGGAATCGTGCAATGTGAAGCGTTCGTGCAAGAGAAACTAATCAGCAAGTCCAGTTTAGTAACTGTTCGAGAAGCTTCAGATGCTCTGCAGCTTGTTGCAAGCGTCCCACTCTGTTGTAGAGCAGCAGACACTTCATTTTTGCCACCATCGGACCTTACCCACGGCCTACACGCGCAAATGAAGTCAAGATGAGCAATCTTCTACAGTGTCAAAAGCGCACAGAAGCACCTAAAGTTGTGTAGGCTCTAAATTGCTACAGTGGCGTAAAAAGGATGTCATTTTTCGTGCATATTTTCTTACACTCTTAATTTTTTGACGGTACACCAAGAAGAAAAACAATTTTTCCTAGAAGGCTTATAAGCGAGAGAACGTGCAAATAATGACGCGAAATCTCAAAATAAATCTTTGATCTTTAATCTTTTTGTATTAAACCTGTGATGGTAAATTTAGCAGCATTAGGGATCTCGGTGCATAATTCATCGATCTAAGCCAATTTATTGTTGAACTTCAGTGTCCCTTCAAACGATCTTTCGACCATAACATCTTTTTTTAATGAATTTTGGAAAGACAACCTTAACTCTGTCGTTCTGTTTGTTTTGCTTTATGTTATCTTTTGTATCCTGGCTCTATATTTAACGTTTTTTACAATTTACCTAATTGCAAATGTGTTGTTTTATAAATATGTAAACCTTGCATTTTTATGTTATCAATCATAATTAACATTAGTTACGACTCTGCTTTGCAGTGTTGTTGCGATTTTTAAACTCTCAGAATCTTCCACTACCATGTTTCACCTAAGACATTCTTTTGCATTATTACGTATTTGCATTTCTGTGGGTCCTACAACAATGAATCTATTCCCATATTTCAAAACCAAAGGAATGTTTGGAAAACCTCTGCTGTTCTTCAAATAATATCAATAAAGCCTACTTTTTTGTCCTGTGTGCACGCAGCGAGAAGCAATGAGCCTTTTATTTGAGTCCAGCTTTGGTGTTTTACGTGGAATGGACCAAGAGTTTATCGTTTTGTGTGCACCATATTCCTTTTTTTTGGGAGGGGGGGGGGCGCTTCCGGTGTGTACCGGCCAGCTGGTTTCTCGTATAAAATGTGTACACTTTAAAAATTCAAAAAAAAACGCGCTTGTTATATTGTACATTGTGCTATGCTGCTTCGGGCTGCAGTGCGGGCAGCAGCAACTTCAATAACAATAATGTCAAATAACCTTTATTTGCGCGAAAAAAGGGGAGGTATATGAATAAGAAAAAAAAATAGGGAGATCATCTTCACACTAGGCGCGACAGAGAGGTACCAACACGTACGCGGAACGCCTGCCAGCCATCCGCCCGGGAAGATTGGTCGACGCCAGCGCCACCGTATCATTCCACGCCGAAACGGCTGCTCCTAGGCAGCTGCTCGCGCCAATCAAAATCTTCTAGTACACTCTATGGGGACGGTGGCTCGTCTTTTTTTTCTCATCATTTTCGTGCCGTGAAAATCAGGAGAGAGGGCTTTCGAGGGTAATGCAGTGCGGATTTCACGACTTCACGACCACATCCGTAGTCCGGAGGACTTCATGAAGTCGCCATTAGGCGAAGCTTCTGAACGAGGCCTAACTATCAACGAGACCTAGAGCATGAATATTGACAGGCTGACAACTGACAAACCTTCTATGATGGTTGCCATTTGACTCCGACTTCGCCTTGTGACACGGCAGGCCAGTGATTTTCCGCTTCCGACAATGGACCGAATCATGGAGGTCCTCTTTTAAAACCAGAGTCAAGTACGCAAGGCCGTCACGCAAGCCATCAAAAACATCAAACGCCTTGTGCATATGGATCGACGTCCATTAAGTGACTTGACGAATTTCCACCGAATTTTGACTAATGAGTGTAGGAATATCAGAGAAATTGCCAAGGAGGTAGAAGATTCAGTTCCCGTTGATCGTTTAGAAACAGAGAGGGAGGAAGCAGACAATTAGGTTCACCAGATTATTCGAGCAAAAGTTAGAGAAGACTAAAAGATTAAAGACGCATTAAAAGCTCGGCAAGCTGGCCTGGAATCAATAAAATAGCGAATTAGAACAGAAGTGAAAGGAAAATTGGCTCCTCACCTTTATCACTGACACCTAACCAATGCTTTTTCACTGATGATCTTGTCGCACAGACGCTTGATGATTCGGCTTCACGACGAATAGAGAAACACACTGAAAGCCGGCAGACAAGCATTCCCTCTGCAAAGAGTACAATCTTGAAGATCAGCACCGAAGAATAACTTTATAGGATAGAGACCCTTTCCATGAATTTAAAATTCTCGCCAACCTGTTGCGCCTGAGAATTTAACGACAAAATAGTATCAGCTCCTCAAGTGCACCTGCCGGGTGAGGCCTGTGTGAAGGAGAATCAAAAAGCATTTGAAAATATAAAATACGATCGAAAACAGCAGGTCGTCATCCTAATAAGTTTTCACAGAAATGTGTAAAATGGCCTGCAGGTGGCAAAACAAGGCTGGCTAGTCACTCGAAAGGAAACGGATAGAAGACCACGAGGACTCCTCAAAGAAGCCTACGTAAGGGTTAATAGAAATGCAGATCATAAGTTTTATTTCATCTAAGAAGAAAAATACCAAAACAGCGTCAAAGTCAACAGCGTAAAATCAATCAATCAATTAATCAATGTTTCTTTATTAGCATCAGAAATGTACATTGTGAGTAAGTATGCAGGAGGAGGTCCCAAGGTAGGAAACCACAGGCGGGACCTCCTATGTTAATACAAAGAAAAAGCTAATATACGAATACAAAAGAGCAGGACACGAGTGTATTTCACACTTTTCTACAAACAAAGCAAGGTATTGAAAAATTAACAAAATGCAGCTATAATACGTTTATTATAGACGTTTTCAATTTTGTCTTAAAAACATGAATGCGCATTAGGCCTTTTATATCATGTGATAAAGAATTTCATATTAAAATTGATGAAAGAACAATGCTCATTTTCTATAGTGCGAACTTTAGATAATAACAGGTTATGGGCGAGCGCGAATCTAGTTTTATTGGAATTATTCAACAAGAAAATAGGAAATATGTTGATAGTGAGGGGGCGGGGAAAATTTTGAAAAACAAAAAGAGATTAAGTGCAAGGAAGAAAACCGATGACTCCAAGGCGACTGCAGACATGACCAAGAACTCGAGAAAATTTCTCGGAAATAGGTCCTGCAGACCCTTGTGGAAAAGTCGGCATCATCGATTTTTTACGACCACAAACTGCTCATCGACCACATAAGCCCATCAGATGGAACACGTTTAAGGACACGAGAGTGAAAAAAAAAACGTCGGAAGCACCGATGGAAGACCAAGCACCGGTGAACAGTCCAACTTACCTGCATGAATTGACTCAAACCAGATACAAGAACTCACGAACAAAAAAATTGTGTACTTAGAAACTGTGTGCATTAGTGTTCTCTATTATTACTCGCCACTGTTTGGGGAGGATGTAAAATGTTGTGTAGAAGACGACGAGTGACACTATCAGCATTAGGAAAAGATCGAAACAAGGAATCAAGAAAAGTTTTACGGTGGGCTTCGCCATGGGGACGGCGGCTCGTCCTTTACTCCACACTTTTCATACAGGAAAACCTCCAATGCGACCCTTATCTTAAGGCAGAACATTCCAGCTTTCACAAATCAATAACGCCATGTATTTGCGACAACCAACAGAAGTTGGAACTAACACCACGTGAATCAGTCGTGGCAATACTCCCTCACACAGTGGTGCAGGAAACATCATTTAAAAGCGTTGCCAAAGCCCTCTCAGTGTCTGTTCATATGTGGGGATAAACAACGCGCAGATGACCAGGTTAGGCACAATTTAAAAGTTTTCTCTTGTTCTTGTTTTTACCAGTGCTTGTAGTGTCAGCATAATTCACCCCTCATTTCTCAATGGCGGTACGTACAGCTCCAGGAAAAAATGAACAGGACAAATGACCGCTGACAAGAGTAGTGAAATAATGACACGCAGCGCTCTTCTTACTGTGGGGGAGTAAGAAATATACGAATGGACTGGTAGGTTGGCCAGTTCTCAAACCGGCTGGCTACCCTGTGTTGGGGGAGGGTATAAGGGGTCTGAGGGGAGTAATTTATGATAAAAAAGATGTGTTACAAAGAGAGGAAGAAGAAAAATGGAGCAATATTGCGACAAATGACATCTTTGAGGCCTGCCCGCAAGAAAGCTTGTCCGCAAGAAACGCATCAACGCTCTCAAAGCCTTCCACGCCGGTGGTCTCTATCGGTGTCCTGAGATCCTTTTCTTTGACAATGGCTAATTGTCACATGTGTCTAGCCCTTTTGAAAGTTCTTGACGCTCTGAAGCTAGGACATTCACAGATAAGATGCGTAATTCGGTCCTCGCAGTTAGACTCATTGCATATCGACCTGCTGGCCACTCCGTTCAGAAATTAGTGGGCATTCGCGAAAGCCACCCAAAGCCCCAGGTAACACTGGAGGGGTTAAGTTCCAGATATTCCCGAGGAAAGACAGAGCTGAAGATCTGGTTCCAAGTTTTGAAGAGCATTGGCACATTTTCTCACGTTTCACTGTGCATGTATCAGTTCTCGATCGAAAGAATGATCCCTTGTAGCTGCGTCCATTCTCGGTACCGGTATAGGTGGCACCAGCTATGCAATCGAAAACGTCATGAACAGGTTGGGTGGCCTTATGTGCGTGGTCGTTTCTGTACATATGGCAATGGCCCGGCATTAACAGATACTCCAATATATGTTGTGTTTTTCTTCTATAGCAAGGTAATGAAGTGCTCGTATGCCAACGAATCATTCATTTGGTCGAAGACCATATGGTAATGTAATGCACTAGAGAGCTCCTTTGGGATGGGAGAAGATGAATCGTGCCTGTGGTGGTTCTTCAACTACAAACTCTAATGCAGCATAGATGGAGCAGATTTATGCAGTTTTCAATGGTGTCAAACGTGATTTGCTGAGTTTTATGTAGAAGGACTTCGCAGGAATGACGACTGACCCTACTGATCATGCAAAAGAAATGGCAGCATATCTACGGGGTGAATGATGGCGTGTAGGCCGAAGCATCCGTCCGTCCATTCGTTCTTGCTGCCGTCCGTCCATGCGTCCGTCTGTGTGATCGTCCGTGTGTCCATCCGCCCGTCCGTGCGTGCGTCTGTTCGTGCGTCCACACGTCCATTCATGCGTCCGTCCCTGCGTTCGTTCATGCATCCACCCCTGCGTTCGTCCAAGCGTCCATTCATCCGTCCAGCCATCCGTGCGTCCGTCCATGCATCTGTCTGTGAGTCCAATCGTCCATCTAGTGAACACTCAAAAGTACCACCATCTCGCATCTTTTCATCATATATTCCGCATATAGAAGCACCGCCATCCAGCGGACATTCCCAGGACTAAACGAGAGGTGGTACACGCACACTTTCTTACGGCTTGCGCTTCGTGTCTACTTCCCATCTTTAACCACCTCGAGTTCATGGTATATACTAGTTCTCTGTATTCATGGCACTGTGGCCAAACGCTCGCTAAACCTTTCTAAAACCAAGGTGGTTACGCCCAGCAAGTATAACCCAGCAACAGTTTCTTGTCAGATAGTGTTCAAAGTACATGCCATTAGCAGCTACTTGGTAATGAGAGACAAAAGAATTCGGCCTTTAGTCAACACGCACGCTGCGAATTTTTTATTGTTCAACAACACACAGGAGAAATCTCCCACCGGCAACACCTTGCAGGTCAAAACGTAAGACATGTTACGTACTATGACGAGGGACGAACGGGTGCCGCTTTCAAGAACTTCGCCCCTAAAAAAACTTGACCATCTGTGTGTGAAGGTTTTCACGTAGTTCGCGATGCAGAAACAGTTCTGTGGCTTGTAGGGTCCATCATGGCGGCTCTTCTTTTCATCTCTTCGATTGCAGGAATTGTTATGAAGGCTTCGAATGATTTAGGCACCACAGCATTAATGGTGGTCTTGCTGTGTGCGTGAAGGTGAAGAGAAGCAGTAGGCGATGCGAAGCAGTAATACCACTGAACGCAGAGTGTGGCCAAGCAATAAAAAGTGAGGCGAGGTGGTTCAAGGAATCCGGGCGAAGTGTCGGATGTACAATCCTAAAGCATCAATGTGAATGCGTGGGATTCAGTAATCATGCAGTAGAAAAACAATCGCTCCTGAAGAAGCACTCCTAGGAACTACAAGGCATATTCTCACTGCCGCAGCTTGAATCAACTGGAAGACTCGAATGTTTGAACTTCGGGTCCAGACCAGAATAGGTAAGCCTTAGCACACAAAATTAGGAAAATCTACAGTATACAGTTGAAGTATCGCTCGCACGGATGTGTGCTATGATTTTTTCACCACAAATCTCAAGACTGGGTGATTATTGTGAGTTCATTTTTCATGTAATGATGTGAAGTCAGTAGGATAATTTGCGATTTATTACTACTCCCACAAAACAGTGGGTTTCCTCATAGCCGACAGTGTGGCCGTTGATTCTTATGATGTATTCGATACAGTGATCTAGTGGTAATCGTGCTCAACTGCTGACCCGAAGCTCACGGGGTTGAATTCCAGCCGGGATGGCCACATTTATATGGAGGTGAAAGTTGTGAACCTGTGTCTCTAAACTATGTGGACTCCAACTTTTCAAAAATGAGCTAATCAAAATTCTTCGAACCCTCAACTACGGCATCTTTCTTGATAACATGATAGTTTGAACACATAAACCTCAACAATTGTGTTTATGATTACGTATGGTGTCATTAGCTTGCACGTAAACGCAATCATTGAGCACTTCTCAGACGACGATTCCAGTCCCCGTCCTTTTAGGTAGTCTCACGTCAGTGTATCCACTGTTTGAAGCCTGTTCGTATGTGTAGACACGTTATCTTTGTTGGCAAGATGTAGATGTCATCTGCGTGTATTCACATAGGCAAAAACTACGATGAGTGCATTGTTTAAGAGTACAGTTTTTCGAACTATATCGCGGAGCACACCGCGACAAGTAGAATGGTACGTTGTTATATTACCTCCCGTTTAAACAAAGGAGGTACTGGTAATAAGAGTCACAAATCCATCAAATCCATTGATAGCCATGAATGCCCCATTCATTGTTTACAAAGGCATCCAGGGTGGCTTCATGCAATACTTTGTCATAAGCAGCTTTAATGTTCATGATCAATGTCGCAGATAATCTTCCTAGCCTTTTTTGTGTTTGTACAGTCGAGACAACGCCAATAGTGTTATTTATGGAAGACTGACCATGCGAAAAGCTAGTAATAGCGTCAAGAAATATGTAGTTATGTGCCAGGTACCACCCTAGGCGAGTAAGCATCATCCTCTTCATCACCTTTCCACAACAGCTGGCAAGTTCGATGGGGTGATAGGAAGTGAATTCTAGAGAGGGTGTCTGGTTAAGCAAGAGAACAAGGCGACTGGGCTTTTACGAAAACGGAACCAGTCCGTTACGTCACGGGTCGTTGTATGCACGCCAAGCTGTTTGCCCAAGGTTACAAAATGTTATGTAGTTGACGCCATCCGGTTTGGGGGATGGCGAGGGCACACATGCTGCCTGAGGTGCCCGAAGCTCTACGGCAGAGAACTGGTTGCCCATCGCGGAACCTCTGAACATCGGTGTCTTTACTTGATTGCTCACGGTGAACGTGGACCCCTTAAAGGTAACCCTGGCGCAGAAGATTTCTGCTACATGAACTTCGCGTTGTTTTTTGGAGGGGGAGGAAAGAATTTAAATGGGCTATTCTGCTTTGGCAGTGTTTATAGGCCGTGGATAATTCTCTATATATACAAGATAGGATTGTGAGAATCAAGCAACTTTTATGACAATTTGTACTTTTGCGATTAGAGTGCGTTCATTCAATTAACACTGAATACTCATTTTCGAGGTCTCACCTTCCTCAAGCCGTAACTGAAATTAGTGTGCAAATATTGTCTTCGGAACGACGACAGATTCGAGACACTCAGATTTCACTTAGTGCTCGCAAAACTAGGATGAAGTTGTAAACATATATGCAGACTCTTAAGTAGGTGCTTTCTTTATGCGTTGTTTTATTTTGAAGATAACTTCTTACGGAACATTTCAATAATAAACGCCAGATACAATATATGTTTTAAAGCGAGTGTATCAGCCAGAAAAGTGGCCCTTCCCAAAGATAACGTTTTAATTAGAGGGCTGAGATGTTTTCTTTTGATCATCGGTCGCTTGTGCTAGGGCTGACTTGTACGTGTACCTAATGAAGGACCTGTACATTTGGCTTGGCATGCGGGCAAAAATGTCTATGACGCAACTTGACGGCCAACTGCGAAGCGAAGGAGTAGTATTATGGTCAGCCTAAAATATAAAGGGCAGCTCGGCAAGGCTGCCAGTTTGCCTTCCATGAACATTGACCCGCATTGATCAGTGGAAACGCTCGTGGTTAGATTCCCTACTTTAGTGATTCAATGGTACCCCTATAATGTCACAAGTGAAGCTTTTACCATGCTACAAGGCCAGCTTTGTAATGCTTTGCACTGGAAGTGATGTGTGAAGTAAGTGAACCTACAGTGAGAGCATTGGGCGTCTTCATGGTTACAGTGAAGGTAGCAGCACATATCGGTGGAGGCTTGTCGGGAGCTTGGTTTAGCAGAAGCAAACGGTGAATACGTGTTTACAGCTTGAAAGCAAAAAATAGACAGTCGTTTCTTCACAGACAATACTAACGAAAGTAGCGGCTTGCTTGGGTGTCTCTCTTATGGGATCGTTGTCTCACTACAAATGGGTAGAATCTTAAGTTGGCAGGCACAGACCGCAATAGCCGCAGAAGTGGTTCAATGCAAGTAGCAGGAAATTTCGCGGTAACGGCCTAAAAGAATGACTGTTGATTGAAGTGATGGGTACGAGCACTCTATTAAAAAATACAGAAAAAACAAAGGGCTTCTACAAGCTTACAGCCACCCATCGCCACGCCTCCTGATGCGCATACCCACCACCACGCCACTACAGACGCAAGATCACCATTTTCCTGGTATCGCTAGCACTTGCGAATTTAGAAAACTTCAAACATAAGAATTATATTTTCACTGATGCTTAGAAGTAAATATTGCAAAATGACAGCCTCTATGATTACAGGGCCAACAATCCCGAAGGAGCCCTGTATGCGGCCATACACTGTAAAAAAAAATTACTCCGAGGTCGAAGTAAAACGCTTGCCCTCTACGTCCCCGCTTATTCGGAGCAAGTGTTGCTCCGGACATCCGGAAAAAAAATTTTTGCTCCGGCTTGCCGGAAGAATTAGTGGCGCAGCCGGAGTACTTTTGAAGGAGCACTGGCGTCAAATTTCAAGATCGAGTTGTGCCCATCATTCGATAGCTTGGTATGCATAGGTCTCCTTGGCCAAATTTGAACGGTATCCGTCGCGTAGAAGTTATTTTAATTCGATGTCAAACAGGGTAAAAAAGCTAAGAAGAAAGAACGAATAATAGACTGCCCTGCGATATCGACACAAGTACTACGTATTCGGTGTGATACATTCCAATATTATCCTGAGTGACGACGCCCTAGTAGCAATGACGTGTATGATCCGAGTGTTCTTATCGTGGCGCCGACTGGCGCCGAAGTGCAGAAACGCACTCGCTCGTCTACGGCGGGGCTAGCGCGCGCAGGTGCAGTCTAGCCCGGCCGTGGCTCGTCGCATCTGATCTTCATCGCACCCGTTTGAATGATTGCGTGAAATTATCAAGATAAAAACCCCCTTTAAAAGAATATCGAAAGAAAAAGCATGTTTAAACGTGTGCTTGTCGGTTGGCATGTCGGGAAATCATTGTGAGTTGCAGGTAAGTTTCAGTCGTCTAGTTTGAAGCATGGAAAAAGCGCAATCGCAGTGTGTTTTTATATCAATATGTGTTACATATCAACACGACCACAAGCTATCAAACGTGGAAGAGCGTGTAGTCAGATATCATCGCTAACAAGTAACACGCAGGTAGCGTTGAAGTTTAGTTCATATGTAGAGTTTGCGCCCACGTAAAAGTGGTAATACCGTGTTAACCGCGAGAAGCTTAATAGGTGGGGCCATCTGGCTACGCAAGAAAGAACCTGACAAGCAGGAAACGTATTCTATTTCTCCGCCGATGCGCATTCGCGGTAGCTATATTGCATTGACCCCTGTGCGTATACCGGAATGCTTTGCACGACAAAACACACCAATATATCTAACTGAGACACACGAGCGAACCTGGCTTAAGCGTGCATCCTCGGGCACCTTTGCAGTGCTGCTTGGAACGGCGTTCATTTCAGAATCACTGTTCTGCAAAAGGTCGTTCAAAGAAAAAATAATTCGCGACGTCGCGAATCGCAGGGATTCCAAGCTCTAGAGTATCGTATTGAATCCGAGTCGACACTTTGTACGGCGACGACAGCATTGCAGGTGACAAGGCATGATTGAATGTGTCCGCCTAGCAGACGAAATGTTTGCGGAGCAGGTGAGCCTGACGTCACCCTTTTCTGTGTAGAAGTGGTCAGCTGTAGCGTGATCTAGAGGTGACCGCGAAGTAGCACCACTGCTGGTGCTCCCAGCGCTAAAAATGGCGGGATTGCTGGCCGTTTTTGAATAGTGCTAGAACCCAGTATTATAAATCAATAAAAGTTATAGTTATTCATCCCTCAGTTGCGTTTTAGGTCGTGAATCACTGCTACGGGGTCTATACCTACTCGCTGACGCAAAAATCTTGGCATGAGTAAATTTGATGTCAGTGCTCCTGTAAGAGATATTTCACTCCCGCCGACCGGAGCGATTGCGTGGCGCGACCGGAGCACTTTTTACTGGCATTTTCTTCAGGCGGGCCGGACTGATTACGTGGCACCTCTGGAGCATTTTTTGCGCGTTTTTCACTCCGGCTATCCTGAGATTTTGTGTGGTATCTCCGGAGTAATTTACGAATGTACTTACTTGGTACTGATAGAATTTCAGTAACGTGGACTAGTACATTTCTAAAGTGTTTGCTCCGCTGTTTATTTATTGTATGCTGATCGTTTCACGTATTAGTTTGATGAAGGAAGCCTCTATTCTCATGCAAGCACTGCAGAGGTACTGTGTATGTTTTTCCACAAAGCTCTAGCAGATGAAATTCAAGGAAACTTTTGAGTTTTTATTCTTTGATTTATTCAAAATAAGCTGCCGATTCTGGATGATTACCCAGAATTCAGAAAAAAGAGACAAGAATAAACAAACATGCAAAAAGCCACCAAAAACAAAACAGCATAAGACAGATCAGAATAAATGAACGGCACTTCAATTTGAAGCACAGTGCTTTAAAATGAACCCCTTAATGCTGCAAAACGATGCACGACAAATGAAAAAAGCGTCTCCATCGAGAACAACTCCTCACGATCCCCGAAGAACCATTCATCAGATTCATTGATGACGCAAGGGTTGAACGCATTGCTTACTGTATAATTTAGAAAAAAAGTTGTGTATAATTTAGAAAAAAAGGTGTGAGACAGCCGCAACATGACAAAAACACACCTCCCTGACATGAACAAAGTTCAAAACAGACCAAAGTTTTTTTATATATTTCTAAATCGGTACCTCTGCCTTTGTTTAAACATTGAAAAGCAATTTTTTAGTAAAACAATCTTATTTCGGTACCCGCAGGTCGCGGGACGGAATTCCGGTTGCGGCAGCTGCATTTCCGATGGAGGCGGGAATGTTGTAGGCCCGTTTGCTCAGATTTGGGTGCACGTTAAAGAAACCCAGGTGGTAGAAATTTCCGGAGTCCTCCACTACACGTCTTTCATAATTATATGGTGGCTTTGGGACATTAAACCTTGCATATCAATCAATCAATCTTATTTCGGTACTCTTGTAGATGACAACAGCAATATCCTTCCCGATAATTTCTTAATTTTTTTATATAATAATTTTGATTACTACAGTCGCATTTTAGTGCGTGCTCATTGTCATACTTCTAGCAAAGTGGGCCCTTACAATTGTCATGGTTGTGGCCTGTCTTTAAGTAAAGTCCACCTTCAGCTCCTTTCTAAAATAATTTTCGAGATATGTTGGTATTGTTTTATTTTTTAATTTGAACTGCCCGCTTTGTTTTGATACTTGTCGTTGTGAACATTTTTCAAAGCAGTTATTGTATGAGCATGCATTTCTTCAATACAAAGGGCTTTGAGCGAAAATAGGAAAAAGTTCACCACAACGTAAAAAATAAATAAGCAATAAAAAGCACAAACATTACGCCACGAAAGCCAACTGCATTTTCACAGAAATAAAGGAAGGCTGACCAGTTTGCTCAACTCAAAGGTCCGTGCACACATTCGGGGACCCCAGAATATCATGCACGTGGGAGCAGCACGACGAGCGTCCCAGGCTTGTGGAAGTTTTCTTTTCCCCTCTTCTCTGCGCAAGCCAGTGTCTTTGTATTTCGCAGGTCAAGACTACGTCTCAGCCCTGTTCGCACTCCCGAATCGCACACACACACAAAAACTGCAGCCACAGCCATGGCAGCACGACTGAAAAGAGGGAAAAAATGCAGCAGCAAGGATAGTAATATCTTCCATAACCAACACAGAAAATTCGGCTAGTTTTTCGAAAGGGTGCCTTCTCCTTTTTCTTTTCTTTCACGACAATGTCCCCTCCGTTTTAGAATGTTGAGCTGGGCTTTCATATGGGTTAACTTTATAACCTCCCCCCTTTCACAGAAACGTCAAATGCTGCAGGACGCCTTCTGCCAAGCAACTCCTCTTTTTCTTTTCTTGCATTCCTCGTCTCTAGTATCGTCAGTTTGTGTCGCTCCTCTCTTTCTTTTCCTGAAAGCACCACGTCCCGCGAAGAGTCTAGTATACTTCTAGATTATTATCTCAGATACCATTTTTCCAACCAAAATACATTTTTCAGAAGTATTATTGCGTGTATGCGTCCTAAAAGTCTTTACCAAACCAACTGCCCTACCTCAATTCCCTACATTTATAAATAATTAACACTGATTTTAGTTGTTCAAGTTTTATTAGTTCAGCTAACACATTCTATCAAAATAATTATTATGCACTGGTAGACCTCGACCTGGCATTTAATGATATGGAAAGCGGACCAATGTTACCGTTTATGTGTACTGACAAGACCGGAAATGTTCTTTAAGCAGTTAGGTTTACCTCATAACAACTATTAACGTTCGATAGAATCAACCTGAAACTATGATGTTTTCTATTGTTGCATAATCAATCAGCACTCCAACTATTACAGCGACTTGATTTCATTTACCGAAGGTCTTACGGAGCTCATGCTGCCCAAAAAACGACGAGTACAAGAAAGCGAACCATAAGTGCTTGTGATGTTCACTTCTTTTGCGCTACACTTATGCCACAATGAATCAGTACCAACTTACTCACCTCTCTGCTTTGCTTTACCTATGTTATATAACAAAAAAAGTAACACGTATTCCAAAATACGCATTATCGGAATTCTTCTGATTTTTCCTGACGTCTTGTGAAATTAGCCAAATAATGATCACATGTTTGGTTTATCAACCTAGGAATATTTAACCTTAGCACTACCTGACAAGAATAACACAGCTAATCAGAGGAGAGCTCAATCACCATTTTTTCGCCGCACCAGCAACCGCTTGGTTCCTTAACACTCGCAACATCACAATGTGTCTTTCACCACCAGGAACCAACACACGAATACCGTTCGCACAACTTCCTTCTGTCGTTGATAACCTTCGTTGCTGCTTGTCGCTTGCGATATCCAGAAGGTGCTAAGAACAATTTACTTTTTTTTCCAACGCGATCGAACGCTTCGCACAATCTTCACTGCACCGGCTCGGTCTGTGCCATGTTGGTTTGTGGGGACCGGCTTCCCGGCGGCGAGGCTGCCTACGTCACTCCTCGGACATCCAATGAATGCCAGTGAGTGATGACCCGGAGCAATTAAGGAGCATTCACCGAGGCAAAAGCGATGTGCGGGAGCATTTGCGGAAGAACCATGGGAGCATAATCAAGGAATTGGCCCCGTTTTGCTCAGGTTTTCTTCATCCAGCGATCACCGGAGGAGAACGGTGGAAAACAAATCTATTTGCTCCGGTAGAATCCGGTGTGAGGGAGGTCACCGGAGCAGAGCGGGCGCATCCTTCCCCGAATCTTCCCAGCTGGGTATATATTTGTTTACAGTGTGGCCACACGCATCGATTCGTCATTTTGGTTCATCGTAATGAATTCTTTGCACTTGTTTCAGCATTCTAATAAAAAGCGCGAAATTTTACTCGTTTCTCTAAATACCCAAGTACATCTAATACATGAAAGCATCATTCATAATGCTACGGCAGAGAAGAGCCGCCTGATCGACAAAGCTGAGGATAACATAAATTTCAAACGAGCAGTAGCGTCGTCATAAAGTTTCCTAAATATACAGTAGAGGTAACTGTGGTGCAAGTCTCTATAGGAGCTGCAAGGCACTTCGCTTCAGCGAGCATGGCAATGATAAGTATACCGCGTACACGGATTTGTCTAATCTTCGTATTTGTGGATCTGTGTGTGTTAGCGGGACTTGGAGCTGCTTTCTCACGAAACAAAAATCAACGAATGTTCAGCGGTTACGCTTCACCCCCTTATTCTTTTAGACTTACCATTTCAAATCGGGTCACGAAGTTGGAAGTGTTTCGCCTCTTTCTTTGAAACGAAACCAAAGCCAGCAATAAACAAAGCAGCAAGGGTGATTCACTGCCCGCAAGTATGAAGGCAAGGCAAATTCGTGTGCTGCTCATTGTTCCCATGGTCGCTGAACAATCGCAGTGCCAGAGTCGCCTCTAGTTAATTTTAGAAAAATTTATGAGTCGCGTGACTGGTTGACCAGCGACCAAGCAGAGACAGCGCTTTGTTCTCTTCGTCAGGCACATACGTGCATTGTCCCAGACAATGTCAACATGCATGTAGCATGATCACCCATGACAGGAGCACCGTCTCTGCGCATCTGGTTATCAATGTCACTGGGAGATTGGTAAGGTGGCAAGCGTGTGATATCGGTGGTCTGTGGGGCAGCTGAAAGCGACGAGGCAGCAGGGGCTATTTCTTATGCCACAGGAGTAACCTCACAAAGGACTCGGTATGAACCTGTGTAACTAGAAAGCAGTTTTTCCAACCAGCCGACTTGTCTGGTCGGGGACCACAGCAGGACCAAGAAACCGGCTGAAAATTGCACGTCGCGGTGCCGTTGTACAAATGCCACTGGTTCTCTTGAGAGCAAGTGAGTGCGGGTGATTTCGCATGCATGGGTAGTCCGAGTGATAGCGCCTAGGGCATATTCGCTGCTCGGTGCCCTAGTGTACGAGAAAAACCCAAGAAAAGACTGTGTTAGTATCTCCCGATGGCCATACTAACTTAAAGTGCAACGCCCCCCCCACCCCACGTTCGAGCGTATGATGCACTCGCTTTTACAAGTGTTCAAGTGGTCAACACGCCTGTGCTACCGGGATAACGTCCTTGTATATTCGCCTATATTTGAGAGCAACTTTAGCGTTTGTCAGCTGCTCTCGACATATTGAGCTCTGCTGGCCATAAATTAAACTTGTCGAAGTGTCACTTCAGCCGCCGGCATATTACGGTATTGGGCTACCTTGTCATCACATCAGGTGTGCAGCCAGACCCGGAAAAACTTCGTGATGTCACGAGTTTTCCTGTACCCCAATCCTAATTTAGAAGGTTTGTGAAGGACTATCAAACAATGGCTCGTCAACTCACCGACATTCAGAAGAAAGACATGAATGTTACCTGAGGTTCCGCTCAAGCTGTTGCTTTTTTCTCACCTCATGGCACTTTTTGCGACTGCACCTATATTTGCCCGCTTTAACCCCTCCGCTCTGACAGAAGTCCGTACCGATACGAGTGGTCACGGGATTGGAGCCGTCCTATGGCCCAACGCCAGCGGGGACACCACTGAGTTATCGCCTACGCTAACCGCCTCTGCACAGATGCTGAACGCAACTGTTCCATTACAGAGCGAGAATGTCTTGCTCTTATTTTGGCACTACCACACATATTTTTATGGCACAAGTTTTTCTATAATAACAGAATAACAGGCCACTAAGTGCGATGTTGGCTTTCGTCAACAATTCAGAAGCCTACTGGCCAGCTAGGGTGCAGGGCTCTGCAACTGCCAATTCTGACGAAGGTTACGACACTCATTGCATTTTTCTTGATTTTCATAAGGCGTTCGATACCGTTTCTCATGAACTTCTCCTAGTTAAAATAAATCAATTGAACGTTGACCCTTATGTGCTTGGCTGGATTAAGTCCTTTCTCTCTAACAGGTCGCAATATGTCACTGCTAACAACTATTCTTCCGATACCTCTGCCCTAACATCAGGGGTGCCGCAGGGCTCTGTGTTAGGTTCATTGTTATTATTGATTTATATAAACGACCTTCCTAACTGTGTTAAGTTTTCAACCATTAAATTATTTGCTGATGATTGTGTGCTGTATTCCAAAATCACCAACCCAACTGGTTCTATCAGACTTCAGAATGACCTAGATAACGTGTCTGTTTGGTGTCGTGACTGGTGGATGAAACTTAATTCAACCAAATACAAAAGCATGCGTGTATCTCGAAAAACTTCAGCTTCTAACACTTGCATGTATCTTCTTAATGATGCTCCCTTATCCTCAGTGCACTCGTATAAATATCTTGGGCTTAACATTACTAATGATCTATCCTGGCAGAAACACGTCGAATACGTCACTAATAATACTAACTGCATGCTCGGATATTGGCGACGAAACTTTTCTTCCGTACCCATGTCAGTGAAACTAAACCTTTACAAAACGTTAGTACGCTCTAAACTGGAATACGCATGCGCCATCTGGGATCCCGGTCAAGTAACTCTAACTCTCACTCTAGAAGCTGTTCAAAACCGCGCAGCCCGTTTCATTTTGTTCAATTATTCCCGTCATGCCAGCGTCACAGCCATGAAAAAAACTCTGAACGTAACCGACTTATCGTTCCGTCGAAAACGCTCTCGCCTTTTTCTTTTTCATAAAATTTATCAATACAAGCCATCTTTAAAAGAAAGCCTTCTCTCTTCCCCCTCTTACATTTCACCTCGTTTCGATCATTGCTTTAAAGTAGGTGTGCCATTTTGCCGAACAAACCACTACAATGATTCCTTCATTCCCAGAACAAGCAAAGACTGAAACTGCCTTTCCACTGCCACCGCATCCCTCAACGACCCTGCAAACTTCAAACTCTCCATTTTGCAGCAATCGCAAAATTTCGCTTACTTTTTGTTGTATAACCCCCCCTCCTTTTTGTAAAGCCTTCGGGCATTGAAAGTATTCAAATAAATAAATAAATATATAAGTATACCTATACAGTCACGTACAAGTCGGGACTCTTAAATCAGGACGCAGACTGCCTGTCCCGCCACCCGGTCGATGAATTGAGTACCAATCCTGAGAACAACACCGACACTTGCGTCTTTTCCGTTTCGCAACTAACCCGCTCGTCACCGATGTGGGTCAGTTTAAACAGATGCATCAATATCATGAAGGTAGTGGATACCAAGCGTGAATAGGTCAACTTACTTCATCATTTCACGATGTCGACGCCTGTCATATCTACAAGATATGACGGTGCTACAAGAGTAGCTGGCACCAGAGTAATAAATATTAAAAAATAAACAGCAAGTCAGAAGTCGAAGAGAGACGCCCTTCCTATCTGCAATGATAATATGCCGATGGTTAATCCCCGGTGAGCGCGCCGCTGAAAAGGATGTATAGACCTGTGGCGTTGCCAATAATTATTTGGCTTTGAATCCAATGCGAGACAAATCCACCGGAATAACCAGGAAGTTATCATGTGCTGTCCCTGCACCCCACGCACACTCGAGATTCCCGGGCGCAGGGTCGCTGAGATGAGGCGCCTTCGGCGCAAAGAGCTCTGAAGGGTTGTGCTATCACCGTTGCTTGTTTGGGAGGTTATCTCAAGCGCCGGTCCTCTTGCTTTTGTGCGCATATGAATATGAAGACTACAACAGCTGCAAGTAGAGATGGCAGCAACAGTGATGACGTGTGGGAAGCACGGCGCGTAGTTTCGCAGGACGAGCATTGCAGCGACGGCAACTGATTAAGTCGACCACTTCTTCCGAACACTTGGGAGGTCGTTTGTCAGCGGTCGTAAGAAGTCGCAGCCCGGCGAGAGCGAGGGAGGCGATACTCGCGAGAGTTGTCCGCCTGACAGCGCGGCCGTTTCGAACGGCCAATGGAAATCAATGGCGCGGAAGAAGCCGCCGACAGATTATATGGCGCACGATGCTAGGTCTAGAGACTCTCTTATTGTATCTATCATTCTGTGGCATCCATCTGTGCACACTTCGAAGCGAATGTGCACCAGTGCGTCTTGTTACGATGACATCTTGGCTGATGCTCAATTGGACTTTCTCGAGTATCTCTACTTCAATTCGAGGGATCTCATTGAATCGATGACCCTTGTGTTATTCGTCCTGGGGTGTGAGTGAAAAAAGTAAAATATTGCCTGGTAAATGCAATTGTAAATGTGTTCAAACAGCCATACGCGCACAATTTTTTCTAGTCTAGGCAATTGGACAAGCAAATTTGTTCTGCACTGTGATATGTTAACGGCTATGGCGATGATAGAAAAAATGTAAACGGCCCCATTATATGTTCGCTCTTGTTTTTTTCTTTCCGGTAATGTGGTCTTATCCTTCAAAAAACCGCACTCATTTTGTTGATGCTCCAACGCTGTTTCTCTTTTATTGCAATAGCAATTATATGCACACTCGCCGCTGGATTTTGCCGCCGGCGTCGGTGACGACATCGGCGTCGGCGTTGCCGTCACTCACCGCATCTGTATACCTATCTATATATATACGTAAACGGAAGGGAAAAAAATAATCGGGAAAAGACACCAGCGTGCGGAATCGTACGTGGGACCCATGAATCGTGAATGCGAGGCGTTAACCACTGAGCCACCGAGGAGCACCTCAGTCAACGTTCAAACGGCAAGCTATTTATATCTACCACTTACCGCTGTTGACGGGCTTCTCGGGGAGAACTATCGTGTTTTCAGCCTTACCAGCAAGATGGCGCAATGAGCGCACGTCGCCACATTCATGACGCGACGGCGCGCGCTCTCATCTCCCACGCGTACTTTGGCCCGCGGAGATCACGGCGGTGGACGCTCACTTGCGTGCCCTTATCTAGTGGTGGGGAGGATCGTAGGTCTTGGCTGCCATTGGGCCTTCAGTAAACGAATATGTTGTAGGTACCGGGCGCACAAAGGTCACTGCAATTGTTGCAGTCTCCATTTGCGAAGGCGCGCTTTCCAGACACAGTGAAGTAATAACTCAGACGCTTATTCGCGGTCATCTGTACCTGTGAGTATATTTTGTGCGTCTTTTGAGAGTGAGGAACGCGGGGAGTCTTTCGATCTGATTGCCATTCTGCGGATGACCTTTCAGTTTGCGTATATCGCGTTGATTGATTTGCCTTTGCGGCAAAGCTGTTACTTTTTCAATTCAAAAGACTGCCCTTTGGTATAACGAGCGTACAGGGTCGCCCACTCTTGGTACAAACCAAGCTCAGCGTGGCCGCGTAAATACGGCCGGGCCTGCTCGGCGGGCCGCCAGCTCACGTGGTGCAGCCGCGCGTCGAAGCTAATCGACGCAGGCATTCAATCTCTTCTGATGCTCTTGTACACTGTGATTGCTTTGCCGTGAAGCACGCCTAACTACCTGTTTGCTAGCAGTGATTGGACGCGCCGCAGCAGCTTTGCAGGAAAACGTGGTTGGCTGCATACTGTAGCGTGTTGTGAAGCTTTCCCCTACAACAAAGAGTTTCAAACACGAGGCCCACGGTCTTTTAGTTTTAAGCGGGCCACGGCTTCACTAGAAATCAGTTGTGTGTGGCATTGTTAAACAGCGCTCGCACTATTACCCGCCTATTGTGATTAATAACGATTTGTTCGAGTACCCTACTCAGAAATGATTGGTCTTAAGCATATTTTTTTTTGAGGCACTCTATGTGGTCAGCATGTATTGAAACATAGCATCGGGAGAATATCTCTACATTTCAGAATAGGCGTCCAACGTTAAGTCATTATAGAGTTTATTATCTATACGTCTCCCGAATGCTGACGCCAAGCCTCCCTGAGAAATTATTCTCATGCGGGATATATGGGGATATCGTTCTTTCGTATGGTAACTTTAAGTGGCATTTTTTCAGCACCTCTCCCCTATTTTAACTCCTTGTTTACTGTCCCGGCCTTTTCCGTATTAAATTTCATGACCATGGCCCACAAGGTGAGGTCAGTTCGAGACCACCGGCTTGAAGCATAGAGCCGTTCTTCTTTTCATTGAACCGATCCTTGCTGTTTGCATCTATTCTTGCCGATAGTTAAACTTTGGTTTAAGAGATTCAACGCCGCAAAGCGGCTGATACATGAGACACTGTTGAGAATTGCACCGATTATTTTCCGCTAAGGTGTCCGTGGGTATGATGTAACATGTGCAAAAACACTAATTTCTACCACACGAGGTTATTCAGCATTAAAAACCATTATTTAACTTTTAGAAATTAATACGCCCTGGTAACGAAATGGGGTGATTCCACGAGATTGAACAAGACTGTCCAGGTGATATTTTTGTTTTGTAAGTGTTTTTTAGTGTGAAGCACTTAGGACGGACTGATTTCATATAATAATAATAATAATAATAATAATAATAATAATAATAATAATAATAATAATTATAAGAAGGAGAAGAAGAAGAACATGTAAGTGTTTTGCGTCTCGAAATCAGGATATGATAATGAGGAATACCGTAGTAGAGGACTTTGGAAATTTTGACGATCTCCTGTTCTTTAATGCGAACTGTGCCGTGTGCATGGCGATGTGACTTGTCTATTTTGTACTGACTTTTTATCAACTGAAAAAAAGAATTTTAGACGACATACACGACTTCGAATACTTATAGCAGGTAGGCCATCTTGAGATACGAGGTTAGTGAATCAAGTGCGGCCATACGCATTGTAGATGAATCTAACACCTTTTTTTTTGTGAGCTTCCTAGTTTGACTATGTCGGTTTTAGTGAACGGGTCCCATATGATGACGGCGCATTCCAAAAGAGGACGGATGAGGGCTTTATATGCCAACAAACGTACGGCTGTTCTAGACGATTTTAATACACACGTTAAAAGAAAACACGCCTGAAATTTCCTAGCACTTCGCCAAGGTGTTTCGACCACAAGAGATCACTTGTTATGTGGAGGCGTTAGTATTTATATTGAGCAACTTCTGATAAGAAAAAGTCTTCTGTGCCTTAGCAATATATTGGTGCTTTCTTTTTTAATGACCCGCATGTACAGAGTCTTTTCAAAATTGATTCACATTTGCCTTTGCTTACACCAATGAACTACATTAATAAAATATCTTTTTATGCTATCCTGGTCTTTCTGAGTTGTTAGTTTTTATATAGCACGCAGTAGTTCGTGTAAATCCTGAATTTTACGGATACGTCAGCGACGATACCGTTGATATATAACAAAAAAGGCGGTCCCAGAGCAAATCCCCGTGGCATGCCAAACTTGACAGAAACTATATCTGACACTGTTCCATCCACATCAATGACCTGATTGCCGTCAGTTAAGTAGGTCATTATTTTTAGAGTTAGATCACTTCATTACCTCTCCACAAATACCATTTTATCGATGTGTTTCAAAAGCGTCTTTGAAAAAAGTGCTGTTCGACACATTTTAGCTGAGTCGGCGCCACACTACAGACTCTCACGAATGGGGAGCAACATTTTTGGCAACGTCAATAAATCACCAAGACGATTTCATTCTTCGAGAATTATGTGGAAATATTTTCAGTCGTATTCGTGATGGTCAGAAAAACGCTGGATGGTTATGCATGGAATGACCCTCTAAATACCTGCACAGTGCAGTGTTATGTGAAAAAAAAAGGTTTTACAAAGCTGTCTGATCAAAGAAAATCTCATTTCTAGTGGTTATAAATAAAAAGGCCCAGTGAAAGCACTTGTCTTTTTTTGCTATAATTCATGCTGCTGTGTGTACTAGTTCTGTGCTTGCTTTAACCCACGTTTGAGTATTTTTACATCGTAAAGACCGTCGTTCCTTGAACATCAAAATGGCTAGCGAAAACTTGGAATGTGATTTTATATTTTACCAGCGAAGTTTTAAAGTTCAGTGGCCCTTTCCTAGTTTTGTGACATTGTAACGCTCTATGGCGCCTGCCTAACAGGTCAACGGTTTGCTTCAATGGCGTCTCGTTCGGCAGCGCTGTCGCCGCTAAAACCTGCTTTAGCATGTACACATAGTTCTTTTGTTCTTCATGAACAGCCTTACATATATTTTTTGAATAGAGACCTCTGCCTTTCTGTACATAAACTTACTTCCCCCCCCCCCTTGAATAGAGAGTTTACTGGAAGACTTAGGGAACAGCGCTGTTGAGTAGAAGCGCGGAGTTTCAATTTTCGCATGATTCAGGCATTATGCATTCTTTTTTATTTAGAAATTACCCTCCATATAAAATGGAGGTTAAAGCTAGTACCGACTTTAGCATCCTTCATTTCACTTCAACTTTTAGTTTTTTCTTCCTGAATAGTATTGGAAGAAAGGTAAAAGGGTGCACTGCATTTCATGCTGCAGCTCAACTAGCCTCTATCTACTATCCTGATGTCGACCTATGCGGCTCTACACAAAAGTGGCCTGCTCTTTTTATTCGCTATCGGCAAGCAAAAAAACTGACCTAAAAGCATTAAAGAAACCGGTGACATGGACAACGACGCAGTAAGATAGCGGAAGTAAAAAGTGAAAGAGAGTAGAAAGTGAGGCTTCGCCCTAAACCGGCTAATGGGTGCTTGGCCAGCCAACAACCGGCACGGGCAGAGACGCAGGTTGCAGCGAACCTCAGCTGATACGCAAGCTGGTTTGGGGCAAAATGATGTTCTGCCGCCTAGTGGTGCGATAAGCGGGTCGGCCAGGCTGCTTTATAATGCAAGCTCACGGCCGTAATCCTGACCTGTGCATCACGCGTTCCTTTCAGGCACCCTTTGCCCCGAGAACCCGTCTTGAGTCCCCGTCGGGAGGCAGTAAACAGAGGTACGGAGAGGAGGACTTGAGTTTGGCAGTCTCTCGATTTGCTTTGCTTCGCAGCTACTCGACGAAGAAGGCAAAAAAAAAACGCGAAAAGATGTCGTGGCGAAGAAAACAAATTTCGATCAGAAGGAAGAGAAACACTGCATTGTACATCCGGCCCCGCAAGCGTATTAGGCACGAAAGCACAGTAATGTTGTGGCCGCGAAAAAAGTGTGGCTGTAAGGCAAGGAGAAAAAAAAAAGGGGGGGGGGGGTATCGTTGAGAGTTCCATGAGCATAAGCTCCCCGAAGGCAAAATGGGGCGCCTTCAGTCGCTTGGTGGCATTTGCTACGGAATTTCCTGTCCTGTTCAGAGGCCTTATCGTTCCTTCGGAGCTCACTGCTTTGTTTTCTTGGCGTCTTGCGTTAACAGATTACCTTGCGTTACCAAATTTCTTTGTTCTTTTTTTGCGCTGCTTCTATTCGGTAGGCCATGAAATAGATGACCAATACTGGACGTGTACGGGAACGCACTAGCATGTTCGTAAGTTAAAGCAAGCTTTTGACATTATTAAGCAAAAAAAAGGAAGAAAAAGAAATCGAAGAAAGTATGACAGCATAGGGAATGCGCACGGCAGCAACAAAAAAAAAAAAACAATCGAGTTGCCATGACTTTTGCTTCAGTTAGTGGCTCATCAATGTCACAAAGTTTGAGTTTAGAACTTTGTATAGGTACTCGACGTATTGGTCCTCACAGGTGCGGTCGCGACACAAATATGTGGTAAAAAGGACTGAAACGTGAAATATTGCGTAAACAATGTGACATTACTTCTTTTTTTGAGAGAACTATGGGAGAAAATGAATGGCCGATCCCATTCAGTGTAGAAATTAAATTCATTTGAAGAAGTTAGCTAGAACCTGCATATGAAGTAGTTTGCCAAGTCTTACGAGATAGATTAATGTCATTATGCAATCTGTGTAGCAGTGTCTAGATCATCGGCTTACCGGGCCCGTTTACTAAGCTAGCGTCAAATACGCATCTTATTGTCCGACGTAACATGGGCCCCATAACATGCACGTTACAGCAAAGACATCACTTTCATCAAGGATAAGTGCCAGCACTATTTGTTGGCATGAACGTGCGCCGATTAGCAGCTCTACCCTATAGCTTGTTCAGTTTTAGGAGTACATATGTAAGTGTTTATGGGGCTCACTGAAATCTCCAACCGCAACAACCATATGTCTTTCTTGTTTATTCCTCTGAAAGTGACCTATAAACGTTTAATGTCAATTTTCGTTGTCTTTGATATAGAATGCTAATCACCTGCGGCGCCTACAAGCGTACCAAATAGATAGATAGATAGATAGATAGATAGATAGATAGATAGATAGATAGATAGATAGATAGATAGATAGATAGATAGATAGATAGATAGATAGATAGATAGAATGTTCAGGGCTATTGCACAATTCAATTTCGGCCCATCAACTACAATCGAGTAGTTTTCCCCGTCAAGTTTATGTTTTAATATCAAATGAAAGCAGCCACCTTGTCGCTGTAGATTTGCTGTTACGAAATATTGGCAGGGGATCCGGAAGTATATCTGAAGTGTGAGGGCGAGGTATGTGGGCAGGAATATTATGCAGGGTGTCCCACGTAACTTTAGCCATTGTTTAAAATAATGCCTGGACACGTAGTAACGACGCGACCAAAAGCATGTTGCTCACCATCGCCTGCAGTTACTGAGACTTTTTTTTGTAATCTCAAATATAGTTTAATTAGATGTGTTCAAATAATTCGATTAGTTAACTTTTGAAGGAACATAGATGCATAAAAATTTCAATAAGAAAGTTGTAGACCGCCTTGTAAAACGTCCAAATAGAAAGTTTTGAACTTTATAATTGTTAGGTGTTAGGGTTTTTCTGCAAATTGCAAATGCCTACGAAATACATAGAAAATACCACATGACGAACCCGCTTGCACGTCAGTGCTGACAATGATTCTAGTGCTCCCTAACATTGATTGAATGATGGATATGTGTACTTGCTTTGAATGATTGAATGATTGATTGAGTGTACTTGCTTCACAATTTGTATTATTTGTTTGTATTTTTTCTCGGTTGTCTAGTATTATATAACGTCCCATTCCTGCGATAGCCCTGAATAGGGCTGCAGTATGTACAAATAAATAAGTAAATGTGGGGTTTAACATCTCAAAACCACCATATGATTAAGAGAGACGCCGTAGTGGAGGGCTACGGAAATTTCCACCACCTGGGGTTTTTTAACGTGCACCTAAATCTGAGCACACGGCTCCCTAACGTGCCGTGTACGAACGACAAGCTTTCTTCGCACTGGTTCATGACAGCCCTAAGTAGTCACAGCGGTTATCGTTTTTGTGGCCAATACTAAAGCGCGTTCATCGTAAAGCCGCCACGGCCGCCACCATCGTTGCGGCCGTGCCGAGACAGCACAATGGGGCAATATATATATATATATATATATATATATATATATATATATATATATATATAGATATATATATATATATATATATATATATATATATATATATATATATATATATATATATATATATATATATATATATATTTATTTATATATATATATATATATATATATATACAAACTTGAAGGCGCGTAAGTACGTATCTCTTTTTTTGCTAAGGCGAGAAAAGGAGGGGAAGGGGGTGTCCTAACAGCTGTTAGTGGAGGGGGCATGCCCCCCCCCTGGTTTCTCAGCTGTGCGGGTTAGAGCACCTACTGCCCCCCCCCCCCCCTCGGTTCTGGAGCCCCTGAATATTGGTATCCAGCTGAACTCTTCGAAAGTCGCTTCAGATGTCGTAAATCAACTGCGTCCCTGCCATCTTTTCCATGCGGCTGCCGTCCAACCAAACCCGATCCCATGCATCGGTCACAATTCGACCCTCGAAGAATGTTTTTTTTTCCTTGTTCAGCAAAATAAGTCAGAAGTGCAATATAGATGTGCTCTTATTCCTACCATTTCATTGAGAATTTCGTATCATAAAACCTTTTTGCAGAAAAAAGACACACAAGCCGAGTCTTTGACTTCATAAGGGGCTCGCCGAAGACTGCTGCACTTTTCGCACCCATCAATATCGTTTCAAATCAACCTATTTTACTTTATTTAGAATTTACCGCATCGATTGAAGTTGGCACATATATTCCTGGTCACTATATTGGCACCTTCCTCACTTTAGGTCTCTGAATGTGGGTGCGAGTGCGTTATTAGCTATGCCAGTCAATTCTTGTACAGAAGAGAATCCAGTTACTCAAAAATAAAGTAAGGCTCTGTGTTTCGTCCTACAATTTAACCACACCATTATTGCCAGGAGTTATTGTCATGCCTAATATGAGCTTCATTCATACAGCTTCTATGCTGGCTACACAAAAGTTGGTTTCCCTGTCTGCAAGAATGCTTCGATGACCCACAATTAATCAGGGGTATGAGGTCCCTGATAGCTTGCATCGGGTCCTACACCATAGATCCTACTGAGTACATTGTTCTCGCCTGCAGTTTGCCTATCTCAGTTCATCTTAATATGTAGATTAAGCATCATTACCATCAGGCTTTACATTTGGATCATCAGCTTTAAGAGGTAAACGGTACTGACCCCAAGCTTTACTTGTTGCGCCTGCTTGACGGCACAATTAACCGCGGCGCTATGCACCCCTACTTCCAAGAGTGCATATCCACATCTATGGTCACTTGTCTTCCACCAGCGTCACTTGAGCCAACTGCCGAGCGTCGTGGTGTTTTCCCCCCTAATGATTGCGCCTGGTGCCCCAATTTCTGTCCACCTTCTTCATACCTAAATATCTGCATGCAGCTGTAAGCCACGCGCGCACCGAAAACCGCCAGTGGTGCTTCTATCAAGCACTATAACAATTCCTCCTATCGACGTACCTACCAAGCAGATCGCCGTCCTGGGTTAAACTTTCCTGGCCTCATTCCCACTTCAACATCAAGCAACAAGCGGTTAGCAGTCGCATTCTACTTAGGCTCACTCTAAGAAAGAAAAAAGTGGCTTATGACTCTTCTTTCCACATGTGAAAGTCACGTTTTAGCACTCTCTTTAGAGAGCTTCATTGACTATCTGTGAGAGAGGCATTTGACCTACAACTCTCCTAAACAGAGTCAATGCGACTCTCTCAAGAGAGTCAACGTGCTTCTCTAAAGGGAATGCTATAAATGTGAGTCTCTCACGTACCACTTATAAGAGTCAGTTGGAGATACGCTGGTTAGCACACCATTAGCCGCGATGGCTGTTCTCTCCCTTATGACGTGATCATAATGTTTTTTTTTTCTTATAGTTGACGCCGGCAGTTCATGCACCGCAGCCTTATACTTCTACTAAGGTTAGTTGGTGTACAGCAGTCGATGTCGAGGTGAATGTGTAGTGTCTATATCACAGTAAACGCTTTCCTGTAAGACAATACGTGCCCCTATTGTTTTCAAGACGCCTTGTGTTCCTTTGACTATGAAGGCTTCTGTACGTCAATTTTGTTACTTCACAAGGACCTCACCAATATTCTTGCCAGTATTTATGCTAAGCCGCCATATATTGAACATGGACCAAAATAACGAGTCTATTGTTGGCTGCTGGCAGATGCCTTGGCTGTGCTAGAAAAATGTATATCTTCTTTGTCTTATAAATGGCCAGCCCTCCCTTTTCGTGCATACTTCGATCAGACAGTTACAGCATCTCTCCCGCTTGATTACAAAAGCAGCCACCATATTTAAACACTCACGAGGAGCTCGTAAGGTATAGATAAGTCCTGGCTTCACGCATTTTTATTTAAAGCGACAGCTCACCATTTTAATAGGGAGTCACTTAACTTCCGAAAAGCAGGCTTTGTTCACTAAATGCTCAAAGCGAGCTAACGAGAGTGCTAGTCGTTTAATTAGTTCATAGCACGACAAGCACGAATTTGTTATCTTCTTTCGCTTTCACTGCCTTCGCAAAGCCCCTCTTCATGCCTTGCTCATAGTATATAAATATACCGCCGGCAGTGCTTTACGGCATGAATGCCCACAAGATGCCCAGTTTCCTCTTGACTTGCTTTGAAAACTAATTTAGCCTCAGCCCCAACAAGAACCAGAAGAAGGGCTGACATAAGCTTTCCAGGCGAACTTATTACGCAGCTATCGGGAAGGAAAGACAAAAGACGCCTCGAGGGCTGTCTTCCCTGAGAAGGCCATCGATTTCCCCCCTTTACGAACAGGGCCGCGCAAATTTTTCTAATTCGCGTTTTTGACGAGCCGCCCTCCACATTATACAAGTGGCATTCATCGGCCTACACGTCTTCCGTATCTCCGGCATCCATGCATGCTTGCCCCTTAACGCGAATATTTAAATTCCCGTGAGGCTTCCAGCTGGGGCGACTAGTCTGCAACTAAATATGTAAGACAATCAATGGGTGTGGCGGTAGGCGAGCATTTGTTTAACGTGCTCCACCATAATTTACGATGAAGTGAGCTATAACTTATGGCGGATTTGTGAGCCATGTTGTAGTTTTGCAATATTGCCAGCGATAAGAGCTTCGGGTGGGAAAAAATTTTAAAGATTTGGGGTGGAGCAATATTGGTAAAAAAAGCAATGGCTAAAGAACTTGCAAAAAATATTAAACTGGCGCAGCTTGCATTAGAGCGCAAAGTTATTTTTAAAAGATATTTAGCATTTTATTTGTGTTTTTAGTTTTTTTACATATGTATCTTTTTTAAGATCTAGTAATTAGAGCGTAATCAAACTTTTTTAGAATACAGCCAATAACGATTTACAGAAGTAGAAGTGAGCTTGTGTACATACAACCCAAGCTATATTTTCGATATATATATATCATTTTTATTTTTCCAACGCAAGAAAATTTCGTCTTATCAGTGTTTTTGTGCACTGAAAAAGATACACCTAGGCCAGCGGTCAGCAACATTCTGAGGTGGAGGGCCAATTTACTTGAAGCCGACCTGGCGAGGGCTGGATGTAAGAGGGGTGGGGAAGGGGGCCGTGAGAGATGACACTTTGCGTGCAAAGAGAAAAAAATGGCGGATTGACAAAGTTCTAAAAAAATGGAAAGGAAATGCAGAAGCTATATTTATTTTGATCGCGCATGCCCCAAAGTGACAATTTGCAATCATAAGTTACAATCGAAAACAGCGTTTGAGGACAGAGTAGTCATGTCGGCCTTCAGGTAAAAATTGACATGGTGAGGGGATATGATTCTGTCGTTGTGCCGAAGGCCACATAGTATAACGTCTCGCGCGCCACATGTGGCCGGCAAGCCCTACTTTGCTGACACCTGACACATGATATTATTCTTGATTCATTTAATGAACGCTGATATTGAATACATGAAAACATTGTTTTACTATGCAGTGCACTTTCCAAAAAGAGCCCAGAAACGTATAAAACGCTCTTTCGAGAAAATAGCAACAAAACCTTTGAAAACATTTTTGATTTTCGAAACTTCCATGGAGTGTAGTCTTTCGAATGGTTTACCTTCTGTTCACTGAATATTGTTCTACTAACAAGACGAAATTCCGAACCCAGATCAATACCACAGTTCGTGACTACAAACATTGGAAGATTGCGTTTTCGCAACTACCAGAACGAAGACATTACGTTCAGTTGCACAAACGTTTTCTGTAAATTTCTCGATGACAAAAATTATTTATTTTAATCCCAGGAACATTCAAGTGTGATATATAATTTATGAAAAAATAAGAAAAGTCAATCATGAGACTGCAATATTTCAAAATCAAATTTTTTGGACCAAACTATTACCCCACCTAAAAGTACATGGTATACGTACAGAGTACAAAAGAATGGTAAGAGCACAAAAGGCTTGTTTTTTTCTTTGTCAGACAAAAGCTGATAAAGCCAACAGTATATATATAACAAGCCAAGGATGACAACTTAGAATATGTTATTTGTAGTTTTATTTTAGCGTGCTAATCATGGCATGAACGGAAAGAAAATTACATCGACATCTTCATTAGTTCGGGACCGAACCTACAAAGTTCGTGTTACGCGTTCGATCACCTGTCATGTGAAAAGCAGAGGTCGCTGTTTCCCCGTCCATGGTAACGGGTCATGCCGTACGTGTAACACGGGGTGTGTTAGCCATCACCCCTCGCACCTATGGTGGTGGGCGAATTCTTTCTTTCGGCTGTACACCTCAGAGAAACAGTAGCTAAGGCGATCTGCCGCTGACACGAAGGTCATGGGTTCGATACAGGTCATGGCGGTCACATTTTATAGATGCGACATCGTAGATGCCCGTGTACAATCAGATGGTCAAAATTTTCGAAGCCCTTCACTATTGCGTCTCTCATAGCGTGGATTTGGGACGTAAAGCCTCAGGTATTGCATCTTTTTACTAGTTGGCGTCAGGTCAGACTTGAAGTATATGAAGCAGGGATATATGGAAATTAAGAGAGAAATGATGTTCACTTTGACCAGATTGTGCTGCTTCCATGACCTTGAATTCCGCGATGGTTTATAGTTGAAAAAAAAAGAAGATGAACGTGAGCTAACCGGACATCACACAGGAAGAAGAATAAAACTTTATTTGCGAAAAATACTTTGTTGCCACTAAAACAGGCCAACTCCGCGTGGTCGGGGCCCTATTCCAAGGCACCGCTAGCTCTCGCCATACTTTCAGCCCTCCTGACTAGCCTCCGCTGGTCCTCAAGGGCCGGGCTGGAAGCAGTGCCTCCCACATCTGTCTGCTGTTGTACCCTTCCTGTTCTCCGGTGTGTGCCGTACATTTCCGCGTGATGTGATTGAGCATCGGTGTGCTTTCACACCACGGGCATATATATGGCTCTGTATGCTGTGAAGTAGCACGCATGCAATTTTTGAATGTTTATGCATGTGTTAGTTCGGAGTCAGCCTAGCGTAACAGAATCTAAAACCGAGAGGTTCTTGTGTGGTGCTGGGTAATGTCTACGCAAATCTCTGTAATAATGCAGTATCGCTTTGTAACTGGGATTGATGGGTGTCGGGCCCTCCACGGCGTTGCCGTTGGCAGCTCGGTAATTAGTGAAACCTCGAGTCGCCTCATCTGCATAGAGGTTCCCAATAACACCCTCTTGTCTCGGCGCCCAAGTTATTGTCTGGGTATGGCTTATGTCTAGCTGTCTGCTACTTTGGGTGAGTATCCGGTGTGCTTTGGCACTGAATTTTTCTTTCTGATACTTTCTACATGCGGCCTTAGAATCTGTGATAATATTCAGCGGAGCGTTGAGCTCCACGCATTCCCCTATAGCTAGAGCGATGTCAATCTCTTCTGTTACTATAATGGTTGCTTAAGAAACCGAAGCACATGCTGTGATCTTACCGTTTCTGTTGACCACAACCGCTACCATATTTTTTTTTCGTTGGTCCAGTATGGCAAAGCAACAGTAAATCTCCAAGTATTCAACAACTTTGTTTTTTTGTCGATCTATGTCGCTCGAGGTTTTCTCCGCCCTGCGTGTAATGTAGGATCCGTGTTTTCTGGTATTGGTGATGATACTTTATACAAATCAATCATCTGGCAGGGTAGTTTCTCAGTCTTTTGGTGTGTGCGTATACACCTTTCAAGGCCAACTCTATGAAGAAGAGCTCTGCCTGCTGGAGTTTGCACCAATCGAGTCCTCTGCACTGTGAGTTGGGCCTAAGCTAGCTAATCAAAGGTGTTGTGAAGGCCGAAGGATAGAAGCTTCTCATTTGATGTGTTGCCCGGCAACCTCAACGCTGTATTATATGCGATATCCTTATAATTTCATCAGCCTTGTCTTGTTTCTTACTATTCAGGGCATGGTAAGAGAGCGAGTACATCACACACTGATTACCAGGCTTTTCACGAGTCTGAGGGTGTCAAGCTCCCCCATTCCTCTCCGATTATAGGCCACACGGGCTATCGTCCGATTAGACTGTTGCGTTGTTTTTCTTATCGTGTTTAAAATGTGTGAACATCTGCTGTTTGATTGTAGCCACATTTCCAGCACTCTAAGTTTGACCGCTCCGGAATAACCATTCCCTGAAGACGCATCTCGAGTGTGAGCGCCGGATTTGCTTTTTGTTTCTTGTCTTTTGTTAGGGCAAATCAGTTCTGACTTCTCCGCCGAACACTGTAATCTCTTTCTTTTGTATATTTTTTACTGTATTGGCTGCCAATTGAAGATTTTCTTCCTTTTGGACCAGGTTTCCCTTTGTTATTGATATTATTATATCATACACATGTCGAGAACGTTCAATGCCGGGAATTCCTTCAAGCTTTTTAGCCAGTCCAAACATGGCTATATTGAAGAGTGTAGGCAAAATGATCGCTTCTCGTGGTGCGCCTCTGTTGAAAAAATGAATGACAGTGGATTCATCATCTCCTATTTTGATGACAGCTGTTCTTTTGTTCAGAAAGCTTTGAAAGTACCGATACGTCGTTATACCACAGTTGGTCTCGGCTAGGCAGTTAAGTATCCGTTTGTGGCTTACATTGCCAAAGGCTCCTTTTATGTCAATGACCATGACTATGTGCTTTGCTGCCCTGGGCATGTTCGTTAAAAATTCATATTTTAAAATCAGGAGAATGTCCTGTGTCGAAAGATATGGCCTAAAGCCAAACATGGTGTTCGGAATCAAGTTGTTTTCTTCAAGTTGGCGTTCTAGTCGAGTGTTTACTAATCTTTCGAACACCTTTGCTTGACATGATGTGAGAGATATGGGGCAAAGATTTTCCAAAGGCGATTTCTTCCCGGGTTTCGGAATCATGATAAGATCAGCGTGTTTCCATTGATGTGGTGCCGGTCCTTCAACCAAATGGTCATTTATGAAATTCGTGAGAGCTGTGATAGATTCATCGTTCATGCTTCTGATCGTGGCCTTTTATATTTGATCCACCCCTGCGACTGTGTTCCGCTTTGTACCGGATCGCTTCTCACACTTCTGCTTCCTTAAAGAGCTCATTCATTCCTGGGTGTGGGTAGTCATTGTAGTCAACTTGGTACGGAGGTATCGAGACTTTGTCACCGAAGCATTTGATATGGACTTCCTAAAGAAGTTGGTCTTTTGTGCCTTGGTACGAGTGCAACAATCTTTCCAATTCCAAGTTTTTTAGGCTTTCGCGTCTTGTTTTGAGAGGGTAACTCATTCATATAAGGATGCTCCACGTTTTCGCTTTTCCTAGTGTTCTCTATAATGAACCACAGAAGCGTTACCAGTTGGCTGTTGCAAATTAATTAGCGTATTCTTCAGCCTCTTGTGTTATGTTTTTGATTTTCATTTTGAGCTTGGTTGCGTTTTTGCCGATTCTATAGCTTGGTCAAGCTTCTTCGTGCATCCCACAAATATAGTGGGTGACGGACGCCTTCAGGTGTTTTCTCCATTCTTGTGACACTGTTGATGTGCTTAGGTTTGAGGTCTTGGATGCACCACTTATCGAAGTCAAAGGGCATTTTGGAAGACGGCGAGTTATGGCAGTGAAAGTTTCGTGGGTTTCGGCACCAATTGGGGCAAATTTCACAACTGGGGATGGCACAACAAAAGTCGCCAGCCATCATGGCACCAGAAGATGCAGGAAATAACTCTAAATTACAAGGATATGAGACATCCAGTACTGAAGATAAAAAATGGCAGGTCTCAGCGCTGGTGGACAAGACAGTTACAGCGATAAGTCACAAAACCATAGAGGGAACGGAAATTCTGCCCATAAATACTGAAATCGTATATAAATGCGCCAGGAAAAAGGGCGTCGTCATAAATAATATTTACGGCTCACCAAGTCAGAAGAGAGCAAAATTCGACAAACTGTTTCAAGAAACAGCGAAAATTGCGAATGGAGCCCTCTAGTTAATTTTGGCACTTTTAATGCGAGGCAGTCCAACTAGAAATACGCAACCCAAGACACTAAAGGCAAATATTGCTGGGCAAATAGAAACACAGAGCCTGCGATTCCAACAAAGATGGGAAATAGCATCTCAGCAGACACAGCTTCTGATCTCACTATAACCAAAAACTGCCCTACGGCGGAGTAGTGCAATACCCTTGAAAATCAAGGAAGTGACCGTTACGTTATAACTACCACGATATCCGCTGGCATAGTTCGCATACAGAATGGTGCAGCCAAATTAGCAGACCAGCGAGCGTATACACAATACCTTAAAAAAGAAAATACTGACGTACACAGGAATAACAAGCTGATCTTAGCAAATTGTGCTTCCGCAATGCAAAGATGGGCTCACTAACTTTGCGGGTTGTTTTGAAAAGAAGCAAAAAAGAAAAAAAATCTGGCGCAGAGCGGAGCGTATCAGCTTGTCGTTACGTCATAGATTTCAGCAGCACCGGCTGGCCGCTAGTTATTCATTTAGTGAGGAAGAAAGACATTTCTATATTTCCAATTAACAAAGAGCTTGACGTAACCTTACTTGGGGCATTTTTGGCTGAGAAATAAATAGGTGAAATTATATGGAAATTATGTACCGGACATATCGCCGCTGATATGGTGGCACGAAATTTTTTGAGGTAAGGCCCCAATTGCCTTTTCTCCTGCAATGACAGGCATTTTATTACAAGAATCAAGACATCGCTCTGAATAAACTACTTATTTTCATAAACCGAATTAGCATTATTGTTTATGTTCCTCTGTATTGTTTTGGGAGTCACAGACTTCTCTTGGAAGGATACGTAAAAAGACGACTATGCATGCGTGCACGCATCGTGTAGTGTTCCGTTGATAATGCTGCATGTATTTATATTTCCAAAGAAGTAAGTATCAATACTAGGCCATGAAACGTAGTTAAAACATGCACGTATGTGTGATTAACACAAGCTAGTTATAATATCCTCCAATTTCGATGGTACTCGGGCATGACATGCTTATGCCGGATATGTGCTGTTGTGGGAACAAAGGAGAAGCAGTGGATGACGTGGCAAAAGCCTTAGTGTGCAAACGCGTGCACTAGAGAGAAGTAACAAAAAACACACAAACACCGACAAACCACTTCTGGTGAACTGCTGATGAATGAAGCAGTGTCTTTTCGTTACACTATGTGGAGTACTCCTATGGAGACCGCTTTACTGAGTTTTCTGTCTGGTCGCGAGATATATTCTACGATGAGATTGAAAAACAGTTAAGTGTATTCTTAATTCTAATAATTACCTTCAGCCGTGAGCCGCTTCATTGCATTTGCAAAGTGAAATATAGCCTCCCACACCAAAACCGAGTCATTTATCAGCCGTCCATATTAACTTGTGAATGAAAAAGCTGTTCAGTATAAAAGTTCACTTTTTTTTGTAGACGTACCACTTGAAAAGAATGCTTCAAAACGCAAAGTTATTCATTAATTTATTGCCACGCAACCTTAGGGCTGACCACGGCTGTTTCAGCGAACTTTTTAGAAGTGTCTATTTTAATAGCAACCGTCAGGTTGACCGTTCAAATCACTTCACCATAGATGCGCGCAAGAGCGCGAAATGCACCGATCAGCTGACACACCGTTGATATAAAATAGCTGTTAAAAATGAATCAGCCAACACGCCTCCTTCATTCCTTGCATCATGGGAAACAATTTTCATCGTACGAGTAATAGCACACATTCATTCTTTTTCATTTGTGGCCACAAAGCGCACCTTCGGAATCGCTGCCCGTTGTTAGACTAACCAACGATTTCAGCACAATTCTTCCGCCTATAACTTCATTGTACTTACCAAAAACGAGATTTTGTTGAAGAGATGAACAGTGCGCTCCTTGTGTGATTGTCTAGCTGGGCGTGCCGTTGTAAAAGAAACACCGTGAAGGTGTTAATAACTGACACTTGTTCATTGAAAGTGTGCCTACTGGGCTCTCGAATTATTGTTCAGCAGTGGTATACCAGTGTGTTGAGCTCCCTTACTTAAGACATGCCTGTGTTCCGTGCAGCATGCTATGAATAGGACATGACACACTGAATCGAAACTAGATAAAGTGCCTTTCGTTTCTATACACTTCTAATAACAAAGAATATATACAACAGATCACATGGGACACACCACAGACGCTAATTGTTTGTATAAAATCTAGAGAATGCGAGATTTCGTCGCTGTCTTAGAAAAATAAATACTCGAACCCCGACAAATGTTTACGCACCATTCACTACGTGAATTCTGGGGACCGAATACCCACTTTAAGAAGTATGCCTCAATCTCCTTATGCGCGCACGAGCACATCTGTTTTTTTTTTTTGTCAAGAATAGTTCAGCCAGAAAGATGCACGAGGGTCTCCGTCAAATTCCGTCTTCACGAATTCTCATACGTACGCAGCACGCGCTCGCTGCGCTCGCCTTTGTTCAAGCTCGGTATGCGAGCACAGCGCTATAGCCATAAGACCATGGTTGGTATTAAGCATCCGGAATGCCAGATGTAAGCGGGCTCTGGAGAAAAGAGATCGCTATTGCTTTGGGCAAGCTCTAGTAGGTTTCGGGAAACCGGGCATTTAAGCTGACATTCTCTTTTCTTAAGAACGATAGCAAAATACCTTCATGTTTAAGGGAGGTTAGGGCCGTATATAGCTCTCATCACTAACATCGCTAAAATATTGATAATAGAAGAACGCAGAGTCCTATATAGGTATCTCTCTGCGCATCTTTGCTTTGACAGTTACGGATATAACGTCCACATAGAACTAGCGTCACCGGAGCATATTCTGTAGGCATTGCGTGTATAGCTTCCCAAACGCGCTCGAAATAAATGTTCTTCAGGAATTCGGCTCGTCTTATCGCTTACGTCTCAGAATAGCCCGCCAAGCTCAAGTCAACAGGAACCACTTCTCAGTGTCTCGGGAAGCAATAATGCGCATTGCTGCGGCAAGTCTAGATCGTTCATAGAAGATCTGAATCCCTCACCTTACGTCGCCTAGAAGCATGCCGCAAATATTTGTCGACTGGTAGGTAGGGCTGGGATTATATTGAATGATATCTGCTAAGAGGCAGGACCAGACGTTTGCAGACTGGCCGCTGAGTGCAATGAGCCATTCCCAACCGCTGTTATTGTCTGGAAAACCTGTGGCCATATTTTGCGTTGCCTTGCTTGTTGTAAATTACAGGCGAGTGATTCCATATATATTTTTTTCTTGTGCAATCCTATAGGCATGTTGACTGCTAAACGGTTCCTTCAGTAGGTTCTGCGAAAACTCAGAACTTGAAAAAAAAAAGAACGGCGTATCATTAGGCTGCTCACCTTCGATATCGTGGTAAAATTTTGTGTAAACAAATTTTGCATATTAAGACGACTTTCTCGTTGTGCCTATGCTAGACTCACGTTTATATCAGGAGTACCCGCGAGCGTTTCGGCAGAATCTTAGAGCAACGAAAACGCAGGAAATGTTGGTGGAGCTCCTAATGTTGGCGCTACCTGGACGTCGGCAATTTCTTGAAAGTAAGAATGGTGGTGTACTCTTTAAAAGAAAGATATTCGTTGCTGAAGTTCATGATTATTAGGCGAGCTTGTCTGTTCCTAGGTTGAATAACTTCTCAGACAGCGCACATTTATCAAAGAAAGAAACACAAATTGACAGCCGCACTGACAACGTTGGCGAGGTCATGTACCTATTTTACAGTGGCGAATAGTGTGCTTAGAAAGAATACATTTGTAGTGTCGTAAAAAAAGGCAAATCCTGGGTACAATGAGAATCGATGATATGCGAAGCACGAATGAGTAAGCTTGATATGTCACTCATCAACACAAGATTACGAGTAGACGTAAATTATAAAGTGCACCACTTCCATGACATGATTATCATGTTTCGACGTGTCAGTTGCCTTTGTTGTCTGTTCACGGCACGTAATACCATATTTGGTATATCTGGAGCTAGCGAAGCGGCCGTGAGTCCGCATGAACGTAGCATGTAGTCTTCTTTTACATGACAAGCATGTCATGATTACCATGTTTGGACGTGTCATTTGCCTTCGTCATCCATCCACGTCACATAATACCAAATTTGATATATGTGGAGCATGCGAAATGGCCGTGAGCGCACTCTGAGCGTAGCATGTAGTCATGTTTCACATGACACGCATGTCATGATTATCGTGTTTGGACGTTTCATTTACTTTCGTCGTCAATTCGAGCCACGCAATACCAAATTCAGTACATGTGAAGCTGTGAAACGACCGTGAGTGCGTAATGAGCGTGGTATGTTGTCATGTTCATACATGACGCGCATTTCATAATTATCATGTTTGCACCAGTCAGATACCTTCGTCATCCATTGACGTCACGTAACACCAAATTATTGTATGTGAAGCTATCGAAACAACCGCGAGCGCACTATGAGCGTAGCATGTAGTCATGTTTTATGTGAAACGCGTCATGATTATCATGTTTGGACGTGTCATTTACCTTCGTTGTCCGCTCGGGTGACGTTCGACAAACTTGGTATATGTGAAGCAAGTGAAATGGCTGTGAGCGCATAATGAGCGTAGCGTGTATTACTCTTCTTAAATGACATGCATGTCATTATTTCCTCGCTAGGGTCAGTCACTTATGTTCGCCATGCAGGAATGTCATACCATACCAGTTTTTCAATATGTTATGTGAACGAAACCACCGCAAAAGCAGCAAGACATGAAGTGTAAATCATGAAATGCATGATATGCATGTCATGATATTCACAGTCACTTATGCTCATCATGCAGTCATGTTATGCCACACCGGTTTTGGTATCGATGCCAAAACTGGTGCGTCTGTGTAAGCAGGCATTTGGTGTGTAGCGACACCATGAACCCGAGCTAACTGCGGGGGGGGGTCTCTCACCAGAGAAGGATTGGCTACCCTGGTACTGTATCTGGCCACTACCTGCCACATGCAAACGTCGATTAACTCACGGCCCTCAGTCCCCAGCAGCTGCGAAGCAACTGACGATGGCGGTGGTCAGATCTGCAACGCAGCAGCGGGTGCTAAGAATCTCTGGGTCCGGACAGGCCTCCATTGGAACTTGAACATGGCAACTTTGAACGCTAGAACCTTATTTAGTGAAGCAAGTCAGGCTGTACTATTCGAGGAGTTAGAGGGTTTTGAATGGGATGTAATAGGGCTCAGTAATGTTAGGAGAACAGATGTGGCCTACACAGTACTACAGAATGGGCACGTTCTTTGCTATCGTGTCTGGGACAGAACTCAGCGTGGGGTTTCTTATCCTCAGAAACATAGCTGGTAACATAGAAGAATGCTATACATTATCGAAAGCGTGGTAGGTATTGTAATAAAACTAAGAGATATAATATGAAGGTGGTAAAAGCTTGCACACCTACATTCACCTGTGATGACACGCTAGTTGAAAGCTTCGGTGAGGAGTTGTATTTAGCAATGAGTAAGGAAAAGCACAGTACACTACCAACGAGAACACGCCTGTCTTGCACCCAGGTGCCTTCGGTGGTATACTATCGCTCTGAAAGTCGCCATGATTTGTTTTTAACTGCCAAGGCGTGCCTCGCTAGCACGGCAAGATGTGGCTCTGGGACTTTAAAATGCTAAAAAGCGCCTCTTCACGTTGCGTTTGCTTAAAAAAGTAATCCGGTTACCACTGCACCGTCTTCAGGTGGGACAACAACCAGCGCAAGAGAAAGAGATTGCTGAGATCTGCCTGTGAATTTCACGGCGCATCACGGGAATCGTGTCAGTACGGTGTTGTCACCTTTCACCGTTTTCCATCCGCAATAAAAAACGCCGAACTTTGCCGCAAACGGATAAATGCCATGAATAGAAAATACTACGAGCCTAATAAACAAGCACGAGTAAGCACACTTACTGCGTGTATTCAAGCGCGAACTCAACTACCGCGCCTACAAGCAGTTGACCACTGCGGCGTCTTCGGATGCGAAAACAACCAGCGCAAGAGTAAGAACTTTTCCGATTGCACAGATTAGCACCTGCAACAAAAAACGCCCAGCTCCGCCAGTAGTGGATATAATCGCAATTGGCAGGAAAAACTACGAGCCCAGTAAAACTACACGAGTGAGTATACTTATTGTGTTTACTCAAACGTGACGCCAGCGGCACCACTTCAAAGCATATATTTGCGTGCAGAATGCCTGTTGTATGCGGTACCGAGTCATTGCCGTGCTATTTCGCAGGTCACAGCCAAAAAATAGGATATATTACGACTCACACGTGGATGCACGCACCCAACACGTTTAGTACAATTGTAACAGCGTACTATCGCGATCCAAGGAGACGTGAACGGCACGCAAAGCATGGCTTTCGACTCAGTCGAGGTGTGACATGCCTTGACTGTCACTATAGAAAGCACAGATTCGCCTGAAGGCGAATCTGTGCTTTCGGCCAGTGTCACTGTAGCATTTAAAATCTTGTTCTGGCTGGCACTTTCACACCATGGATGTGTTCCGAGTGCCGGGCATGGATGGCAAATGATAAACACAAGCTGTGCATGAGCGCAAGTTGACGCGAGATTCTAGGGCTACGTTGACACCAGCGTAAAGCTCGAATTCTGCCATGTCACAGCCAAGGCACGCAGCAGTTACACTAAGTGTAAATCAACGCTTTCCGCTGTTCGCGTTTTTTTCAATCGTGATAGCGTGTACCTGATGAAGTTGCTTCTGCAGTCTGCAATGCACGAGCTGTAAGAAATCTGGACTGTCGAGGAAGGTCTTCTCGACGTTTCACACGAAATCAGCGCAAAGTTTCAGTAGAGGAAGAGCGCGAAACAGCCGGACCCGTGTCGTGAAGATTTTCGTTTGGTTTGCGGAGCGTCTGCTCCCATGGCAGTGCAGCGTGTTGCTTCGCCGCGCTTGCAACGGATGGTGCGACGCACCTTTCAATATGGCAGCAAGCACTGAGTTCACTGTGTTCTGGTGTATACCCTGCTTTGCTGCACCCGTCACCCTCGTTCTACATCGCGTCTCGCAGGATTATTATGCGCGATGAACTAGTGATAATATGCATTTTGTGAGTTCTCGATTGCGGAAGTGGAAGTAAAAAGAGTGTAGCCGAGGATTTCATAATTCTGATAGGCTCAACGGTGAGCCTTCACATTGCACACATGCTTTATGATAACGTAAATGTCGTAGAGCCTGTAAGAATTGTAGTAAGGACTGTGTTGCGCTGTGTAATTGAGAACAAAACCAAACGATAAGGCTCCGAATTATTTGATTCTACAAACGAACTAATTCCTTACAGCAAAAACAACGCAGCTCTCCATAACAAAGGCCAGCTCGCTTCGAGAATTTTTGTATATTTCTTCAATTGCGAGAATATTTGTATGGACACTTTCTACAGGCTTAAATCATCCCTGTCATGTTTCGTATAAAGTCCAAATAAATCACTTTTGTACGCATACAGTATGCTGTTTGCGTGGATAAAATCTCATGAGCGCTAAGTGAGAAACACTGCTTAAGCATATAGATGAAACAAGCTGCCCATCTTCGTCGCATGGAGGGCGCATATGATAACATCCCTCCGCGTGCGAAGACTACCGTCGATTTCACCTAAACCAGAAAGGAAGCCCTGTCCGCCGTTTGCTGGACGAAGGAGTATGAAGGGATACTCAGGTAGAAGGTTGCGTGGCTCGATCCGGATCTGTGAACTTTAAATATAAAGACGTGGTCGCGAGTGCTAGCAAGCGCTAGCGCGTTAGGTATTTCAGCAGGCATCAGCGAATGGTTCGTTTACCTTTCTACGTGATATATCACTGTACACACCCTTCTTTTTTCCCGGGAGCAGCCGTAACACCATACAATAGCGTTTTACCGTTTTGCGAGTTCAGATGGAAGAGAGTTTGCAGCAGCTTATGTTGATTATGGGGCTGCGAGCTCCTATCACACGGTGTCAAATGTTAAGTCATTGAAGAGTTTTCTGACCAGAATACTGTCTAAGTGGCCTAAACCTCAGCGTGTTCTCCTAAAAGACCTTAGATAGAAACTGTTTTAAACTTTCATAAACTTGATTATAATTCCGCATTAGACACTATAGTGTCATCTTTTGAGGAATTTGATATGTGTGGTTGAACGTTCCAAGACCACCATTTGAATATGAGAGACGCCGTAGTGGAGGGCTCCAGGAACGTCGACCACTTGGGGTTCCTTAGCGTGCACCCCAATCTAAACTCATGGGCCTGCAGCACTTTTGCCTCCATAAAAATGCAGCCACCACAGCTGGGATTCGATTTCGCGACCCGCGGTTTAGCAGCCGAGTACTTAGCCACTAGAACGCCACAGCGGGGCTTGAGGAATTTAAATGTTGTTGGGAATTTCGCAATATAGATGCGCTCCTTCTTAAGCTGTGTGATAATGCCTATCAAAGTGTGTGTCACACAGTTATGTTAAATTGAACCTCAGACACGTATGCTACCATAAAAATATAATCCATCTCACTCACCGCCTAAAGCGCTTATGTCAGAATCATCATTCCCAGCTTAATGGTAATGCTTCCAGTGTTAAAGAAATAAAGACTAAATAAAAGCAAAAATCAAGAGGCAAACTACTACCTTAGCTATGCCTGCGCTACACTTATGAAGAAAAAAATTCATTCATGTTCTGGAGGGCAATTACTCTTGCATCGTCTATGCCTTCATTGTTTATTCTTGATGACCCTTAAATACTTCCTTAAATCCAGAAGTTATAGCAAGTACCTTTATTAATTACTTCAAGTGTGTTTTTTTCTACCGCCAATGGCATCACTCTTTCATTTTCTGCCTACAGCATACTACCTGCTTTATCTAATCATGAATTTAGCGCCTCTGAAGTGTATAACCTGATAGTAATTTTCAAGCTACGATACACTCTTACACTCTGGTTCAAATGGTACTTAGAATGGTGTGCTAATTATCATACTGTAATATTTCCGATTCCCCAACTGCGGAAATCAGCAAACGTTGTCCCTTAAGATTGTGAACAAGAAAATAGGAAATTATAGGCAAATATTCTTGCTTTCTGCTGTAGCTCCACACTTATTGACCATATAATCAAATAATACTAGGTAAAATACCTAAACGTAATAAACATTTTTCTTCCGATCGCTACACAGCTGCTTCAATTTACGTACGACATTGTTGTTTTTTCTAACGACTGAGACAGATTTATGCCAGAATTATTGACGTTTTAAGGATTTCTACATGATTTACCGTACCTAACTTCTGCCTTCTTGACAATTTTGGCAACAACATGCTGGTTGATTGGATAACAATTTACTTGCTGTCATGATCAATTTTTTTATGAATTTTTTATGAGTTTCCACGCGAAATCATCTGACTTATAAAGATTACGTATAAGGAGTGTTTGGAGGCTCAGTGCTTGGGCTATTTTTCTAAATATTTGTATTAGTAACGTAGCGGAGATTGCCAGTAACACCCAAATTAAATTTAAAATGTGGGCAGATGACTGCGTTATCTGTAAAATCCTCTCTAATACTCAAGATCAACATGTGCTGATTACAGTTTTTTTCGTCGTTTCGTAAAAGGAGTGAAAGATTGCAATTGTCTAGTAACTGCATAAATACCATAGTCATGGCATATTTAAATAAGAAATGGCATCTTCATTTCGCATTTGCTAATACTAATACATATACTAATACAGAATTTGCATATACTGCTAAATCAAGTGAGTGTAACAGAATTTAAATAAATTGGTTTAGCTCTTCCAGCAAATTTGAAATGGCACAGTATTTCGGAAGAGTACAATATCTTCGAAAAAGATTGGTATCTCCAACAAATGTTAAGCAATTAGACGAAAGGAGGTGGACAGACAGAGCAAAATATTTTAGCCAAACTCGAATAAGCGTTTGTTGTTTGGTGACCTGACCACAAACATGACAGAACTGTGTGAAAATCTGTTTAAAAACAATACTGCTTATATTTCGTCGCTTTGACCAGTGTTTCTGGTTACTTCGCATGCGCATGTTTTATCGCTGCACCCCCTGTCGAACATTGGCGCACTTGGAATCGTGTCATTCTCCTGCATAAATAAGATGGTTCACACCAGTTCCAGTGTTCTAGCACCCATATCGCTCGTGGCACCTGCTGCTTACTGTACCCGGTCATTTGATTCTCTAAATATTGTGCCCGTTAGATAAATCAAAATTTCTTGTGGTTTTGTTTTCTGCGGAACATGCACTTTCGGAGTGAACTTGATGGGTGCCTGCGCACACTCGGTTCGGAGCAATTGGAACAATCAAATGCGTGCACACTCTCATCATCAGCCTGACTACGCCCACTGCAGAGAAAAGACCTCTCTCATGATCCGCCAATCACCCGGTCTTGTGATTTCTGTTGCCACGTTACACCTGCGAGCTTTTAAATCTCATCTGCACACCTAACCTTCTGTCTCCCCTTCACGCATTTGTCTTCTCTGGGAATCTAGTCTGTTACCCTTAACGACCAGCAGTTATTCTGCTACGTTCTTTGTGCCCAGCCCATGTTCATTGCTTGTTCTTGATTTCAACTGTCATATACTTAACACCGGTTTGTTCCCAGATCTACACTGCTCTCTCCTTGTCTCTTAATGTTACACCTATCAATTGACTTTCCATCGCTCGCTCGCCGTTCTAAAGTTAAGCTGAACCCTAACTGTAAATGTTCAGGTTTCTGCTCTGTAGAACTACCGGTAAGATGCAGCTGTTATATACCTCTCTTGGTGGTTAGTGGCAGATAACCATTTAACAAGTATTTAGATTCTAACGAGTGTTTTAAGGTGTATTTTTCAATGTTATTAAAATCTGTATTTACACCTGCAATGTCTCGAAAACTGAAAGAGCAATATTTGTAAATAATTAACATTAGGACATGCTGCTCTTGCTTCAAGTGCTTCGCCTTTTCTGGAAAACAAATTTTTTTGCAAAATTCAAGGAACATTTTGCTATTCCAACCACCTTTTGAATTGCTATTGTACCCCCTTCTTCCTTACCCGCGCTGCGCCACCACCGATCCGATGAATCTCGCGTCGTTGACAGGCCACCACCGAAGGTGGAAACACCGGCGAGCCGCCTCTGGCAATTTCGGTACCAGCGCCTAGGTCTAGTGCGCACCCAGGCGTCGTTCAAAAGGTGGAAGTGCTTGGCAAGGTACAATGATGTGACCATAGAACGGTGAGGTCTCGAAATCGCCTAGACTTGAAGAAAGAACGACAGACAACGACACGCGAGAAGCCAATGAGCTAGCACTAAAAAGGAAAGCAGAGGAATTGAGAGTCTCTATTCAGAACAGATACTCGGCTCTTATCGAGAAAGCCAGCCTTGGCGTTGATGCAATAAATAATAATCTGACAAGTATCATTACGGAGTGTGCAGTAGAAGTTGGAGGTACGGCATTTTACAGGAAACTGGTGAGCTGTCCCAGGAGACAAAGAATCTTATTAAGAAACGTCCAAACATGAAAGTTTCAAACACAACGGACAAAATAGAAGTGACAGAGCTTATGAAGTAGATTGATGAGCTTAAGGTAACCGACGTAAGAAGGTAGAGAGAATTTAACACGCTCTGAAGAAAGGAGGAAGTGCTGAAGCGGTGAAAAAATAATTTGGGATAGGCGAAAACCACATGTATGCACAAAGATACAAGGAAGGCAAAATAACTATCAATATGGATAGAATTGTTGAAATAGCAAAAGAGTTTCACAGATATCTGTACAGTAGCCGGGACAACCACGACCATAATGAAAGAATTAGCAGTAACCCAGATGACATCCCACTAATAATCACAGAAGACATCAGAAAAGTCTTGAAGGGAATGCAGAGAAGCAAAGCTGCTAGTGACGATTGGGTAACATCATATCTGCTGAAGGACAGAGGACAGATTGTATTGGAAAAACGAGCCACCTTGTTTACGAAGTGTCTCCAGACGGGGAGGGTAAGTGCTAACGTCATCCTAATACTTAGGAAAGAAGATGACAAGAACTTGAATAATTACAGGCCGAACAACATGCTCTTCATCGTATAAAAGATGTTCACAAAGGCAATTGCTAATAATTTTAAGACAGCATCATATATAAATCAACCAAAGGAACAAGCCGAATTTCGAACAGGCTACTCAACAATCAACCACCTTCATACTATCCATCCGGTAATACAGAAATGCTCAAAATTCGCCGAACCACTAATTCATAGATTACGAGAACGCATTTCATTCGGTAGACATATAAGCAATCATGCAGACACTGTGGAATAGGGGAGCCTAAAGATCATATATAAACATTCTGGACAAAATCTGCAGAGAATCAACTGCCAACATAGCGCTCCATAAAGAAATCGACAGAATACCAACCAAGAAGGGTGGAAGACAAGGTGATACAATCTCCCCAATAATATTTATCACGTGCTTACAGGAGGTATTCAGAGGCCTAGAATGAGAAGGGTTAAAGATGAGAGTTAATGGAGAGTACGCTAATAAGCTGCGCTTCACGGATGACATTGCATTGCTGAGTGACTGAGGGGATGGTCTGCAACTCATCATTACTGAATTAGGCACAGATAGCGGAAAGATAGGCCCTTAAATTATTCTACAGAAAACGAAAGAAATGTAAAACAACTTCGGTGGCGAACAGCAATTAGAGACAGGTAATAGTGCACTTCAAGTTGTGAAAAACTACGTCTACTTAGGACAGGTAATAGCCGCGGAACCGAACCACGAGATTGAAGTAACTAGAAGAATAAGATTGGGGTGGAGCACATTCGGCAAGCACTTTCAAATAATGACTGGTAGGTTGCCACTATTCCTCAAGGGGAAGGTATATAACAGCTGCATCTTGCCGGTACTTGCCTACGAAGCAGAAACCTGCAGGCTTACAAAGACGGTTCAGCTTAAATTGAGGACGGCGCCACGAGCGACGGAAAGGAAATTGATAGGTGCAACCTTAAAAGAAAGGAGAGAGTAGAATTGATTAATGAAAAAACAGGGTTCAATATTATAGTTGCAATCAAGAAGAAATAAACATGGGCCGGGTGTGCAGTGCGTATGCAGGATAACCACTCGTTATGTAGGGCAACTATCTGAATTCCCAGAGAAGGCAAGCGGGTTAGGTGGAGACAGAGAGTTAGGTGGCAAGATGAAATTAAGACGTTTGCTGGTATAAATTTGCCGCCGCAAGCACAGGACTGAGTTTACTGGCGGTTCATGGGAGAGGTCTTTGTCCTGCAGTGAACGTAGTCAGGATGATGATGAGGATGATGCTGATGAGAACGATGAGGATTATGATAATGATGATAATTATGCTTATGATGATGATGATAATATACATAATGCCACAGCTCGACCATCGCAGAAGACGACTACCACAATTCGCGTTCGTAAAAGCCGTCAAGCAAGTAGCAAGAAAGCCGTGCCATGGAACGCCGCCCTGCACGCGCCACGATGCTACGCCATGGGACCGGCACGAGACTCGAGGGGCAGAGGAAGAGACCGACGAAGTTGGAGTCAGCGAGCACAGACATTTTTTTGGCTGACCATTTTTAGCTTTGAGTTTACGGGCACAAGTTCGCCCTAAATAAAGAGTTTATATAGTACCAGGTGCTATATTTATTCGTAACAATCTGGTGGAGGTGCTGGGTATGATTCCAAGCCCAACACAGGCAAGGAAGAGAAGCCCAGATCCCAGAAGATTGGAGCCAGCAGAATTGACACCTGTGCACCAACGGACGAGTCGCCGACTACGTGGTGAGCAGCCCGAGTTAGGCCCCCTAATTGACTCATCAAGACCTGTCTAGACCTCAAGCACAAGCGTCACTGCGATGGCCACCCAGCCGATGCCATCTCCATCTCACCTCATTGTGGATTCGCCACGTACACCAGATGTCTTCCACGGTGAGACCTTTGAAGACGCCGAGGACTGGCATGAAGACTTCGAGCGCGTTGCACGTTTGAATTGTTGGGACGAAGCCCTAAAACTTCGTTACGTTTACGTCGCCCTGCAAGATTTGGCACGTACGTGGTTTGAGAACCACGAAGCGTCCTTGCTGTCGTGGGACGACTTCCGACGAGAGCTAATCGCAACCTATCCGAACATGGACCGCAAAGAAAAGGCAGAGGCTGCTCTTCAGGCGAGGAACCAACGGAATAACGAGAGCGTGGCCATGTACATAGAAGACATGTCACGGCTCTTCCGCCGAGCCGACCAAAACATGGCCGAGGAGAAGAAGTTGCGGCACCTAATGCGCAGAGTAAAGGAAGAAATTTTTGCGGGCCTGGTCCGTAATCCACCGCGAACTGTGGCGGAGTTCCGGTCCGAGGCAACGACCATGGAAAGGACACTACAACAACGTGCGCGACTGTACAACAGAGACTTCAGCGTCTCTTCAGTCAGGGCGGAGTCAACAACCTTCCTCACCAACGTTGACGTCCTCCGGGAAATGGTGAGGGCTATTGTTAAGGAGGAGCTCCAGAAACTGCAACTCCCCCAAAGTCCTTCAGCGATGCCCTCAATCGCCGACGTTGTGCGTGAAGAAGTGCGGCAAGCAATTCTTCAACCGCAGCCTCAGGTGCCCCACCACACGCAACCGGAACCTCAGCCACAGCTCTCGTACGCGCAAGTCGTACGGCAAGACATGAGACGCCCGAGCTTTGCACAAGCTCCCGTTATGCCACCGACCTTTCCTCGCAGTACGCCACCGCCGATGCCAGAAGCGAGACCCCGCAAAAGTCATGTATGGCGCATGGCAGACCGGCGGCCTTTCTGCTACCACTGTGGGGAGGCAGGTCATCTTTATCGGACATGCCACTACCGTCGGGTCGGGCTACGTGGCTTCCCAGTGAATGCACCCTGCCCTCGTAACGGTGAGCACCCTTACAAAATCGAAGAATATTGATCTTTGCGCTATGCCTATCCAAACACTCAGCGACATGAATCGCGGTCGATTGCACCAATGCGCAATAGGCCGCCGAGTCCACACCCATCATCTACTTTCCCGAGGTGTCGTTCAGCAAGCCCGCGACGGGAAAACTAGAACCAGCGACCTGTGGAGGCAGGGCCGCTGATTTTTGGAAAACTGAAAACCCTCCATCGCTAACCGGATCAGACGACGACACTGACACAACGACGGACAAGCGCAGTAATGGTGACGTGACATCCGAGCTACAAGTCAGATTAGACGACGTCGAAACCATAGCGTTAATAGACACAGGTGCAGACTACTCAGTAATAAGTAGCATGCTCGCAAAGAAGCTGAAGAAAGTGCTCAATCATTGGACCGGACCGCAGATACGCACCGCCGGTGGGCATTTAGTCAGCCCCGTAGGATTGTGCACAGCGAGAGTGGGAATAAGAGGCCATGTGTACGTCTGCAGTTTTATTGTTCTCCCTGAATGTTCCCGTGAGACAATTCTGGGCATGGATTTTCTGCAAGCAAACAGTGCCATCATCGACTTGCAGAAATCCCAAGTTTCTTTCTCTACAGAGAACGCTGCTACCGTGTGTAATGCGGAGCAACCAATTGTTTCGTCTCTTCGTATTGTGGATGAAGGTGTGACAGTGCCGCCACGTACTAGCGTGACAGTTTCTGTGAAAAGCGACGTTTTTTCGTGAATATGCCGGACTACCTGATGGAAATATCGAACTGCTGCTCACAAAGGGGATACGCGTGGCGAGAGGTCTAGTGAACCTGTGCAACAGATATAATGATGTGCTATTGACTAACTTTAGCAACGAGGTACAGCATGTGGCGAAGGGAGCAGCCATAGCATCACTTCATGACTACGTACAAGTCTCAGATGTTTGCACCATAGAAAAAGTACCTACAACGCCCTCAACAGTGGGCAGTGTCCTCGAGAAAATAGATATTGACCGAGAGCTTTCATCTCTGCAGAAAGACCAGATTGTGGAGTTGATCAAGGAATTCGCAGAGTGTTTTTCCTCTTCTTCGAAAGTCAGACGTACGCCTGTAGCAAAGCACTGCATTGTAATCGAAGGGCGTGCTAGACCAGTATGTCAGCATCCATACCGAGTAGCTCCAAAAGAAAGGAAGGCGATAAAGAAGCAAGTACAGGAGATGCTCGACGACGATGTCTTACAGCCCTCCAAAAGCCCATGGCCATCGCCGGTAGCACTGGTGAAGAAGAAGGACAACACTATGCGGTTCTGTGTTGATTACAGAAAACTCAACCTCGTCACGAACAGAGACGTGTACCCACTCCCACGAGTCGACGATACGTTGGATAACTGCGCAATGCTCACTTTTTTTCATCGTTGAATCTAAAGGGTGGGTACTGGCAAATAGAAGTCGATGAACGAGATCGTGAAAAGACGGCGTTTGTGACACCCGACGGACTCTACGAGTTCAAAGTACTCCCATTTGGTCTGTGTTCTGCTCCCGCTACCTTCCAGAGGGTGATGGACACTGTGCTCTCCGGCCTCAAATGGCAGTCATGTCTTGTGTATCTGGATGACGTAGTAATTTTTTCCACTACGTTCGAGCAGAACGTACAGAGATTGAGAACGGTACTGGACGCTATTCGTATGGCTGCACTTACGATCAAACCCGAAAAGTGCCACTTTGGGTTCCGGAAGCTTCGGTTCCTCGGACACATTGTCAGTTCTCACGGTGTCCGCCCAGATCCGGATAAGATCACTGCGGTTGAAAATTTCCCAAGGCCAAGAGACAAGAAAGCTATGCGACGTTTCATGGGGCTTTGTGCCTACTATAGGCGCTTCGTTGAAAATTTCTCCAAGATTGCGGAACCCCTGACACGGCTTACGAAGGAAGGTGTTCCATTCATCTGGCACCAAGAGCAAGAAGACGCCTTCTCTGAGTTACGACGGCGTTTGCAGTCACCTCCCGTGCTCGCTAATTTTGACGAAGATTCCAAAACAGACAATCATACGGACGCTAGCAACGTTGGCCTCGGTGCTATTCTTGTTTATTGGCAGAACGGGGAAGAAAAAGTTATTGCTTATGCAAGCCGCACTCTGTCAAAAGCTGAGTATGATTATTCAGCTACGGAAAAATAATGTCTCGCAGTTATATGGGCCATCAGTAAGTTCCGTCCATATTTATACGGTAGACCATTGCGAGCCATCAGTGACCATCATTCATTGTGCTGGCTTGCGAACCTCAAGGATCCTTCCGGAAGACTTGCTAGATAAAGCCTGCGTCTACAAGAATATGACATCACCGTAGTCTACAAGTCTGGCCACAAGCACAATGACGCGGTTAGTTTGTCACGAGCACCAATCCATAACTCGTCCCTTGAGCATGAACAAGACTCCGTATTTCTTGGAGATGTGAATGTGTCGGAGATGGCTCATGATCAACGAATGGACCCAGAATTACTTCTGCTCATTCAATACTTAGAGGGGCAGCAAGTCGAAGTACCGCGAGTTTTCTTCCGTGGACTACGTTCCTATGTCCTCCGCAACAACGTTCTCTACAAGAGAAACTTTCAACACACCGGTGAAACGTTCCTACTGCTGATACCATCATCACTGCGAGCGGAAATTTTAGAAGCGTTTCATGATGACCCATCGGCAGGTCACTTGGGCATTAGTAGGACTTTGGCCAGAATCCGCTTGAGATATTACTGGCCAAAATTGATGGATTCAGTACAGCATTGCGTAAGATCACGTCGAGAATGCCAAAGACGCAAAGTACCACCCCTAAAACCAGCATGTCTTTTGAAACCGATAGAGCCACCGAAAGTCCCGTTTGAGCAGGTCGGAATGAATTTGCTAGGACCATTTGTTATGTGATCGTTTGGGAAGCGCTGGATAGTTGTGGCAACCGACTACATGACCCGGTATGCCGAGACGTCATCTCTCACAAAAGGAACGGCAAATGAAGTGGCTCAGTTTTTTGTGACCCAGATAGTGCTGCGACATGGCGCACCTAAAGTTCTTATAACTAACAAAGGAACTGCGTTCACTGCCGGGCTAGTCCAGTCTGTCATGAAACTAACGCACACCGACCACAGAACAACTACCGCATACCATCCGCAAACTAACGGGTTAACTGAAAGGCTGAACAGGACGCTTGCTGACATGATCGCGATGTATGTGGACGTCGAGCATCGGACTTGAGACACCATATTACCGTATGCTACATTTGCATACAATACCGCAGTACAAGAGACAACCCACTTCACGCCATTTCAACTTGTTTATGGCCGGACAGTAATAACGACATTAGACGCGATGCTGCCTGACAACAGCACGAATGAAGAGGACCCTGACATAAGCGAATATGTAGAAAGGGCAGAAGAGGCGCGACAACTAGCACGGAACCGCATCATTCAACAACAGGACGTCGACGCGCATCGTCACAATCTAAGACGAAGGGACGTTCAGTACTCCCCTGGAGACCACGTGTGGGTCTAGACGCCTGTACATGCACGTGGCCTATCAGAAAAGCTTATGTGGCGCTATTTCAGCCCTTACAGGGTTCTTCGTCAGCTAGGCCCATTAAACTACGAAGTGATCCCTGAAGGTCAAGTACGAAATTTCCGGAGCCCTCCACTACGGCGTCTCTCATAATCATATAGTGGTTTTGGGACGTTAAACCCCACATATCAATCAATCAATCTGAAGGTCAAGTATGCACAACACGACGCAGGAATCTCCCGGAAGTTGTACATGTAGTACGTATGAAACCGTACTACGACAGGAACTGAACAAGTGAACTAACTCACGTCGTCTAACACAAGGACAAGTCCTATTGTTTAGAAACTGTCAGCCGGCTCTACGCATCGGGGCGATGCGTGATAGGAGGGGGACTAATGCCACAGCTCGACCATCGCAGAAGTCGAGTACCACAATTCGCGTTCGTGAAAGCCGTCAAGCAAGTAGCAAGAAAGCCGCGCCATGGAACGCCATCCTGCACGCGCCACGATGCTACGCCATGGGACCGGCACGAGACTCGAGGGGCAGAGGAAGAGACCGACGAAGTTGGAGTCAGCGAGCACAGACATTTTTTTGGCTGACCATTTTTGAGCTTTGAGTTTACGGGCACAAGTTCGCCCTAAATAAAGAGTTTATATAGTCCCAGGTGCTATATTTATTCGTAACAATATACAAAATAAAAATTTTAGGGAAAGTGGGGGCGGGGGTTGAACTGGTTACGTCAGCGGGGACGATGTTATGCGATGACGCAAAAGGCATCCGCAAGAGCCACGTTCAAAAAACACGTCATCCCTCCCATCAAAATAAACGCCGATACCGAATAAATTCACCGAATATTACTATACTACGTATAATGTCATTATGAGCACAGCTTTGTGTTGGGGTAAAGCTAACAATGATTGAAGTTGTAGCTTTCCGCTACGTAGCGACTACGTTATGAATAGTAATTTTTATGAAGTATAGGACGCTATACGCCATTATTCATCTTACTGTGGATAAGCAAGTACCCGATACACTCATTTAAGCCATTATATTCACTTCATTGATGCTGCGTTGAAGAGTTATGGCAGAGCACATTGCAGTAAGGTGGAAATTATGAATCCGCATCTTCGTTGCACAATCAGCATTGCGTGATGACTGGTGTTCTTTTACTCTTCTTTCACGCTATTTAGATGGGAAGGAATGAGGAAGCAACAAAAAGGGAGAAGGCAGGGAGGTTAACCAGAAAGACATCTGGTTGGCTACCCTACACTGGGGGATTGGAAAGGGGACAAGAGAAACGAGAAGGAGGGAGGAGAGGGAAAAGAAAAAAAAGGTGGGGGAGAGGCTGACAGTAATTTCACTGCAGCGTGTAGAACTCTACCGCATGTCAGAGGCGTTCACACAAGCCTGTCTTTCTCAGGAAACACAGCAGGGCTTTCACTGCCTGGTGGGCTGTCGAGGCATGTGGACGTTGCTGTAATAGCACCTGCACAGAAAGAGGCCGATCATCTAGTCGCCGCATTGCGTTGGCAAGTACTTGTCTATCTGAGGCAAATCGAGGACAATGGCACAGCAGGTGTTCGATATTTTCGTCGGTGCCGCAAACATCGCACGCAGCACTGTCAAAAATTCTGATTAACGTGGTATAAGCTCTCGTGAAAGCAACTCCCAGCCAAAGGCAATAGAGAAGCGAAGCTGCACGTCGATGTAGGCCGGGTGGAGGCCGGAGTTGTAGTGAAGGGTCGAGCTCGTGCAGTCTTGTACGTCGTATTCTTGGTTTGTTCCACTCAGTCAGTGTGAGACTGTGGGCCAGTTGACGAATCTGCCTCGCCGCATCCGCTCTTGAAAGCGGAATCGGAACGCTGTTCGCTTCTTTATGTAATGTGCGAGCAGCATGATCTGCAGAATCATTGCCGCCTATACCACTACGCCCAGGTAACCACTGAAAGACGATGACATGGCCTTTTTGTAATAAAAGGCGGTGAAGTTTCACGGTTTGGTAGGTCAACTGGTCGTGGCATCCGCGTCGGAGAACTGATATCAGGCACTGTAACGCTGGTTTTGAGTCAGAAAACACAGCCCATTTACCTGGTCTTTCTTCTGAATTGATGTGTTCCAGCGCATTGCGCAGAGCCGAGTTCTGCCGTCGTTGAAGAAGTCACATGTGAAGTCTTAAAACACCGAGTTACCCCTTGTGATGGTATCACCACTGCTCCACCTGAACTAGACGGCATAGTAGAGCCATCCGTGTAAATGTGCATGTGGTTACTGTAGTTTTGTTCCAGTAAGAATAGACTCAGTTGTTTCAGGGCATGTGTCGGTAAGTCCGATTTTCTCCTCATTCCTGGAATCATTAAGTGAACTCGCGGCCGGCTCAGGCTCCAAGGAGGAAGCAGTGGCTTTGATGCAGGTGCGTATGTCTCAGCAAACGATGAACGATGCTTGTAGACAATAGTGCCGTATGTCGTGCGGGGCCTTTCAGCAGCTAGGCTCGCCAGGTGGTGAGAAGGGGTCCTGGCATAATGCCTGAGATGCATGCGCATTGTCTCGGTAATAATATGCGTATTTATCGAGTGATCTTGAACGATGGCAATGGTTTCAGCCGTTGAAGCACTGCGGGGTAATCCAAGGCATATCTTAAGTGCTTGGGCTTGAATGCTCTGAATTGCGCGCAGGTTGGTCTTGCCGATGTTAGATGTTGCAGGTAAGCTGTACCGTAAGAATCCGATAAACAGCACTCTGTACAGTTGTAGCATGGATGGTATGGGCACTCCCCAATTCTTTCCTGCAAGGAATTTGAACATGTGGCATGTTGCGATCAGCCGCTCCTTCACATAGTTCACGCGTGGAGTCCACGACAGGTTTCTATCTATTATGACTCCAAGAACCTGTGGCTTCTGCTGAACGATATGTATTCTTCATTAATCGATATACTGTAAGCAGACATTGGTTTCCGCGTGAACGCTACCACTGCACATTTTCCGCAGGAAACCTCCAGGCCTTGTTTACGAAGATAGCATGACGTCGTTGTAGCAGCCTTCTGAAGGCGGTCGCGAAGCTGAGGCCTTGTCACACCTGATGTCCAAATGCAGATGTCATCAGCATAGACAGAAAGTTCTACAGTGCTAGGTAGCTGCTCGACTAGACCAATGAGAGTTAGGTTGAAAAGGGTAGGGCTTAGCACTCCTCCCTGAGGAACTACTCGGCTGCTGTAATAATCAGGTGTTGGGCCATTCGCCGTCATCACGTAAAATGATCTCAGCTGTAAGTAGCTGTACACCCACATATATATCTTGCCACCAAGACCTACTGTTTCCAAGGCACTAAGGATAGCTTCATTGTCGTAAGCCCCCTTAACGTCTAGAAACAGGGCGGCGCACAGTCTCTTACAGGCTTTCTGGTGTTGAACATATGTCACCAGATCAACAACGTTGTCGATTGATGAGTGGCCGCGCCTGAATCCGGTCATGGACACTGGATAGACTTCGTAGTGCTCTAAATACCACTCCATTCGTGTTAGTATTATTCGTTCCATCGTTTTTCCCACACAACTGGCAAGTGCGATAGGACGGTATGAGGCAATATCGAAAGGAGATTTACCAGCCTTTAGAAGGGGAATGAGGCGACTTGACTTCCATGCCTGGGAAACCGTACCAGTCTGCCAAGAGTCGTTGTATAGGCGTAAAAGTGCGTTCCGAGCTTCGTCTCTAAGATTACAAAGGACACGATAGGTAATGTCGTCAAGTCCGGGCGCTGAAGAACGTCTGCCCAGAGTCAGTGCCGCCTCTAGCTCATCCATAGAAAACTGGCATTCCATACGGGGATCACGTGAGGGCGGTGGGTTGTCAAATGTTCCCGTTCTTGATACTGTGAAATTGGAATCACCGGCAATTCTTCTACAGAAAGATTCTGGGACGTCAATCTCTCTGCATCGAAGGTGAAGTGCCAGAGATGTAAACGGGTGTCGCTGACCCAAGGTTGTGCTAAGACCCCGGACAGTTCGCCATATCAGTGATTGGGGCTGTCGTGGATCCAACGACTCGCAAAAGGATGTCCAACGTTGCCTAGCCAGTTTATCTATGTACCGCTGCATTTTCTTTTGAATGCGTCTAGCCAGCCTCAAATCATCCATGCACTTTGTCCGTCGGTACCTTCATTCTGCACGACGGCGTACTGCGCGAAGTTTCTCAAGATCGATGTCGAAATCGGTGCGCTTGTGACTAGTCAAGTGTGTATGCGTGGTATTCTGCAGGACATCCTTTATCTAGTCCTCTAGGTTCTATGATGAGCCGTCGGTACAGCAGTCTTCCATTAACATTTTGCATTTCGGCCAATCGGTGTACTTGAGGCCTCTTGAGGACTTGGAGCTGGTGAAACCTTCTATACACAGGTAAGTTGGTATATGGTCGCTGCCCCGCGTTTCCAGATCCGAAAACCAGTGCACTTTTCTGGTAAGTGAGCGAGAAACCAATGTAAGGTCCAGGCAGCTGCTATAGGCTGATCCGCGTAAATATGTAGGGCTTCCATCGTTACGAACGCAGAGTTCGTACCCCGAGACTAAGGACACCAATTTTCTTCCTCTAGAGTTGTCCCTGGAGTTTCCCCATAGGAAATGGTGGGCATTGAAGTCGCCAGTGATCACCCAAGGCCTCGGAGTCAATGTCAGAATACCGTGTAAGCGATCGCATTCAAGGCGGCTTGATGGAGATAAGTAAGCTCCGATAATCGTGAAAGCAACCTTATCCTTCTTCACAGTAAGGCACACATACTGATTCCCTTCATCAGGCGAGACTCTGTGTTGAACGTAAGTGAGGTCATGGCGCATAAATACAATAACTTTGCTGCAGTCTCTGTGAGTGGAGGACATAAAGTACTCATATCCTGACAGCTTGATCGAAGCACAAGGGTTGGGTTCACAAATCACGATAATGGGGAAGCGGTCCACAAATGCAAACTGTCTAAAGTCAGACATGCGCGACTTAAGTCCTCTGGCGTTCCACTGAAAGGCAGATGCATTTTTGACTTCCACTCGAAACGACGGTGACTCGCTGGCCATGGTTTTACCTTAGAGCTGCAAGCACCGGACTCAGGGTGTCCAGCACATGCAGTGCGGTCTACGCAGCCGAAGTCTTCATAATACTCAGTAGGACACGCATGGTACTCATCAGCGATTGCAGCAGGCTTATCACTTGATCTTTATTCATCGCATCACTGGTTTGAGCGGTCGTCGAGACCAGCGGGATTTGATGCAGCTACGAAGTAGCTTGACTTCGTGGAAGAGAGGGCCACTGTTCGGAAGGTGCGACTGCTGTCCCTTTCTTCTGTTTGGCAGTATCCGTCTTCAGTGAGCTCGGTGTTTGTGGGTCAGCCTCTTTGATAGAGGATGACATCTCTCTATCGGTAGAGCGGTTTTTCCGTGATGGTCTTCGCCCACGACGCCGTCGTCGGCGTAGTGTAGCGGTAGCTTCCCTGAGCGTTGAATTGTCCCGCACCATACGCCTGAGTACTGCGTGCTCGTTTCGCACCCACGGGCAATCTTTGGATGAGGCCTCATGAGCGCCGTGGCAGTTTGGACATCGTAGCATGGTGGCACAGCAGGCGTCTTTTGAGTGAGACTCAGCGCACCACGGACACACAACTTTGTACTCACAGACACCTTTTACGTGTCCCATCTTGAAGCACTTGTAGCATTGCAGTGGCTTCGGTATGTAAGGACGCACTGAGTGGCGAACATGGCCAACTTTGACATACGAGGGAAGGCTGTCTCCCTCGAATACAAGCCTCAAGCAGCGTGAGTTGCCGAGTCTGGTAATGTGCGTGATGCGGGTGCCTTCAGTCGCTGGCTTTATTATTATTGGCAGGTCATTAGCTGAGATGGAAAGATCTACATCATAAATGACGCCTACAGTGCCATTACAACGTGTAGCGACCATTGGCCGAACTTTCACGTTGCCAATTTCTGTTATGTGCCGAAGGCTTTGCAGTGCGCTACGGTGCATAACGTCCACAGCAAGGACATTCTTTCTTTCATTGATCCTCACGTCTTTGATCTCATTCGGTGCGGTTTCCTCGAGAAGCACAGAAAGAACTTGCCTGTTCAGGAGTCGCAAGTTAGATGCAGGGTCTTCGGGCATAAACAGCATCGTGTGCGGCCACCGCTGTGGTGCAGTCTTAACGGTGGAAACACTTGCCGACGATGCCGTCTGCAGCAGTTTTCGTTTTGTACATCGATTCATGACGACCGTGAAGTCATCATCCGATGACTCAAAGCCGTCCGAGTACAAATCGGTTGCCTCACTATTGGTGTCGCTCGACGCGTTGCTACGCTTCCTGGGCGACGAAGTCCGGCGCGACGGTTGCACGCCTGGAACCCTCTCATACGTGTTCTGAAGCATCACCGCAAAGGAGGGAGCGGCAGCTCCCAGGATTTCCAGGAAAACAGATTGAAAATAATGAGACACGGGCACAAGCGTTCTGTGAGAGAATCACTTCGTCGTTCTTTTTCGCTATTTAGATAATTTTAGATAATTTTAGATAATTTTTCGCTATTTATACAATTTGCCACGATTCCTTGCCCGACATGAAGCCTGTATAGGATCTTCTCGCCAATGAGTTTCGAGCACCAGCATGGCCTTGTGGCAGATTACTGGACTGTCACGTAGAGGCCGTGGGTATACCTTCCATTCGATTGCGGGTATTGTGTCCTGATTTTCTATTTTCATGCATATTGGTTTTTTTTCATGTATATTGATCACGCCACAGATAGTGACGGCACCGGCTACGGCGACGTCAATCAACGCAGGAACGGAAGCATAAGGGTTGCACTCTCAAACCGCAGCAGCAACCACCTGCATCCGCGGCCGTGTTTCTTGCCTATTATGGTGATGCGTGCATTAAGCTGGTGTCATCGCGTGCAGTGACACTTGGCGCGCATGGGGAATCGAAGAGAGAATTCCCGTGACAGTGGAAGTGTCGACTTGAAAGAAAGAATGCGAAACGAATGCCAATAGCGTGTTGCACAGCGTAAGCACGCTGGTGTCTCGAAATGACATGGCCGCTGACGTATAGCATCCATGTTAGCTCTACTCGTCGGGCATAAACGCAACCCTGCAGGATTATTTGAAGAACGTTTCTGTAACAACAATTCCAAAAGAAAGGCTCAAGTGTCCTCATTTTGTAACAATATACTTAGAGATCCTCTAGAACTTCTCAAGTGCGAAACATATATTACAAAAATAAACAATTACAATGTTTAAGGTGAACTAAAAGTGCTTCTATTGTTGACTAGAGGTACCTCAGTCATTTCTATCTGTTTAACCACCTTAGTTCGGGCGCTTTTGGGGTATTGTCTTTACCTTCACATGAACCGAAATTTCAATAGACGGACATAGGTGTACGACGAATATGACTCGCTGGTCATGATCTAGAGAACGTGAATCGCCTGCGCGCACATTATGAAACTCTTTCTAAGAGTCGGGTGCAGCGCATACTCGCACATAAATCGGTCTGTGACACTGGTGATTCGCTATATATAATCCAGGAACAGCGAGAATATATCTTGAAAATCTTGACGCGAAACCTTGAAGCAGCTAGCCTCCAGGAGATCTGGTGCTGGCATTGAAGGCTTTGGTGATCTGCGACAAGTCAATATGTAAGCAGAGAATAATAAAAATACCAACAACTTTGAAGGACACTTGACCTTCGCGATTAAGAGTAGAACGGTACAGCATATCAGCACCCGTGCGTATCACCTCCTCACTTGCTAGCCTTGCTTTGGATCGCGGTGCATGCATAAACACTCCCAAAAGAAAACAAACGAGTGGACACGTAACACTGACCGTTCCAATGTATCATAGAATGCCTAGTGTAAGTTCAGTTGTTAAAGGGACCCTTTAACACTTTTCAAGACCTCATAGTTTTACACGTTTTTCTGGCGGGTTGCGTATACTGAAGGCTTAACAGATAAGGGCCGCAAAAATGGCAGCGATAGGGGCACGCAGCACAAAGTTATTGAAGGTAGATGTAATAAAAAATACTATGAAATGGATGTTTCCCCTAGAGTCAATTTTCGCGGGCTCACCTGACCGTGTTTCCTTTGCCCTGTGACGTCAGAAGGCTGCCCAATGAAATGAACTGAAAGTCCTGCCATACAGGAAGCTCGCATGACATACTGCCCGTTATGTCCAACGTACTGAGGACGCCGTTGTGATGGTAACAAATAATGTGGTATTTGAAGAGGGAAGGACACGTGCGAAACGAGCCAGCTCGCGAACGCTTCTTTAGTGTTTTGTAACTTTACTGATCTATGTTTTTTGTGATTGCGTCTAAATATTGACGCTCTTACACCTTTCTCTTTTAATTTCTTCAAACGGCACGCGGAGCATCCCTGGCGCGTTTTCTCCAGCACATGGCGTTCGGCGCATTTTTTGACCTGCTTTGCCGTTTTCAAGCTGTAAAAGTCGAAGAGCTTTATTCTGTTCTGTTTTGAGTGAAAAATCATGGTAAAGAAAAAATCCAATAGTAATATTTATTTTTATGTAATGCGTCGATTACATTTAACCTTACATTTATCCAATTATATGGCGGGAACCTGCCACTGTAATTTCCGCTAGCAATTGTTCTTGCAAGCGCCACTACCAGATATGCAGCCAGAAACTGTGTTGTCAAGCGTTGGAAGACCCCTTTAAGAGCTCACTACACCATAAGTCTTCTTCACGCGAATCCTCTACGTGTCCGTATAAGGCACTACGCGAGACTACGCAGCTTCTCAGTCTGTTGATGCTTTCGCAGCTGATCATGGTTAAGGTATACCTTAATCATGATATACCTTATTCATGATATACCTTAATCATGATACACCTTAATCATGGTATACCATAAACAAAACGGTCAGTATATCGGACCGTTTTGTGATGGGTGGGCCTTTAAAACACCCACTCATTGCTCAATGCAGATGTCTTCATGCTTTGCGTGATACTACGTTTCTCCCACACAATACATGTTGTTTTAAGTAGACTCCTTCAACAACATAACATTCATATAGTACATTCTTTTTTGTTCATTCCTATAGTATTATTTTTTTCGGGCAATGGTGTGTGGGCTACGAGGGTGAAAAACCTCATACTTACCACGCAGACGGCCTGACATTTCTATTTCTTTTATTTGCACTTTCCTTGATTTATTTATTTATTTATTTATTTATGGGGTTTAACGTCCCAAAACCACCATATGATTATGAGAGACGCCACTTTCCTTAATGCGTCCCTCACAACCAATGACGTCGACACCAACGCAGAAATGCACGGGAATTTCTGCGGAAGGAGCTAGTAACACGATCGCGTATATTTTAACCTCTCGAGCCGAAACCCAACCAAGTCAATCTGCATGAGTGTCCCGTATTGTACCGCACAGCCACGCCAGCGTTACAAACTTGCGAAAAATTGCTAAGCCTGCGCAGAACAGGCAGCACAGTCACAGCGAAAGCTGGAACAGCGTCATCTCTAGAGCCAGCTGTAGATTCCTTTAGGGCTACAAATACAAGTACGCATGCAAGGTACCCGCTACGCCATAAACCACCGTGACTTTCAGGGAGTAGGAAAGCACCGATTATGCCAGTGTTCATTATTCACGTGCGTTTTTCTCTCTCTCTGCATCCTCTCTCTTTCCCCCATTTTCCCACCTCTCGTGCTGGGTAGCGAACCGAATGCCAATATCTGGTTAATCTCCCGGCCTTCCTTTTCTCTCTCTCTCTCTCTGGATGAGTGATGAACCCGCTAAGCACATATAAGAAATTATGCATACTTTGTTGGTGTTGTGGCTCATGACGGTGAAGAATTATGGCTTGGTCATAATAATAATATGGGGGTACAATATCCCTAAACCACGTTGTGATTATGAAAGAAGCCGTAGTGGAGGGCTCTAGAAATTTCAAACATCTGCTGTTTTTTACTTAATTGGCGCAGATGACTGAGGTGCAAAAAACATTTCGTTAATTGGGAAAGGAATAAAGAACAGCGCCAACTGCCAACTTTTTAATGACAGTCTAAGAAACACACGGAAAAAAAAACAAGACAGTTTCGTGTATGCCTGCACAGCCAAGAAACGACGTATAGCGACATGGTTAATGCAATCACCTATCGAAAAACCACATTTCTGTCAAATACAACATTATCCATGTTTCACTGGTGGAATTAGACCCTTTTTTTGATAAAAAAGAAGCTTCCAAGAGCTCTTTAGCTGTTTTTTTTTGCTACTCTTGCCGAGAGTAACCGTTCGCTCAAAGCAGGGTAGACATCCGCGAGCTTTACAGTGCGCACAAAAATGCGTATAATCACTTTTGCCTAAGCTATTAGCGTGCTCCCGATATATGTCATTGATACAACGTCCCGTTTGTCCGATGTAGAACCTGCTGTAGCTTAGGGGTGTCCCATTGTATCACCCTTTGCGTTATTTCCGCCTCAGTCATCTGCACCAAGTGAGGACCAACTCGCCTAACAACAAGTCTTTTTGGTGTTCTTTAACGTTCACCGAAATCTAAGTACACGGGGCTCAAACACTTTCGCGTTTATCGAAAGTGCAGCGGCCACTGCCGGGATTCAATCCCACAAACTTCTGGTTAGCAGTCGAGCGCCATAACCATGAGACTACAGTGACGGGATAGGAATGAGTCATTTATAATGAGTTTTATAATGACCCATTTGTTCTGCAATTTGCACTGTGTGATGCCTGTTTGTTATTTTAGCCTTCTGGGCATTGCTATAATAAATGTAGTAACACGGTTCATTGCCTCACATGACACCTGGATAACATGTTCTAGAGAAGGAATTTCAGAAACCAGTATGGCTCTGTGAATCTTCGACAGACACGCAGACATCCCGGGTTTAAACTTCATACATTTCCAGAATTTCTTTAAGCACATGCTTTTATTCCTGGCGATAACGCAGTGGTTACGGGCACCAGCGTTGGCGCCAGTATATAACTACGTCACCTAAATTGGCTCTTGTTGTAATCTCACTAAAGTTTTCACTGTGGGGCCTACTAAAGCGAAAGCTATTATGAGATCACAACTCTTGTCACGCGAAGGTGTCCGCCGCCGCAGGTTTCCATAACCACATCACGCGAAATAAAAAAAAAAAACCTAGCACCAATAACTTAGTAAGGCTCGAACCCGGGTTCGCTGGGTACTAGCTTAGGATTCGAACACTGAGCCACAGCAGCTTTCTTTGTCTTTATTGCCTTCTTGACTACAGGTCAAGTTAATCTGACAATCACACACCACACGCGTTTCATGAGTGTTAATGCATCAAACAAAGATATGCCATCTTCAATGCATTGCACTCTTAGCAGACGGAGATTGTATGCTGCTCAGTAGCGTGCGAATCGTGGCAATTAATGATTGCACAGTTGCAGTCACTTGCCTATCTTGGTTGGAAAGATCTTAAACCGGGATCCCGGGCTGGCCGTCATAAAAATCCTTCGGTTCGCGTGATGCTGCTTCCCTTTGAAGTGCAGGCCACTCTGTCGCAGTTAGAGTATGCTCACTGGCCTTGTCTTTTACAGGCTTTCTGACAGCATGTGGTCTGGGAGGTAGAGGAGGTGGTAATGATGGGGGAGGTGGCAAACGCATCGAGGAGGTAGCGGGCGTCCTTGAAGACCAACGTCGACGTGAACGACGCCTTATAACTTTAGCTGCGGCTTCTCGATGAGATGAGTGATTGCGCACCATCTCCTTCAATATGGCAATTTCCTTCTGAATACGCGGGCAATCCTTCGATGTGACTTCATGGGATCCATTGCATTTCGAGCATTTCTTGACAGTAGCGACGCACTTATCCGCTGCATGGGGCTCGGTGCAGTGGTGGCATACCACAGAATTCTTGCAGACGCTGCTTACATGTCCAAGTTTCATCTATTTACGGCACTGGAGAGGCTATGGAATGAAAGGCCGCACAGCAAGTTTGAAGTACCCCCTCTTAACACGAGAGGGGAGGAATGTGCTCTTAAACGCAATCTTCACACGGCGAGATTTGCCCAGGTGGGTGACATCAACAATGGGAGTATCAGTTGTTGACTTGAAAATAACTTGTTACTCTTTATTTGAAACAGCCACATCTACGTCGTAGATCACACCGGTTACTACTTCACATCCCAAGGGAACATGATTGTCGTCCAAGTCAGTTACACTGCGCAGAACGCCCAACGCACTTGCCTGCAGGACGTTAACAGCCAGTATATTCTTTCTAGCGTTCACTCTTATGTCCGTGATCTCATTTGACACGAGCGCTTCCAGTGACCTCAACACAGACTGTCTGTTAAAGCGTTTCATGCTGACGGTAGGAAGTTCAGGCAGAAACAGGATGGTATAAGTGTTCGACTTTGGCGTTTCACTTACAGTTTCAATACTTGAGGATGAGGATGTCCTCATGTTCCTCCTCTTTGTTTTGCGGCTCCGCAGAAGTTGGAAACCGTCATCTGAAAAGTCATCACTGCTGAGAGAGTAGGCATGAGTATCTTCACTGTCGCGGTCGCTCGCCTATCCAATCCACGTCCGGGAGGCAGCCGCCGCTGGTGCCGGCAGGTGCCCGGGGCGGTCTACATCCATCCTATATCCAAGGGAGCAACAAAAACCAATCAACAGTCTTAAATTGCCACAGAAATACGCTGAAGTTAGCAGAGGTAGCACTTAGGTTTGTTTGTCTGTTTCCCTCCTCTATTTTGGAGTGGATGTTAAAGAAAACCAGGTGGTCGAAATTCCCGAAGTCCTTCACGGCGTCTCTCATAATCATTTGGTAGTTTTGGGCCGTGAAACCCCACATATCATCACCACCTTTTTCTATTCTGGATCGTAAAAAGGCGTTACGTGTTACAAACACGTCCATCGTTTATCAGGCTCCTTTATTTTTCATGTGTTATCATAACTCTAGTTTCATTTCTGTCTAGAATAACACCTTGTACGTTTTTCTTGCCGTCAGAGGGAGGGCTGAAGGGGCCCCGACAATTTTTGAAGTAATAGTTTATTGCTTTCAATAAAACAACGTATTCCCTCACTAAGTGACTGCCGCAAAATATTTTACGAATCCGTAAAATACAAGCGAATTTAAAAGGATTTATCGCACGCGTCAAGCGCTTTCTATCTACTTTGGTACCAGTAAGTGCGCTTAAAACTACGCAGAAAAGGGGATGACAAGTAGGCAGGAAGAAGCATTCCTTCGTCAGCGCATGTCATGAAGTTTAACACTTTCTCTTCGAGCGCTCGGCATACCTTCAGTGTGATCGCGGGAGCACGCGCGGGCACGTGGATTCATCCGGCGGCTACCGCGATAGGCAGCCCAGGACGCTTGCCCCGCCGCGGTAGTCTAGGGGCTAAGATACTCGGCTGCTGACTCGTAGGTCGCGGCATCGAATCCCGGCGGCGGTGGTGGCTGCATTTTCGATGAAAGTGAAAAAGTTGTTGGCCCGTGTGCTCAGATTCGGGTGCATGTTAAACAACCCCAGGTGGTCCTAGTTTTCGGAGTCCTCCACCACGGCGTCTCTCATAATCATATGGTGGTTTTGGGACGTTAAACTACACATATCAGCTCAGGACACTCCTATTATCTAATGGCGGTGTACTTTACGTATGTGGCACAGTAATTTGGGTATATGATGCCATTTGTACAGAAAAAAAGGAGCAGTTACTAGCGCGCTTTAAAACTTGTTTTAAGTTCCATCCCGCCTGCTGCCCCATATCAATGTTTCTCTCGCGCGTTCTTGAGAGCCTTGAGCAGTTATATGCGGCGTTTATTGATCATGCACAAAAAATGTGACGTGAATTTTTCAGTCATTTAGGCATCTCACTACTGAACCAGTAGCATAGCATACCGTTAATTGGCGGTTATTTATTCCTGCAGTACATCTTCATTGCTATATTTCTGTCTTGATATTCCATTTGTGAAGTATATACCCTTTGTGTGAATGAAATAAATGCGGAGTTACAATACTACCTTCCCCGTAACCTCTTTTTATCAGTATTTTTTTGTTAACAATGTGTCCCTAAAACATGTTTTTCCTGTGTCTATAGATCGAAGCAGATTATTGAGGTCTGCAGGAATTACAATTCCTACAGCGAAGCTCGGGCAAATAGTCTAAACAGCTTTGCTATTGTCGATGAAATAAAAATGCATTCGGAAAATTTAAAAATTTTCCCTCAACCATCATCTTGTGTTCATGATGTGTTTTGTTTTGTACCACGTTCATTTGTGAACCCTGATTGCTCCAGTGCACTCTTTTCATGTATTGCTTAATCATTAAATCTTATACTTCGAATTTTCTATCTATCTATCTATCTATCTATCTATCTATCTATCTATTTATCTATCTATCTATCTATCTATCTATCTAATGGATGTTTGTTCTACTGTGACTGCGCTTGAAATATGAAAGTTTGTTAGTTGCATGGTCATTGGGCCACCTACTCACCTCTCCTTCCACACGAGTGTGAACAGAAAACTGAACTAAAAACAAAACGCAATCTCTGCGGTTAGGACTTGCGCTTTTCTGACAATTGAGGCCTCGGCGCTTCAACCGCTATGCCATCGCGAATCTTTGGTCTCAAAGAAATTCCTTAAAGAATTGTCGAGTCAGAGTGTGTGTGAACACATTTAGAAAGTAGTAGGTGGCAGTACAGCATAAAGTGGACGGCATTTCGCTCATCACAAAGACGTCGTTTTTGCTCCGCTAGGAGTTCTAGAAGCGTGTCGACTACGGTTTGTGTAGGCAACGACCGCAATGGGTGGCGTGATGCATACCGTTAAAAAATACAAAGAAACCCACACAAAAGGTTGAAATTAGTGCTCGTTGTAAAAGTATGCTGCTGTAAAAGATGAGAGAGTGATAGAGAGAGAAGTGGGAGGAAAAAATAGGGAAGGATGGATGAGAGGCAAAAAGCTGGTCTACCAGTAAATCAGTTTCAATCTGGAAATCGCGCTGAACATTCCAAGCTTTTTTTTAATAGGTGGAGCTGCATTCGGCAATGCTGTACGTTTTTTTTTTCAACTTTTGGGTGTAGCAGTCAGTCTTTGCTTCCATATGTCTCGTCAAGAGAAGCCTTTCCTTTTGCGAGAATAATCTGCGTGTACGCATTTCTCCCTCCACTTTTTCAATCTTGAACATTTCGCCTGCCCAATCCAATATCCCTCTCGGATACACAGACTTGTCTTCTTTCAAACATGTCAATTTCTCCTCGCTTAGAATAGAGCGCTTGTTTTTTTCTTCGTAGCTCTTGATATCTGAGTGCTTTTTCTGGTAAAACAAGAGTGAATACATAAACCTAATTTGAGGAAGCGGACGAATCGAGTAAGAGAAACCCAAGAGTAGAGACGTACTTCTCTTAAGTGACCGTTGCTATGCTGGAGTACTCGAGGGCGGAAATCACGACCATGTTGTGCCAAGTAATGCAGGATTGCTGGAGCGCACGAAAGAGAAGGCGAATGAAAATGAAGGCCCGTGATTGCGAACTTTTACCATAGTTTTTTTCTTTCCTTCATTGTTTGGAACTTCTCTGCGCTTTCGTGCGCATCAAAAGTCGACGCACTAAATTAGATTAGTAAATAAATTGGGCACTGGTCGAGGTATAATGCCAGTGCTTTGCGGAAACGACAAACCTCCGGCATTCATGTGACATGATGCATATAATTGCATGAGTTGGTCGGTGTCAGCTGCAAGGAGCTCGCACATGGCTCTTTCTGAATATCGCATTACCTTGGGAGTTAATGACCAGCATGAGTGCTTTTTTGTGTCTTTGGATTATGTTTAAACTACAGGAGCTCTTCAAATGGTTTGACGCCTCAAAATGTTGTGTAATCACTGATCACTGGACCGTCTGGCCGTTCTTAGTTCAAGATAGGGCTTCGCATTTTTTCTAATTACTATGGTTGTCTAGTTTTTCAGGAGAGCACCAAGAAGAAGAGGTCCATATTGACACTAATTGCACGTGGAAAACGCAGCTCTTAAACGGTAAAAAATACGTTTGCATGTTGATAGTGAAAGAAATAGGAAAAAAATTTTTTCGTTCATATAACGGACACGTCAGGCATAATTCAACTTTTCTATTTTTATTTTTCAACACGATCCGGAGAACGCCTTTTAAATTATTCTGATTCGGCATCTACAAAAACTACAAACAGTCCATTGCATTCAGTGTTGTAAAAAAACTTGTTGTACAGTGTTGTAAGAATATTGGATAATTTCACTCATGCCAATCGCAATGGCCCGATGCAAGTGCAGCATCATCCCATCATAGCAGTAAACTTTCTGTAGTGTCGATTCTCAAGAGACAGAAAGTGAAGGAGGAAGAGAACGATATGAAAAACTTTTCCGATAGCCACCGCATGAGCACCAGAGCTACAATCTACCTTGAGTCCTCCAATACTTCGCGCCAAATTTTTTTTTCAGGCTGAGTACCAGAAATAGTGTGACAATTTAGCCGATACGCAGAAATCCTGCCCGAAAGCTTCTGAAGCCGAGAATCCTCGGCATAGGTCGCGCGATAAGGAAGGTGAGGCCTGGCCCCGCCGCGGTGGTCTAGTGGCTATGGTACTCGGCTGCTGACCCACAGGGCGCGGGTTCGAATCCCGGCTGCGGCGGCTGCATTTCAGATGGAGGCGGAAATGTTGTAGGCCCGTGTGCTCAGATTTGGGTGCACGTTAAAGAACCCCAGGTGGCCTAAATTTCTGGAGCCCTCCACTACGGCGTCTCTCATAATCATATAGTGGTTTTGGGACGTTAAACCCCACATATCAATCAATCAGGTGAGGCCTGACGTCTCCTAAACTGCGTTACACCGAAGAGCAGGCGTGCTTTTTGAGACAATAACTAGGAGCAACAAGCAGGCGCCTGTAAACAAATAATCTCTAACAATTGATTGCGCTGTCTCAGAGTAATAACAAACTCTGCTCAAGGGGTTTACTGCTCGACTGTCAATTTACAACTAAAAAATAAACAGATATATAAAAATGAAACGCCTTGCACTCATTTTGTTTTACCTGGGAAATTGAAATGCATTTCTTCCTGCCTTTGAAGAGAGAGGTGGCTGGAATAGACTCAGCAGAATGATCCACATTTAGAATTCAGTGAAATCATTAGACATTAACAACTTAGCAAGAGAACCTATCCTCTTCCTGAACCAAAGCTCAGCAGGATTCAGTGTACTACTCTGGGATTGTTGCACAGTGGGTCTTTTCCGCCGCAGGGCTTCCACTGTAAATTATGGAGTGCTCCGCCGGGCAAGGAGGCCTTGGCTGGCAACCAGCGCTTTCCTCTTTTCTGGAGCGTGCCGACGGCGCGCCGTATACTGGCTGGTGCTTGGATGTGTGGCATTGTCGAACAATTTAGCATGTTTCAGGTCAAACTACGCATTTGTTCCTACTTTATTGGGACGTCAGCCAGCGAAATGTCAACGGAAAGGCACTGTGCTTTTTTGGTTGTAAGCAATACAGAAAAATAAGGAAACTGCTGTCTGAATAGTATGCGGCAAGCATCACCAGACGCGCAGCTATTGCGGTTGCTTCATGGTACACATTGTTTGTGTTACGCCACAAGTCCTATATTGACGAGCGCCGCAATATACCACAAATACCCAGTGTTCCACTCGGCCAAATGACAATCGGGCGTCGTTAGGTTGACGACCTAGCGTGAGCGGTGAAGAACAGCCCTGTTCGTTACAAAACACTTTTAGGCACCAATCATGTAGCCACCTGTGTTCTTTTCGCTTCGTTTTATAAGTATATTTCAGTGTGATGGTTTTGGTTAAAACAATAAACCGCACAGCTCGGCTTAGCACAATGATCAATATAGCTGAAATTGCTGTATTAACTTGAACTAGACCCCTCATTAACAGCTGTGCATCCCACATAACACATTTTATTTCTTCTGCGCACCGGCCATGTCCGACCCGAAAATAAACTGAATTTAAATGAAAATTAAGCGACGGAATTCTTGTCGTAGGTGTAAGACGGCGGGATGTACTTTGTATGCTGTGTGATATGAAAGCCAAATAGTAAAAAAAAAAACTGAGTCGGTTGCTTTCTGTTTGAATTAACAACCTCAGGATGAACATTTTTTGCGTGGTCAAGAACCACGAGGAAAACAAAATTGAACAAAGTGGTTGTGGTAGTCTATTGTTTTTATAACTGTCCATTTTGCTGCTTAGCTTTCCGAACGACAACCAAATTTTCGCAAAAGTCGTACAACTGGTAGACAATTTTAAAAGTAAACTAAAAATTGCTCTTATGCGGATCACAGGCTCGAGCCATCCGGCAGCGCTTAATTGGAGCCTAATTAGCAGGAAAAATTTTTACACACACACACACACACACACACACACACACACATATATATATATATATATATATATATATATATATATATATATATATATATACACATATTCACTTTATCGCCACAGGATTCCAATCAAATGCCACGACTCTAAAACGAAAGAAGAGGAAGCCTGCTGGCATGCAAACTGGAGCTTTGATTTGTGTGTACCAGCACGACTAGTTCTAAATTTTCCCCCACCGGCGGTCAATACATGAGCTAGTAATAAAGGTTCATTAACGGTTGAGGTAAGGATAGACAACAGTTTATTTGTGAGCGACAAACAAATGCCGTCATCGCCAAAAAATTGCTACTACGTCATCCCGCACGATCGCATGTACGGGTGGTAGTCACTGTGACAGCACAAACAAACCCCGAGTGAAAAACAAACAAACTGCAATATTGCAACACAGGAAAAAAATTCACTGCATTTTCAAAAAGTGCCAGCCCTTGCTAGTTCTGCTTAAACGAGTCGAAATATTCTTACGTTTTATCAACAGAAAGAGTGCCGAAAACATACTACATTGACCACTTGCGGCATGTTTGTGCCATCGCATATCGTCATATTTCACCATGAACAAATGAAAACCTCCCGGGACGTCTCACAGACTCATTTCCTACCCATACTGCACCTCTGGAGACGAAATTAGGCATGCCAGAACAAAAAAAAAAAAACGACCGCACCTGCAACCACACTAATACCTTCCACATAAGCGCGGAGCATGCTCCATTAGGTTAACAGATCAGGAACGGCGTCGCCTACTAGGCAATATGGCAGCGCCTATGTTAAAATTCCCCCACTTCCCTGAAGAGAATCGTGAGGAAATGCGAACGCGTTTCTTGCGCCGAGAGAAGTCACCATCGCCGTCAGACATTCGCATTCACCGACTTCTTCCATTGCCTTGAGAGGTGCTCAGCCAGCGAATGGTCGAGAGTGAGAATCGAGCGGACGGTAGAGTAAAGTGCAAACCACTGGCATGCGTACGCACGCGCCTACGCGTCAAAAGCGTCTAGTCGCGCCTGTTGAGGAAAATGGCACGCAACCACTGACACGCGTCAACGCGTTGACGCCCATGTGTACCAGGCGGATGCACAGTGTTGCTTGATATTTTGATTTAAAGCTGTCCTAGTTCAGCACAGAACGGCGCGTTCTGATTTGATTGATATGTGGGGTTTAACGTCCCAAAACCACCATATGATTATGAGAGACGCCGTAGTGGAGGGCTCCGGAAATTTCGACCACCTGGGGTTCTTTAACGTGCACCCAAATCTGAGCACACGGGCCTACAACATTTCCGCCTCCATCGGAAGTATGGCGCGTTCTGAACTGGAGCGGGTTTGTACGACGCCGAAGATATGGCAGTCCGTTAAAATATTGATAGTGCTTCACCCTCCACTGTTCTGACTATTTTAGAAGTAATTGACATAGCAGTGAGCAAAGTAACTACAGCGGTATGCACCAGAAATCAACAGAGGTGCGTGCGCCCCTCCCACGAACGAAAATTCACGTCTAGGATACTGTATGTCTATCATAGGCGTGTGCAGGGTTCTCCTTAAGTGGATGGAGGGAATGTTCGCTGCAGTGCCCCCCTCCCTATTATGTCATTGTAGGGGCTGCCTAGCACCCATCTCCCTATTATAATAATCTATGAAGCTGACATTGTGCCCCCCTCTCTTCGCTGACTAAAGTGTGGTCGCCCCATAATTATGTTTATAAATCATGTTTATAATAAAACCAAGGTGTATTATTAACCAGGTTGCTATGCCCACACTACCAAACTCATTATTATTCTGAATATTCTGGTATATGCAGTACATTTACACTTCATAACTTACAGCTCTCATCAACTTAATAATCACTCCAAAAACTTCATGATGTGTCAGAATTAGGTCATAAGACTACAATACAGCCCTGTGTAAAGGGCTTTCTTATGTTGTCTGCGATAGAAATATCCTCTAATGCATCAAACCAAACCTGGCTCTCAATGATGCAACAGATATTGGTCATAAGATAGGAATTGCGTAGAATGCTTGTGGGAATTTTTTTTGTGGGTGAAAACGCTTTGTCACAACTAACTGTGCCTGATACTTTATGATGTGACAAATATCAGTTATATTACAGTACTAACTGAATCCTGTATGGAAGACTTCTAGACGTCTGTAGTCAAAATATTTTCTAAAGCGACTAACCACACCGTACACTTCGTGATGTCACAGATATCCATCTTAAGATTGCAACTAAACCATGTATGGAAGGCTTTTGAATGTTCTCAGTAGTCAAAATATTCTATAAAGCGACAAACCACACCCAACACTTCTTTATATCATAGATATCGATCATAAGATTGCAACTGAACTCTGTGCAGACAGCTTTTGAACGTTGTCTGCAGCTAAAATGTACTTCAATGCAATAAACCACATTCGACCCTTCACGATGTCACAGATTTAGGTCATAAGACTGCGATTGAGCCCTACTTAGAAGCATTTTGATTATGTGTGTTTTAGAAATATCCTCTAATTCAGGATAGCACACCTGGCTCCTAATGCTGCAACAGATATTGGTCCTAAGATAGGAACCAAGCACTGCATAAAATGCTGTTAAGCATTGCCTGTAGTCGAAATATGCTCTAACGCAACTAACTAACCATGACACTTCATGATGTGAAAGATATTGCTCAAAAGACTGCAACTGAATCTGGCATGGAAGACTTTTCGATGTTGTCTGTATTCAAAATATTCTCTAGAAACAGGAATCGCACACAACACTTCATGAAGTCACAGATATCGCTCATAAGATTGCAACTGAACCCTGCGCGGAAGGCTTTTGAACGTTGTCTGCAGCCAGAATGATTCTCAATGCAATAAACTACACCCGACACTTGATGATGCAACAGATATTAGTCATAACATTGGAACCGAGCAGTGCGTGGAACCCTTCCGGGTGGTATATTTATTATTTTCAAATACTGCAGCCCAATTCATGGCTACTGCAGGAGTTATGTACATAATTATAAAAGGAAAGCATTGAAGCAGTTTTATCACAATAAATGTGCCAACATAACAAATATCACTACCTCTTAAGTGAAGCCCGGTAAAAAATGAGGAAATAGAAAAATTGGAGAAATAGAACAAGTGCCTACAAAAAGTCAGGCACACTGGTATCACGAACCAAACCAAGTAGGTCAATTCAGTTTTTGATAACTTCATTTGAACGTGTTGGAGAGCACTACAAATGGCTTCTAAGCTGGATCGTGATTGCATATCAGTGCTGTGTTGAAGGCTTCTGCACTTTGCTGGTAGTTTAAATATCCTTTAACATCTACAAAATGTATCTGACACTTCTTGATAGGACAGATATTGGTTTTTAGATATTAGTCTTAGTTCGGGCGTCGTATATAGAGTCTATGTTGCAACGGATACTACCGCCGATTTTTAGGGGTGAGGCTCTTTAAGGCGTGGGCTGTGCGTCCCCTGTATGTAGCTACCTCTCGTTTAGTTCTTGCAGTGTTCACTAGATGGCGGTACCACCCCCTGTATGTAGCCACCTCTCATTTAGTTCTTTCAGTGTTTACTGGATGGCGGTACTTGGAGCTGATGATGAAAAGATGCAAGATGTTATAAACTAGCGGCAGTACTTGTAGTTGATGATGCAAAGATGCGAGATGTTATATAATAGGAATGATATCACATATGGCGCGTGTCATTGGTGCAAGGCAATCGTTCAGTATAGTACGGCGACGTATGGTAGCGGGAGTGTTGTAATAAAATCGAGTGGGAAAAACAGGTATCCAAGCCCGCCGAGTTCAAACGGGGGCTTAGACAGGGGTGTCCCCTGTCACCTTTGTTATTCATGATGTACCTACAAGGATTAGAGGCCAAATTAGAGGGAATTGGGCTTGGCTTCAGCCTCTCTTTCGTCAAACAAGGAAAACTCATTGAACAGGCAATACCAGCATTGATGTACGCAGATGATATAGTGCTAATGGCCGACAACAGGGAAGATTTGCAGAGATTGATGGATATCTGCGGTAATAAGGGAGATAGGTTGGATTTCAGATTCAGTAAGAACAAATCAGCTGTTCCGATGTTTAATGATAACGAAGGTAGTGAGCTTGAAATGCAGGAGGTCACGCTAGAGATAAAATATAAATAATTATCTGGGCGTATAGATAAGCAATGGGACTGAGTACCTAAGGGAACACGAAATATACGTGACGACCAAAGGTAACAGGAATGCAGCAGTGATGAAAAACAAGGCACTGTGGAATTACAATAGGTATGATGTTGTGAGAGGAATATGGAAAGCTGTCATGGTTCCTGGTCTGACGTTCGGCAATGCGGTCTTGTGCATGAGACCACAAGTTCAAGCAAGATTAGAAATTAAACAACGTGGAATGGGTAGGCTTGCCTTAGGAGCGCATGGTATTACACCAAACCAGGGAGTACATGGTGATATGGGATGGTCATCATTTGAGGGCAGGGAAGCTAGCTGCAAAATAAAATTTGAGAAGAGATTGAGGGAAGACGGTAAGTTGGGCCAGTTGATTAGGATCCATCGTGAACTTACTTACAGCGCAACACCAGAAAAAATACAGGACAGGGAAGGAGCAAAACAGAAAGAAAAAACGGCGCTGATAGAGATTGAGGTGCGAGATTGAGGGAAATGGGGGAGGAGCGTTGGGCTAGGAAGGTATTCAGCTACTTGTACATGAAGAATGTCGATACAAAATGGAGAAAGCGAACCAGAAAATTGACTAATAAATATTTAAAAACAGCACGGGGGCAACACTAAAAAGAAATATTGGTTAAGAAGGGGAAGGAAGCTGAGACCGTTATGTGGAGAATTGGCATGATTAAGAAGTCCGCACTAGAGATCTATCGAACTTTTAAGCAGGAAATTGCCAAGGAAAGGATCCATGATAATACTAGGGGTAGTTATCTGCTGTTTGAGGCCAGGACGGGAGTACTGCGAACCGAGACATATCGGACCAGATACGAAGGGGTACGGTATGCAGTGCATGTGCAGAGGATAAGAAAACTTCCGTACACTTGATAATGTTCTGTGAAGGGCTTCACCTTATAATTCAGGATGATGGCGCAGAGTTTTTCAAAGCACTGGGGTTTAGGGACAGGGAGGGCAAAATAGACTTTTAGCGGGTAAAATTGACCAGAAGGAGGTTATCTGATTGGTGGCTAAAGTAAAGGCACGAGTGAAAATCAAACTCTTCACTGCAAAGTACGAGTCCTCAACCTCACTATTTAAAGGGAAAAAAAATAAATCCAGTTTTCGGTTCACTAGGTATGGCGGCTTGGTGGCGTTAGCCACCGCCTGATCCAAAGGGTACAGCCATATCAATCCATTCATCCATCCATTCGAGTGGGCAAAATGTACGGAGGATTCATGGTATACCAGGTTTACCTCCGGAGCTTCACCCACTTATCATCATTCACTTCGTGGATATAGCGGCACTTTGTTTTCAGCCGATGTTCTTCGCATGAGCTTGTTCATACGAACTTGACGGTAGGAGCCTACGCTGGATGCAGATGACACCGCTCTGAATATTCTCCGCGGTAGGTGAGGGTTCACGCTCAAAGCTTCAAACCTCCGAAGTCTGTTTACACTCGTTATTAGCACATAAAATCACAGATCAAAGCACAAGAACACCGACTCGAGCAGTAGTCTGTGCGACGTTTTCGCTCTGCCGACGATCACACTCGGTACCGGCGCAAGCACAACCGGCCGGCATTCGCTGGATTTGTCGGCGTCGCTCGAACTCGGCACGAAACCACGTCACGCTGATAGCACTCGCAGTCGTTCGTCGTGTCATTGTCGTTCTAGATTACGCAGCGGTCATTCGGGAACGTTTGTAGTAGTTTGCCTGCTTGCTTCCAGCACTCGGCCGTGCCTTCGAAGTGGCGGCCATTAGGCACAGCATTCAGAGACATTGCGGCCTTTGGTTGGTTGGCGCCTCTGTATGCGTGGTGACCTGGTGTACGCGTGTCAAAAATATCAAGCCCGGCTTGATTCCTCGCGCCTCCTCGCATATGCCCCTCTGACGCTGACGCAGAGAGGCGCATTTGACGCTTTTGACGCGCAGACGCGAGCATACGCGTGCCAGTGGTCGGCACTTAAGGCGCCAGCGTTCTCGGCTCTGCGTTGGCGTTTCTCGGTGCCGTTTCGAACACACATTTCCGGATAATCATGAGAGGCTCCCAGCCAGCGATAGGTACAGAGTGAGGCGTGAGTGGTCGGCAGAGAGGGGCGCAGGGAGGAAAGAGAGCGAATGGGTGGCGAAGCACTGCACCTACACTTTCCTACACTCTCTCCCATCACATGCTCCGCTTTCAAGGGGCGAGGATAAGCGCCCGCGCCCGCAGATGTTGCTATGGAAAAGAAAGTGAGAGCGGAGGGATAACACCTGCCACCGCTGCCACCGACGGATGCCTGACGTAGCTCGACTGAGAAATGCATTCGCATTTAAAAGGTCCATACTCGTAAGTGGACTCTGGTTGCCCCGACTGCAGTGAAATCTTTTGTACTGTCGCTTCCATGCTCAGGTGATGTCCCGCTGACCTTACAACCATCTCTCCAGTGAAGCCGGATGGGAGGAAGTCATCAGAAGCATGGCAATTTGAAAGTAATCCCAGGCTGCCTCACCATAGCGGTCTAGGGGCCAAGGTACTCGGCTCCTGTTAAACACCACATTAGAGCAAGTGATCCCGAGTTATCGAGAGGGTTCAGAAAACAACGAGCATCGTGGCGTTTTGTCATCTAAGCGTGTAGCCAGCCGTTACAATCGCCTTCCGTTTCGGTGTCCTTTCGCTAATTTCTTGGGATTCATTCAAGTTATTTATATGTATGTATGTATGTATGTATGTATGTATGTATGTATGTATGTATGTATGTATGTATGTATGTATGTATGTATGTACAGCCGTCAGCACCTTTAGCTCAACGCTGCGCCGCGTGTCGTGGAGCAGTTTGATTGACGCTGACACCACGTACGTTTGGGTTCGGTTGCAAGATGCTAACCATACATGCCGACATACTATCCAAGCCTACCGAGGTATTGATTCGGCAAAAGCGCCCAGCACTTCACGGCTGGCATCAATAAAACTAGCCCTGGCCATGCATTGAAGTGTTCGTGTTCAAGGTGCTGATGGCGGTATGTATGTCTCTATGTGTCTGTGTATGTTTTTCTGTCCTGTCATCCTCAAGAAGGAGGAAGAGGATGCGGAAGGGAATAAATGAAACGCAGGAATATCAACCACATGCGCGTCTGCTTTACTACTCTTCACTGAGGAAGAAGCGAAGGGGTTAAAAGAAAAGGAGAGGAAAGTAACGAGAGCACCAACAGGGTACATGTGCGCTTGTCCATTGCATGCTTTAAAGTGGTCACTTACTCCGGTCGACATTAAAAAAAGCCTAGCAATGCTCGCGCCGCTTTGCTAGGAGGTTAAGCAGGCACATGGCCGGTTGGCCACCCTGCGCTGAGAAAGCGAGAAAAGGGAGTATTAAATATTAACGTGGCACCTCATGAGCTAAAGTATTGCTCATGAGTTCAATTCTCAGCTGCAGCCTTGGCATTTTGTTAGGAGCGAAAAGAAGAAAAAAAATCCGGGCACTTAGATTTCGGTGCACGTCAAATAATTCAAAGTGGTCGAAATTAGTCTAGATTCTATCAACTACGGTTTGCATAATATACATATCTCAGTTTTAGCACGCCAAAACCTGTGAAAATATGGCGAAAGCTTTAGGTGCCTTAATGCACACAAGCACGCAGTATGAAAACCAAGGTTACCTCATAAAAATCCGACAAAAATTAGGCTGCAAGCCAAAGTGTAACACATGCATTACGTGTGACAGTCAAGTATAGTACTACAGAGCCTTGCCAGTGCCTCTAAAAGGCCCTGTACAGCCGTCATATTGGTCATGAAGCCAGGTTAACCGATATGGTAAAGCGTGCGTGAAGGGTGAATTCGCACCTGGCGTCGCAACATGGGAAGTGCTCAACGAGTGGGTGGTTGAAGGCTGCTAACTCATTACAAAACGCTGAACTATAGTTCATCAACAGCCACAGAATCAACAAAGTGTGCACCTGCTCGTGCGACCTTTCAAGCTCCAACAATGATGATGATGAAATATCAATGCAGGATTGCCTAATTGCGCTTTCAAACCATACTGTAAATACGAATACATAAAAAAGACGGACTTTTTCAAGCGAAGCTCGTAACCACTGACCTGTGAATTTGGTGTCACCGAAAGCCCTTGTAACCCACAGCTGGCACGCAACTAACGAATAATAAAACAAGAAAAGTATATGCCATTTCTTTCCAGCTTCTGAGTCTAGAACCCTTCCCCCAGTTTGAATCCGGTGCCTTGACCAGCAGGCTACGCACTCATGCTTGCTGAATGTGAACTGAAGCATAAGAATGCATTGTACCAACAATGCAATGAATAAATAAGACAAATAAATGAATAAGTAAATACCGCAAAGTTATGGCAACAGTACATTTGCTACGGTCACGTCTTTGAAGTATTTCGATATTGGGGAATAAAAGCGATCTGCTGGAAAACGCGTATGATCGATATCAGGAATTGCTCATTCCAAAAAAAGTATGACTGAGAGAAAAATGAATTCCTAACTCAGCGTTTCCATGATCGCAAGATGGCCTTTCCATTGGGTCATATCTATAGAGGCTGACGAACGCTCGAAAAAAATACGAAGGGAAGAAAAAGAGAAAGGAGAAAGAAAAACAAGAAAAGAAAGAAAAGAGGAAACAAAGAAATAAAGGAAGAATGAAAGTATAAAGAAAAAGTGACAGAACGAAGGAAAAGAAGAAAAAAAAGAAAGAAAACCCGCATGTAAGACACACCCACACCGCACTTCACTTGCCCTTATTTTCCCGATGAGAGAACAGCTACTGAAATTTATTCAATTCACTATTCACCACGTATATCTTGTGATGACTCTACTTTTGCTGTTTTAGACTTGTCCAGGTCACTGTTTGTGTAACTTCCTATGATTACGCTGGTAACTCCGGTCAGAATCACCGTTATTTACGGTAAAACTTTCCTACGTGTCTGTTCGAAGCCATAATTGGTTATTTTCGAAAGTAACGTCGCCTTAGCGAAAATACATCAACTTCAGATTCTCGGTTTTCAAATTGCTCAGCAGAGATGCTGAAGTATGCTATCATAATGTAGTTATAGGGGAGTTGCATAGCAAAAAAATATAGTTTTGGTTGTAGCTCTCCTAGGCATGAAAATGACGCTTTCGGCTATTCACGCTATTAGAATGCTAAGGACAAACCGATCATTGCCTCTTACGCATCTGTCTATAGCCAAATTTCTTTACTGAAGTCTGCATGCCTTTTTAATTGTAAGACAAACACACCGCGTTATAGTTGAACGGACTATGGCGTATAGCACTGACGCAGCTGTTACACCCAGGGGTTCGCTCCGAGCCCGAGCGACCGCATTTTGTTGCGCGCAACAAACGAAGACGCCCATACGTCCGTTTGGATTTTTAATCTCTCTCAACATCAACTCGCCGTATAGCAAGAGCTATGCATGTTATTATGCGCCGCCTAGCTCTACTGCGCATTCATAGGGGGGCTCCCTATGAATGCGCAGTAGAGTGTGAGTTGGCATTGATTAGAGTAAGCTTACAAAGGTTTAATATGGTTAGCGCCATGTATACATGCTCGCGAGTTTTAGTATGCTCTAAAAATCTGCCCGTAATGCGTGGTTGGTTGCAAAGTGACGATGAATTGGTGCTCGCTATAGCAAGCACCAAGTTGTGAGAGGTTTTTGAATTGGCTTTCATTCCTCGCGAAGAAGGGCAAGGCTAATTAAGATCTCGTCGTTTCTGTAAGAAAAACTAAAATTCACAAACTTCTTGACGGTGACACAGAGTACTCAGTTTGTGTTGCGTTGTGGCTTTCATCATGTGAATACCTACAGCTCCCATGGCATATTTCTTTTATACTCTTTTCCTTATTTTTTATGAGTGGCGTAGCATAGGCACGTCGCCAGTTCTACATCATTACACCAGCACCCCAATCAGGTCAGCTGCATCTTGATCGAGCAGCAAAGAAGAATAATATTCCACAAAACTGGAGCGAAAATATTGCAAGTTGCCCAAATTTTTTTGCTCGCTTGTTTTTAAAGCTGCGTTGCCAATTGATTCAGATGAAAACTTTAAAGTAAAACAAAAAACGCCTGTACGGCTGTGGCGAATAGTGTGCCTGTTACGAACCACCAGTAGATGGTTTGTGACTTGTCCCGTGTATTTGGCGTTGTTCTGTTCCTAGTTATATCGCGTCTATTATAACGGCGTTCTGTTTTAAAGCTGCTACTTGCCAACTGCACATTTCACATTATTACCATGTGACTTCAGTGAAGGAGAGACTTGGAACTGGCGAAGAAACGAACAGGGTGTTGAATTTTATTTATATATATTATCAGAAAATATAGTATGCAAGGAGAATAGCTATGGCTTCTGAATAGCGGTCTGAGCCTACCCGACTAACTGGGCGGCTAACTGTGACTCTCTCTGCTATCATGGGACTAGTCGGCGTTTAGGTTCTCTCAACGTCGTGGGGAGCTGCTCGTTTGGTATCGCCACCCGTGTCACGTTCATTTCTTTATTTTTTTGTATTGCGTCATAGGTTTGCTTTAAGGCTAGGCGTATTTTTTGCGTATATGTGTACTAAATGTGCGCCGTTAGGCCAGTGTTGCGTATGAAGTAGTGTTTTGCGGAATATGCTATCATGTATCCAGTGGTTGTAACTGGTTTTGTCGTAGTGAAGGCTGACTTCAAGGAGGTCACGGGAGCGTTGTGGCTGTAACCCTTGGCATGTCCATATAAGGTGGAATGCATCTGCTTGCATCACTGGAGTGGCACAATAAGTACATATATTCCCAACTGCTAAATGTTCCAGTTGCATGATGATATAACGGCTGGTGTAAGGGCCACGCATGCCCGAATCCTTCTATGCACCACTTCCTCCGCTCTAGTAAGGCGATGCCCGCCGTGGTGGTCTATAAGGTACTCGGCTGCTAATCCGCAGGTCGTGGGATCAAATCCCGGCTGCGGCGGCTGCATTTTCGGTGGAGGCGAAAATGCTTTAGGCTCGTGTGCTCAGATTTGGATGCACGGTAAGGAACCCCAGGGGGTCAAAATTTCCGGAGATCTCCACTACGGCGTCTCTCATAATTATATGGTGGTTTCGGGACGATAAACCCCACATATCAATCTATCAATTAGTAAGGTGAGGGGGAAGAAAGCAGATTCACTATGGAATAAGTGAACGTGTATCCTGCCGGAGAAATTTTTTACGTGTATCGAATGAGTTTAGGAGCTGAGATGGAAGGGAATAGCCAGAAGGTCTACATTTAAAGTGGAGTGCACCTGCGGGTCAGCAGCAATGTTGTGTGGGTTCACCGAATGGCCTTGCATTCAATGTACCTCGACGCAAGTAGCTGTATTGTGGTTCATATTATCAATCGCCTAGCACGTTTCCATCGCTTTGTGAACTTTCCTGAGCTACTTAACAGCTCCTAAGAAATCAGTTAATACGTCGATTTGCTTAATTGTTTGCAGCTTAGATGTGACACCTTGGATTACGTCATCGATGACTTGAAGTTCCATCACAAGAGGACTGGCATCCGTACATAGATAACTAAACTGGAATCCGTACATCCATACACGCTGGTGACCACTGACAAAATTATGCGTAGTACTCGGGAATGATGTCCTTCCGCCGTCTTGTAGGATAGTAGCCTCTGTATATACTTTGCAGGTATTAAAGTATGGGGCTTCGATGATGGAGCGTTCTTAAATTGTACCTGTTGTATCGGTGCACAGTAACTTCGTTGTCTTATTAGATGTGATGGTGGTGAATTCCCAGGGGCATAGACGCGAGCTGGTTTTCTATGCAAGACCCGCGTCAAAAGTGAGCATGCAACGCAGCAACAACTGGAACAAGCTGCTTTTTTGATTTCACGAGCTTCTTCTATTTGCGAAATGAGCTCTGCGATTTTGTTTAGCTGGGCGGGCTCTTGTAAAAATGATATGGGAGTGATGCGAGGTATTACTTGTAATGTGCGTGTACCATCATGGTCAATTATTTTCAACTGTACCAGCTGTGCCAAAGTTAACCATTGAAATTTTGCCTGGTATAAACTTTCTAGCTGCAGAACTGTGCGGGCGAGCTGCCGAGCTACACCTGTACGAGTTCCAGCTGTTTTTGATGCAATGCGGCGAATCAGATGAAGCGTTTTTGTGGAACTAGCTCTGTCTAATTTTGCGGAGCCAGTGCACACCACTGCCGCACAGGTGCATATCGAGACCTATTATGCGGATCACAACAAATTCAACAAAAAACAAGCTCTCTGAAACTTTATTTGAATTGTAAGTACTGAGGTCTGACAATGTATGAATAACGAAAGCCGGAGCCTGTCAAAAGTATTCTTACGGCAATAGAAAAAGGAGCTGGAAGACCAGCCCATCGAAACCAAACTTCTAACAGCAACTAAGTATAATATAAAAGTAAGTATTTGAAAACTAAGCATTAGAAGTCGCGGAAGATGCTTTAGAATAGCAGCGTTCCCTAAAGTCGGACGTCGGCATTTTCGGGTTAGTGCAAGGTGCGGTCGAAAAAGGAACAAATAAATAATTTGTCTGAAGCATGGCTGTAGTTCTGAAGACTCTGACTCTCAGGTTTCCAAATAGTCGGACAGTGGCACAATCACGAATCCGCGTGCTCTCTGTATTTTTGTTAGTTGGTATTTTCCTCCCAAACAGACAGATGTTTTAGCGGCCTTTCCGGCCCACCCGACACTTCTATATGGCGCTGAGCTTGCAAAGTTTCTACGCCACGATGCCATTAAATGGCATTTTCTGCGGATGAAATTCGCGGAATTCTTTCTTTACGGGATGTGCGCTACCGTGATTTCAGACATAGGGATTCTTCTGGTCTTTGCATGTTTTATTTTGCCCTTTTGCACCCTCTTTGTTGTATTTAGAGCTTTTTGCGTTCACTCTTGATGCCCTATAGACACATATAGCCCAAGTCTACCTTGCTCAATTTGTCCTTGTGTGTGTTTTGTTTGGAATCTTTCGTGCTCGCCTGCTACACCAGCACTTCAATTTTGTAGAGCGCCAATTCTACGTTGCCTGGAATTCTAAACAACCTGCTTGCGTGATGTCCGACCTCTTTAGATGTCTTTCTAGCTATAGCCAGCTCCCAATAACCTCTTCGTGACCTTACGTCACGTTATCACTGTGATTAGCGGATGCCAAATTTTTACGGCAACCAATATGTCCTAGCATAAGCTACAAGCCACATAAACTGTCTATTCGCGCTTTTTCGACACACTCTTGACTAGCTGGACTACCGTAAGCTTCATGAGCTCCGATTTGCAACTATAATCTTGGCCTTCAGAGAGAGAGAAAAAAAATGGTAAAGAAGAAAAGACAGGTAGGTTAACCAGCTAAGAATAATCAGGTTGCCATCCTATATTCACGTGGAAACAAAAGAGTGGAACGGGGAGAGGAAAGAGCGGAAAAAGAGTGAAAGATAGCACACAACACAGCAGAGTCAGCAGAATAAACCTGAAAATCACTTTCCTTGCTTTGTCGTATGCAAGAGTGAGTTTTTCAGCGCTGTTAAACCTTTGTGACGTTACAACAACACCATTGAGCTTTCTTACTTGAAGTAGCGAGTGACCCATAAATTATTCTTGAGTTCTGTCGAAACAAACAAGCAATTTTGGATGTCTCAAAGATGTTTGTCACAACCCGATACACCAACCGGGTGGTGGTTAGTAGCTATATTATCGAACAATATGTCGGTTTAGCCTGAAATATTCTTGACGATGCAGCCTTAATTGCGTTATAAGGTTTGGTGGAACAAAATAAGCTGAGTGGTGTCGTCACCTGTGTCACACTCCTTCGCGTTGGGAACCGATACCTCCAAATTGGCACTCTGCGCCAACCACCCAGTTCGATTCAGTTTGCATATACCAGAATACCTCAGTGGAACGCCGAAACGAGTATGTTGTTGCTGTATGCACCGGAAGACTATACAGTGTCACAGCAGTTCCGAGCAAACGTGTTTGTTAAAGCCATTTTTTTCGACCTGGTGTCTCACGAGTTTTATGCTGATTTGTACATGGTACGAATCAGCATGTTGTACTATTTTCAGAGTAGGCGCGAGGTTCAGACAAGGGACGCTTTAACACAATGTGGCGCTTCTCCGCCAATAACGATGAGAGGCTCAGGAGGTTCACTAGCCGGCTTTGTACGCAAGGCTAACGCCATGGCTGCACCCACAGCACCTCCACCACCTCGAAGTTTTGCCTTTCCAAATTATTCCAGAAAGGGAGATATGGACTACTTTTTCTTTTCCTTTTTTTACAGAAACATGCCTCAATTTACTTATAGCATAAACCAATAGTGAACGGTGCTGCACATGCAATTATTATTTGTAGACATCCAATGGAATGTGTGATTCTGCATGTTCAAACACCCCAATTGCAGATTCAAAGTCACGTAATTTGTACAATTACCCTCAGCGACAAAATGATACCGACGTTAATTTCAGCAAGAGGTGAAATAAAGGAATTTCAGGCTCCTATGATTATCTCAAGCTTACACGCTAAGCTTGTATCGAAGACGAAGGAAAAGAGCATGATGGCCATCATCTCCTTCATCATCAGCCGGACTGCGCCTATGACAGGGCGATGACTTGAAGGAGGGGCGTGCGCCAAAGTCACCGCTATTTTTACCGCTTAGTACGGTCTGCTGTTTTATGCAACATGCATTTGTGATTGACTTATGTTGTTTTTATATGCGCAGCACAGCTGCATCGATGACAGCGTTTAATGTGCTGATTGTTAACTACAGATCGTCGTTATTTCGTACTTAATTATTCCCGAACCAAATTACTTTTTTGCACTATTACTCGAGCTTGCAGACCTAAGCATTGTAGTTTCACATGAATTTCATAAACACGTGGTATTCCTCACCAAGTTATAACCAGCCGCCTGTGTTATCACTTTATCGGCCTGCAGTTTCAGATGTGAGAGAATAGTGATTAGGGCGCTGCATTCGGTGCCATGAACAAGAATGCATACCATCCCATTTTCTTGTTAATAGAAGTCTCTTCGTGCCTGAACTCATCTGTCGGAACCCGACGCCACTGCACTAATAGAACTGTCCTGACTAACATATATTACTATCCCAGTGATCTCTTCGGAAACTTTTGTTTCTTTAACAATAAATATTGTTGTTAAGGAACGCTAATATGGCTCAGCTGATTATGGCTTATTCACGCAGCGTGATTTATCTTGCTAAAGCAGAAAACTAACGCTGCATTCAAATTTTTGACTTCTTGTTTTTTAAGCTCATAATAGAATGACCCATCTGAACATATTTAGCTATGAGGTTCGAAATCATGTAAACGCTTGAACAACATTCATGAATTGAAAATAGATCAAGCTCTTCCTCAGGAGATTAATCTGGATGTCCTAATTATATTCGTCCTAATTTACACATAGTGAGGGCAGAAGACAAACTTATAAATACCGGAAATAGTATGTAGTGTCTATAGGAAATATTTATAAATTAGCGTGAATAATAACGTTTTTGTGTGCCAGCCGCACTTTCACGAAAGACATAATAGTATTAACCTTTTATAAGCATTAAAAAACAGAACAGACATACAAAATGGGCCTGCCAAAGCCGCATTTGGCTTGAAGGGCAGAGCCGACAGACAGTAGACCACAAGATTTATTATATCGAAGGTTACATAGATGCATACACTTTTTTTTGCAGATTTATACAAAATAGGGACCTTCTTGCACTGCAGTGCAAGACAAAATAATACTGATGCTAATACAAATAGCATCACTTATCCTGACATTCGATCATGCAATAGCAAGAAATATAGTGTTCGAAATAAAAACACAATAATATATTACAATAATATTGAGTGCGAAAATTGTGACATTAGTCCTATTGTTTGTTCTGCTCTTTCATGTCGCATATGATTAAAAGATTTTCATACGATATCTCGTTTACTTCTTCGGCTGTGGCAGACAATTTTCATTTTATTGTGGCTGTTTCGAACTCTAAACGCAAAGCATTAGCTGATACGTTTCGATGGTAGCAATGTTTTCTTTTGCTTATTTTTTCTAGGTGGGCTGACAGAATGATGTTTTCCTAAATCAATGATACGCGTGACCGCTATAGATGTAAAAATATTCTTCACCAACCTAAATATATGTGCTGTAAACATAATCTAATATAAGAAACACTGTTTGAAGGCCTTGATTTTTGCCACTTTGCAGGATTTTTGGACTGGCGTGCGCATTGAAACAGGCTGCTTAGTGTTCATCATTTTATTAAGTTTTCTTTCCTATCCAAGTGCAGCCGCCTTGAACGACATCGAACCATTGGCACAGTCCTTAAGCTGTCATAGCAAGGGACATTCATCTTATTTAGAGTGCGAATTTTTATGAAAGAGAACGCGCGAGCACGTGGTCTGCGCTATGCTGCAGCTGCCTGCAGCCCCATGAGATGACAGATGAAGAAAGCGCGTCCGGTTTTGCCAGCATCACCCATCGCGAGGCAAGAGCGGGAGCGCAATTTATCAGCGCTTGTCCAACGGTCAAGGTTTGTTGTTTCGTTTGATAACAGATGACGCGAAAAGCGAACGTCTTTTTTTTATCTGTCGGTTCATGGTGCTGCAGGCAGCCACGACAGAGCGCAGGTCACGACGAGCTTGCGCGTTACCTTTTTTAAAAATTTACACTGTACAGTGATGCAATACATTCCCTTTCTCGCAATGTCTGTGCATTCGAACAAGTGTCCAGTAAGCGGGAAGTTATGGCGAAATATAGGAACGTTTTCGCAAAAGAACAATATTTAATGAAACGCTGAACCTGCGCAATAAGGGAATTGCATAGTACTGTCAAAAAAATAACAACTAAACCAACTACAACTGCGAATTGCTGACAAATAGCCCGGACAATATGCATATTTGTCAAATGGCAACCGCCTAAATAACACACGTGACCTTGTTCTAGGATCTGTTCGGAAATTAAATGTTACTGTTTTTTTTTATTGCTATATTGAATTGGAAAAAAAGCATACCACTACTGATTTGAATGTTCTAATTCAAATTCACCTAATTCGAAGGTTGTCGGTTGGGATCCCACTGACATCAAAGTCACTCCTTCCTTTACCTTAATTCTTTAATTTTTTTACAAAATAGTAGTTAAACTACATTCAAGGACAGCATTTTGGGTCCCGTACGCCTTCTTTGGCCTAAGTACCTGTTGAATACGTTTGGTGCATCTAAGAAATGGACTTTCTAGAAAATCCTCCCACCTGCCCCCCCCCCCCCCCATCTCGTTTATTCATAGCTACCTCGTCTGGGGATACTTAATGCTTTGTAGATTAGCATGCGAGGGTTTACTGGTCAGCTGCACTTCTTGCAAAGGTAACATGCCATGTGACACCATCTGGAAAGAACAGTCTTAGCCCTCACCGGCTGGGCTAAGAGTAGCGCTGGCTAACATTGCTTTCCATTACGCATACATAAATACCCAACGAAACGGGCAGGGATTCGCCTCTGTAGTAGCTGAATCGTTAAGAGTGTCGGCCGCGCAATTCAAGGTTGTAAATTCTGATACTAATTACGAAAGGGTGTATTTTTGTCTATTTCGTTTTATCCTAATTTACGCCATAATTACTACACAAGAATTAGGATTCCTTACGCTCTCCTTGGCATAACCGTCTGTTTACTACGTTTAGCTGCGTCTAACAAAGAAACAAGTCATCTCCCGAAAATTCCGGTTCTTTTCCTTATTCCCGTACAGTTTGCGTCAGTCTTGCTGCCTCTGTGCTTAATTGAGTGGATAAACAAACTCAGCTTGAGAAGGTTTTAAGCGACAACCGAGGCACAGTTTGTGAGACTTTCGAAGCTCTCGGTAAAAGCGCATTATCGAATAGAGAATTCGAATAATGGGTGGCTGGATTAAAACCTTAAAGCTGTTTAGCTGGGTTCTCTATATAATCAGCAGAAAACATCTGTGCTACTCTCGCAGCAAAATGTTCTTCCATAAGTCAGCAAAGGAAACTTGATACAGTTACAGCCGCACGAGGGAAACTTCATTCCTTACAACTGAACAGTCTCCGAAGAAAGAACGGGAAGTTCGCTCGTCTGAACGCACACACATGCGAACACATACATACATACATACATACATACATACATACATACATACATACATACATACATACATACATACATACATACGTACATACGTACGTACATACGTACATACATACATACATACATACATACATACATACATACATACATACATACATACATACATACATACATACTATCGGTATCAAATGAAACGCGAACAGCGGAGCGCATCTTTCAAGCATTAGAAACAGTATAGTGTTCGCTGTCCAGTCGCACCATTGACAGGCGTGCACATCCGGTCTGGCGGCACTACGCGATGCCCCTGTAGTGTGTTATCTCCATTTCTGTGCTAGTTTTCATATAGTGATAATAGTTGCCATCGTGGGCCTGCCAAGTGCTTTTGATCGTATCACTCGCAATACCTTGCTTTCACTTCAGCGTCGCAGTGCAATCGGTGTCTAGGCACGATACAGAAAAAAAGAGACAAATCTAATAGGTTTGTCGTTAATTTTTAAACGATCGTTGTATCTCGTTCGCCCGTGCTGCTTTGCCTGCACCCTTCTTTCAGAGATGTACCCGAAAAGGCTTCACTTTAACTGAAAATGCCGAGCATTTCTTCGGAAGAGAGAGCACAGATTGTTTCACTTTACCTGTACGAAGTCAAACAGCGTGAAATTACCAGCATAATGAAACGACCTTTGTCTACTATAAAAAAATTTTCAAGGCATTCAGTTATAATGGACGCCTCTGCATGGAACTTTCCATTTGGACACAGGCAGCGGGCGACGGACAGTGTGAAATACCTACTTATTGTACAAGCTGCAAAGGAGGCTCCTTTCATCACAGCTCGACAGGTCAAGGACAACTTGAACCTCTCGGCCAGCATGTCAACCATCAGACGTCGACTTCATGAGAAAGGCCTGTGGAGCCGTGTGCCAGCCCAAAAGCCTGCACTTTCAGAGAACAATAAGATAGCAAGACTTGCGTATGCCCAAGAACACGCACCATGGATGGTCGAAGACTGGCGGTGTGTAACATTGAACGACGAGTCAACGTTCTCCACTCACTGGGACCAGCGTCAGAGAATTTGGAGAACTGACAACGCCAGGTCTGATATTCTTTCAATTTAGTACGTCGGCTGTCTCGCTTTTTGAGTGATTGCTATAATTCAGTACGTGTATTTTGTTCTAATCGCGATTCTGAAACGAGCCTGCGTTTTCGTAAAATCATTAGGATTTGGTATGTTTTACAGGACACTGTTATTAAGTAAGCTATTTTTGAAATCTGAGAAGAGTGGCAGAAAAGCTTGAAATAATGGTTCACAATCTTTCCGCAGATTTGAGCCCCGGAACCTACAGCGCGTAGCAAGCAGCGGCCGCTGCGCTATCAGCGTGTGAAGTACGTTGTCCAAGGAAGACCTTGTACCACTAGTTCACAAAGAGGACCCGTTCAATGCTGCGCCATATTGCGATTTGATCGAAAGAGTCGTGGTGCCCTATGCTCTCGATGGACCCTTTCCTGATGGGTCGTACTTCTTCCAGCAAGACCGCAGCCCCATCTACATTGTCAAATCAACAACACGCTTGCTCGAACAGCTGGGAGTGATGCTTTTGAAGTGGCCTCCACAAGGTGCCGACATGAGCATGTGTGAGAATGTGTTGGGCACAACAAAGAAGGAACTCTCGCGGCAGCCAATCCAGCGTGCCTCTCAAGACGCACTGTGGGCTGCCGTAAAAAAAGGAATACTGTTCTACAGTCTTCCCCGAAGAATGGGCGCCGTAGTGGCAGCTGGAGGCGAATTCACCAAGTATTAAACTTAAGGGGCTAATAAGTTTTCTCCCGGAAGCATTTGCACCTTCACTTCGGCGTCTGGCTGAGGAGCATTCACGAACCCAATGATAGTTTTTGCACATTTTTGCTATCATCTGCAATAAAGAAATTTTGCAAGTCAACCAGTACTTTTCTGTTCGTTTCCTTATTGTGATATGCATTTCAGCTTAGCTCCTTCGCTTGTAAATGTAAATAAAAGTAGATGGCTTTGCTAGCGCGACTTGAGGCATCAGTTATTTTTAATGGTCGGGATAATGATTAGTCAGAGAGAGAGAGAGATAAAGATGCAAGGAAAGGCAGGGAGGTTAACCAGACGCACATCCGGTTTGCTACACTGCACAGGTGAAGGGATGAAGGGGAGAAAAGAGGTTGGAGAGAGATAAGAAAGTGCACACAATCACGAGCACACTCGAGGGAGCACACACAGTGTACAGGTGGTCGCTCAGGTTTGTTGCCTTCAAGTAAAGCAGGAATTATTATGTCGCTTTCTGGGCAATTGAGGCAGACGCCCAAGGTTCTAGAATCTTCTGCACACAAAATAGTCTTGAGTCAAATTGATTCAAAACCATCCGGAGCTGGCATCGCTACCTGTCGTAGGAAGCGCAGCTGCACAGGACGTGTTCTATGGTGTCTTCAGCTCCGCGGGAGTCGCATGTAGAGATGTCTGCCATACCAACGCGAAAGCAATACACCTTTTTCATTTCAACACCCAACCAAAGGCGGCATAACAGTGTCGCTTCGGAGTAAAAAGTTGTGATGGTAGCTGCATCTTGAGCGAAGAATCTAGTTCATAAAACTGACACCTTTGGAAGCTGGTAGATGACCAGAACGTGCGTGTAAGAGCTCGAGCCACCAAGTAAAGTTGTCTTGTTGCATCAGTCCTTGATAGAGGAATCAGAGCCACTCGGTTGATTTATTGATTGATATGTGGGGTTTAACGTCCCGAAACCACTATAAGATTATGAGAGACGCCGTAGTGGAGGGCTCCGGAAATTTAGACCACCTCGGGTTCTTTAACATGCACCCAAATCTGAGCACACGGGCCTACAACATTTCCGCCTCCATCGGAAATGCAGCCGCTGCAGCCTGGATTCGAACCCGCGCCCTGCGGGTCAGCAGCCGAGTACCTTAGCTACTAGACCACCACGGCGGGGCAACAGGGCCACTCGGTTCCTTCATGGACTGAGCAGACTGCATCATGGGCTAATTGATTTCCAGTAATACCGATATGTCCAGGCAGCCATTGATATACATTATCATGCCCTCGGGCTAGAGCTCCATTATGGCAATGTTTTATTTCATGTACTAATTGCTCATGACTCCTCTTACGCATGGCAAACTGCAAACTGTGAAGTGCTGCCTTCGAATCACAGAAAAAGATTCACTTTCCTGGATGCTCTTGAACGAGATATTGGAAAGCGCCTCTCATAGCAGCAAGCATGATGCCTTAGACGTAGTCATATGCAACAACATAAATTTGATTGTCATTGCTGCAACCGGAATTACATCGGCACCTGATGAGCTGCTGCATGAGACGGACCCATCAGTGTATATCTGCGTTCGGTCCAAGTACAACTCATATAATATTAGCAGTGTTGCTTGCTTTAATGCTACTCTGGAGAGGTAGATGTTTTCTTGGTACTCGGAATTTCCAGACGTACTTGCGGCTGGTCTAGGCACCACAAAGGGCATGCAATTCTCGTAGCTGGCATATATCCTGATGAAATGCTGTTTAGGTGCTTGGCTATTACGTCTGAAAACGTAGCACGTGGTCTTTCAGAGGGTATAGAAGGGCTAAGTGATGGTCAAGGACACGGCTAGGTAGTCGAATGTGCGCTCTGAGGCAATCCACAACTCTATATTTACAGACCAAATGTTCTTTGGCAAACACGATTGTGGCATAAGTAGAAGCATATCGCGGCAGTCCTGGGCAGATGCACAGCGCCTGACCCTGCAAACTCCCCAATGAATGGGTATTGGATTTGCAAGTATTAATCAATACCGGCAAGCTGTAGTGCAATAGACCCAGAAATAGGACCCTGTACAACTGTAGCATGGAGGCCACAGAAGTTCCCCATGCTTTTCCGCAAATGAATTTAATTATATGCACAATAGTTAGCAGTCTGTTCTTCAAGTACGCACAGTGTGGTCTCCACGAAGGACTTCTGTCCATTATTATGCCCAGTGAATGATGCGTCCTTGCATATTGGACACTCTGCCCATTTATGTAAACAGGGTATTGCGTCTTTGGTTTGCATGTTAACGCAATCAATGGGCACCTCGCAGTTGATATAGTCAGGCCTTGTTTCTGAAGGTAGGCTGTTGTGAGAGTTGCTGCCCGCTGTATTCGTGCATGCACCTGAGGGCGAGTAGCTGCAGCACTCCAGAGGCAAATATCATCGTCGTATATGGATAGGCCCACCGACTTTGGCAGAACCTCCACTAGAGCAATGAGGGCCACATAGAACAAGGTGAGACTTAAAACACCTTTCTGAGGTACTCCCCAGTAGGTGTAATGTTCAGTAGCTTTACCCTCATCTGCTTGCACTAACAAACCCCTGCCAGTTATATAATCTTTTATCCATTGAAACATTCGTCCACCAATGCCCATTGCTGCGAGAGAAGTGAGGATGTCATCGTGAGCTACATTATCATATGCGTCGTTCAGTTGATGAAAGAGTGCCACTGATATACGCTTGCAACTTTTTTCTTGCTGAACAAACGTCGACAAATTAAGGACATAGTCGATGGAGGAGCGGCTTCGACGGAAGGCTGCCATGCAGGAAGGGTAGTTGGTGTGTCGTTCTAAGTACCACTCGAGACGAAATAGAACAATTCTTTCCGTCACTTTCCCGAGGCAGCTTGTGAGGGCAATAGGGCGATACGCTGTCAAGTGCAATGGTGATTTTCCCGATTTCAGAAGTGGTATTAATCGACTTATTTTCCATTCTCGGGGAACACTGCCGCCGATCAAGGAATTGTTGAAGAATGTTAAAAGTTCTCTTCTGGCTTTTTGTCCAAGATGCCCCAACGCAGTATAAGTCACTATGATCCCCAAATCATAGCAATTACAGAGACCTGGCTAACTCCAGACATTCAAGATTCTGAAATAGTTCCTCCAACTCATAAAATGGTTAGACGTGATCGAGGCTGCAGAGGAGGAGGCGTTGCTTTGGTGGTCAAACAGGAAATCACTTGCATAACTATGCACGAAATAATCGACAATGAAAGTGTATGGTGTCAAGTTGATTTTCGTGGGCTCTCGGTTCTCGTAGGTGTAGTCTACCGGCCCCCTTCTTCGCCGGAGTCGTTTTTGGAAAACATTTAGTCTTACATGCAGCAGAAGTGCAAGCCTAATCAAAAAGTCATATTAGCGGGGGACTTCAACCTACCATCAATTGATTGGAACACTCTTCACCCAGGTTCAACAGACGTAGGAAACCGTAACTTGTTGCTTGAATTGATGCTGAACTTTAATCTCGTTCAACTTGTTAAAGACGCTACCAGAGTTGCTCGAAGCACTGAAAGTGTACTAGATCTTCTATTTGTTGGAAACTTTCCAGATGACACTAAGGCCAGTATTTATGATGAAATCTCTGATCACAAGTTGGTTTTACTCACCGCGAATTTCTGCCTTGACAAAAAGAATTCTGCGAGCAAGATTGTCTTTAGTTTTTCTGCTGCAAATGACGACGCTATTATAGATAAACTTGGTTTGTGCTTCGATGACTTTGAGGCAGGAGGAGACGTATTAAGTCTGTGGAATACGTTTAAAAACGTTACTGCATGGTGTCTTGATAAATTCGTACCGAAATTTCAAAAAAGAAACGGTGCAACCCCTGGATAACACGTGATATAATACAATTGAAGAGAACAATATCAAGAAAACGTAAAGCAGCGCGTAAAGATAACCAGGCCATATCTTCCCTCTCAGTAACACTGAAGCACAAAATACGGACCGCTCGAGATTATTTTTTTGGAACGACACCTGTTAACTTCATGCAAAACGCTCCACAAAAGTTTTGGGGATACTTGTCCGGAAACAAAAAATCTGTTGAACAGCTTCGCGTTGACGGCTGCACAGTTACTGATCCTTACGCAATTGCTACTGAGCTAAACAAAACATTCCACAGTGTGTTCAGTCAACAGAGTTTAACCAATAATCCGACGGAACCATCTCCTCTCTCGCCCAACGTAATGCCGGATATAGATTTAAATGTAAATGGTATTCGCCTTCTTCTTCTAAAACTTGATACCAAGAAGTCTTCTGGCCCTGACGGTATCCCTAATGCCTTTTTGAAGCGTTATGCGAACATTATTTCACATTACTTATATATTTTGTTCAACAAATCTTTGGATGACGGATGCCTACCTTCTGATTGGTTGTGTGGAAAAATTGTCCCAGTACACAAGGATGGAAGCAAACTGCTCGCTTCGAACTACAGGCCAATATCAATAATCAGTAGTTGCTGTAAACTACTTGAGCACATCCTCTCCAGCCAGACAACTTCGTTCTTGGAATCAAAAAACATATCAGGCAGCTTCCAGCACGGGTTTAGAAAAAAGTTATCAACGACGACCCAGCTCGTATCAGTCATACACGACTTCGCTGATGCTACCAATGACAGAAAACAAATAGCTGCAATATTTTTGGATCTATTAAAAGCCTTTGGTAGGGTACCGCACTCTTTACTGATACGAAAAATGCAGCGTGTAGGGATTGCTCCCCGCCTCGTGGACTGGATTTCTGCATATCTGAAAAACAGAACGCAGTTTGTAGAAATTAGCGGCTACCAATCACAAAACCTTGATGTATTATCACGAGTGCCCCAGGGGTCGGTCTTGGGACCACTCTTGTTCTTGATCTATGTGAATGATATTTGTGATGATATTGACGCGGGAGTGAATGTGAAAATGTTTGCAGACGACTGTGCTATTTATACAACTGTCAGTAGCCCCTTGCATCAATCATTGCTTAACGACAACTTGTGCAAAATTGCTGACTGGTGTGAGAGGTGGCAGATGGTTGTTAACTGCTCAAAAACTTGCGCTCTTACAGTAACACACAAGAAAACTCCTCTTAAACATAAAAACCATGTCCGTAACCAAAGTATTGAATTTGTTAATTCCGTAAAATATTTGGGATTGACCATTAATACGAAACTTAGTTGGGACGCTCACATCGACAACGTTTGTGCCAAGGCCTACAAGAAGCTATGCTTCTTAAGAAGGAAGCTGAGGTCATGTGATTGGAAAGTTAAACTTGCAGCCTATAAAACCCTAGTTCGACCAGTGCTAGAATATGCATCCCTTGCGTGGGACCCATATTTAAAAAAAGACATAGATAAAGTGGAAAGGATTCAGCGGCTAAGCGCACGGTTCATTTTTTTCAGACTTTAGGCGCCTCTCCTCCGTTTCAGAAATGTTAAATAAATGTGAGCTGGAACCACTGGAATGTAGGCGAAGAATTGCAAGGTTAGTCTTCTTTTATAAACTATACAACAATGAATCTGGTTTAAATAAAGAATTGTACATTCTGCCACCTTCTCAGCGCTCAGCAAGGTTAAAGTATTCAAAAACTGCAAGACCATATGCTCCTAAAAATAACACATTCAAGTACTCCTTTTTTGTAAGAACCATTGAAGACTGAAATTCACTGCCTTCCGACTGCGTGCACGCTCCGACTTCTTCTAGTTTTGACCTCTGTGTTAGGAACCTTATGTAAACCTCTCCTGCTGGGATGGTGAAAAACTATCTGCAGTATTTCTTAAATAAAAATAAATAAATAAAGTAATACCATCAGGACTTGGCAATGACGTGCTTTTAGAAGCGACTAACGCACCTTCCAGTTCTTCCGTGGTGAATGGGATGTCCATTTCTGGTAATCGAGTCTCAGGAACGCTCATGGTGTCGATGCCCTCGTTCATAGTAATCCCGGCAACTTTCGCGCGAAATTCTTCAGCCACCTCGAGTTCTGTTTTTTTTCATGATGGAGTGTCAAAGCTTCAAAAGGGTGCCGTTGTTGCGGAGAGGAGCGAGGACCATGAACTGTTCTCCAGATATATGACAGCGGTTTATGAGGGTCTTAAAATTCTCAGAATGCTTTCCAGCGTTCACTCTCCAGCTTGTCAATGCTTCGTTGAACCTTCTTCTGGAGCCGTCTTACTTCCCCCAAGTCGTAAATTGATTTTGTACGTCTGTATCATCGTTCAGCACGTCTTCTTATAGCTAGTAATCTTTCCAGTTTGATGTCAAACTGTTTTATTTTAGACGATAATGACAATTTACATTTGGACGTTTGCATAGCTTCCGCGATGGTATTTTCGAGGCTGCAGGCAAGGCTTTCTTCGCAAGTGTCTTCAACTTGCGATGTAAACATCGACCAGTCAGTGCAATTACAACAGCGGAAGAGAAGTTTTTTCTGATTACATCGATCTTCTCGTAGGTGGGTATGTGATCACTCCAATTGGTCTCAATACCGCAAAACCATTTAACTTTCTGAGAGAAGCACCGTAACACTAATTAAGGTCAAAGCAACAGCCATACGTGAGACCTCGCAAATAGGCTGGGGTACCATCATTCGTGATGGAAAGGTCGTAGTTGGAAGTGAATGTGACAATATTTCTGCCCCTGGCATTCATCCTAGTGCTCCCCCAAAGCATGTGATGGGCGTTCAAGTCACCGTTTGTGATCCAAGGCCCATCAATACTCATTAGGATGTCTTTTATTTGGTCACATTGAAATCGCGCTGACTGAGATATATATCTACCAGTAAGGGGTAAAATCAGTATTCTTCTTTACACGAACAGGCACGTACTGATTGTCGTCATTTGAACTTACTGGGTGAGAAACATAAGTCAAGTCCATGCGGATGTAAACAATTACTTTGCTTCGTTCGTCGCAAGCGGCTGAACAAAAAGCTTCATAACCGGCCAGTCTATAAGGCGTTGATACGTTTTGTTTACATATGACAAGTATAAAGAATTGATTGGCCCGAACAAATTGGCGAAAGTCCGAAATACGGGACTTCATGCCTCTGGCATTCCATTGAAAAATCTACGCACTTTCAACATCAGTGCAGAAGAAGAGATTTTGTTGAGCAATGTACTTTTACGATGTTATCAAGCACTGGATTCAGTGCATTCAGTATTTGCAGTGCACTCTTAGCAGACAGAGATTGTATAATGCTCAGTAGCGTGCGAATCATGGCAAATAATGATTGCACGATTGCAGTCACTTGACTATCTTGGTTGGAAAGATCTTGAACCGGGATCCCGGGCTGACCTTCATAAAACTCTTTCGGTTCGCTTGATGCTGCTTCCCTTTGAAGTGCAGGCCACTCTGTCGCAGTTAGGGTATGCTCACTGGCCTTGTCCTTTACAGTCTTTCCCACAGCATGTGGTCGGGCAGATAAAGGAGGTAGTAATGATGAGGGAGCTGGCAAACGCACCGAGGAGGTAGCGGGCGTTTTCGAAGACCGACGTCGACGTGAACGACGCCTTCTGACTTTAGCTGCGGCTTCTCGATGAGATGAGTGATCGTGTACCATCTCCTTTAAGATGACAATTTCCTTCTGAATACGCGGGTGGCTTCATGTGATCGATTGCAATTCGAGCATTTCTTGACACTAGCGACGCACTTATCTGCTGCATGGGGCTCGGTGCAGCAGTGGCACACCATCGAATTCTCGCAGACGCTGCTTACTTGTCCAAGTTTCATGCATTTACGGCACTGGAGAGGCTATGGAATGAAAGGCCGCACAGCAAGTCTGAAGTACCCCCTCTTAACACGGGAGGGAAGGCATGTGCTCTTAATCGCAATCTTCACACAGCGAGACTTGACCAGGTGGGTGACATCAACAATGGGAGTATCAGTTGTTGACTTGAAAATAACTTGTTACTCTTTATTTGAAACAGCCACATCTACGTCGTAGATCACACCGGTTACTACTTCACATCCCAAGGGAACATGATTGTCGTCCAAGTCAGTTACACTGCGCAGAACGCCCAACGCACTTGCGTGCAGGACGTTAACAGCCAGTATATTTTTTCTAGCGTTCACTCTTATGTCCGTGATCTCATTTGACACGAGCGCTTCCAGAGACCTCCACACAGACTGTCTGTTAAGGCGTTCCATGCTGACGGTAGGAAGTTCAGGCAGAAACAGGATGGTATAAGTGTTCGACTTTGGCGTTTCACTTACAGTTCGAATACTTGAGGATGAGGATGTCCTCATGTTCCTCCTCTTTGTTTTGCGGCTCCGCAGAGGTTGGAAACCGTCATCTGAAAAGTCATCACTGCTGAGAGAGTAGGCATGAGTATCTTCACTGTCGCGGTCGCTCGCCTATCCAATCCACGTCCGGGAGGCAGCCGCCGCTGGTGCCGGCAGGTGCCCGGGGCGGTCTACATCCATCCTATCCAAGGGAGCAGCGAAAACCGATCAACAGACTTAAATTGCCACAGAAATACGGAGTTCGCAGAAATAGCACCTATTCAAAACACACTTTTTCGTCTATGCAGTACGAGGCTATTATGATTACCCAGATTAGTCCTTTCTTGTATCATGCCCAGACGGTGAAAGCGCTGCAATGCTGCCGTAAAAACTGAGCACCACAATTTAAACGACCTAAATCACTCGGAATACGCATGCCGTTGACCATCGTGACTCGCCCCCGATATAGCTTTGTCGACTGAAAGCATGATTGCGGTGCCAGTGCGTGAAACTGCATGAGTGCATCTATCTCGAATCAGTTTGTTAGAAGCTACCATATGCGTGACACCAATTGTGATTCGTTTGGCTTCGCTAGCACTATTGCTTTTGACGAACCCTGCAAGAGTGCTCGCCTTCGGCTGCTGTAGTTGAACTTCTGATTTTTTTTATTTTCTTACTCTCAAATTTTTTTGTGTTCTCAAACATTGTTTAGGTAGATCTGTTAAATTAGCTAACTTTGAAGGAACGAAGATGGCCCCGCCGCGGTGGTCTAGTGGCTAAGGCACTCGGCTGCTGACCCGCATGGCGCGGGTTCGAATCCCGGCTGCGGCGGCTGCATTTCCGATGGAGGCGGAAATGTTGTAGGCCCGTGTGCTCAGATTTGGGTGCACGTTAAAGAACCCCAGGTGGTCTAAATTTCCGGAGCCCTCCACTACGGCGTCTCTCATAATCATGAAGTGGTTTTGGGACGTTAAACCCTACATATCAATCAAGGAACGAAGATGGATAAAAAACTTCAGCGAAAGTTGTAGATTAGTTTGCAAAACGTCCAAATAGATAGTTTTAAACTTTAAGTTTTTTAAGTATTCCTGCTTTTCTGCTAATTACAAACGCCCACAAAATACAAATATTACCACTTTACAAACCCACTCACGCGTCAGTGCGCACGAGGATTCTAGTGCTCCCTACCGTTCCGCGTACCAAAGACACGCTTCCCTCGCAATGGTTCGTAACAGCGATAAGCAGTCACAGCGTTTATCGTTTTTGTGACTGATAGCGAAACGTGTTCATCGTAAAGCCACCACCACCGTTGCGGTCCTGCCGGGACAGCACAATGGGGCAAATGCTATGGTCATTCGTACTCGGATCGTTAGGGAGCACTAAAATCATTGCGCACACTGGTGCACGAGCGGTTTTTCATGTGGTATTTTCTACATGTCGCGGATATTTGAAATGAGGAGAAAATCACTAGTACCTAACAGATATAAAATTGAAACTGTCTAATCTGACGTTTTGCAAACCGATCTACTACTTTCTCATTAATTTTTTTAATCTATTTTGTTTCTTGAATGTTAGTTAATTAAACATATCTAATTAAACAATATTTGGGAACACAAAAATAATCTGACTACCTCCAGGCAGCGGTGAGCCACATGCGTTTGGTCGCCTCGTAATTAGTTGTGCCAGCATATATTTAAACTCTGGCCAAAGTTACGAGGGTCACCCTGTATATCGATGACTGCTGGACGGCGCGAACTATGCCATTTATAGGGCTTGTGCCACGTGCTTCGCTGTTCACGTTTCATTTGAGGTCGATAGTACACGCATGAATGCATACATACACAAGTAGATGCATACATAAACACATGCGTGAGTGCTTTATGGACACAAAAAAAAACATTTCATGATGCTGTGGCATATTCTGCAACACGTGTGCAGAACACAATTGTCCTCTTCATTTTTCTTTAAACTTTAAACGCACCTACATTGAAATAGGGATCACTAAACTCTAGTTCTTCGCCACCTTGTAGATCAGCACTTCTTTTAACCCGACGAGTACCAGCTCTTTGCCGTCACTCGCTTAAAGCAAGCGCCTTCACAGCCATATTGACGAGCTACGTGTGTCTGCGATCATAATTCCGGCGTTTTGTCACTAAGTTCACTTTGACTGAGCTCCTTATTTATCTGTCGAACTAATATGTCTCTCCAGTAGATATAATAATGCGAGTTGTACTTTCCTCAATTGAACCTCATACTCACGACTGGGCCTATTCGCTATTTTGACGCATCAGCCCTAGCTGAGGAGCATGTGATCATTCTGGCCATCTTGCGTGTTGGGCTTTACGTTTTAAGAGTATGACTTCCATGTGCATTTTAGTGATGACGGTCATCAAATGAACGCTGATTGTCGGCGACTTCGTCTTCTACTGACGTCGACATATTCGAACACTGTGAGATAGCTCCCGACTCACCATCAGCAGATCTTGCTACCGCTGATGGACAACGTAACAAAATCTGTGTGGCCCATTTCTTCACATCTGCTGCCGATCAGCTACGTATATAGAAGGTTTTTTGTTGTAAAGAATAACAATCTATACAGGCAAAATGTTTCTGGAAAAGGGGCACGCCTACTGTCGGTCATTCGTGAGGCCTTGCGTCCCAAAGAGCGGCAAGATGTGCACAAGGAACCACCCTCTGGTCCTATGGGTTTGCCAGTACCTTGTTCCACACAATCTATCAACTCTGATTGCTGTAGATGCGTATGACTAGGTCTACATATGACGTCAGTTATGAACGTTGAGAAAAGTGCAAACGTCCAGCTAGCTGCATGTATATGCCACTCCATCCAATCCCTTCTCCGCGCTATCTCTTCGAGAGTTTCTGTGTTGTCCTCCTAAGCCCTTCTTCAAGATCCAACTTGTGTAAAACTGCTAGATTATTCTCTGCGTCCACAACTTGGCAAGTTATGCTGAAAAAGGACCATTATCTGCCGCTATAAGGCTGATCACGCTTTGGACTTCAAGCTACGCTGTATCATCCCTCAACATGACAACCCTTGTGTCATTACGAGCTATCACAACCGCCAGTTTGTAGCCAATGTCACAGAAAAACTGCTGCAAATGTGTGCGTCATAGTTTGTTCAAGCAACTCTACGCCATCAACTGTACAACGAATTTATTACCCGGTCACTCATTATTCCGGCTGCAGTGGCTGCATTTTCGATGGAGGCAAAAATGCTGTAGTCCCGTGTTCTCAAATTTGAGTGCACGTAAAGAACCCCAGGTGGTCGAAATTTTTCGAGCCCTCCACTACGGCGTCTCTCATAATCATATGGTGGTTTCGTGACGTAAAACCCCACATATCAATCAAATCAACAAGTCACTGCTTCTTAGGTGCGCCGACTTTAAGCACAAAAAGTGGGTTGCTATTTGGTCTTTAATGGTTCGCGCATACAATACCATGCTGCATGAGACCACTGGTTCCCACCCATCCTGCCTTACCTACGTGTATCCCCCCTTTGTGCCCTTGACTCAATTGACCCACTTATTGGGCATGAGAAACCACCCCATGAAGCATCGCGAAACCCACGATCTTAACGTGTTCGTGAAAAAGGAAGGGCAAACTTTTTAACCGCAAATGTATACACAATGTGCTACACACAGGTGCGTATACGAAGTCATCGAAATTCGGTGGAAACAAATAAAACACAGACGCTGTGGCAGTTGTGACGAAGTTCAGAAAACAGGCACTTTGACCATATTGCAGCTTCCTTTCACCAGCACACTGCTCAAAACAAAACAAGAAAATATCTTGTAGGGTACTTTCATATTACTTTCTAGCAAATGATTGATGATTATGTGCGGATTTTTGTGGCGTATAAACCACTTCTGCTCAAACAGTTCTGAGACATTTTCAAAGTTTTAAACAGCCATTTTCGTAAAGATGTGTGGACTAAAAAATGGGAAACTTTTTGAAGTGGTTTTTAGGGGCGAGGCTCCTAAAGGCGTGGGTCTGTCCGTTCCTTGTATGTACGTACGTGACCGCCTATGGTCCCACATTTGGAAACATCCCACCACGCCCCATCATCGAGCAACTACTTCACTGACCATAAAGCAAATACTGTTGAGAAGTAGCCAATATGAAATGCAAGATGATCGTGTACTTTATCCAGGTGTGCGTCAAAGAACCCTAGATTGCCCCACTGTGTACATCCCTTGTTTGTACTTGCACGCCTAGAGTTCCACCTTTGCAAACTGCCCACTACTTCATCCTTGCAAACAATCCACTACGCCCCATCACTGATCCACCACTTCACCGACCATAAAGCCATTATATTAAAAAGGAAACGGAAGCGACGTATATCTACCATTTACGAATAATAAAATTTCTTGTGTAAATATACACAGTGTTTGTCACGTCTTTGATGATGTAGTGGGCAATATTCGCATATGATTCACGGTTTAGCGATGAAACCCTCCAGAGCTTCAACCCGCTCACCATCATTCACTCCGAGAATAGGCTGTGATTTTTTTTTTGCTTTGCATTTAATGTCGAGTACACTGATACAGGGTTGCCCCACCGCGGTGGTCTAGTGGCTAAGATACTCGGCTGCTGACCCGCAGGTCGCGGGATCGAATCCCTGCTGCGGCAGCTGCATTTCCGATGGAGGCGGAAATGTTGTAGGCCCGTGTGCTCAGATTTGGGTGCACGTTAAAGAACCCCCGGTGGTCGAAATTTTCGGAGCCCTCCACTACGGCGTCTCTCATAATCATATAGTGGTTTTGGGACGTTAAACTCCACATATCAATCAATCACTAATCCAGGGTTCTATCGTGCACCCACTTCTTCACAACGAACAAAAAAATATTGAATAATTTTAGTACTAGAAACCTTGACTACCAGCATCAGTGCCATATGAAATCAATAAATAAAGAAACATACTCGGATAAATTGTTCTCAGACCACGTCGCTCGGCCTGCGAAGTGTTGGTCTGATGTGTTCGCACTTTAACTTTGAAACTACGTAAGATTTATTCTATTTGGTTTCGGCGTTTCTATGTGCAGGTTTGTGTAACAAGAGTCGCATGTATAGGCATATAGTCGGGGCGTCTCTTCTTCCACTCGCAAGCCCCTGTCGCCATAACTATATGAACTGAAGCTTTCGCAAAGTGCCAGTGTGTTATCGCTCTCTTTGTTCGATATCCACCATTCGATCCGATATGAAGACATTCGTGACAAAAGTATCTTTTGTCAAGTCATGAGCTAGAAATTTCATTCTCAGAAGAGAAAAGCTTGTAGATAGAGTCGACTTACTTTCAATTGACTTCTGCGTTGTAACACTGGGAAAAAAATGTTTTTATATTCTCTTGCCGTTGAGCGTTAAATATGTTATGCTTGTTTGTTTTTGTAGAGTCTAAGAGAAACAAAATATTTCTTTGACACCTTTCTTGCGAGAATATGTGCCCCAAGTCCAAGATTATTTTCAATGAGACACGTGAACTGTCTTTGCAGATTATTATACTTTCGTCGAAGTGTCGTGTGACACAACAAGAGAGCTAACGTGTGTTAAAAAGAAATGGCGTAGCCGTGGGAGGGGGGTAGGGCCTTTCATGGGATTCAAACTTTCCTGCCCCTCGAAATTTTTTACTTTTGCACGTGTACAGTAGACACGCACGCATAGACACGCAGGCACGAACATACTACATGAGCTTACACTGAACATTCCCGGCACCCATCCTGAAACAAATTTCTAGCTAATCTATAGCGTAGGCGGCGTCTGTTGTCATCAAGGTGTGTTCATCATGTAGACACGGTCCATCATAAACAGGTATGCACCACAAAAGTTTGGCAAGTCCCACCACTCTCCACTGGTTCGGTAAGTCCACTACTCTTCACAAGGAGGCAGCAGTTATCCCAACGAATCGTCGACGTCGGCGGAGCTGAAACACGCATCGTTACCAGCGGTAAGGAAGTGAAACCAGGCATGCAGGAATACGTAAGCAGCACCTTAGGGAAAGCTCTATTCGCATGCAGTTTTCCGACGACGTTTCCGGAGCGGAAACAATCTTCCCTACATGCCCCGTTTCGGGCTTGGCATCCCTGGTGCCCCATAAAAAATCTCTCAAAACACCGAGTGCTTCGCCTAGCCCCAAGTTTCGCGTCAGTGAAGCCTAAACAGCCTTCCCTACATTCTTCGCCTCTCCCCAGTGTATCCCTTGCGCTTTGTTTTTTTCCGTATCACCTAACACTTACGTCACAAAACACGCGTGAGGGTTCATACATCCTTCAGATTTTGAACTTCATGTCCTGAATTTTTACTACAACTTGATGAACAGATAAAAACTTATTGACTATCGAGAATTGCTAGAGAGAAGTAAATGCTGAAGTCATTCAATAAACAAACGGTGTTTCTCAGTTTTCTATTTTCTTTTCAAACATTTCCTCGTAGTAACCAACCTCCAGTTCCTAAAAATCTACGAGCAGCGTTATTCATACTTACGGACGTGCGATCGATTGGTGTCGTCCGCGAGGATTTTCGTTGCTTGGCGCATGGGAGGAAAACCGCTAAAGTAGAAAAAAAAAGCTGTCTTGTTTGCAAGAAAAAACAATACTGGATGCACAGCGTTGAGCAAAGTCTTTATTTATACTTCACGCACGCAAACACACACATACTTAAGCACAATACATACATGTCATAACCAAGTACAAAACAACAGAACATGATTTTTTGTTATTTCTTTTGTCTTCGTGCCTAGGGCGCCCTGTACACTATTGCAGAGGGTGCCTTCATTCGGCCACATTATAGGCTCATAGGCTTTGAAACATACACCGACCTGTGCCGTCGAGCAACTGATGACAGCAACGAGCTTTACATTGCAGATTGTGTATGTAAACATTATTTATACGTGGCCAACCTGAAGGGGGAAAAAGTGTGATCACGATAAACAACCACCTTCGCAAGCGCCATCAGACAGCTATATAAGGTTCTGCGTTAAACCCGACACTGATTTACAACGTTATATTACAGTACATGGCATAGAGCGAGAGAGAGTGAGGTAAAAAAAATAAAATAAATTACGCAACGAGTGACATCTTATAAATAAATGGCGTGCGACAGACACGGAGAAAGCACACAACAGGCGAAAGTTTACTGTAGCCTCTCACGTTTAATAGATAGATTACAGCGACAATTTTTCTGCCACACTTAGTCTGCTTTATTTCAATTGCTGGTACAGCTTTCACCTATTTTGCTGAAGCACACAGCATGCAATGTGATATGTGGAACATAAACTTCTTTTCAATATTGTCTTGCTGGTGTGTGGAGCAACATTTGAGAGCAGATAATAAGTCTGTCGGCTGCTGCCACATATTCTTACCCACATAGGCTCATGGCTATTTCCTCCTCTTACTTTTTTTTTACAGTCCTGTGCTAAGTGGAGCGGATGAGGTTCGCAGCTGTGGATTGACACCTGTTTGGGTGTTTCTTGTTTCTTTCTTTAATACTGTTGCAAAACATATCCCGCGGTATCTATTTCATGAAGTCTAGAACGTATCACCAAAGAGGAAGCAACATTAGTGCACCTAAATGCGCAGTTCCTACAGCTGCAGAATTGAAGAATTTAAGCTAGTTTCACAAGTGCGTTTTGACAGATACCGCGCTTACTGTTTCGTGGCTTCCTTTCCTTCAATCATGCTTTTAGTCATGATTTGTGAAATGTAGCCTGGCCAATTACAGATCTATGTACTGGAATGAGTAAAAAACAGTGCTGAAAATATGGCAAAAAAAAGAACAGAAGCTGTGCACTGGCGCGTGGATAACTCTCCACATAATTTCAGTTTTTGAAGCTTTGTATGCGTCTACCTTTATCTGTTTGGATGATAAGCTCGTTATGCAGCAGAAAGGTGTGTTCATAAGCTAATGCATCCCACTTGTCCTAATGATATTTTACTATAGCCAGCTATGAGCGTAATAACGAAAGCAAACTTTGTCAGACGAGCATGGTAAATGTGAGAATGTGCGTACATAGCTTTTCAATCTTTTACAACACAAGCCGTCTCGACACGCAGACTGCTTGTGCTAAAACTTTTTCACCTGTTCCTCTTTCAATTAGGTTTTTTTTAGTCGACTGCTAAGCATTGGCCTCAAGGAAAAAACTGCGCTTCGTTGACTTAGAACGCTTAATTTCAAATGGCTGTTAATGCTGGGTTTTTCGCCTGGATCTGAAAAGAGCATCTTCCCTTTTAAATGCGAATGCATTTCTTGGTCGGGCTATGTCAGGCATCCGGCAGCGTTTACGCACCGGCAGGCCTTCTCTCCACTCTCACTCTCTCTCCCATAGCAACAGTTGTGGGCGCACGCACTTATCCACGCCCCTAGCAACCGGAGCAGGTGATGCGGGTGGAGTAGCGGAGAGTGAGTGGAGAAGAGGAGCGTGCTCTGGCATGTGAGAACGTTCTCATCACGGGAGCTCGGTGGAGCTCTCCCCCGTGTGTGGAGGCAGTGTAGGAATTGGTTGGTGCAGTGCTTCACTGCTTTTTCTCTCGCCATTTGCTCTCTCTCCTCCTTCCGCCCCACTCTCTTATCTGCTCACTCATACATATATATAATGGAGTGATAAGCGCTTCTCACTCTAAACCGTTCGCTGGCGGATGAATGTGTAAATGAATGGTTGCGGTACAAATCCTCATCCGGAAAATTAAAACTACTGCTCTGTGAACTCTCGCCGCCAGAAATGTCTTCGCATTTCTTCACAATGCCCTTCGGGGAAGTGAGGGATTTTTTTTCCTTTGCGTATTTAAATATTGTTAAGCTTGGCATTGCAGGAGTATGCATGAAGGTGGCGCTTCACAAGTCTTGCGACTGCCAAGTTGAAGCAACTTTTCGTACGCAAGTAGCGCGTCTCAAGCTTCCAGTTTTTCAGTAACGCTTCTGATTAGCATTGCCGAAAGCTTCATGTCAGCCTTTAAAAACGAGTGCTCAGCAGCTGTTCAATCCAAAACCCTCTCGCAGAAAAAATTAGCGGGTATTCCTTATGTGCATGAGGTAGCGCATAATCTCAAGAAAGTGGTCTTCAGGGCAGGCGCTAGGTTGTTGTTTTCAGCCCGAAATAAGCTGAATAGTCTATGTCAGCTCGTCAATCGAGAGGCATAAAACAAAATAGGATGTAACAAGAATCCCTGCCCGAGGTTTTTTGAATGTTGTCACTGTGTTGCGTTCGAGATTCCTTTTCTTGCAGGCCTAATTAAATTCGTATAACGGCATGATGCGCCAAAAAACGCACGCGTCAGCATTCGAACAAGATTCAAAAACAAGCTAGTAATTCATTATATCTTCGTTGTAATGTTTGCGGTTATTAGGCATTTTGTAAAACTAGTACTTTCCTATAAAAATACTACGACAAACGCAAGCGTCTCATTTCAGAAGCTCATCATAACCCAAAACAGCGGCAAGGCATGTGAACGTTTTTCATCAGCACCTATAATTCCGAAGGATATAGAATTCGTGTCCCATTGACCATTTTGTAACCCTCCACATGCTTAACCTTCATTTATTGTGTGGAGGCGGAAATGTTGTAGGCCCGTGTACTCAGATTTGGGTGCACGTTAAAGAACCCCAGGTGGTCAAAATTTCCGGAGCCTTCCACTACGGCGTCTCTCATAATCATATGGTGGTTTTGGGACGTTAAACCCCACAAATCAATCATTTATTGTGTTTTTTTCTGTGGTTTCATTGCAATAGTGTTGGAAGAGATGTATGCTAAGCGGAAGAATAAAACAGATATGGTTGCTAGTCAGGGCCATGGTCCGTGTTTTTCGATGTCCCCTCTTTTCAGCGCTTTTTTTTTCTCGCAGGAAATGTTGCAGGCCGCTGTACTCAGATTTGGGTGCACGTTAAATAACCTCAGGTGGTCGAAATTTGCAGAGCCCTCCACTACGGCGTATCTCATAATCATACGGTGGTTTCGGGACGTTAAACACCCACAAATCAATCAATCAATTCTCGCATGAACATGAACCAACCAGCTTAATTTGCGCACCCTGCTGTACCAGAATTCACAGCGTATTTTTTTTGTTTTAGTCTTTCTCATAGCATAAATTTATCATCGACCGCGCTTCCTCTGCCATCTCTTTCGATGGCACCAATCGATTTCAGCCCATCTTAAGAATGGCTGTTTTTCTATAAACGCTGCCAAGATGGGGGCCTTCCACGAGAGTCAATCGAATTGACGTCGATCGTAGATCGGCGAACAGTCACTGCGTACTACATACGCGTGCGAATCCCGTTTGCGAGCGGACTTCGTTGCGTGATATGGCTCAAATATTTACATTAGGTGAATAGAAAAAAGAACAGGTATAATTGCACAAATTCGGACGAGGCATACAGAAGTGTGTGGAGTCCCTGAGGCTAGCTCAGGGGCTCGCTGCTGTCAGCGGCGCGCGGTCTCGTGAACCACCACACTCCGGTGAGACAAGGTTCCACCGATGCACTTCTGTACACTTTTGTACACTGGCAGGCGCGAACAGGCCGTGCGGCGGATGCACAGCGGGAGGAGAGCGGCTGTGTTGGTGGCAATGGCGGGGGTGTGCGGGTGGGATGTGAGGACTCTAGGGCACAGAATGGGTTAGGCTACCAGGGACACCTTCGCGTGGTTTTCTTCGGCATCCGTCCGGCCATTGGTTAGCAACGTATCTTTTTTCGCACTGGCTCGAGGGTGTACTACGCACTCCGGAATCTCAGACCTGGGATCACAAACAACGCAGGATGTGTTAGGGCAACAAACAGCAGTGCACTCTTGCAGAAATAGGGCTACGCATGCGCGCGGTGCAACGCAAATAGGGCACTCTCGTGCAGCGCGAGTGCCCTTGTCGTTGATGCAGTGTATTGCGGGCACGTGAAACAAAGAAACCAAAGAAAGATCACGTGTTTCGAAAGTCTTCAATTTAGGCTTGCAGTTTAAGCTTATCGGCAGTGCATCTTGCTGATTAATTTGTTTAAAAATGACACGCAAACAAATCATATGAACTGCACACAGCTGCATTCACAACTGTGACGTCAGAATGCGTCGATAATAATTTTGTATTTAGGTACCATTCATCTAATCTGATCTGTCCCATCAACAGTACCCAGCGTATAATTCATTCGTGGAAGTGATTTAGGCAGTGAGGAATTAACGGAAAATGAAAATAATTTTACAAAAGTATGGCGCCTCCCCCCCCCCCGCATACCTTCAAGTGATTGTGGTGTGCTATCTTCACCGGTAATGATATTTGGTGCATTGAAATTTCAATGAAGGCCGATAATAATACAACCAGCTGCACCACTCTCTCGTAACAATTCATGTGTAACAGAAGTATAATTTTTTTCATTCGTGTTTTATTCAAGCACGGTACTATACTCTTCGCCAGTTAGACCAGGTCATTGGCATCATAAACAATATATTTGAAAGAAATGATAAAAAAAATAAATTTTCTCTTCGAGATAAATTATTAGCCTCGGCCCACTTTAGATATTCCCCATTTATTCAACAATAAAAAATACAAATCAATCGTCTTAGTTGGCTGCGGTTGGGCAGCTAACTAAAGCAATTCTTTTAATTATAGTGTACTTCTTCTCCTCACTTTAGTGGCAAAAAAAAACTTTGCTCGGACTCTGTCACACAATCGAAGCTATATGAACCTGCATTTTGCGTTAGTTTAAACTAATGCTAGAAGTGTGGATACGGTACCTCTGGGGAGGAAGGAAGACATAAGGAAAAACAAAATAAACAGTCGTTTATATTTCCGGCATAAATTAGTACACTGCCGCAATGTTCGCGTAAACTTTGTACGTGATTAGGTATAATATTTACAAGTCTTGTGAAATAAAGAAATTCCCTCTCATGTAAATTTTTTCTGAGGACGCACTGTTTTTATACAGCAATGTTGACCTTCAGATCAAGTGAAGAAATGTATTCTTGCATTTATAGGCTTTCTTCTATCTTTGTGTTCAAAGTTTACTTTGACAGACCTAGGTATTGGGTTAGCAAATGAAATACATTGAGCGTAAATACATCGAAAAGGCAACTGCACGAAACAACCTGTGCCTACTTCTTCAGACTGAAAGTTAAAAGAGAGCAAGGCTTTGAATATATACACATTTATTTATTTACTCATTTATCTAAATATACTTTTTGTTTAAAAGTAAAGTGGGCGAGTTTTCTTGAAGCGTGCGTAAGTATTTAAAAAGCGCAGTTGTGTAAAGCTGATTAGGTATATCATTGCACAGGACCTGCCCAGCATACTTATAGCTTGAAGGATCGCATCTACTGAGGCGTTTATATATATATATATATATATATATATATATATAAGTGTGCACCATGAATGAGAGGACTGGGTGCTTTTGTCTTACGAACAACGAAAGCATTTTTAGCGGTTACTGTATACGAGCCCAGGTACTGCATTACAAAGCAACATATCACTCATTCCGTCGACTGGTATATCGACTAAGCAATAACACCCCGTCGGCAACAACTCCCCTACGCCGTGGTTTTCGCTTGTCGGGTTACACGTGCGTGATATGCACAGCTTGTCAGTAGAATCCAACAGACTAGATTGCATAGGACATTTCCGGGCTTCAGCGAAGAGCACGGTGATTGAAAGCATTTTTAGGTAGAGCCACGCAATCCCCACTGCCTGAACACTGAGCTCGAATGAGCGAATCCCTCTAGCGCATTGCAAGTTGTTAAGGCTTCCTGGAAAACGAGCTTGAACAAGCAGAGAAGCCGTCTACTGTCTGCTGAGCACGACACGCCAATTCTTGCTTCCGTCATGCTCTTAGTCGTTTTCTATAAGTTTGTGTATTGTTACTATAAAGTAGTTTCGCCATACAACCTCTGCATTTCGTTGGCTACGGTATTATATCTATAGATATACGTGCAGTCTTTGAATAGTTGCCGTAAGTTTGGAAAAAAAGTGCGCGCATGATACGAGCTGTCGCTGAGAGGCATGGCTTTTTATATGAATATTGTTGCTCTTGCTGAATGAAAACCACGAAAGAGAGAGTGGCCTTCACTTTGCAAAGCTCGTAAAACTGATGTATGCATGGTCTCGCAGTAATAGTGCTTGCACCGCTATGGCTTTAGAATTTTCTAAAATTGCATTTTCGGGTGGTCAGCTCGACAATTTTAATGAGAGCATCTCCAAGTGGTAAAAAACCTAATAAAGGATGCACTTGTTTTCCTGTTGTTTGCTAAATCTAGGAGCATCGAATGCCAAATTAGAACCGCTGAATGGATCGGAATTGTTTGGCCTTTGTGTTTGTAGTTTAACAATACGCTATTCAATAAACGTTGCCCTTTCTTACCACTTGTGATTGACATGCTTGCTGCCGCCACCCATGTCAGATGCAGTCTTTAGGCTGGACGCGTTTATTTTCTACTGACTTTATTATATGTATACTCAGCTGGCAGAAATGGCATTAGACTTTGCGTGTGCATATTTTCACCACAAGACGGAGGCGACAAAAGACGTTTGGGTGAATGGCATAATCAAAAAGGCTAAGTGGCCAGTGTGTCTTTTTTACTGTAGACGGTTAAGCATGCGTGCCAAAATTAGAGCAACAGGCAGGATCAGCCACACTAGTGAAAGCAGCATTAGTATTTAGCAAGCGCAGAATGAAGCATAACGAACACTTTGTTGAAATGGGAAGGAACAGTTTGATTACTGCACTACACGTCACGCTAGTACACATGTCAACACGTCACATGAGCAACACGATATTGCCACAACAAAGCTAAGTGACGGCGCAAGTATATCCCAGAAAAGCGCGGGGGGGGGGGGAACTCCAGTCACATTCTGTAAACTGACTTGTCGTCCATTCCGTTTTCTCATGATGTCGCATAGAGGCTGTATGGTCATTTGCTCCATCCCTTTTTGTTTCTTTTCTTTGATTTCCGCTGCCCTAAAATTGTCACACGCGAGCGTCTCTCAAGCACCAAGGCCTGGCTCAGGGTCAGATCTACCATCAAAGATTCCTGCGAAGAGGCAAACACTTGCGCCCTCTGTTCTTAACCACTTAGCTTAGCCAAGTTTATGGGGCCAAAGCGTGCGCCCGTGAACTCACATGATTTCGACCTCTGATCAACGAAGGCGCCCTAATACGGCTGAACCTTAGCTCACCGGCAAGCTATAGTTCACCAGTTTAACGGCCTAATTTATTTTGCACTCAACGTTGGGGTGGCAGTAAAAAATTTCGAGACTCATATTTGATTGTATTGAGATAATTGCGGAAAACTATAGGACTATAGACTTAATTTTCAAATTGTCTTGACATGTAGCTTGACGTTTAGAGGGTAACGACGCCGGATAAAGGAAATTAGAACCTCGCTGAGTACTTCAGAAAAACTGCAGTTCAAAAAATGGTATATTTTTGTACTCGTGTAGGCTAGGGAGATCTCGCACGTTGTTTTTATCTCTAATTACTGGCTTGTTCTTTTTTGGCTGGTTCTCTTTACAACATTAAAGTACTTTGTTCATAGTAATTTAGTTGAATTTTGGCAATTCAAAATTTTTCATTATCTGCCCTACAAATACTAAAACATTGCGCGATTACATAACTCCCATTACATCACCAACGCAACTCTTTGCATATTTTAGGCTGTGACTGAGCATGAAAAGTTGTCATAAATCACCGTGTCATGAATTGCAGCAACCCTTAACGTGTCACTTCAAGTCGGCGACAACCTATTACCCATGTGACGACATATGAAACGTATTGTATTCTGCTACCATTGCTCTTTCTCTGACCACTTTTGTACTGCTACAAGAAAGTATAATAAACTTCGGCTTCTTCATCCGTCTTGCGTACATAATAATCATTAATCCCATCGAAAGACCATGCTTTCCCACAAGCCGACAAATAGCATATTTATTGTCATCTCTTTCATAATTGAAAAATCTACCATTACATAATATTCTTGCCTACCTTGCGCTCATCTTTCATTCTGCTATAATCATGCATCCTAGCTTTTGCAATTGCAGGCTCAATAATTTTCGGTCTAGAGTTCACGAGAGAAAAGAAAGGGTTATGGAGATAGTAAAAAACGTAATTATTACGCGTACGGGTTTTCGAACACTCCAATTAATTACAAATATTTAATGCATGCAGGCCATACATATTCGTCAACTTGCTTTAAATTAACAAATGCCACCTGTTCCAACATTAGCACAGCACATAGTTGTGAACAGGTAGGACAACAGCCGTTCAAGATCAGTTTTTTCAGTTCAATGTGTTAGGTCCAGCATGACATCTGGAAATATTTCTTTTCGACAACATTATTTTATACTTTAACAGTGATATCAACATTCCCCTGTGAACACACCATGGTTATGTGTCTGATGGAATGCAGTATAGTAGGCTATGTCACAAGCCTATGTTCAATGATGGCCTAAAGTGAAGCAGTGCCGCACTTGCCACAAGACATTTCAATTTATAAGCATTCTGAAATTCTTCCAGTGCTACGACAAGCTTGTACATGTGGCCATATTCTCAAAGTCTGTCAAACGGAAGGCAATGCACAGGGAAAGACAGTGTACATAGCTCGGCATGGTGAACTGGCACGTTTGCTGTGCACTGCTTGCAGACTTGCGATCTCACTGCACCATGCGCTGAAATATTTTAAATGCTCCATGCCCTGTCATGCGCAAATGGGCGGCGCCGAGCATGTAAAGTCCTGGATGGCCTCAGACGGCCGAAGTGGAGAGGTACTCGCACTGCGTATCGTACCTGGACAGTCCCCTGTGGGTGCCAGCTCCACCCCCTCCAGCGGCCGAGCGGATGGTGGTTCCCCGCAGCGAGCTTGGCTCGCGCAGTGTGCCACAGCAGCTACGGCTTTTGATAATAGCCACGAACCCACGGCGGAACTTGCGGTTGAAGTACGCGTATAGCACCGGGTTGATGCAGCTGTTCGAGGCGCCCAGCCACTGCGCCACGGGCGTCAAGATGAGCATCAGGTTCCAGTCGACGCTGCCTTCTTCGGGAGCGCTTCCCAGCTTGAGCCTCGTGAAGATGATGTACAGCGGCAGCCAGGAGAGCACGAAGATCACCACCACCACGAGCATCATTTTGACCACCTTGAGCTTGGACCTCTGTATCATTAGGTCTGTCTGCTTGGTCTCGCCCGGAATGCTGCGCCGCCAAACCTTCGAGAAAAAATAACCAATTACTTTCTCGGGAGCTGTATGTACATACGCACGTGTTCTAACGCTCAATTGTAAGCAGTGGCACGGCGTGCTTAATTTAACGCATTAAGACCCCAAAGTTGAACTTTAGCGACACCTGGCTGGGCTAATTTGACCAATGAGTCATTTAGACCAACTAGACACTTACCTTGTTAGAAAATTTATATGTGACATTGTTTCTGCTTTCAAGCAACACCAAGGTTTGAATGCCATGCACTGGCAATATAACACTGCATGATTTAAATATAACTCTGAAAGCACTGGGTTCAGGCTAATTGGTACTGATTCGTAGCTTTTGTACGCTAAAGACAGGTGTGTAAGACGGGCGAAGGACGCGGAACAAGCGCTCAAAGGCTCGTCCTGACGAAGGTGCTTGTCCTGTGTCCTTCGCTTATCTTACGTACGTGCCTTTACGGCGGACAAAAGACAAATTTGAAAGCAAATGAAAATATGCTGATGGTCTCTAGCTAAATACATCAAGCACTTGTCAATGATTCGGCCACGCGTGTCTTCCTTTTAATGAGATCCACAATATCGCAGGGCATGTCGTTTGTCTTGGCCTACTGTGTAGCACTTTCAGATTATCGTGCTGGGTAAATTGTAAATGCGAAGCATTTCTTAGTGAGCTCCTGCAACATTGAGCGTATCTATCTATCTATCTATCTATCTATCTATCTATCTATCTATCTATCTATCTATCTATCTATCTATCTATCTATCTATCTATCTATCTAACTATATCTATCTATCTATCTATCTATCTATCCATCTATTTAATCTATCTATCTAGCCACCTACGGCTTTTAGCTTTCCTGGCTGTTTGAATAATCGCATCTATATCAGAAATGGTATGCCATAAAGTGAGTGTATGACGATCATAATTGAATCATAAGAACAAAATCATCACATGTATTTATTAATGTCATGATTTACATGTCAAGGTGTCGCTGCTTCTGCGGTGGTTTTGTTCGCATGAAATATCGCAAAAATGGTATGGTTTGACACATCTGCATGACGAGCATAAGTCACAGGCCCTCATGTGTATATCATGACATGCGTGTCAGGTAAGTCATGACTATGAGCTACACTCACGGTGCACTCACGGTCGTTTCACTAGCTTTACGTATACAAAATTTTATATTACTTGAAGTGAATGGATGACGAAGGTATATGACTCATGCAAACATGATAATCAAAACATGCTTGTCATGTAAGAACATGACTACATTCCTCGCTCATGATGCGCTCGTGGTCGTTTCGCTAGCTTCACTTTTACCAAATTCGGTATTGCGTGACGGGAATGCACGATGAGCCCCGTTGCCAGGCGCAAACATGAAAATCATGACATGGAAATCATTTATGGCATTATTTACGTCCCCTTGTAAAGTTTCCTGATTTTAATGTGACAATTCAACCTTTCTCAGACGTGCTTCGCATATAATCAATTCTCACTGTACTTGGGATCTACCGAGTTTTTAATTTAGTAATGCGTCCAAAAAGAGTCAGGTAGACGCAATTCAGTATACTAGTTTCCCTGGATTTCTGTCAGTATATGCTGCTATACTACTGCGAATAATACGCGTGTCTTCCTTCGAGCACCACAATATCGAAAGACATGTGGTTTGTCTACTATGCCTGCTGTGCACCTAAGCCGTCAAGATATATATATATATATATATATATATATATATATATATATATATATATATATATATATATATATATATATATATATGACTTATGGCCCAAAAAGGTTGCTTTGCGCTCTAGTTGCATATATCAAATGTTCATTTACTTTGTATTTGACATCAAATGAATGATTATCATATTACCCATGATTCGGCCGTTATTTTAGCGTTTTACTGCAGATGAGCATGTTGCAGCTTCTGTTACTTGCAGCGAGACAGGAAAGTCTCCGCATGTATACTTGCGGAAATCACTCTGCCTATTACGAGACGGTATGTCAAGAATATATTTTTAAAAACAAAATAGTGAACAGTATAGAGCGTAACCTAAGTGGGAAGACTGGTATTCACTCTGACTGAAAGTTTCGCGATGTCCCAATGAATGAGTCACCTTCCTCTACTCATCGCCACTCGGGAAACAACAAACGCGCTCCACTGAGCATAATTTTCTAAGACGGTCATGGTGAACTGCGGTTTATTTGACACTATTGACGCAAACGCCGCTTGTTTTTGTTACTGCCTTCGACGCAAAAAATAAGAGCACGTCGTGTCGAATACGAAACATGTGCGAGCACTTCGTTAGCCTTGGTGCTTGTGTGTGTGTGTGTGTTTTTTTTTTTGAGGTTCATGCTAGTTTTCACTCAGTAGGCTCATTCTGCGATCAAACGCTACGAAATAGACTGCGACGACACAAAATTGTTTTGTTTTTCACGTGGACCACAGTTACCAGCGAGCTCTAGTGGCGGAGTGCCGAGTTGGAAACTTGCGTACGCTGGAAACGGGCCCACATAAATGTAAGTAAATTTCAAAAACGAGGAAGCGTCCTAGCAAAAAATAAGAAAAGAAGCTCGCCTAAACGTTATCGCACGGGGCACAGCGGTAGCGGTATAACGAGCTGAACGATCGTTGAGCGCCGATCAGCCGCAGGGGGCAACAGTATCGTGAGCTAAGTGCAGCAATTACGCGCTGTCAGCTCCGCGACAGGCGAGTGACAGCAGTCTGCGGCGCAGCTCGCAAGCTTGATTGTTCGTATGCTTCGTTCGCTGATGCTTACTCATGCTGCACGAAACAAATAACGTCCTACAACAGGCCACGCCACTGAGCAGCGGCTTGTATTACCACGGGGTTATGTCGTCGTATTGTGAGAACTATACCGTGTTCTATCTTATGCGACGAGTTCAGACGGAAGCAGCTTCAAACAGGGCTCCTTCATCGGGCCGGAGTTTAGGACACCATCGGTACATTAAGCTGCAACCCGCTGCATTATGTAACTCTGCATCTGTGCACGCGCTTTCCAGGTGCCCAGCGATTTGTTTTTTAAAGACGACCGTCTTTTTTGGGGACCTTCGGCGCAAAATTTTTGTCTGTCTGTCTGTCTGTCTGTCTGTCTGTCTGTCTGTCTGTCTGTGTGTGTGTGTGTCTGTCTGTCTGTGGACTTGTCTGTTCGTATGCTGAAACAATACTCGAAATGGCAAAAAAACCATCTGCAGCACCCAACAATATTTTTCAAGTTTCAGCGTTCATACTTGTGTGATTATGAATTAAAGAGCAAATATTGCGCATATCTGAGGCAAAATAACAACACTTCTATATTCTGTATGTGTCTGTTTATGCTAGAAAATGCATACATGAGTAATTCTAAGAACTGAAGCGTTTATCGCGCTGCACTGACAAGGTAACGCTATATGCAAGAAAAGGCAAGCGTTTCTATCGTTTTTCTAAGACGACACGGTGGTAGCATCTACACGTCGTCTTGCGTTCTACACCTTATCGCCTCCGAGACGGACACGCACGCCACGCGCTTTGTTTTCCAAGATAACTGCCAGATACCACTCATGTCTCACGCATGACTTGCCTCGATGCGCTCGTTTGCCTCCGCTGCACGCATCGGGGCACTCTAACGCAGCGCCTCCAGAATACCATTCACCGATTTTCTCACACAGAACATCAAATAAACACTTTGTTAACTCTCTGCATACGCAAGACTATCGTCTTTCGATGACATTTGCAGTGAAACATGCCGACGCGGGACAAAGTTTTTAGATGAGGAGCTCTTGCTCGAGTCTATGTCCCGCGGCGTCGGTGTCCGCACTCACACGCAACTTTGCCCCTTCTCTCTCTTCAACAGCTGTGCTTTACTCTCCCCCCTTCTACCTCCTGCTTGCGCTTCAGCGTTTTCGCTTCTGCTCTTGCGGCGCATGCGCTACTATCCTACTCTAGTCTTCTCCTCTCCTTCGATTACGAATATAAAGCGGCTGCGCATGCGTGCTCCCTCCCCTCCTCTTTTACACTTCCCCTAACTCGCCTCGCAACACCGACGAAGCAGCGTATGCTAGCGAGTTTCTTGAATAAAAGCACTGACTGCTCGCGCTGCACAACCGTTCGCTGGCCACAAGGAACCCAATGTACGTACTAGCACTGGATCTTGACATCAAACGTAGAGCCAGTGGGAGATTTCTCATGGCGTTGTTAAACAATAAAAAAGCAATCCCTATGTTGCAGTAAAAAACACTGGTCCATCACTGCGCGCTTTGCTCTGCCCAGTTTTCGCTCCTGTGCAAAGCCGCCGCCAGTGTAAGCGTTAGCATCCGCTGTATCGCATTTACACATGGCTTCCTTCAGCGTGAGTTGGTGTAATTTTTTTCGACACTAGCTGTTATTTGTTCAGAATTTTTTTTACTAATGCATACGCCAGGCAAGCTAAGTGCTTAAGGTATACTCAGCTCAACGAGGGCACAGGTCTGATTCTCGGCCAGTGCGACCACATTTAGGTAGAGGTGACGTGCAACAGAAAAAGAAACACCTTATTACATTAGTTTAGGCGCATCGTATGTAACCTCAGCAAGTTATAAATAAATCCGGTATGACAACATACGGTGTTCCCCATATAATTATCAAAATTTTTGTGCCAAAAATTTTATATTCTTTTTTTTCTTATTGTATATTCGGTATCTATATGTATGATCAGATAAAAGAAAATTGTCTACTAAGGTGAGAGGTACAAAAAATGTAAAAAGACTTTTCAGGTCCCCTGCGCAAGCCGGAACGCGTTTCCGTGCACGTTAATTAGGCACCACAAAAACACGTACTCTTAGATGACAAAAGCGACCAAAGTAGATCATATTATTTGAAAGATTTACCAGGAAGTAGCCGTTCACTAAGACTTACGCAGAGTACACAGTTTCTGCATTCAAATATGAAGTTTCAGGAGAGAATCGGACGATTAGCTAAGGAGCTACACTAACTATAAGTGCATTATACAGATTGGCCGTCACATGCTGACCTATCTACAGCACGCCAAGCACAACGACATGTATTGCGACACCTCGATAAGCTCGATAGGCAACGGTGGAGGGTATTTTGTAGCTCTCTTGATCCCAGAAAACCCCTGTCTCGAATATGGCAAACTGTCCGAAGCCTTCAGACGCCCACTCAACAGTTGTTTCCTTTCCGATCTTTGGCTCTAAAGCAAGGTCGACCTGAAGTAGAGGTTGCAGAAGATTACTGCCACTTACTCATAGGTATGTCCTCCTCATCGATATCACCTTCGTATTTAGCCTCACCGCCATCTAGCGACGATCGCCTCGACTTGCCATTCACAATGCACGAACTCGACGCTGCGATTTCTACGTCCCGACGGTCGTCCGCACCAGGGCCTGACGGAATTACTTATTCGGCTCTACATCACCTCAGCCAGGAAGCAAGGCAGGCTCTCTTGTCGTTCTACAACTCTACGTGGGAAACAGCGAAAGTACCAGAGAGTTGGAAGTGCAGTCGCATAGTGGCCTTACTGAAACCAGGCAAGTGTTCACATGAGTTGTCTTCTTATAGACCCATTGCCCTAGCCAGTTGCATCAGTAAGGTGATGGAACGCATGGTGCTGGCAAGATTGGAATGGCTGCTGGAGAATAATGTCGGCTTACCAGATTTTATAAATGGCTTCCGTAGAGGTCGATCATCTATAGATGGTGTTGTAGATCTAGTGTCTTTTGTTGAAAAGGAAAGACAACGTCGGAGATTGGTAGGGGCCATTTTCTTAGATATAAAGGGCACGTACGATAGCGTCTACCATGAGGCCATTCTTGACGCACTTGAAGACATCGGCGTAGGTGGCCGACTACACGCATGGATAGGGAGCTATCTCAGAAAACGTACCATTTTTATGTCGACATCAGACGGTGACACGGCCAGACACCTCGTAAGCCATGGAGTTCCGCAAGGCGCCGTCCTGAGCCCCATGCTTTTTAACATAACACTTATTGGCCTTGAAGCTGAGCTTCCCGACGTTGTCAAAATCAGTGCGTATGCGGACGACATATGCATATGGGCATCTGGAGCAACGCGACCACAACTGCGAGCAAGGCTACAACAAGGCACATCAATAACATCTAAGTACTTACGTCGTCAGGGCCTGGAACTTTCAATAGCAAAATGTGCTGCATTGGCATTTACGAAGAAATCAATGTCGCGGTACCCAATCTTCGCTCACGGAGCAGTGATTCCCGTGGTTAAGGACCACCGCTATTTAGGGGTCGTCATTGATCGCAACCTGTCCTGGTCAAAGCATGTGACTGTGCTGAGAAACAAACTAATCAGTTTTGTGTATGTTCTTCGTGTTATAGCAGGACTGAGATGGGGCCCTTCGGAGAAAAGTCTTCTGCAGTTATACAAGGCATTGTTTGTGGGCTATATAAGGTACAGCTCACCTGTGCTTTCCAGCATGCGGGCAACGTGCCTTCGTACTTTAGAGAGCCTTCAGGCACGAGCACTGAGAATATGCCTTGGCCTGCCACGGTGCACATCTACCTCTGGCACTATAGAGGAGTCACGCACCTACCCTATACAGGTTTACACGTCCTGTGAGCCTCTTCGAGTGCACCTTCGTCTGCTGACCCGACATGCACAGCACCCGTTATCTTCGCTACAAGTGGACCGACCAGACTGTACCTATTCGCGATGCCTCGATACGCATAGGCACATGATCCCGTCTGGCTTTGCACCTGCCGTAATCCCTGCAGTGCCTCCATGGACATTGACTAAACCGCTGGTGTGCCTTCACATACGTGGAATTTCGTATAAGTCGCATGTTTCTTATATTGCCCTCAAGCAACTCACCTTGGCACATTTAGATGACCGATACAGCGAGCGACTCTGTGCACATTTACACCGATGGATCCGTAACTTCATCCGCCTCAGCTGCAGCCTTCGTGATCCCTCAACTCGGTATTTCCCGACAGTACAAATTAGATCATAGGTCATCTTCGACAGCTGCAGAACTTGTTGCTATACAAGAAGCCATAAAATTTGTGAACGACCAAGCACCGCGTAAATGGACGATTCTGTCTGATTCAAAATCAGCGCTTCAAGCTATCCATTCTTGCTTAAGAAGAGGCCAATTTTACGAGTTAACGTTAGGAATCGTCCAAGCATTTGACCTAACATACAGGGCTGGTCACTTGATTACACTCCAATGGATTCCTGGACACTGCGGCCTGGTTGGCAACGAAACAGCCGATAGCGAAGCAAGATCGGCAATATACAACGCTTCTATGTACGTCAAAGTACCCTACTCGCGAGGTGACGTCAACACATTGTTGAGATCACTCATGCGCGAATGCGCTGCCACTTACTGGTTGCTACCAGATCACCAGAACAAGCGCCTGCGGGAAACAGACCCCAGTATGACTTTTCGTCTTCCAGACAAAATCAGCCGAAGACATGCTAATATACTGCACCGAATGCGCCTGGGCGTCGCCTTCACTCGCCACTACACCCACCTAATCGGCCGCGCGGACAGCCCAAACAGTGAAATCTGCCAAGTGCGCGAAACGATAGCTCACATATTTTGTGACTGTGCATTATACAGGGCACAAAGAGAAATGCTAACTGCAACGTTGGCAAGCATTGGACGAACACCATTAAGTGAAAGCCACATATTGTCAGCAATGAACGACCAAACAGTGTCAAAAACTGCTACAAAGGCTGTTCTAGACTTTATAAAAAGCACTGGACTAGAAACTAGACTGTAGGGTACTATACTAAGTGGCTACTGTACATACGCACCACCTCTTCTTGTCCCCATCATCACCCTTCATCCCTCTTTCTTTCCCCTTTCCCTTATCCCCTGTGTAGAGTAGCAGGCTAGAGCGAACTAGCTCAGGCCGACCTCTCTGCCTTCTAATAAATTCTCACTCTCCCTCTGGCCGTCACATTTCTATACGAATGACAAGAAGTCAATCCAATTCATCCTTCTCCTGTGCCTCTATAAACGAGTCCAAAGGTCATTCACGCGCTCAGTCAATGCAAATGACACTTCGTGCACGACTGTTTTAGCACTTTCTGGGCACCTTCAAACAACGCCTCAAAGTTGCTTTATGTAAGCCTGTTGATTATGCTGTAATTTTCAGTACAATGTCATTTCCCTTGGTACATGTTGTTTAACGTTGTATTATGTCTCAGTTCCATTATCTTTCTCTTTAGCCTGCATTGAGAAGGTTGCGAGCAGTCCGAAAACATGATTGATATAACATCTATCTTACTTAACATGCAAAGCTCAGTTTTTTCCTTCATCTCAAGTGAGCAAAGATATACGTACCCCTCTTCTTTTATCGATGAGTGGTGTCTTTCATTTTGTTACAGACCTCTTCCATGAACACTGTGTGAGTGAAGCAGCTTTACCTATTTATTTATTTATTTATTATTTGTTAAAAAATACTGCCAATCTCAAACAAGATCACGGCAGGAAAAGGGGGGAACAGTTATTTAGAAAGAACGATAGCTGCCATGACCACGATAAGTATTGTTGTTGGAAATGAAAGGTCGTAGATATAATTGCTATAATCTAGCTTGGTGTTGGGGATTTAAGTAACTTGAAACTGTATGAATAAGTCACAAAAAAATGACATGCCGTGCACACTTGCCAAAAACATTTGTTACGACGAGGTCAAGGAAGCCAGACCACCGAACGTACTTCACGATCTTTCAATTTAACCGAAGTTGTTTTATAGTCATTGTATACCCCTTATTGTTTTCTATATACGCTTAACAAGGTCATAAAACTTGCTGTAATTTAGCGCAGTTACACCACCATTGTCGAGTGATATCACGGTTTTGTTTGCTTTGGGAAAGGACGACCTCATTTGGTTTCAGACATTCAACTTTCTTGCATGTATTGCTTTAGGCTAGCAAGACGAGTCTACACACTTCTACTGCACGCATTTACAAAGAACCCAATGTGTTGCGCTGCAAGATGACACATCCACTGCTGCACGGCTGTCATCCAGGCGGTTTCTGAGCCTGATCCACGGCACTGCATGCTTGAGCTCGCAGATGTGCCGTGTTTAACAGATGTCGCTGGTCTTGAAGGCGTAAGCTTCTAAGCTGCAGCTGCCACTAGGAGTGTAAGATCAGCGTGTCCGTACATACCGTCTATCGCTGGACCCATGATTGAAAATAGTCGTGCGTGCTTGAACTTTAACTCGTTTTATCGCGACGTGGCACGTTAGCGAGAAATAATGCAGAACTTCCATGCAGCGTCTATTCTGGAAAACTGAATGAACAATTTATTGTTTTCAATCTGAGCACAACAGGCAGCTAAATTGGCACATAATCTCACAATGACATGTAAGCCATTCAAAAGGCTAGTACATGTTTTTTCTCAGTTAAATGGTGTGTCTCTTCTGCAACCTCAAACAGCAGTTGGTCGTGCCGACCACGGTGTAGAAGTGACAGAATGAAGTTCAGCTCCACCTTGAAATGACTGAAAAAGAGTTCATTTTTGTGCCCGTTAGTCCCTAATTAATCGTAATGGGTAACGAAGCACTGTGGGTGCCACTGTCATTGCTATAGTAAGGTCGCATGTCTTGAATTTGATTGTTGCGGCTTTTATTGGTATCGCAAGAAACGCAGCTTTGGAGCTCACATTCACCTAAAGAGGTATTTTGAGGGTTTGTAAAGCGCGAGGACTATAGTGTTATCGCCTTCATGTAAAGTAGTAGCGCTTTCTTGGATGGGCTTGTAACAATGATTATAGAAAGACGTTGAAAGGACAGACTATGGAAGACTCCAACCCCGCGTCTACTGGCTTGTGTGGTAAGGTGAAGAAGCATACAAAGCGAAAGAATGCTCGACAAACATGAAGTGAGTCACAATGAGCCAAATGGCTCCCCGGATTCAGACGAGATGTTCCTCCAATGCATCTCCATTATGGCTTTCGCTTTCTAGGCGTCTTAGCGATAGCTTACGTGATAGTCGGAAATATTTTACATTCTGTAAGAACGAAATGTAAATCTATTGCAGCAGAATAATGAGTAGGAAAATTGCAGCATCTTGCCCTAAGTTTCTTAGAGCGGTGCAATGACGGAACAATAATACGACGCAGAAATAAATGGCACGCTAGCAAAACGAACGACGAAGGCTTTAAGCAGTGCCATATCGGAACCAGGAGCAGGGTACCTACCTTGACCCAAATGCAGCCGTAGCAGACGACGATGAGCAGAAGCGGGAAGAGGTAACACAGCACGAGGTGCGCGAGGATGAAGTACAGCGTTGAAGAGCGCTCGTCCGGCCACTGCTCGACGCAGAGGGTGACACCTGGTATGCTCGGGTGGATAGGTTGCAGCGTGAAGTAGAGAGCCCAGGGAAACGTGATGGCCACCGAGAACGTCCAGATGACCAGCAGTATCTTGCGCACGCTACGCGTCGACAACTGGCACTTGAGCGGATAGCAGATAGCCAGGCACCTGCGAGGACAGCAAGTGCTTCGTCGCATTGCTCAACGAAAGTATAGCAAAACATGCGGTTCATCATCATAGCTTTAAACCCCATACTTAAAAATAGGTTATGTGTGCTTATTTGTTGACAAGATCAAGTGCTATTTGAGCCCCCTGACAGAAGGCGGAGAACTAGTGCAGACAATAAACCAAGCGTATGAGCACGAAAAGCAAGAACTGTGAAAGCATTGTTGAGGGGTTATTTCCTTTAGGTATACGTGAAACACGCATCTCGCGGTTATGTCACAGGTGTCTGTCAGCAGATTTTCCTGCTTCCCAAGTAGAGTGGAAAGTTTATTTTTCATTGATCTGAGTTTGACCATGTCGCTTGCAAATTGAACAACGGATGAATAAAATGTATTCCCGTACCGGTGTACCGAATGCCACTTTCTGTGAAAGCTTGGAAAATATAAACTGTGTTCTTTTTGATTCATTCGTTTGCATGTCTACGCAGAAGTTCTCAAAGAGGCAATAAAAATGTCTCCTCCCCGGTTGCACGTGAAATTTATATTACGCCCATGGAATCAGAAGATGCAACCGTATTCGCGTGGTTCTCAGTTTTACATCAGATACACTACGGAAGCTCTCTGGATTTATTTTTTCAATCTGCACTCTAAGGTAATACAAGCGCGCAATCTGTGAATGGGCAATGTACAGTGTATATGAATATATAAATTGAGTAAAAAGGCATATTTCTCAGAGCTTCGCCGACGTACGCTAAAGTGCGTAGGATAACAATCATAGCCAGCCTATTCCATTTGTAGTGGCGGGTTGGGTACCGACCGCACCGATCACATTGCGATGGAGGCAATATGTCAAAGTCCATTGTGCTGTGCGAACACCATATAATCAAATTTCAAGAGCCCTTCACCACGGGGTGCCTCGTATTCATGGCCGTAGCTTCGGTGCGCTTGTAAGCCGAGAGGGTGTATAAGTTTTTATTTAAACTGTAGGACGAAGTATTTTTTTGAGATATATCCAATTCACCATTTCCAAAGTGAGCAGACTGCCTTTGATGCCTGCAAATTTCTGAAAACTCCTCTCTTTATCTAATTCTTATTGTCCTAGGCCGACTTTCCCATTCCTTGATATCCGCACTAATTGATGATCGCTTATCGATCCTGGGTGCACTTCATGTAATCCACGCTTACCTATTTTCTTATCTCAAAGTAAGCTTCTATATCGGCTATCAGTGTTTATTCAAATGTACACCCAGTTTTTTTCTTCCTCCTTTTCGTATTACGACCTTTATTTCCTCTTTTTTCTGCACACTCTGCGTAATTTGGAACTTAATCTGAAATCACTTTGTTATTCTTTACCTGTCTGCCCCGTGTCTTATCCCCTGCAAACTGCACTAGTAGTATATGATTTCCTCTTTATAGACAGGGGTAAATTGAAAGTCTTATGATAATGCCCACCTTATGGGATCCAGCCAATATCAGTTATTCGGTGAATTTTCTCTGCATAAGCGCGCTCGTCTTTCAGACGCTGGCCTAGGCTTAAGTGCCCTTGTGCCAATTCGAGGGTTGGTTGCCTATTGTGAACTCCTGCTGGTTTGCCAAACTACGGAGTGTTATCCTTGTTACTATTAAGTGCTGGAGTTTTACATGCTAAAAACTTGAAATGGTAACGAGACATGCCATAGAGAAATGCTGGAGAAATTTTGACTATATTAGGTTCTTTGCTTGCCCGTTATCTTTGTCTTTATTGTATTTGAACTGAACGATAATGTAACATTTTCTCGGTTGAGCTCCTGACTCATTTGTTGCGACTTGATACCACTATTGCTGAAGAGCGTATTATCATCTGCAAAACATATTTGGTGGACATTCTGCGTTAATATCGTGTTTCCTTATATCTCTGAGACGCATTCGTATAGATACAGCTCAAATAAATTGTGAAGTATCTACCTTTAGAATAACGTGAAGCATCTATTAGTGTTTTTCTATAGACGTTCAAATGCGAGTACTTCATGCTTAAACGAAGTACTGAAAGTGATCAGTACTTCCTAATTGTGGCCCAATTTCTAGTTTATTACACACATAATTTCATACTCATGGCAGTTCATCGATCTCGCATGACACACATGATGTTCTTCTTAGAGCAGTACAACGTATGTAACCTTTTGTGTGCAGCTTACAAACGTAGGTGTGATTGAAAACTTGGTAATTGTAACCTATTTCATACGTATAAAAGGATTGATTTGCATCTTCTGAAAGCGAAAGTGAGGAATTTCTCGAACTAGCCCTTATGATAGCTTGTAGAACCGAGAACGATATGACAAATCACTAGTGCCGAGTCATATGGTAATAAGCCGGAAAAAAAGTTACAATCAATTCTGAAAAAAAAAGCTAAATTACTGAATGCCTTTCTTATAAGGGGTGGGTGGGTGGGTGGGTTGAAAGTATTAGTTTTAATCTATAAGACGATGATTGACACCTCATTTACAATTAGGTTAAGCAGAGAGCAACAACTTTTCTTTAACAGCTTTTGCTAACTGTACGACCAATAATAGAACAAACCCATTTAATATGATACTTAAACCACATAAACTGACCGACGAATAGCAGTCAGCTAGTGTGGGTTCTATGTTAGCAAGCATACCATCTGAGTAATCACGAGTGCGTAAAAATTTGGCAAATTTGTATTTGGTTGAGCCTAACTCAACATTTTTATTAGAGTCAATCCGGTAAGTCATAAGGAATGATGTATTATCTGCGGTAACTTTCCAGTCGGCTTTCTATGTTTATTATTGCTATACTTCATTCATGAAAATGCTTCACGCATTTAAAAATATGGCATTGTACAAGAACTGCGCGGCACACACCTTATTGTTGTTTTTTTTTTTGCGAGACGCTTGCCTCTGATGGTGGCTGTGAGGTTGGCCTCGCGGTCAAAGTTAACGAAAGATTCCTCAGTGCCTTTTCGCGCATATATATATATATATATATATATATATATATATATATATATATATATTTATATATATATATATATATATATATATATATATATATATATCACCATCATCATCAGCCTGACTACGTCCACTGCAGGACAAAGGCCTCTCCCATGTTCCGCCAGTTAACCCGGTCCTGTGCTTGCTGCTGCCAATTTAAACCCGCAAACTTCTTAATCTCATCTGCCCACCTAACCTTCTGCCTCCCCCTAATCCGCTTCCCTTCTCTGGGAATCCAGTCAGTTACCCTTAATGACTAGCGGTTATCCTGTCTGCGCGCTACATGCCCTGCCCATGTCCATTTCTTCTTGATTTCAGCTATGATATCCTTAACCCCCGTTTGTTCCCTAATCCACTCTGCTCTCTTCTTGTCTCTTAAGGTTACACCTACCATTTTTCTTTCCATTGCTCGCTGCGTCGTCCTCAATTTAAGCTGAACCCTCTTTGTAAGTCTCCAGGTTTCTGCTCCGTGGCTAAGTACCGGCAAGATACAGCTGTTATATACCTTCCTCTTGAGGGATAGGGGCAAACTACCTGTCATAATTTGAGAGTGCTTGCCGAATGTGCTCCACCCCATTCTTATTCTTCTAGTTACTTCGATCTCGTGGTTCGGCTATGCGGTTATTACCTGCCCTAAGTAGACATAGTCTTTTACAACTTCAAGTGCACTATTACCTATCTCGAAGCGCTGCTCCTTGCCGAGGTTGTTGTATATTACTTTCGTTTTCTGCAGATTAATTTTAAGACCCACCTTTCTGCTCTTCTTGTCTAACTCCGTAATCATGAGTTGCAATTCGTCCCCCGAGTTACTCAGCAATGCAATGTCATCGGCGAAGCGCAGGTTACTAAGGTATTCTCCATTGACTCTTATCCCTAACTGTTCCCATTCTAGGCTTCTGAAAACATCCTGTAAGCACGCGGTAAATAGCATTGGGGAAATTGTGTCCCCCTGCCTTACACCCTTCTTGATTGGTATTCTGTTGCTTTCTTTATGAAGCACTATGGTAGCAGTTGATCCCCTGTAGATTTCTTCCAGAATGTTTATATATACTTCATCTACGCCCTGATTCCGCAGTGTTTGCATGACGGCTGATATTTCTACTGAATCAAACGCCTTCTCGTAATCTATGAAGGCTATGTATAGTGGTTGGTTATACTCTGAGCATTTCTCTATTACCTGATTGATAGTATGAATGTGGTCAATTGTTGAGTAGCCTGTTCGAAACCCTGCTTGTTCCTTTGGTTGATTGAATTCTAATGTTTTCTTTACTCTGTTAGCAATTACCTTTGTAAATAGCTTGTATACTACAGAGAGCAAGCTGATCGGCCTGTAATTCTTCAAGTCCTTGTCATCTCCTTTCTTATGTATTAAGATGATGTTAGCGTTCTTCCAAGACTCTGGTACTCTTCCCGTCAGGAGACACCTCGTAAACATGGTGGCTAGTTTTTCTAACACTATCTGTCCTCCATCTTTCAGCAGATCTGATGTTACCTGATCCTCACCAGCAGCTTTGCCCCTTTGCATACTCTCCAAAGCTTTTCTGACTTCTTCTATCATTACTGGTGGTGTGTAATCTCGGTTACTGCTAGTTCTTATAGTATTAAGGTCGTGGTTGTCTCGGCTACAGTACAGATCTCTGTAAAACTCCTCCGCTATTTTAACTATTCTATCCATATTGGTAGTTATTTTGCCTTCTTTGTCCCTTAGTGCATACATCCGACTTTTGCCTATCCCAAGTTTCCTCTCCAATGCTTTGACACTTCCTCCGTTTTTGAGAGCGTGTTCAATTCTCTCCATGTTATACCTTCTTACATCGCACACCTTGCGTCTATTAATCAACTTCGAAAGCTCTGCCAGTTCTATTTTGTCTGTTGTACTTGACACTTTCATCATTTGACGCTTCCTAATTAGGTTCTTCGTTTCCTGGGAAAGCTTGCCAGTGTCCTGTCTAACTACCCTGCCTCCAACTTCTACTGCACACTCCGTAATGATACTCGTCAGATTATCATTCATTGTATCTACGCTAAGGTTGGTTTCCTCACTAAGACCCGAGTACCTGTTCTGCAGCGACACTCTGAATTCCTGTACTTTCCCTCTCAGTGCTAGCTGATTGATTGGCTTCTTGCGTATCAGTTTCTGTCGTTCCTTCTTCAAGTCTAGGCGAATTCGAGACCGTACCATTCTATGGTCACTGCATCGTACCTTGCCAATCACTTCCACATCCTGCACGATTCTAGGGTGTGCACTCATTATAAAGTCTATTTCGTTCTTATTTTCGCCATTAGGGCTCTTCCATGTCCACTTGCGGTTTTCTCGTTTTCGGTAGAAGGTATTCAAAATCCGTAAATTATTGCGTTCTGCGAATTCTACTAGTAGCTCTCCTCTGGCGTTTCTAGTACCGATGCCATAATTTCCTACTGCCTGGTCTCCAGCCTGCTTCTTCCCTACCTTTGCATTAAAGTCGCCCATCACTATAGTATACTGTGTTTTTACCTTACTCATTGCCGATTCCACGTCTTCATAGAAGCTTTCAACTGAAGCGTCATCATAGCTGGATGTAGGCGCGTAAGCCTGTACTACCTTCATCTTGTATCTTTTATTCAGTTTAACTACGATACCTACCACCCTTTCATTAATGCTATAGTATTCTTCTATGTTGCCAGCTATGTTTCTGTGAATTAGGAACCCCACTCCCAGTTCTCTTCTGTCTGCCAGGCCTCTGTAGCAAAGGACGTGCCCATTCTGTAGCACCGTATAGGCCTCATCTGTCCTCCTAACCTCACTGAGCCCTATTATATATATATATATATATATATATATATATATATATATATATATTATATGTTTTGTGGGGTGCCTCACATAAGGCGCGCAAGAACAAGCAACTGTGGCAGTAAGCAAGCATATTTCTCTTCATTGCGCTAATGGACGAGTGTGATATTCGTGTATAATATCGGATTTGTTTTTACCTGCTACTTATTGCAAAAAAGTAAAAAAATATTTTGGACAAGAAAGCTATCCCTTTGACCCTAAGTGACTTGTATCTGCTTTATAGTTATTTCGCAGCCATCACCAGCCCACTTCGGAGGTACTGCGTTCTATGCTGGCAAACTATTTAGTTTACGCAAGAAATCAGTAGCACGATCAAGCTTTTTAAAATAGAAAGATCAGCTAAATGGACCCATCACCTCGAAGGAAAAAAAATGCGTACACAGATCAAAGCAGCTGCAGTATGCACCATGGGTTTGATAGCCCACTCTCTTCTTATATTTCAAGGTCATTTTGTTATGCTTTTCTCAGTATTCGAGAATGAGATAATATGAATCAAAATGTTTCATCCGTAACATACCACATGCACGCGACGCAAATACTAAATTTCTTTGAGGAAGTTGCGTGCTAAAAAGCGCGTGTTTCGGTAAGAGACAAGACAGCCCTATTACAATGGAAGCGGCACCACTGTGGTGTTTCTTGCTTGCCGTTTCTTGCCGTGCGTGGTGTTATGCGGGTAGTTAGAGCTGCTGGTAGATTTCAGTTGATTACATTGATATGTTTAACATTATAAATATGTACTATAACTAGATCAATTGTATTCAAGTGTGTATTCTAGAAATAATAAAAAGAATCCTAAGCTATAGGCCTCAGGTCCTCAAGAAGAGCACCGTTACTTTAAGATTACAATGTTCCCAGACCGGCAACCATGTTGCATACTTTCTTAATAATAATAATATATTGTGTCCAAATACATAGAAAAGGCTGCATTAGACGATGCTGTTTATCATACACACTCTCTCTCCTCCACTCTCCCATCAGTGACCTTAGGTCCCCCTTTCCTTAATAAAAGAATTTATCTTTCTATTATGATAACAGATTCATGTCACTGTTGTTGCTGAGTCTCGGCTGCATCGTGATTGCATCTATACCGCAGTCGAAAGCACTTTAGTAAGTGTCAAAAATGGAGTTTTTCCTACTAAACGCTGTTCAGGAGGAAGCGATGAGAACTCTATTCCCAGAAAGTGTAGCGAAGTTATATGTAAATGCTCAGAAGCCAGCTATGGCAACACGCAAAGCGGCTCCATAAGAGAAAAGTTATAAGTTTTCAATAGCGCGTAGATCCAGAACTGAGTAAAGGAATTAGATTTGCTCTGATGTAGATTGTAAAAAGCCGGCATTCTAACTATGACTATAGCACGTTTAAAAGGGGAAAAAACTGGGGAAAAAAAGAAATGAAACCGACGATTGCTTATGTCGAGAAAAGCGTTGGCTAGCAAACTCTGCAAAACGAAGCAAACCGGACCAGTGTCACCGTTGCCCGACGGGCTCAACGCGACGCCTTGTTCAATGAACAAATGAAAACCTATATTGCAGAAGCTATTTTATACCGTACCACTAATTTTTTTATTTATATTTAGAAGCATAGACCTGGTGCCAGTCGAGGAGCGACACACGGTCTTCAGTGTGCGCAAGGGGGTGACAGCTAGAGTGGCCGATATAAAAAAAGATAAAGAAGCCAATTTAGTTTCACTACAAGGAGCCAATAAAACAAGGCGCCTAAGGCGGGTCGCGTCCATTGTGTCGACTCGTAGGCAGTTACGAAATGCCCCAGGGGCAAACCGTGCCACGTGGTCGGAGCTGCGAGATGACGTTTTTTCTCGGAAGTTCTGACAGTTCTCTTCGCCGACCGATTCCGTCATTTTGCTCCTTTCTGACACGAATCCTGACGCTTCACTTAGCCTTCTTGCGCATTCTATTTTTCCTCATTACAAATTTTATGCCTATTTCGTATACTTTGTGTAAAAATGTTTTATTTCATATTTCGCTTCGTATTTTAAAAGTTTACCAAGTTACCTTTTTATGTGACCTTCATTCAATTCTCCATCACAAAAAGAGCGACGCATGTGGACGTTGACTAGTACAGACGAGACTTGTGCATGGCTGGTGGCGTGGCGACCCGAACTACTAGAGCCAAAGAACGCTGAAAAACGTAATTCTAGGACTTCAATTCAGCAACACAATTGACGTGCCACTGCATTTTTTTGTAAAAAAAAGAGAGAGTTATGGTATGAAGAACTTTTTCAAACAAATTATTACGCAGTTGCCATTTTCGACTGGCTGTTTCGGAGCGCTCTAGAGCACTCTCGCGAACGACATTGTGTTCGGATGGTTAGAAGCAAGTGCTTGCTTAGCATTGGGCTGGTTATTTTTCATTGCTCTCCTTTCTCGTCGTGCGCTCTGAACTGTTCCGAGCCTTTTCGACGGAGCAATGCGAGTGCTTCCTGCCAGGTGATCACAAGCAACGTGATGGTTATGACGGCGTCATATCAAGCAATCACTTCGTCTGGTATCTGTGCAGTTTTGTCAGCGTGTCAAAGAGAGGCTGTTAAAGCGCTGAGTTAATGCCATCTTCTTTGTCAACCTACCCGGAGACTAGCGGAAAAATATTCGACGGGGATGACTATATAAGCCTTGCCTGTGACCAGGAATTCGCCAAGCTGAGCGTTCCCATGTTGACAGCTTATTTCATCCGCGACTCGGCCATTTTGTTCAATAGTGAGAGAAGCCTCGGCGTGGCTTCGGCACGGCGTCTACTAGAAAACGAATTTTCGCTGTAGGCCCATGGTTTCTCCTGTTCCGGTCTTCCTCTGGCAACGAGTTTGACGTTCTACTAGAGCGTTTGTGCTATGCCTCAGAGTGAAAACTATGCCGGATCCGTTCATCTCTGAGCCGGAGGGCAGAGGCAACCAGTCGAAGACACCAAGAAATTTATACTTGCCTTGCGGAAAGTACTAGACGATAAATAAGATCTGGGCACCTTGAAAGCGTATTGCGCTTACAGACAAGTTGCTGCTCCTATCAGGCGCACACGTTTTCAAGTGAATTTTAAATAAGACTAAAGTATTTTTAGTGGAATCCCAACTTCACTGATATTTTGTACACAGGGCGTATACAAACAGACTACGCTCGAAGTTTTCACTTTCCAGAAAGTAGGGTAACACGTAGTGGTCAGAAGAAGGGCAAACACATAACTGATGCGTAACATGTATTATTATTGCATTCTCGCTTCAACCTACGAAGGACAGCGAAAATAAAAACTATACTTTAAGCAGCGCTACAGCAAGCGCATCTCTTCTACGCCCTTCCTATTTATGCATAAAAGCGGCTTTCCGCGGAGCCACTTACCTGTCCATGGATATAGCTACCAATGTGTTGATGGAGGCACTGACTGCTACGCCTTGAAGGTACGACACTGTCTTGCACATGAACCAGCCAAGCATCCAAGCTGCGAAAAAAAAAGAAACAAATAACGGTAAGAGACGTGCGCACGCACGTGAAAGAAGCTTACAAATGGCTCCTTTTTTCAATGAGGTATATTTAGGTTGGGGACCAGATATTTGTTAGGCTACTCTTCTTCTCCTAAAAGACAATTTGAGTCGCTAAGCTTTCAAATACGATGAAGCGATGCAGAATTCACGCAAGGACGATATCCATATACAAAAGCAATTTTCACACATCATAAGTAACTTCAAAGCGTGAACTACGATGATCATACGCAAGAAACACCCGAAAAGCTCACACTTCGCGGAAAACTTTTAACTCACAGCCCTATATATAGAAGGCGAGCACACAACAGTCACATGCCTTTTGCCCACACTTCGAACACAGTTCTCGTGAAACGCAGGAAGCAACGTGAGTCATTTGCCCAGACGGATCTCGATGCGAGCGATAATTGGCTATGCGAATTAGTATCTTTTCAATATTCTCGACTTTTCTAAAGACTGCAATAGTGCATGTGCAGTGATGTTTTCAAGAGTTTCTACTGACCATGGACCAAAAGCTTTTGCTACTATTAGCACTTGTCTATCCAAACTATTGAGTTTTTTTTTTAATAAGTAATAGAGAACAGCATGGTTTCTGCAATATGAGATGTTTTATGTCTTTTTCTTCCTATTCCTGTGTACACGATGGGGCACAGTTCATTTTCCTAATACAATATAAGGAGCTTTTAGTGAATAATTGTTCCAATAGAATAGGTATATTTATCCGAAATAGGAGATTGCATTCCAGAATCATTATGATTTACTTGAGAGATCTGCACCGGGTTGGCGCAAGATTTTGGACAATCGGCAACATACATAGTTACTAAAACATCGTCCATCGCTTGCAGCGAGAGGTAGTATATGCGCTGCACGCTGCATGTGCCATTCAATCAGGTGTGTTATATGCCGTGATTTTACAATAGGTTGAAAATAATTTCATAATGTAAATGTCACAAATTTATTAATAAATTTATCACAAAGGTTCCTCCTTTAGGTTTTCTGTAATAAAGACGCACTCAACAGACGATTGATATATAGTTATGACTTTATATATATATATATATATATATATATATATATATATATATATATATATATATATATATATATGCAGAGAGTTCTCTTGCATTTAAGGAAGTCAGAGTTTCGAACAAGGCTTAAGCTGTAAGCTGGAGCATTCATAGCAAACTATTAGCAAACCATAGCAAACCATCGTCATAGCAAACCATTATTATATTTGCTGACGCATATTGTGCTTTATGTACTCAATAGCAGTCCATGACAAATATAACTTCCCTGTACCCCATCTGGAGTAGCTATAGTCAAGAGTTTGTCCTGCTCACGAGAGACGAAGCAATTATAAATGCAATATGGACGACCGGTAATTTAAATATATGGTTCAGTTCCACAGAATCTATATAGTACTATCGTTTTCAGTGGAATGTAGGAGAGCAGAGTGGAGGAAAAGTCTGACTCTGGTCTAATTTGGCATATATGACTAATAGGTGTCAATCGAGGGAAATAATTTAAAACTGAAGGCAATCTTCGTTTTCAATATATAGGTAAAGTATTTATAACCAAAGCTTTGCGCTCGGAGGGCGTATCCAAGCGCCACCTTGAAATACAACAGGAGCACGACAAGACGCTTGCACTCTGCGCAAGTGATGGCGTAAGTTCTATCGCTTATTCGGGGGGATAAATAAAGAAATATCACAGAGCCAGGGCATTTGCAAAGCTTTTAGGCAGCATCGCCGTCACCTCATATAAAGCGTTATCTACTCGAGGAAACAGCCTTCTGTAGAGTGACTCTTGAAAAAAGCTAGTTATCAAAAGTGACTACGGGTTATACGAAACACAGAAAAACCATTACATTTTAGTAAAAGTGCAGCATCACACTACAAAGCGTGAGGGCCGTCCACTTCGAATTCTTATAGTCGTCAGCGCGCATTGTTAAAATTTATTTACAAAGACTGCTCGTAATTCAACAGGGAGAAGCCAGGAATTCTTTTCGATGGGGAAACTCCTTGATTTTGGTCAGGGACCCCTTTAACATGGTCATTTTTAGCTCTCTATGCCTGGGATGGGGGGGGGGGTGGCTCGGGCTTGGTGTGCCACCCGCTGATCACGCCACTGTATTTGATTTAAGTTTGAGTAATGAGGCATCCCCAGATGTATAGTGCCGATAGAAGAGCTATGTTTTTGAGATACGCAGAAGGTTTGGGTGGAGAAGGCTTAATAAAACATGTATACAAGGTTCGCTCACGTTTTCGGTAGCCACGTAGAGATGGCGACAAGCATACCAGTTGGCAGGTCACGCGTTTCGCTTTAGCGTTAGTGCTGAGGCGCACGCGAACGCTATCGCACGCGTTTTCCGATACTCAAAACTCGCTATTAAAGACACTAGTGTTTCGGTGAATCGGCTACCATAAAATATGAGGTTAATGCGGTCGCCACAGCCCATCAGGCCTAGATTCTGACGTTTTCTCATATCGAGGGTAGTGGTGCGTTAAGCTAGTGGTCTTCACTCCACTTCTATGTAGGTGGTGCAAAATGGAGCACCGCATTGGCGTATGCGATGCTGCTGGCCATCAGAGCCACATAACATCTTTCGACAAGCCGCTACGACCATAACCAGAAGAGTAGACATACCTCGCGTCGGTTCAGAGTAACAACAAAGGGTGGATTGTTTTGCGCCTGTCGATGGTGCACCTAATTTGTGGTGAATTTAAATAATCTAACCAGTGAGCATGCCAAATGGTATTACATTTGCACCGTTCAGAGCAGCAGCTGTTTCACAGCGCCTGCCCTAACAGAAGAAATATAACGCATTGAATTGCCATCATCAGGCCCGTCGTTAGGATTTATTTTATGGTGGTGGTTTGGTGGGGAGTGAATTCGTTAAAGGTGTTCAAAAACACCTTTTTTATTAGTAGTCATAGCTAACACGACGCCCTTTATCTAAATTTCGGGAAATAATGGGGCCTATTCTTTGCCACCCATCCTGCTATGGGCCTGGTCGTCATTATGGAATGTTTTAGCAGCTTTTGTATGCGTCATTTGGTAGGTGAATATATATCGTGAAAGCTTTTTTTTCGTTTGGGAATCCCGCTTGATTTCTACATGATCTAGTCTCAAGATTCATGCACGAGCGACTACTATGCTTGCACTGGGTTCCCGCAAAAGGAAGGGTGTGTGAGCCAGAAGATTGTGTCAGAAGTAACAAAAATATTCTTAGAAGGGTATTGATGCTACACTCAAATCAAAATCAAATAGAACTAAACTTTATTTAATCTCATGAAGAAAAAGTTGGTGGTGAAATTGAAGCTACGCAGATAACCGACCTTGAACAAGCTCGTGGTCCCCTGTGTAACAATTTTACTGTAAGCAGCGCGGTCGATTGAATGAAAACACAGTAAATAATCGGATGTATATGTTCACTTACGAGTGGCGTATGTATGGTGCGTGGCTAGTATGATACGCATAATTTCAGTGAGTTGCTCAGTGACAAAAATTACATACGGGACATCTGCATCTGCCTACAGCAAAGTAAGCAATAAATATTTGTTTGCTGTGTTGTCAATTCATCGAATATTTATAGTACCTCAGCCTCATTCATTCTTTGGGAGACATAGCTTGAATTTAAGCCGCAAATGTATGTGAATAGAAAACGTAACTAGTGGCTCCAAATTTTTTTATCACCTATACATTACCTCGTTATCATCATGGTCAACTCCTGCAAAGTGGTTCGAGTGAATAATTGCTGAGGCAGAAAGGACAGAAAACTGAGTGACAGAAAATAAAAATGAAAGCTGACTCTACGAAAGACTTAGATGTGCAGTGGAAATTTTCAAGACAAAACTTAGAACGAGGGTCACTTTCAGGAGATGCGTCGTACTGAGTCTCACGATGGTATAGCGTATCGAGAACAGTAAACACTAATCTTTCGATGGTACGATAGCAGAGTAGGTACCAGGTTAGTTTTCGCAGCAGACGTATTTACCATTTCATTGTACTTCAATGAACTTTAGCAACCTAATTATGTTCAACTACTCATAACCTGGCCGACTCCCCTCCTGATGGCAACAGCGGTAACATTAGAACATCAGCAACTGCAAGGGCTCTTGAGTGATCGCCCGACCACATTCAGGAACATCAAACATTGTGGACTAAAGAGATGCAAATACCCGGCAGGCAGGCCGTTACTTGGAGGTTACTGCAGACACACACTATTCCCAGCCCGGCTATCCTACGTCTCTGCTACCGTAGCATGCGGCAAATGCTTCGGGAATGTGCCGGGGAAAATAAAATTACGACGCCATTCACTTTACGGTGCACGTTAGACAGGAACAATCTTTCTGGCTTGATAAATATTTCCCGGAAAATAATTTTGCCAATCATAACGAAGTAATTATGGACCAAAATGAATTAATGCTGAAGCGCGAGGAAAATTGAAAGGAAATACGCGAGCAAGATGCGAGAAAAAGCCCATAAATGTTCTAGCACCGAACCATGTGGCACGCCATTCCGTAATCAACAGGGAGTTATAGCCACTTATGATAACAAATTTTATTGAAGAATTCAATTTAAATCGAGAGGTTAAATTGGAACCTGGGTTGATTTTGGTGGTAAAGTAAAACTGTATTGCATGTTCGGTGAAATGCTTTCGCAAAACATTTAAAAAATGCAGCCGACAAGGTATGAGCAATAGGGGGTGTGCCTCGATTTTTGCTTAAGTACATAGCTAGCTATTTCACCAGGAAAATGTTTCCGTATTAGTAGGTATGTGTTGGACTGGCAGAAAGGATGCCTTCGTCGAGAAAGTTAATGACATTTGAAAATGTTATGTGGCCAAGCACTTTAAAATATTTTCACTGGACAAAGAGGGGTGTAGTGGCATAATTGATTGATGGGCGCTTTCTGACTTCCGCAAAATACGAGAGTGGGACGATTCTTTAAGAAACAACAAGGTGTATGACGGTTACGAAAAAAATTATTTGCGTTCTAGAAATATCTCTATTATTTCAAATATAAAAGCACATTATAAAAAATGCATTTCACATTTTTCAAAACGCCACCGTACTTTGAATGTATTTGAGTTGACAAAACTTTTAACAGGAACACCATGCTACAATTATGTATACGCAAAAGCTGCTCAAGCTTGTGTTTAATGAGAATTTTAGAGGAAAAAATTGCCACAAAAAACAAAAGGTGTTTTGTTGTTGTTGCATAACACTCTTCATTCTACATACTGCTTCGAAGAATGTGTCCGGAACCTCAAAGTTAGAGAACTGAGATATTTTCACGCTACCTTCATAATTTTTTTCGTCGTGGCAGGTATCTTAAAATAGTGCTAATATCTAGAGTTTTACGTCCTAAGACCACGATATGATGAAAAGAGAGGCCGAAGTTGAGGGCTCTGGAAATTTATACCACCTGGTGTTCCTTAAGGTGCACTGACATCACACAGTACGCGGGCCTCTACTATATCGCTTCCATCGAAATACGACCTCCACGGCCGGGATCAAACTCGCGGCCTTTGGGTGAGCAGTCGAGAATCAAAGCCACGGTTCCACCGAGTGGGACAGGCACCTTAAGACGGGTCAAGATATCATTTACGACAGTTTTTAACAAAGTGAAGTAAAAAAAATTTTATTCATTCGAGACGGCTGCTCAGGTAATTTGAAAAGTTTGCAGGCCTTCCAGCAAATTGTCCGTTCCTACTTTGAGATTTCTCAAAAGTAGTAGCTGAAAATTACTGGAAGTATGGAAATGTCTACAAGTTTTGCCACAGAATCGAAACCGAAGCTCGAGAAATAGCAACTGGCACACCCTTCCCAAATGTCCACAATAAGCGAGTGTGGTTGTACCACCCGTCGATCGACTTATTTACATGATTGTTTCGTTTCCGTGTGGGATGACTGCATATACGGAGCACACACGTTAAATAATTCAGAACTAACACAACCGCAATCACCGTCATAAACAGGGGCGCCAGTATGGTCGTCTGCTAGTTGCGCTCTTCAGAGCTTCGGTATTTGTTTTGAACGTGAATGTGGTTGAAATCAATTGCGCCGCAACAATTACCAAGGCCCGTAGCCAAGGAAGGTGCTCTCTTGATAGAAGAGGTGGGTTGTTTTAGTGAGGATAAATAATGACAAGTGGTATTTTTCAAAACCTTCAACAAGTGCCCCGCCTCCCCCCCCCCCCCCCAAAGAAGAGGGCTGCTACAGAACTATAACTACCAGAGTCCTAGTTTTCAAAGTCTCCTAGCAGCAATGGCCTTTCCGCAGGAAGGACGGCAATTCTCTCATTTGAGCCAACCGCCTGCCTTCGCAAATAAAAGTTTATTGTGCATTTTATTTATTTACTATTGTAATTGTTGTGTCTGTAGTCTTCTTTAGATGTCTCCCATTATAGCCAAAAGTGATTAGCAAGACAGCGACAAAATATTAAAATTTCTTTTTTTAATCGTCTTCGGATGCATGTCCTGGATGAGACTCTGTTTTAAACATTCTTACAGCTCTAGCTGAAGACATATGCTGCTTCTCTTCACTTCCGTTGGGACTACATATATATGTTTTCTTGTTCCTAATACTTTGGTACCTTCACGTTCAGGGGGGGGGGCGATTGGCGACGCAACGCGAAGCCCCATCGTGAGTTTACTAAGAAACGGTACAGTCTATTTCGACAACATCTAACTCGGTTAAATCGCATGATTCTTTCTACCAAAGTCTTTTTAGAGCAGGACAATCCTTCAATATCAACGCACAGAAAAATTTGCCGATACATCAAATAGAAAAGTCCAGAACACTTGGAATATTGAATATCGGGCCATGCGATACGCCTCTAAAAGTTCGCCTTTCCTCTCGGAAGGGGACTTTCCCGCCGTTATAGCTCGCCTGTATAGATCACCGTTATTATACAGGAACATGAATGCCGCAAGGCATCGCGGCCTGATGCTGCGTTCTGCGGAGCAACTGGTCGCTGGTTTGAGTTCCCAGTAGGGTGCTTCGCAATTTTTTTCTTCTGATTTAATTTTCTTTGTGCCTTTCACACACACACACACACACACACACACACACATATATATATATATATATATATATATATATATATATATATATATATATATATATATATATATATATATATATATATATATATATATATGAATGAGATCTAACAGACAGTAATGCCAAGGAATGTACAGGGGAAGTTATTAGAACCAATGTAATGTAAATAAGAAGAAAGAAAAGTGGATGAAAAAATAACCAACCGTGAGCAGGAATCGAACCTACGACCTTCGAATAACGCGTTCGATGCTCTAACCACTGAGATACCAGAGCGGCCTTCCCTCCATCCAATTTTTGGGGTTTATATGTGAATTTAGAAGTAGGCGTGACAGTCAACGCCATCTATAAGCCAAGCGACGTCTGTTATATCTCATTAATATTGTGTTAAAACACGGAAAAAACGAGCCCTTAGGTAACACTTCGTTCCTTTATTTCATTAAACGAGGGTCTCGTACTGGCAGACTTGGTGTCATAAGGTTGTATACCAGGGACTATTAATCAGCTGCCCGCTCATAATAAGTTCACGTGCTACGTGACGCCAAACATGCGCATAAAGGAGTGTTTTCACACTCATCGCTTGGCTTATAGATGGCGCCGACTGTCACTCCTACTTCTAAATTCACATATAAACCCAAAAAATGTGGATGGGGCGAAGGCCGCTGTGTTAGCTCAGGGGAGAAAGACGAAAACGACGTTCTGAACGGACGCGTTTTTCATGTTCTCCGCTTCGAAGGATTTATCGGCCATCGGCCGAGGTGCTGCTCAGGCTTCAGCCAGCGGCAACGACTACCGTGTTGTACTTCCTCGCCTTCCCACCGGTAAGCTTGTTGTGGACTCTGTCTTTCTACATGCGGACTTAGCTGGTCGCCCCTAACGGGCTAAAGATTTTAGAGATGCTCTTCGGGACATCATTGACTTGAAGGAAATAAGCTCCACAGGTCAATTTCAAATGTCTCATGTTTGGATGGTCACATGCAAGTCAACGCTGACGAAAACAAAGTTGGTCACAAGAGGCGAATTTTTCGTCAAAAGTCGTCGATGCCTCGTTATATACCCGGAGCCCACGGAAGTGAAGTTGAAGCTTATGTGGCTTCCTGAGCGCTTGGAGGACGCCTATGTGTGCGAGGCACTGCAAGCTTTTGGGAAGGTCAAGACAATATCACAAGAAAGCTGGAAAGTAGCGGACATGGAACAAATGCGGACGCTAAATAGGGATGTTGTTTTGTCCCTTGCTGATGGAGTTCGCATTGCGGATATTCCTCACATTCTTGTTGTCTGCGGAGTGCAAAGCCTCGTCCTGATACCTGGCCGCCCACCACTTTGCCTTCGGTGCAGTAAGGTTGGACACATCCGTCGAAACTGCAGGACCCCTCGCTGTGACAACTGTCGACGCTTCGGCCCCGCCGCGGTGGTCTAGTGGCTAAGGTACTCGGCTGCTGACCCGCAGGTCGCGGGTTCGATTCCCGGCTGCGGCGGCTGCATTTCCGATGGAGGCGGAAATGTTGTAGGCCCGTGTACTCAGATTTGGGTGCACGTTAAAGAACCCCAGGTGGTCAAAATTTCCGGAGCCCTCCACTACGGCGTCTCTCATAATCAAATGGTGGTTTTGGGACGTTAAACCCCACAAATCAATCAATGTCGACGCTTCGGTCATTCGGCCGAAGATTGTGTTATGACATACGCCAACAAGCTGCGACAGCACACAAAACAGCCAGATGATAACCTACAAGAGCATATTATGGATGCCACCGAGGTTTTGGATGCAACGGGAGACACTCCGTCAATGTCATATGCTGCAAGCTCTACCACAAGGAATCCAGAAGAGGAAAGAAAGTCACTCGCTGTTGACACAGTTGAAACTTCTACGTGCAAAGAGCCAAGTGAATCATGCAAGCAGCATACCCAAAACGACTCCGCACCACCCCAAGCACAAGTAGGAGTTCCTTTGGAGAGTGCTGTTGCGCTGACCCATAAAGATGCCGAAGAACCACCAGTACAAGATAGAGACTCTGGGCTGGATGCCGCAGAAAGTTCATCACCTGCTTGCGCTGCAGCTCCGCAGCAGCTTTTTAATCATGATGCAGTGTCGGAAGATGATATGCAGATCTCTACGGATACAGCAATACTGAAACGTCGCGCATCGTCCAGCTCGGTTTCAAGCAAAGGGAGTGACCCAGCGTCAGTGACTAGGGAGTCACGCCGTCGCCGAAAGTCCGTGCCAAAGGGGAAGTGTCGCCGATCCCGATCTAGGAGGCCTGCTGGGGGCTCACGGGAAGCTTCAGCGCCAACTCTTGGGACTGATCAAGTGGGACGATAAGCGAATAAGAAGGTAGTCACCATGGCGCAGTCTGAGCGACTCATATTTGCCACCTTGAACGTACGTGGCCTTAGGTCTTCGCAGAAACAAGCACAACTCCGTAGACTTCTCAAACGGAAGCGTCTCGACTTTGTCGCCATCCAAGAGACAAAGATCGAGAGCGAGGAAGAGACCGAGAAGGCCCTGCGGCCTTTTCTGTCTCAGTTTAATGTGTGTGTCTCACATGCTAAAGGTTTATCTGCGGGCTGTTGGTTGTTTCTGAGAAAAAGCCTAACCTGTTCAGCATTGTGCACTAGTGTTGATGAAGAGGGCAGGTATATATGCTGTGATTTTTTGTTGCAAGGAGTGCCATGGAGAATTATCAATCTATATGTGTTTATTGATGTTCCGAAACGGCTTGAGTTATTTGAAAAAGTGCGTAATTTACTTGACGTCGAAAGATGCACGGTACTTATGGGAGATTTCAACTGCGTATGTGAAGCTATTGATCGTTATAATTCGTCTGGAAAGAGAGACAGGAGTGGTGAGCTTTTATCCGGTATTGTAGATAATGCAGGACTAATTGACATTGGGGTCTCGAATCAGGCAACAGCATATACAAGAGTACAAGGCAGCTCTCATGCTCGCCTTGACCGGATTTACGTGTCCTCATCACTCCTATCTCGTAAAATTTCCTGCAGCACCAAAGCTGTATCATTCTCAGACCATTGTATTGTCATAGCGCAAATTGGCGAAAATCATCACAAACAATTCCGTCCCCAGTGGGCCCTTTGGAAAATGAATTCGAAGCTCCTCTGTGATCAGGAATTCGTGAATCGCGTCCAGATGGCATTGAGGCATTCTTTTTCGATTGGTTTTCATATATTCGCTGCTTGGGAGCTTTTTAAACAAGAAGTTTGCTCTATAGCTTTAGAAATTGGGGATGTTAAGTCTTTCTATAGAAAGAATGATGAAAAGATACTTGTTAAAAGTCTTTGCAATCTTTATGAGATGGAAGGCGAAATGCCGGGAAAGTACATCAAAGATATTGAGAATATTAAGTGCCAACTACAGAGATATGATGCTGCTCGCTACCAAGGGGCACGTATTAGATCTCGGAACGAGCGCACTTTAAATTCTGAGCAACCGACGCGCCAAGCTTTACTTGATGAGCAACGCCATGCGATTTCTAAAGTTATTCCAGACTTGTACTTTAACGATGTGCTCATAAAAGATAACGGAGACATTACTTTGGCGTTCGAAACGTACTATAACAGCTTATTTAGCTCTCTCTCTGATGATCCTGACGCTCACCTCAAGGCTAGTTTTGTTTCTCTTGTGAACCCCTTGAAGGACATTGATTGTGAAGTCATTAATGGGCCCATTACTCTACAGGAAATCGAGCAAGCAATCGACAACTTGCCTTTATTGAAAACACCGGGGCCTGATGGCATCTCAGGCGAATTTTACAAAGCTTTCAAGAAAACGCTTGCTCCTATATTGCTGAATATTTTTCAGATGAGTTACGACATGGATACACTCCCTCAATCTTTTTGCAAAAGTCACACTGTGTTAATACCGAAAACAACTGACAAGGAAAAACTTCGCTTCGTTGAGGGCTACAGACCAATATCGCTGTCAAATGTGGACTACAAAATGTTCGCAAAAGTATTAGCAAATAGGTTGCAATTTGCTATGTCGATCCTCATTGGGTCTCATCAGACATGTGGGATCAGAGGTCGATTCATACAAACCAATATACATGTCGCTCGAACAATGCTTCAATACTGTCATGGTTCTCAAGAACATCTTGCAATGCTACAGGTAGACCTTGCTAAAGCTTTTGATCGTGTTCGTCATTCCTTCCTTTTTTCTCTTCTCGAACAAGCTAATGTTGGCAAAGTTGTTCTTAAAGGCGTTAAATTATGCTATAATGAATGCTCAACTCGTCTGATAGTTAATGGTCAACTCTCCAAGCCAGTTTCTATTCGCTCTTCAGTAAAACAGGGATGCCCGATGTCACCTCTTTTATTTGCACTTTATCTAGAACCACTGTGCTTAAGCATAATACAGTAGAGTTGCATTCATGGCTTTAGAATATTAGGCAGTGAGGTTAAAGTATTGGCTTATGCAGATGATGTCGCATTCTTTTGCACAGATAAACCAAGTGTCGAAAATGTGGTATATACTATTGAAAAGTTTGGCGTAGTATCGGGAGCTCGTTTAAATGCCTCTAAAAGTTTAGGACTGTGGTTTGGCTTGTGGGGTAGCACACCGAACCACTTTGCAGGGATTAATTGGACAATAACTCCTCCAACATACCTCGGTGTACCATTGCATTCATATAGATTCAGTGCGCATTACTGGAAGGAACGTGTCCCTAAGCTTGAACGACAGGCCCAGACATTTGTGCCCTATCGACTTTCGATATTTGGGAGAGCTGAAGCTTGTAATACTTTCTTAGCGACAAAACTTTACTATGTATTGCAACTTATTCATTGCGCAAGATTCTATATACAACGCTTTCATCGAATTTTCGCTACTTTCATATGGTCTTCGACTTTTGAGCCCATGCGTCGTGATAATATATTCAAGCCAGTTAGTGAGGGCGGGTTAGGACTAAAACACCTTTATCTATGGCAAATAGTGTCCAGATTCTTCTTTTTTCGAGACAATTCCCATCCTGTAATCCGTTCCTTCTTGCAGGTTACACTTGTTGATTGCTTACCAGATTTAATTGTTTCGTCCAACTTCTCCGAACGCCCATGCTTGTGGGGATTCATGCAGGAAGTTTACCTCGCAGTTCAGTTCCTTAAAGCTCGCTTCTCTGTAGAATACCTGTACTAAGTAACGCGCAAGGTGCTTTATAAGGACCCATTGAGTACACTCTTCCCATCTCCATTCTACCGTTCACTGTACGCCAATCTTCCTGGTCACGATGTGTTGAAGCGAGTGCGCAAAATGTACATTCCACCGAATTCAAAAACATTCTTCTATAAACTCCACTCTGAAACATTGGCGGTAAACACATGGTTAGAAAGAAAAGGTATTTTCATTCTGTCTGTTAACTGCCGTCTATGTGATGTGCCGGAAACGATTGAACATTGCTTTGTTAGCTGCAAAGATGCCGTACTATTTTGGGATGTCCTTCAGCGAGCACTGAAAAAACGTTTCGTCATTAATTCTCACACAATACGTTATCTTCTGCCAGCAACACTTGATGAAGTACCATATGATATGTTTTTCCTCATGGGTTTGCACAGCTTGTGGAAGACACGAATGCAAGACCGCAATGCAGAGCCCACCACCTCTTCAAACGCACACTTCATTCAAATGGCTATCCACCTAAAAAACATCTACGACGAGCTAGACTTTAGACCGGACTGGTACTTCGTCTTAGAGAACTGTTTGACCTCACCCCTTTTTTGTTTGTATAATACGATGTGAAGAACTCTTCATGTGAGGAACTCACGCTGTGTTAGCCATTTAGTTTTTTGAGTAACGCTTGAGCGCTTACTTTGGCGATTTGATTGTACTTTTGTTCGCTCGATATTGTCTTTATTGCCCAAGTACTTTATTAAATACCATGAAAAAAAAAAGCCGCTGTGGTAGCTCAGTGGTTAGAGCATCGAACGCGTTATTTTAAGGTTGTAGGTTCGATTCCTGTCACGGTTGGTTATTTTTTTCATCCACTTTTCTTTCTTTTTATTTACATTCCTTTCGTTCTAATAACTTCCCCTGTACATTCCTTGGCATTACTGTCTGTTAGATCTCATTATTATTGTGTTAAAACACGGAAAAAACGAGCCCTTAGGTATACACTTCTTTCCCTTATATATATATATATATATATATATATATATATATATATATATATATATATATATATATATATATATATATATATATATTGCCCCGCCGCGGTGGTATAGTGGCTAAGGTACTCGGCTGCTGACCCGCAGATCGCGGGTTCAAATCCCGGCTGCGGCGGCTGCATTTCCGATGGAGGGGCGGAAATGTCGTAGGCCCGTGTGCTCAGAATTGGGTGCACGTTAAAGAACCCCAGTTGGTCGAAATTTCCGGAGCCCTCTACTACGGCGCACAAATCATATATATATATATATATATAAGGAAAGAAGTGTATACCTAAAGGCTCGTTTTTCCGTGTTTTTGACACAAAATAATGAGATCTAACAGACAGTAATGCCAAGGAATGTACAGGGGAAGTTATTAGAACCAATTTAATGTAAATAAGAATAAAGAAAAGTGGGTGAAAAAAGAACAAGCCGTGAGCAGGAATCGAACCTACGACCTTCGAATAACACGTTCGATGCTCTATATATATATGCTATATGTGTATATGCTGTATAGCGATGATATATATATATATATATATATATATATATATATATATATACCAGCGCAACATGATGGCGATGGCAAAAGTCCGGCGAGAGTATCCGTACAATTGCTGTCGCAGTAAACCTTGTTTGCACTATCGGAAATCACTGCCGTGAAGATAACTTGCTGAAGGAAAATTGCGTCAAAAGAACTATCAATGTGCTCTACCGAATTCTACAAAATAGCGAACTAATTTTGTTTTTTCAGTGACTTGGATATTTTCTGCATCGACTCTGCTTTCATTTCGTGCGTCAAAATTACGATCTCAGTACGGAACATATCATGCAGTACAGGGAAATGGAATAGCAGGAACTTTATATAAGCCCTGAGGAACTTAGATCTAAAGAAGTCAAGTCCCCTTCAAATATATCCTGATTCTTTTTCGCCAACATTGAACGCGACGCTAAAGCTTAGTACGTGATTATGCATAGTCACCACAATATAATACGGACCACCAGACAACATGCTAAATTTGCCGTCTGCACCGTCTATGGCAAGCCGTCTGCTATAAAGAACGTAGATGTGGCGGGCACTTAGCGGAGCAAAGCTCTCCATAAAAGACGGCTTGCTGATAGATGACCTCAAAAGGCATCCACCTTTTTCCTTTCATTTTCCTGTGCTGCCTCTGCCATTTTTGTAGGGGTTTGGCAGGGCCCATAACAACTGGTATTGCCAGAACGAAAGCCTCCGAAATCAAAAAGTGTCTGGGCACTTTTTCGCTAGGAGAAGGGCGCAGGCAACGTCGCATGATCTCGCGTGATCCAAATTATTTTATGTTCGACTGTAGTTCACCTTCATTGTTATTTCACGAGCGCATTTCATACCCTTGAAAAGGCAAAGTTAGGATTGCAGTGGTGACCAGCAGCGCAACACGATAGCGATTTGGCTACCGCCACGCATCTTTGTGGTGTTCCTAACTGCGTGTGAGACATCACTTGCCAGCTTTATGAACGAAGCTGAAAGCAGCTGCGCTCCGTCTCTGCCAGTAGAAATGAGGAACGAAATACTTTTTTTTCTCTTACCCGCACCCTGCATCGTAATTCTAAAGCTTGTGGTTGTGTCAAAATTCACATACTTGAGTTCGAATCAACTGAATAAGCGTCTAAATTTACAATGAATATCACAAAACCGAAGCGTGGCTTTGCATATTTTATGGGGTGTAGCGTGTTCGCAGCTTGATGCACACTTCAGCTGTATGTCACAACCAACGTACACAGCCTCCAATCGACTAATAATAATGCAGTTGAAGGGTGAGTGTCCGGAGGTATAATTTAGGAGAAAAGTTGTCGAATGCTTTCTTTGTAAAAGCCTCCTACATTCAGTTTAGTGTGAGCGCACGGGGTTATAAATATACGAGATAAACATAGCGCCCCGCTACTCGAAATGAGGGACATAGCTTATTGGCAGTGTATACACAGCACACCCACAAATTATGTTAGGATGGTTGCTCAGTAAAGCGGACACTGCATCTAACGTGACGTATTTGAACAGCCAAGTTTTAGCTCAATCATAACTAGTGTGGGTATAAAACACGAGACAATATGTTATTAGCGACGAAGATTCACCTACAGAGCTTGAAAAGACGTGAGAATGGGCTTGTAGGTGGTGCTACACATGGCGAAACTTGTAGCAAACGATGAAGCATAAGGGTGAAGAAAGTGAAGACATGATTATGTGTTTTCCTGCATTCACTTTCTTTGCATCGTCTTCTTTTGACTTGCTTCGTCAATTAATTCCAGAGTGCGCTATACAAGTTTCGTTATGAAGCCCGCTGACATGAGCAAAATAAATATTCGCATGGCGGTTGAATAGCACCCAAAATGCTTCTCACGTCATTATTGCACTTAGACGCCATGCTCATAGAAGTTAACGATAAGTGTTGTGGGTTCAGCACCATCTTTGTCTTGTGCCGGTAGAGGCTGGTAGACATTTCGCAGTGCTGATGCACACTATACTCGCCTACTGTTCTTCTTGTGCGACCAATCTCCCGCAACCCAGAACAGCTTGGGAGCCACCTTCTTTTCATTAAAACCTATTCATACTTAGTTTCGTTATATTGGAAGCGCTGGTGCAATCGTAGCCGGCTTTCTGACATTATCTATTTTCATTTTCTCGAAACGACTGTTGCAGGTCCTTATTTGAGGACGACATAAACAGCGTTATTGGGATTCCTGCATGCCACAACACTGGACGCATGGCTTAAGTATGGTTGCTGTGGAATGTATACGTACATACGCTATCATTTCCTCCGTTCTCCCGATCGTCATTCATCACTATACGTTTGTTCTCCATTCACCTTGTCCCTGACAAAGTAGTATGCTTGAATACCCAGGAAGACCTCTCTGGCTTTACTCTAACTAGTATTGCACTTCCTTATTGTTGAATGAACAGATTGATTGACACGAGCAGTGTTGATAAATTTCGCACGTAGACGTCAAACATAATACGGCTGAACGGTCACGCGACCATGCATCGGGCTTGAGTTCTCATGTATAACGGCCCATGTAAGGGCTTCATACAACTTCCAGTGCGTGATACCAAGCTGACCTGATAAGTGGTATGCACTATGGGTGAATCAGAAAAGTGAAAGTCATCTACGTGAAGACTTCGCATGTTTGCATACTTTTCTTGAGTCATTCTGGTAGTCCCTGTCGGCTGTCACGAAATCAAATCCACACTGAATGAAAACAGGAAGGCCAATTACACTGATGTGACCTGTAGATAGCGTACTGGAGAGATAGTTACAGTCAGATGCGTTTTAAAAGTGGCCGCGTCTGATATTGAAAATGTAGAGTTCGCGGTGTTGCAGCGCAAGGGCGACTGAGAGGCCGAATTCTGAAACCTTTTCGTTCATTAGGGATATTTTGCGTGGGCCAGCAGGCCTCGCTATTGGTGCGCCAAGGTTAGCGATTGGCTGAAAGCTTCTCTTTCGAGCAATCCAAAAGTAGCAAGCTTTTACGAATGTGGGTGCTACGGTCCGAGTTTAACAAAACCACGTTCCGATGATAACAGAAGCCGCGGTGGGAAGATCGCAACATGTTTGCTCCACCTTGAATACTATAAGTTGATTCAATGCTATTGCACTTAGTCCACCCGAAAATGCTACCGTTGTCTGTGATCAAAACCCATGCTTCAAGCTGATTATTCTGTGAAACAGGATTGCTGTATATAACTTGCCTTCTATAGAAGATTATTTCACTCATTGAAGTTACTACTGCGGCTAACTTGGACAAGGTCCTTCTGGTATTCGGTAAAGAATTTCACACTGCTTCCTAAATATTTACGATTTACCGCAGAGAAACCGACAAATAAATAATATAATGCAGTTCGGGAGCTTACAGCATTCATCTGGACCGAGATCTGTTCGCTCAAATGATGAAGCCGAGTAGTGTTTTTTTGTGATCTCTAAACCCTCGAACTTGTTTCAGAAGACAAAAACTTTCGACCACTTTAAACTTCGCGAACACGCACATTAAAAAATATAATGAAAAGAAAGCAAAGAAGCTTTACAAGAACGATGTTCCTTTCTTCGTTGAATTCCGTAAAACGGCTTACGCGTTTTTGCGAGGGATTTATTTTTGGGTGTGCGTTACATAAAGTCTTTGTTCAATTTCAGTTCCCCGTCAGCTTAAGAGGGTATTACGTTCCTATGGGACAGACGACTCCCAAGACCCCGCACCTCCCACGTTTCAGAAACTTGAAGTGAGCCAGAAAAATGTCAGTGTATGGCATTTAGCTGAAACTGTTTTCTTTTTCGGAGAAGTATTCCGCAAGTTTGTACATATTTGTGTTACTAACATAAACGACGCTAAAAAAAGAAGAGGTGAGGGGATCGATAAGATGCAGAAACACGCACACACACAAAAAAAAACAATGGAAGTGCTCTCGGATGAGAAATCGATATGCTTTCGATCACGCCCGACAAGATGACAGCGCCGAAAGCAGTGTATTTATCGCTTGCAATATCAGAACAGATACAATTTCTCGTCTACCTGTGTGGGGGCATGGTTAGTCTTTATTCTACAGCCTCTAAAAAGGCGACAGATCTGCCCACGATTTCGCGCAATCAATGCTTTATTTTCGACGAACAAAAGCCCAACCAAGTGATACGAGAAACGCTTTTTTTTCATGCGTAATAAAACTTACTGCTGGGTTTATGAAGTGGTTCACGTTCACTTTGTACAGTTGATACGTGGGTCTGTCGGCGTGACTGTTACCACATCTAGCCCTATAATACAAAAACTCACCCACATTGGTCACTTAGAACGCCGCTACACAACGCCAACCTCTTTTTTGAAGGGGGGTGAAATTGCTTCAGGTTGGTGTGGTTAGATTTAGATTGATACGTGGGGTTTACCTTCCTAAAGCCACCATATGATTATGAGAGACAATGTAGAGGAGGGCTCGGGAAATTTCAACCATCTGGGGTTCTTTAACGTGCACCCAAATCTGAGCACTCGGGCCTACAACATTTCCGCCTCCATCGGAAATGCAGCCGCTGCAGCCGGGATTAGATCCCGCGACCTGCGCGTAGCATCCGAGTACCTTAGTTAGGACCGCCACGGTGACCACCACGGCGGGGCTCAGTTAGATTTAGGTGCACGCTCACAAATCTCAGGTGACCAACGAAAATCTTTCACTCGAAATCCTTCACTACGGCGCTCTCATAACCATACCTTGGTTTTGGGACATTTATTCACAACAGTTGCTTTCGAACGCTGTTGTTATTAAAATATAATTTTCAGTATAGATAATGAACGAACGGGTACCGCTTATTAATTTGATGTAAAAACTTTAACTGCCTAACTAAAGCTCAAAACTCCGACTTTTCTTCTTCTCTTCATTTCTCAGGCGGTGTTATAGCACTCGCTAAACGTACTTGCATAATATATAAAGAAGTGTATGATACAAATGCTTTATTTGTACTGAAACTGTGCATAACGACGCCTCACTTAATACTCATAATATATTGTAATTTGCAGTTGGCTATTATGAGTCATGTTGCAGTGTGCAGCAACATAGGTGGTTATTAATTTATTGCCTACGCTTCTATAGGACAGATTTCACGCACATAGAGAGAGAAAACTATGAAGTCAAATGCAGCAAGGCTTATTGCATAATAACGGACCTTGTGCACTCTACATTATGGGAGAATGCAACTTCAAATAATAAAAAAAATCAAAAACTGGCTACAATAAGGCAACCAGCACTGATGTCCGCTGGAGCCGAGACTGGCAAAATTCTCTTTCGCCGTGAGGTGGCACTTGTCAACGTTGCAAGGGGGTTGTTTAGAGGGCTTTTCTCTGTGCACCAAGACAAGGAGAATATTCGCCATTGTCTGTCTAAGCGCACGCCGTTTTGAAATGCTCATCATTCTGACGAAACAAGAGCAGGCATTACTGAATGGCTCTGTGGTCTGTAAAGATACTACAATGCAGTTACTGTAACCATCACTGTAAGACACGTGCGGACCAATGTTCTAGCTGAAGAACCACGTGGGTGGAAGGGGAGAAGGAAAAGCCACAATAAATATAGCGCACTTTTGCAAAGGAAAGCACCATTTTTATTATTCATTTTAACTCCTATCAGGAGACCGCTGACGCAGACAAGAGCACACCCGGGACGTCATGCTCATCAATGCAGAGGCACAGTGACTGAGATATTAGTCTTTCGGCTTGACGCCTCGTAAAAGATTGCGAAAAAATTGTACGGGATGTTACCAAGTGCATGTGCCGGGGTAATGATTTTCAACGGTCGACATCGTCTTTATTTTCGCTCTTTGTTATTATTCGCCGCGGCACAGCGACTACAACGCCGTAGTCGTTTCCCTGGTGAGTTACCGGAAAGACACTTGGAGAACATCAAGATCACATCAATTTGTCCCTGGTTTATAACCTCATTACTGCTTGGCAGACTGAACAGCGACACGGCAGTTTCAATTTTTCAAATTCAAGTTTATTGAAATGGCGTAATAAAGAAGCATTGCTCCTAAAACAAAAATTACCAGTCGGATCTAATACGGATAATTATTTTCATGTATTGAAAGTACAGAGAACAATGGACTTGTGCATAAATATTATGCAAATAAAGTAGACACACTGGCGGCAAATGGATTGAACGTGAGGGCAGAAAGAAAATAACACAAAAGAATAAATGAAAAGAAAAGAATTTACAAGTAACCGATGGCAGCGTGAAAAATGTATGGTCGCAAGAATGAGTAAAAGAACCAAAGTTCGCCCGTGAATCTAAGAAGTGATGAGATACTGTCAAAAAAGAGTGGTGAAATATATACTAGAAAAAATTGCGACTTGCGTGGTACTAAGCGAGGCTGGTTAGAGTAAATGTTAACAGATGCCTTTCCAAACTCCTTTTGCGAATAAAAAAAACGAGCCTGCATGCTACGTTGCTGCGTGCGTCAGAGCTCTTGAAATTGAAAAGTTTAATGTTTATTTGGTTTAATTATGAAATGTAGTTTTTAACAATAAATAAGTAGGCCTTTTGTCGTAGGGGTTTCGGCAAATTGGTCCGGAAACCTCATGGGGGTGTCTCCAGGCAAGTTTCTATTTTGTAGTTTTTCCAGTCTATCTAGTGTACCAAAAAAGTGCCCCTTTATTGCAAATATATCATTTCTATGCCTGGACACTTCTTATGAAGTGTTAACTTTTTTCCTGAGCCACCATATATACTAGAAAAAAAAAGAAAGCGAAAGCTTCGCATATTTTTTTCAGCAATACCTGGGCAGATGAAAACGACAATTTTAGGCTGCTTTAGATATTTTATTAGGTAATTTATTCTCACAATTTTCGTACAAAGATTGTAGTGAAATATTTGGTCACTGCGTTGAAAATATTTATTCGGCATCCGCAGACATTCTAAGCTGACGAAACAGCTGAGCTGCGACAGTGACTAAAAGAATTTTTTGAATTATTCTTTCAGTTGCATTGGAACAAATGAAAGAATGTTAGCTTTCTTTCTATAAAATTTATTGCTGCTCAAGATTTCAAAAAAGTGATCACTAGTATTATTTTCAGATGGATCAATCCCGTGAATAAAACCAAACCGAAGAGATGCGCTATTGCCATACTCATGGAGAAATCCGGAATGAGATAGCACCATTACATCAACCATCAATCTACAACGTTTAATCAGTGTGCTGGTGGCATTTGCGATTATAGCACGCGTCGCACCCGTAGGTCAAAGAATACAAATGCGCTAACATCGCTGCAACAGTCATCAGGAATTGTGACGTCATAGTGGTGGTCCGCAAGTTGCGCTAATCGGCATTTCATCACGGTTTCACAGGTCACTTCAGTGAATTTGTATTACTGCGCAATGATTGCTAGAGGCCCCTTTTTTGGAAATTTCAATGCATCAATGGGCTCCTCGCAGGAACGACTCACGCGTTTTTTTCATATGACCCTACCACACGTCTGACCATTTGAAGCAATCATTATTGTAGTTCCTGCAATTTTCGGCGTAAGCATTTTCTCCAGTCATTGGAAGAAGTCTGGCATTACATTGAAACAATTGTAAAGGCCGAGAAGAAATATCGCGTCTACCTTGTTTTTTAGGAACACCCGGTAAAGCTGGAGTATTTTACCGAAAACATAACTCTATTGAACTAGTATTTATGCATTTTTCATCCACTGAAATGGTGTCTCGACAGGGAAAGGGCAAGAATAATTGGACCTGCGACTTTAGCCGAACAACGTCTTTCAACGTGAAGGGCATGTTTAACCCAAAAGAAAATGGTTCACAGTGCTCGTGTTGTGAACCGATGTATGAAGATGAGCCCCCGAAAGTAAACATGAAAGCGTATAGGTATGCACCTATACCGTATGAATTGTCAGTCAGCCACTACCTACGCTTCAACTCATAGCCGATCGCTCCCACGCGATCAACGTGGACTGGGTGATAAGGTGGAGAAACAAAAAGCGACGCGGCACCGGTGTCGCAATTATGCCCGTTGTACGACTAATTTCAACCTTGTCACTGGTTTCAGGGCACCGAATGAGATCGAAAGGCCAAGCAGCCAGCGCGTGGGGGGCTTATCCCAGCGTGACTCCCTCGCATGTAACATGCATGGCAATTCGCAGGAAGCTCCACCGGAGACGAGTGACGAGCAGAGGTGGCTTTCAGAGTTCCCACGTAGTAACCACTACACGCAATTGGCTTCTCTTTCCAGCATCATTGCTTTCTCTCCTTCTTTTTCCTTGTCATTCTCGGCCGTATCGTGAATAATTCATCTGGCCGGCCCGGAATCGTTTGTCGCCCTCGACACGGTACATATACGCCGAAAGGGGAAACAAGAGCCCCCAGAGTTTGTCGCATCTGTCGCTTCCTTCATATTCGTTGCCACGCCACTTCTTTTTTCCTCTCTCTCTCTCTCTTTACTCAATCTGCGCCCACTCTACCTATATGTCCTACACAGCGCGTTCTTCCCTATTGGTGTTGTCGGTGGACAGTTTGCGTCGTTGAATGCTGGGCGACAAATGCGTCTCCAGGGTCCCGATGGCGCCGGCGGAGGAGGGTTTTTTTTTCTTTTTCTTTGATCTTGGAATTGCAATTCAAGCTGAGTTTGAAGCAGCGTAGCGCTTCTTCTTTTTTTTTGCCAGAAACACGCGCTATTATAATCTGAGGTGACTAAAGCCAATTGAAAGGCGGAAGAGTTGTTTTTTTCTCTCTCTCTTTTTTGTTTTTCTTTTTGTTGCTGCTAGGATGAGTCTTTTAGCACTCTGGCTCTTTCGCCTCTCCTTTATTATGAACAAGGACATGACTGCAACCATATGAGCTGTCGAGTGCTTTTTAATGAACTCTTTTTCTGTTCTTTCCTTCGATACGAGTTTTTTCAGCTCGAAAGTCTTTTCAAGACGGCACTCATCACATCATTCATCAGGGTGGTCAGGCAAGTTGTTGCCCGAAAATATAAAAAAATCCTCCCTTTCCAGTGAGAGTTCAAAGCGCATGAGGTTTGAAAAATTATCTTCGAAAGGGGAGAAGAGTTCAGTAAGAATACTCGGGCACTTTCAATTGAGCTACATAAGGGGGCACGTCAAAAGGAGAATATGCATCCACTATATGCTCCTTCGAAGTTTCGAAGACGTGGACGACGGACACACACAAAAAAAATTTTAAGTTTAAAAGGCGATATCTAGAGAGTAACTGTCTTACTGAGTGCTAAAGCATGTCAGGATTGTCCAAAGCGTTGCAGCGTTAGCGTGCTTAGCTGCAAAATGAGATCAATGCGAAACGCTAAGTTTCCACATTGTTTTCGACGTGAAGCAGCTTTTGGCGCAGTTCAATCCGGTGTGCGGCGTGGCCACCCTCACTGCGCATGCACGTCCTCTCACTCTCTCCTCTACGAAACGCAGGCGTGAACGCGCCAGCGCGTGTGAGCTTGCGTAAGTGGCTGTGTGAGAGGCTCCGGCCCCTACCCTTACAGTCTCTCAGCAGTCACGTGATGGCGTTGGGGAACCAGATTCCGCAGATGCGCGATGAACTCGCATGCTCTCGCGTGGCGTGATCCAACAAGAGTTCGAGAAGAGTAAGAGCAACAGAAACTACAGTGAATTCATGGAGTGCTTCACTTGCAAGAACGCGTTAACGGGTAAGTTGCATGCGATGAACGGAAATTTAGGTGGATCCATGCACGGTTTCGCATGCTACTCACGGTTTTTTTTTAGTGGGAGGTTGCGGAATTTTTCGTCAGTAGGAGGCCACTACGCGAGTGAAACCAGTAATGTCAAAGAGTGTTGAAGTTTTACTAGTTGGAAACGAATACCTGCAAATGAGGATTTCATATTGAAAAAAATTATGGATAGCTAGCCATTGCTGAGATCTAGAGTTCCTAATAGCAAATTATCAGTGCTTAGATACGAATGCTACAAAATTGTTAGCTGTACCACGCACGTATGCGCATGTTGTGTGCGTGCGTGGTTTTATGCCTACACGGGGACATGAACGTGCAAAATTAAAGTGCGTAGCCTGTAAAGTTCAGCCCACGGTCGCACCATGAATACCACTGATTATGCGAGGCGTCCATTGTCCGTCCACTAATGGTAAGTTATTGTTCATATCTTATCGTGAACCTCAGTCCAAAGTTAGTCAATGCACTAATCAAGTCAATGCAAGATAAGTACACCGACTAACAAGCGTATGCTAACTGATTTACCAGCAATAATAACAGCGCAGGTCTTTTAAAACGTAACTGACAAAAATCTTATTTTGTTGCAGGTAAAATGGCGGCGATTGGTTTTCACTTTACTGGTACTGATCACAATCGAATGATAAGACTGATTGCCACTTTCATGCAAATTGTCAATTTCGTATAGCTTCTAGTCCACACTTCGTCGACAAGTAGCATGAGATTGGCCTGAAAAAATCCACAGCATATTCAAGTTATCCACAGTTATAGGGCGAAGCCGAAGTATTTAACCTGTATAGGGAACTCACTGCAGGGCACGATGTCTTCCTGTCTTTTCGTGATCAAATAACGTATCGTATACATTAGAGTCGGAACCTTTTAGATATAAATGAAGCTCAAGTCCTTGCTTTCCTTTTTTTTGAGCCTACTTATTTTGATAAATTTTGTTGGCTCATTGGCATCGCGCCACGAATTTCCCACAATGCGGGTTTTTGCAGTACGATAGCGAAGGTTACATTAGAGTGCTACGAAGTGTGAAGGCGAGACCGTATTCGTTTCACCTTTCTCGTTCAGTCGAGCCGTGAAATGAGATTGGTGCACGATAAGGCTGCCCAGACGACAATCATTCTTTTGGGCGGGAGTACACCGAGTAAATTCGAAGTTTCCTCAGGCACCTCAATGTAAGCTGAAATAAAGTGTTAAACTGCACTAGGTGGTGCTTCTGAACATTTCCCGTGAACTTTTCTGACGACGTTCATCTGCAGATGAACGTTCGATAGCAAACTCTACCCCCTTCTTTCTAGTACACGCTGTGCTCAGAATCATACTTTTTTCAAGATCACCTTTGCCTATCTGTACTAACTTCACATTGTCGCGCTATCATAACGAAGTTTTCGAGAAGAAAATGTCTTTTTTGGTCCGTCGTAATGGCTTCGAAACCTCCTATACCCCAGCTTTCATCAAGGAATCTGCCACATTCATGTGGCAAAAGAGTGTTTGCGAAATAGAAGGAAATCGTAGAGTCGAGACCGAGTACGAAAAATGTGTAAAAAAAGAAAGTACTGTCGAGCTCTCGCTTCCTCCTATGTTGCCCAGCTTTTCGTCCTACATTGGCACAACGGCGCTTGGCCGTTAGAACCTTGTCGCCAACGCGGCCGTGCGCGTGTGCGTTTCGCCCGTTAAGTGTGAGCGATGATCCCGTAGCGTCGGCGAGCCGGCTCGCTGTGCTCCCTTTTCTTTTTAATTTTTGCTTGTTGAAGCCGGAAACCATTTTCACTTCTCCGCTCGGCCGAGCCCCGCCGTCTCCTCGAACTCTTGTTCCGCACCATAGCACACGTGCCCCCAGGCTCCCGTCCAGGGTATAGGCGACGAGGCTAAAAGAGAAGAAAACACACACCGTCTGCGTTCAGTCCCGTGACCCACGTTGAAGACGTGACAGTGTGCTTGCGACCCGTGAATTTGTTCGAACGAGGGGCCTCGATAGAGGAGCCTTTGGGGGTGCGACTTTAGAATGATACTTTCTTGGACTCTCTGACAACAACGAAGACATTGGCAAAGCGAGTGGGACCGCAGAGCTTGGAAGTAGGGTGATTAGGCGAGAAATTAAAGGAGCAGCGAGAGAGTATGCCTTGAACCCGGGGCTCGGCGAAGGCCAATGAAAGGAATTGCACGTTCCGCGCTTTAGATTCGGCACGCTCTACCAAGTAAAGAATGCTGCAGCAATGGAAACAGTGCACAAAAGGAAACGCCGTGAGGATTTGTTGTGAAATGTGCGGCAATTCATTCAAACGAAGTACGCGCAGCTGTTCCGTAGAAAAGTATCCATGCCTCCTGACACGAGTTTGCAGGTACAGGGATGTCTTCGATACAAACGACCTGATCCTACTCAGCGCATGAACACTGGATGAACATAAGGAAAAATACCAAGTGAAGACGTTCCACAAAATCCGCAGCCTAAATATTTTCGCTCGAAAACATTTGGTTGAATACTATTGAATGTCACTATGGCGCTAGAAGTTAGTCGGTTCAGCAATAGAACAGTGGAGTAACATGATACTATACGCCCGCGAAGTCTTGGACAGTTTGCGTAGCGTATACGAGATGCGCTACGCGCTACCACGGTATGTTGCTGAAAATTAATCGCTCACTGGCCCTTAGGCGTTCATGGTGCACGCCACTAAGGCATTTCGCGTAGCAGTCAAGTAGTATTCTACCTAAAAGGCACGCCAGTGTTTAAATTTTTTTCTGAAGAAGACCCTATGCGGGCGTCATGTATGGGGAGACGTCATATTGACAGATGTAAAACTGCGCGGCAGAAGCGTACAGTTGGGCCTGGGGGTGTGCCAGCACGTGAAATGCGTAACAAGTGGGCGGTCGAAAGCTGCTCAACTTCATCTTTTTCCACTATTCATCCTAAAAGATCATCTATATTTCACCATGATCATTATGACCACCCACAGCATCGAGTAATCGTAAAGCTGTGTTAGATGCATACATTGTCTTGCAGACGTGTAGTGGGTAGTTCGCTGCAACATGAAACTTCGCTGTGTAATTGCACTAGGCATGCTGAGGGAGTTTACAAAGCACTTTATGAAGGGCGATGCTCCAGCTTGCGCTCTCACTTTGCTGTCTTCCAAACAGGTCTGATGTATCTTTTTTTTGTGATTGAAGAATTGGTGCATCATCTGAACACTCTGTGTTAATACCAGTGACTTGAAGGTTGTAGTATCCACCCACGAACACTGCACTTATACTCTCTTTTATTGATGGCCCTGACCCTTGACGTTACACCACGCATCTTTATTGGATGCAGAAATAAGTCTATCCTGTTATCATTTCAGTATCAGTCAGCATGAATCGGCCCTCCATGGCTGAAGGACCTGTTCAATACTGTGCCCTCTTCACAATGAACGCTTGTCACGCGTTCCATTCAGTCTACTCTTTCATGTCCACTGCTCTGGCTTAGCGGTTAAGAATTAGTGTCAGCTTGTGTGTGGGTAGGTCATTTACCACCAGCCTTTCTTTTAGCAGAGCTACACAACTGCACGTAACATTTTCTCGCTGTCTCTTTTGGTCCTTCTGTTGTCATTGTTGTCGGTGTAATGGAGTAACTGAAAAAGCGCCAGGCCTGCACAGAAAGCGCAATACAGTCAGAGCGAAAACGGGAAGAGTGCCATTTTGAGAACCCGCTGCAAAATCTGATGGGGCTAATAATACAGAGATAATCTCACAAGGTACCCCCTACTCCAGTAATTCATTCAGTGGCTGGTGACGGAGAATCATGACTGAGCCCGTTTTAATGGGTTGGAAGCATTCAACGACCCACTCGTTACACAATTCATAATCTGTGACTCCTGGTTGCACAAGTGACATTCCATGACGCCTGGTAGTTATTTTGCTCTTCTATCACGTAATATACGTATGTTAAGGTGGTTTCCTCCAAACAAAACGCTTGTATAGGGCTTTCGTGCACAGAAGTTTCCAGCGCCGGCATGGCTCCATGGTAGAATACTGGGCTGCCACGCAGAGCTCCCAGGTTAAAACCGCGTTCCATCCTGGTTGTTTTTTTTTTCTTTTGAACGATAGTGATTACGGACATTAGTAGCGGCGGCGGGCACACTTGTTGTGATCGCATAACAGCTTTCACTGTAAAATATTATCGTCATCAGTGTTCCATTTTCTCCGGCTGGCACATCTGTATATAAGACACGTGCAGTTTTCTACATAAAAATAACTGTCGACGAAATAGGAGAAACCACACGTATATACTCTCACCAGTATGCGAAAACTCGAGTTTGTGCACCTGATGCGCATAGACACCTGTGTCGAAGCACTCTCCACGCATGTAATATCTGTACCAGTATGAGGTGGATGTTTCGGCTGGCCGATGTGTCGCAACGTGTCTATAGCTAACTCAAGCGCGTACTGCGCCTTTCCCTCCACACTTCAAAGTTTCAAACGCCTCTAACTCTTTCACCATTGTAGGGTCACATACTGAGCCAATTATTCTCATCTAAGCGAATTTGGGCTTCACGTTTCGGCGAGTCGCTTGCAGAATTTCCCAGTCGCTTGTGGTGTTTTTTTTACTTATTTGCATCATTTAAGCAAACTTTTTAGCAATCCACACGTGCCCGAATAGCACGTATGTCGATAACGTAAAATTTCAAGTGCTGAAGTCAAATATACATAGGGAAATCAACGAGTATCGTTAATTATGCACTGACAAACGTCCATTCAACCGAATGTACAGTACACCCTCGAGACAATGTTAACAAACAAATGTATGCTTTCTCTACTAGTTACGAATATTCTCACTGTATAAAATAACTAACGCGATTTTTACAACTCAGTACGAAGTGAAGTTTCGCAAGGCCGCCCTTATTTAAATCAAGCGACCACTGTTGTGGGTGTCTATACAGAAACTCCTGGCAGTCACAGCAGGAGAAAGCGCATATATATATAGTAGAGAGTTTCCACTCGTCGCAGTTGTATAGGTGTGTTATGGGCTCTAAAAGCAAGACATAAATAATTGTGAGGTGTTCCCAGGCATTTTGGTGTTGAGTAAAGGCAAAGTTATTTTGTGCGCTAATTTAGCGCCGTTGTTCACCGCGTAGCTACTGGCTACAGTGCTCGGTTGCTGACCCAGAGGTTTTCAGTCTAATCTCGGTCGCGTCGTCAGTCACATTCTGCTGGAGGAGAAATTCTAGATAGCCGTGTACTGTGCGATGTAAGTGTACGTTGAAGAATTCCATACGGTCCGAATTACCGGAGCGCTGCGTTAAGGCTTGCGTTATAATCGCATCGTGGTTTTTGCACGTAACATCTCAGCTGTTATAACTTTAGCCACATCTGCTTCCGTTTATTATAAGTTTGTCTTTATACTGCACAGTGCTCCAGATGACCCAAATGGCCAAAAACTTGAGCTGGTAAGGCACCATTTTTTGCGAAGCCCCTGGAGCTATTCGGTGAAACACCTAATGTGATTCCTGGGATCGCATGTGCACCGCTCATAGTAAAACAAAACAAACAAACAAACAAGCGAACAATAAAGCAGAAACCGAATGACTTATTACGCGGCAGTTGCTTAGCACCATATAAAGAACGCGGCGTCGGTAGTTACATTGAATACTACGTCAAAAAAAAAGACTCAGCAGAAAAGTCGACATGTTTTTATTCACCGATGTTTTATGAGCCAGACATTTGTGAACACCGCTCTTATATCTTGTTTCTTGTGCGATAAGAGGGTCATGCATCTCATACACAGATCCCTTATCCGAGCAATAAACTATACACCTACCCACGTGTCTTCTGTGAGTAGTAAGTGGCCACTTAGCCTATATGTTTCCATCTTTAGTTTGCTATTATATTTTGAATATTTTATTGCTTGTGTGGCCCGTTCACTAATATGAGTCTGCTCGACAGTCAAATTTTGCAACATGCATGCTGCTAGCACGTCAACGGATACAAGTATTATTCAACTTACTCAACTGGCAACATCAGGGTTGTGTAATATATTCCGCCTTGTGCACCGTGCACCATATCTTCCACTTCCATTTCTGATTTTTTTTGTTTTGAACATTTAGGTAGTTAGAAATGTAATACAAATATTCAGTTATTTTGCAAACAGAAAGACCCATAAATATCTATTTTGCTTTTCTTGGCTTAATTTGCTCTTGCTTTGTATGGTCGCTATCAAATATTCAGCCTCCAGTTTTCGCCACTTTTAGTTTCAGCCGGAAGTCTTGCTCATAAAAAAGTGAAAACGATACAACGAGTTGAATTGTAAGGCAGATTTCTAGTGACTTACTTGATTCGATTCACATAAAAAACAGCGTTAATAACGAGGGACAAGAGAAGAAGACAGACAGACAGCGGCAGTGCGACTGTCTGTCTTCTTTTTTAAAACGCGACGAAATAGAAAGCTAGAAAGTTGGGTCAATAAATATCGTCAATAAAAATTCTACCTCTTACAATCGGTGTGCGCGGAATCAAGTAACGATTCAATATTTCTGTGCCAATTCACTGACGCCCACGCGGCTCGACAGGCTTGGCCGCTACAGAACTCTATCGCAATGTTGCAGTAAAGGCATGAAAGCGATGAAATCGCTAGCGCAGCAACAATGATCTGGCAATACTCTAAAGTGTGTCAAGAGACGAAGTGAAAAGTCCAGCTATCTGCTGCTATAGTGGCTTAGCACGTGTACATAGGGAACAAGGCTATAGGCTCGACAGCGTGAATTCGATTGCCAGCATTCAGGGGCCATAATTTTTATTGGGGCAAAATGCTACTACTATGTGAATATGTAAAGGAAAGGAAGAGAAAAGTGCCGCCCGTAACTGCCTATCCTTACGATGACACCTCATTAGGTCGGCACATGGATGGGTAGTAAAATAAAAAAAAAATATAGGTAAGGGAAGAATGAAGAGAGAAGAGAATAGAAAAAAGTAATCGACTCGGTCTCAACAGCGAATATACTCAAGTACTTATAATTGGTAACGTGTTCGAAAACGCGCGGCTGTCACAATTAATGCGGAGTCCCTCCCCCCCCCCCTCAATCGCGTGCCTACCAGTCATATAGTACATAGGTTTAGCACATTAAGCACAAGAAAAATTATTATTATTATTATTATTATTATTATTATTATTATTATTATTATTGAGAAATGTTAGTTCTATTCTGTTCTGCTTTGCTGTGGAGTGGTAGAGACTCGCATTACATCGGCTGCTGCATTTCTAGGAGTTCTGCAGCAAGAAAAAACAAATTGAAAAAAGGTTATTCACAATCAACAATGAGCACATATAGTTGCTTCTCGGAAATGCCGCTACTCTGCTGAGCCAAGCAATCAGATAAACATCTTTTCTTAGTGTGGTTTAAAGGCAACAGGCTCAGCAAGAGAGAAATGGGAAGTGAGTGGTGTGTCATTTCAATTGGAACAAAAACTTGCAAAACACAGTGATAAACGTTTTAAGTTGAACCCTGCTTTGCACTCATCTGTAACTGTCGATGATGATAGGGACGTTCGTCTAATTTGTTTCTTTCCCGTAAATTGAGATTATGTGCATTTTATCGCATGCCGGTGAATTTTCACCTCGAAACTTCATTCATGAATGTTAGCGATGAAACGGTGAAATTTTGCAGCCGTGTCCTCAGCTTCGCTTTGTAGCATAATGAAGGAGAGCAGACGGTGTGTATGGCGAGATGTAGTGACACTCATAGACACTGATTGTGCTTTTAAATTATATCTCGGCCACACAGTGGTCACAGTGAGTGCACACCAAACATGCAGGATGAATAACGAACTCCCTGTGTCCTTGCTGAATAGCGGACATGGCATCGGATGGTGCGTATTGTGCATCGTACGCAGCTCGGACACCGTGTTATTAAAAACGTGTTAAGAATCACGGAGAAAGAAGTTTTCTTGCTCCGTGGTTCCGAATATAGGCAAAGAAGTCTCAAGGGATGGAGAGGAGGTGAGGATGCGCTACAGACCCTGGGCGGATTCACCACTCTATACATATTTAAACTACCTTGTGCTGCTCAGCCCCTTTGAGATGTTCATCTCAAATTATAAAGTCTGGTTTAGTGACCTAAGTCTTCAACAATCGTGGTTTTTAAATTATTAAGACAGTGGCGTCACTTGAAAAGCGATTGCGCACATCTTACGCAGCAAGAGGCGAGGAATACTTGACTTACGTTCGCGAAGTCGTAGCACTTAAGAAACGTTCGATGGTATGACACAAACTACAGTTAAGAAAGATTTTCTAATTGGTGCTGAATCACTCCAAAAGAATAATGAGGCTGTCACAAGATACAAATATTCAGAATGAAAAATTGTCGAAATTTCGGTTATCTCATTTTAACCTTTGTTCTTTAAATGAAAAAAAGTGTATATTTAGGGGCTCATTTTTTTTGTTGGCGCAATATTATTGGGAACTAAGAGCCAAAAACGCCATAAAACGTATAGAGGATGTTATTAGTAACGCAAATGTGAAGAAACAAAAGTAGACGAAAATGAACTTAAGTTATCTTTTCGTCTACTTTTTTTGGGGGTCATTCCACATCAACTGTCCCAACTTTGGCACTCGACCATCTCGAATTTACTTGAAAAAATTCAAAACTATCTACCTGAAGCCAAAAGTGTTTCCCCAAAACATTTTTTAAAAAGCTTTGCAGTACCGCACGCCTTATTTGAATTTTTCAGAAGTCTAGAAACCATAGCTCGGAAAACATGTTGACAAAAAATGTTTTTTCTCAAATTACGTCAAGAGAAATGTTTACCTTAGAACTACGGTTGGCGTTTTATTTAAAATAATTTTTACGAGCTTTTACGCTTCTGTGAATTTCTTATGTTGCGTCGAATATGCAGAGTCTGGTCCACATTGGGGATTGTTTCATAGAAAGACAAGATTAGGAGAAATGTGGTAGTTTAAAATAGCAAATTGTCAGAATGTTTTACTGTAGACAAAATTAACTTCAGGCCTATACATTGTGAAATAAAGATTACAGGTGGCGACTAATTTGCAAAGATGTTCATTTTTGCGCATGTTCGGTTGTGAATTCAACGCTACGGCAATCCTAATAGAAATATGCTCAATAGCAGATTTAGCAGCAACCTTCATTGGCTACTCGCTCAGAAAGTTTTATCAAATTTATTTTTGTTTTAAGTCAAAAAATACTTTTCAATTTGTGTTACCGCTCTCGAGGTTTGGACGTGTTTCTAGCTGTCTTAATGAACAATGTGTCCTAGCAGTAAGTACAAGGTGCATGGACTTGGGGATATATATATATGCAAGACATGTTTGCATATATATGTGCAAAACATGTATTAATCATGTTTTGTATCACAGAAAAGTCACAGTTGCGACCCCCATAATCGTATATAATTCATTATTTTGCACCAGTGACCATTTTTGGCGCATAACTGCAAATTAGCTGCCAGGCAGCACATCCTTTTTTTAACTTCAATTGATCCTTTCCTTCATCGTGCTCTTCCTACTTTTAAATGTTTGCATATATAGGTAGTGGTGTGTTGCAGACATCAGTACCACTTCAGGGTTCGGTGTAAGTATACATATACGCAGGCTACAAGACGGCTGTATGTGGCTAAATGATGTCTAGTAGGTCTCACGTTTTTCGTTAACTAAGGGTTATACTAGCTTGTAAATAAATAAATAAATACGCACGGAAAAAAGCTTATTACGTTGTCGAGATGATCCCTATACGTCCGCGCACCTTGTACTTACTGCTACGACACATTGTTACAGCTAGAAACACGTTCGAACCCCAAAAGTGGTAACACAAATTGAAAAATATTTTTCTGACTTAAAACAAAAATTAATTTCATAAAACTTTCTGAGCAAGTAGCCAATAAAGGTTGCTATTGAGCATATTTATAAAAGGACTAGTCCAGTGTAGAATTCACGACCAAACATGTGCAAACATAGACATTTTTGCAATTTTGTCACCACCTTTAAACTTAGTTTCACAATGTATTGCCCTGAAATTATTTTTGTCTTCAGTAAAACATTCTGAAAATATGCAATTCTTAATTATTACATTTCTCCTTATGTTGTCTTTCTATGAAACAATCCCCAATGTGGAGCAGATTCTGCATATTCCAGGTAACATAAAAATCGACAAAAGCTCGTAAAACGTATTTTAAATAAAACGCCTACTATATTGCTAAAAGCAAAAATTTGTCTTGACGTAATTTGAGAAGAACAAATTTTTTGACAACGTGTTTTATGAGCTATGATTTTGAGCTATCCGAAAAAATTTAAATGAGACTTGTGGTAATGAAAATTATTTTTCGCAAAAAAATGTTTTGGGAGATCACTTTTGGCTTCAGGTAGATAATTCTGAATTTTTTTGAGTAAATCGAAAATAGTCGAGCGCCAAGGTTGGGACAGTTGGCGTGGAATAACCCCTTCACATTTACACTACAAGTACTTTTATTAACAACCCCTTTCCTTTATATAGCACTCTTGTCTCTTAGCACTCGTTAACTTTTTTTTTAAATAAGGCAGTATTGCTATTTACCAAATCAATGTAGGGAGTTTTGAGAACAGATATACTCATAGGAACAAATTTTGATACCTTATGTCTTACGAGCTTTCGTGTTACAATTTGTAGCATGCAACATGTTTCAAAGAAATAAACCATGATATATAAATTTCAGCAACCGACAAAGAAGTTTTGCAGTACTATCAGCATATAGATTTAAAAGACAGAGCCCATGAATATTCCAGATTCGGATGGGAGACATACAAGGAGATCAGATGTAACCAATATGACACTCGTATTTATATTTCCAGTGAACTAGTAACATGATGGCAAAGCCGAAATGACAACAGGAAAGGCAAAACGGAAAGAACGCAGTCTTGCAATTCACAAAAACGGGAGTCACGGGACCTGAAAGGCCCTTTTCTCAGATTATTCATCGACTGCCATAGTTCTTTTTGAACCAGAGAGCATGCACATAAATTTCAATACAGTCCTATTATTTAATTCATTAGATGTTTTCTCATCGTAGCTCTAATGGCCACTATGTTTCTTACCTTGTCAAACTTGTCCTCCACCTTCTAATTAATGTGCGCCATCATTTAGTTGGCCCAAGAAATGTCCACCAGGAAGCCTTCAGCATTTTCAATAATAAAAGCTTCTTCTATGAGGCGCCCTTATAGGAAGGGCGTGTTTCGTGTTCCCTGCCTAACTCCCGTTTGCCTTTCTTATGCTTTCTTGTTTTAGGCAAGCCATACCTTCCCAAGTCCTTTTGCGCTTAACAACAACAAAAAAATCTCGCTCCTTTCCAGCTTTTTTTTCACTCAATGAAGGGCTTCTAAGCAATGTTCGCCCACATCACGCTCATCTATCTAGGCGCATTTACGTTTCGCTAGCCTGTTAGCAGGCGAAATGGCAACGGCGGCTGCAATTTTCTGCTTACGGGGGGTTATATGCTGCCGCCATAGGTGAAGCAAGAACAAATAGTGTAATACATATACAACAGTGGCGAAGATAGGCATGCGCAAGCTACCCCTTGAGAGTGTGAAGGGTCGTCGCAGCACTTCCCCCCCCCCGCCTACCCGTCATCCCCTATGTGTAGGGTCGCAAATCGTATGGTGTAACTATAGTTGAACTGTCAGCCTTTTTTTCTCTTTTATCTCTCTCTGTCTTTGACATGCAGCACATAATTGTTAATGGCCTATATGGAGCTAAACATGTCGGCGTGCACTATTATTGACCACCACAAAGTATAACTTCTCTAAACACAGAAGCTCCTTAGTGAAGCTTTTGATGTCATCCTTTCGTTCGCGATAGATTCAAGCTGACTTAAAAACCCGAGTATCAAATAGGTTCACGAATTGTTAAAATACGTGAATATAAAATCATAACAAAAAAAACTAACCAAAACGATGACAAACTTGTAAGGTTCGCTCGTCGTCCCTGCATGGCGCCACAGAGATAAGATGGTGACGCGCCGATTGTAAAACACCAACCGCAGCATTCTTTATACGATGCGCTAAGGGGCTCACTAGGATTGAAAGTTTGCCACCTTGTCAGTTGCAACAAGGTCGTGCAGAAATGACAAAGGAACACTCCGCGTCAAGTGTTAATGCAAAATAGAAGCAAGGACGGAAATCCAATCAGTCAAGTATTTGTCATGTACACCTCCCGGCAGCTATTCATAGCGCAAAAGAATGAGGCGTTTGTTCCCGTGCACCACGTGTCTTTTAAGTTGCCAACAAATGTCTTGAGCAATGCCATCGCTGCACGCTGATATGGTAGCCTATACTGCTATGATTATTTGGAAACATTTTTGTAGGCGAGTGATAGGAGTACGAATTGAAGTAAAGGCTTGATTGATTGATTTGTGGGGTTTAACGTCCCAAAACCACCATATGATTATGAGAGACGCCGTAGTGGAGGGCTCCGGAAATTTCGACCACCTGGGGTTCTTTAACGTGCGCCCAAATCTGAGCACACGGGCCTACAACATTTCCGCCTCCATCGGAAATGCAGCCGCCGCAGCCGGGAATCGAACCCGCGACCTGCGGGTCAGCAGCCGAGTACCTTAGCCACTAGACCACCGCGGCGGGGCAATTGAAGTAAAGGCTGTATTCGACGATATCCATTCGTGACGACTTGCTTGGTTAGCTATGGTATACCTGCTGCCCCCCCCCCCCCCGTGGAGGTCTAGTCGCCATGGCGCTTGAATGTTAGTGTTATGGCGTTCACTGCAGTTGCGGCATCCAATGCCGGCTGGGGCAGCTGCATTATTCAAGGAGGCGAAAATGTTTGAGGCCCGTTTGCCTAGATTTAGGTGTACGTTGAAAAACCCCAGGGTGGTCTAAATTGTCAGAGCCTTCCACGACGGCGTATGTCATAATCCTATGGTGGTTTTGAGACGTTAAACTACAGATGATATTACGGTGTACTTGATAGTTAACGGAGTGCACCCACCAGTGACGTTAGAGTCACGTGCAGCTGGCGTCAGATTGAAAATAATATCGAAACAGAAAATAGTATGCCCTTACTAAATAAGTAATGAGAACATAGAAAAAAATTGTTTGCACCCTTAGCACTTGTCTTTGTTTCATGAAAAAACTGTGTTGTAAAAGCCCTGCAATACATTACTCGGACATAGTTACGAACGGCGAAAAAAACACACGGATGAAAAAACCCACAGACACGGGTTCTTTGTCTTTGTATCATGTGTTTTTGTGCCGTTCAAAACTATGAACAAAAACCAACTCACCCAACTATCATGCAGTGCTGTTACTCGGACAACCTGAAATAACAGTTCACCGCGCCGTACGTTTCTTTGGCAGCAGCGAATTCCTCCAGGAAGCATTAAGAGAATTGTAAGGGTCTTTCGTCATGAAACCGCACAAAGTAAACACTTCTTCACGCTCCGCTCACCATAAGAATTATTTAAAAATAATATATATTATACGCAAGAAAGGGGCAATGAAAATGCTGAAGTAACTGCCTTCCACTTTGTAGCAGAGTGAAGCCCTGCAAAAACACTACGGGAAGAGTGGAACGAATACATAATCTTGAGCTCAATATAACATTTCAGAGAGCTCTCTGAACTTGCCAGACGGCCGGCTGGGTCATCCTGAATGAACGTGAGCCGCTTTTGAAAGTATTCAGCAAAGTCCTGGCGACGTATAGCAGAGTAGCTTGAACACGTTCTGCAACAACAGCAATAATAAATAAATGGAACCAAAAATTGGGGGTGCAAGCAGTTTGTCTAAATTTTTCTACTCAACTTACACCATATTGAACTGCTGTTGTACTGTACTTTGAAAAATCGCTATGATATAATATTTACAATGAATTCAAAATGGCAACGCATTACATATTTATTCAAATGCCCAAATAATTGGCGTAATTCTTATATATGTAGGCTATTTTTCACAGAGACGCTAAATTGCCTTGGCACTTAGTTTACCAGCCAATCCACGTCTCTTTAAGCCTTTGAACTCGCAATTCGTTAGGATTCTATCAGGTGCACTTAGTTCTTTTTAAAACTATGGAAAGAAATGGTAAAAAAGATCATGTAAGATGAAGCTGTACGGCACTGCTGGTGAACCAAGCTGCTATTTTGTATAATAATAATAATAATAATAATATTAATAATAATAATAGTTGCCTGTTCACATGCCAAAATTGTGGTATACGCGGGTTGCCATAGTGTAGGGTTTTGAATATTTCGATCATCTGGTGTTTTTCAACGTGCAATGGCATCACACAGTAGTAGAAGTGGCAGTAGTATTAGTAATAGACTCACACAGTAGTAGACTCTAGCATCTCGCCCTCATTGAAAAGTGGCCGCTGTAGTAGCAGCGGAATACCGTCGGGTCCGCAACCGAGCACCGTAAACATTGTACCACTGAAGTAGATGAAGCTCAATCTGCTATGAAATGAGCTACTTGGAACGGAAGTGTTGCCAAATCATTAAACGAAAATTTTTTGGTCTGGAAAAGCTTACATTTAAAAGCTTATAACCTTTCTCGACATTTCTGACGAAGTAAAAATGGCATCAGTGGTAACAGAAACGAGACTGCCTCATAGCCGCCAGCACTGACGCAGATACAACAGATATTTACACCATCGGTTTACAACATTCTTCGCCTGGTGACAGCGCTGCCGAAACTTATTGCCGCAGAAGTACAGAAGCATTATAGTGACGTTTCGTTAAAAGCATGTTTCTCAAGAAAATTTTAAGACAAATATTACCCAAACTTCAGAGCGACTAACACTCTTTCCATCGATATCGTATATATATGTTTTCACTCACTTATGCCCCTGTCATTTACGTTCACAGCTGGTAACCCAACTGACCGGCTGGCCGCTTCCCAACCTTAGATTTGCGAAAAAACGTTAATAACAATCTCCTTCTTCGTGTTCATTCTCGACTCTTCCTCTGGCTCGATCGATCTTGCTCCATCTACTTTACTGTACCACTGCGCTTCACACAGCTCCCTTCCACGTAAACACACTTATTTGGGGACAATATAAGCATGCGGCTTGCTCAAGTTGCACACCACAATCCGCTAAGGGCTGTGGTGAAGCCCTGTGAAGAAAATACTGTAGTTTCGTCATTTTAAAAGTGTGAAAAAGCGCAGAAATGCAATAACAAAGGGGGGAGGGTGCAATGACATTTCCAGTAGCAGCTGAGCGAAAGAGAGCTAGTTTTCTCTGACGCTGCCCGTTATACTTTCAGTTTTGCAGGTTGCGGGTTCGAATCCCGGCTGCGGCAGTTGCATTTCCGATGGAGGCGGAAATGTTGTAGGCCCGTGTACTCAGATTTGGGTGCACGTTAAAGAACCCCAGGTGGTCGAAATTTCCGGAGCCCCCCACTACGGCGCCTCTCATCATCATATGGTGCTTTTGGGACATTAAACCCCACATATCAATCAATCAATCAATCAATCAAATAATCATATTTTCAGTTCAGTTTATTTGCCTTAATAGTTTCTCGAAAGAGACATTACATAAGAAGTGGGTTAACAATACTCACATGATTTTTACAATAAATAGTTTCATATTGATTATTAACACGTTTTGGAGCGAGAACGGTCACGTAATGGCGGCAATGTCAGCAAGAAGGCCGTTTCAGTCTTTGGCAGGAACGGTCGAAGATGGGAACTGTTGAAGGATCAGTTCAAAGGCTTGATAAGTTGAAAGAGGAAACACATCATAAGCGGATGGTGCTTTAATTGGTTCTTTTTTTTAAAAGGAATCGTCTACCAATAGTTTGTTCTAAATATAATGAACTAATGTACGCAATAATGGTTGTGTGTTTTATTCATAGAACGTCCTGTTATCTTGTTAAGACGCGTCTATGTATCATGTCTTTTTCCTTCTTTTTCAACGTTTGGTGGCACTTGTCAGCTTCCTTTTTTTCTATTTATCGATCTTATATATATCATAATTATCATCATCATCATCATCATCAGCCTGACTACGTCCACTGCAGGACAAAGGCCTCTCCCATGTTCCGACAGTCAACTCGGTATTGGGCTTGCTGCTGCCAATTTATACCCGCAAACTTCTTAATCTCATCTGCCCACCTAACCTTCTGTCTCCCCCTAACCCACTTGCCTTCTCAAAAATCCAGTTAGTTATCCTTAATGACCAGCGGTTATCCTGTCTACGTGCTGCATGAGCGGTTCATGTCCATTTCCTCTTCTTGATTTCAACTATTATATCCTTAACTCTGGTTCGTTCCCTATTCCACTCAGCTCTTTTCTTGTCTCTTAAGGTTACACCTACCATTTTCCTTTCGATTTCTCGCTGCGTCATCCTCAATTTAAGCTGAACCGATTTTTTAAGTCTCCAGGTTTCTGCTCCATAGCTAAGTACCAGCAAGATGCAGCTGTTATATACCTTCTTCTTGAAGGATAGTGGCAATTCACCTGTCATGATTTGAGAGTGCTTGCCAAATTCCCTCCACCCCATTCTATTCTTCTAATTACTTCAGTCTTGCGGTTTGGCTCCAGCGTTATTACCTGTCCTAAGTTAACATAGTCTTTTACAACTTCAAGTTCACTATTACCTATCTCGAAGAGCTGTTCTCTTCCGAGGTTGTTGTGCAGTACTTTCGTATATATATATATATATATATATATATATATATATATATATATATATATATAGAGTTTGTCCTTACAATGAAAATATGAAAACTACCGCCCCCCTCACCTATAATTTCCATTGCCTCCTATATTCTTCATTCGACCCTGTGTTCGCCTCGTCGATATTACGCGCCTATGAGTCAGTGCAATCAGTCAGTGTATTTTGCGTATACTGGCCTGTTTTAGAACTGGCGGGACAAGTGACACTTGTTCGTAGTGAGATTTACCCACAATTTGTGACACATACCCGTTTACAACCTACGACGGCTCCCGGACTTGAAAGGCTCGACTAAGAAAAGCGTTGCTATTGAAAACACTGTTTGTTTTGACGGACTGAGAGATAAAACTTGGATATTTTCAGAAAACTTCATAAAACTCCTGGCGACGTTGAGCATAACTAAGCCGCAAACCAGTGCTTCGAGTGCCGTCATTACGCGTGACGTCTGTATTGTGCGCAGCAAGCAGAGGTCACTGAAAGAGTTGCCAAGCAAGGCGCAATCTCAAATCGATAGCCGCGCCTAAGTACCCTTCCCCTAAAAGAAGGACAAAGGACTTCTTGCCCACCGTGGCGTTCCACGACGAATGCGAACACGCGCGGGCAGGAGTTAACAATGCGCGCAGTGGTATGCGTAAAGAGGCGCGTACTTCACGACTTTGTAGCAGGCCTCGCGTAAGAAAACAAACGCCACTCAATCCTCACGAGCAATTGCCGGCCGGCATATTACGCCCACTCATTCTGAAGAACGACCAATGGCTTTAGCGCAAGGCCTGCAAATGGCACACAAAACGGCCGCACCGCGTCGATGATCAATGAGTTGGCCGGCCGGGAACGCGTGTCAGTCTACTGCGCAGGCCCGGAATGAGGATCTGGAGCGCCCAACAGCAAAGCAAGCAACGACAAAAGTGGGAGACGGCCGCGGCACGGTGAAAAAACCTGGATCAGGGCAGTAAGGACTATAAAGGGAGGAATGGGGAGGCGCAGAGTAGGCAATGCGAACGATGCTCCTTGCTGGGTTCACTAGGGCGCTTCGCTTGCGCGACTGGACTATCGACGGCGCCGGAAAAGCCAGGGGCTTCTTCGAGTGCCCGGACACAAAAGGGAGCACTTGGCCACTGCTGTTGGACCGAAGAGCCGGCCACTTGGCCCGTACGGGTCCGGCTGGGGAGCGTCACCCGAGAACGGGTTGCACGCGTGGCATGGGAAGGGAGGGGAACTCCTTTCTCGCGTCTATGTTTGCCAAAGGCTGCAGGCCACCTTTTTCCCCCCATACCGAATGGTGGTTCGTACCTGGACATGATTAATGCCGCGCGGCGGTGCGTCGGCAGCACCGACGCTGGCGGACGGTAACAGATTGGGGGGTTCCGCTGAGGCCAGCGAATGCGAGATTGAAGATCCATCGCTGCCTTCTGTCGGCACGCCTGAAAGCGCTCACCCGTGTCTACGGGTTCTTCCGTGCTCACTGGGCGAGAGGCGCCGGTGGTCGACCGGCGACCCCGTGCACGTGCCGCGCTGTTTCATATAACCGAACGAAAACCCGCAGTGTGGCCCTTTCCAACAGCCGACCGCCCATTTGGAGAAGCAGCGTCCTTTCCTCACTTCAAGTTAACCTCTCGTTCACTAACCCTTTTAGGTGCCATCGTATATGCGATTGATGTCGTTCACGGCTTTCCAACTTTAAGTGAAGAACAAGTTCGAAACTTAAAGCGCTCTGAGTGAACTTTTTCTGCACTTGCACTAGTGTTCCCCAACTAGGTAAAACAGCAAGATAGAACTACATAGAATGCAGCGATCGAAAGGCAAGATGAACAGGCGCAAAAGAGAGAAGAAAATTGCACGCGGCAGATGGGAAAATCATTTCGCTGGCCATTGGCGATGTTCCGTGACCGCTGTCTTTTTTGCGCCCTGCTTCTAGGCACCGTTTTCGATTGCTACGATGGCATTTGGTGCACCGCGATTGAGGGCGTTTGTAAACGCATATCGGTGCGTACATACTTGCTCCTTAACAGAAAGTAGGCCGAATGCAAAGCTTGCTCTCAACACCACTAAGAAAGATATTCGTTTGTTCGTAGCAATATATATATATATATATATATATATATATATATATATATATATATATATATATATATATATATATATAAGTTTTCAGTCGGTGCACAGACGTCTTACGATAAAAATTTAAAGTTGAGCGCTATGCTATGCATATCCAACTATAATGTTATGGTTATTATCTGTATGTAACAGGTCAAAATATTTTTTAGCCTCTAGGCACTATATTTAACATAACTTGCTTAATGAACTTTTCAAATTCTTACTGTTGAAAAATAATAAATACAAAACTTGCAGCCCTAATTCAGAAGTAATAAGATATTCAATTCACGGTAAGATAACGACGCTCACTGATTCATTTTTCCCTCTGTTTGTTTAAAAGGCGTCAAATTCGAGAAATACCACGTGATTGCCGTCTAACGCGCGGCGCTTTAAGTGCCCTCAAATATAAGTTGAACGAATTAGTGAAGGCTTCTCACTCACAAAGGTTGCTTGAACAGGCTATCGGTGACTACGATGGACATTAAGTATGGTTGGAAGGTACCATTAAAAATATAAAGAAGGAGGGGGAGAAAGAAAGACACGAAGACAATAAACTTCGAAGAAAAAGCGGCCGCTAGTGCATTGTCTTCACTTCTTTCTCTTTTTTTTGGTAAGGTACAATTCGATCATCGCTTAAAGTCCATCGTAGTCACTGATAGCCTGCTCAAGCGACCTTCGTGCGTAAGAAGCATTTGCTAGTTGGTTTCACTTACGTTTGAGGGCACTAAAAGCGCCACGCGTCAGGTGGCAATCACGTGACATTTTTTTCGTGCGTTTTAAACAAACCATGGAACAAAACTAACCATCCTAGTTTTATACCGTAAATTGTTATTTTTGAATAAGGGCTACACGTTTTGTATTCAGTTCTTCGGCTAGAGTTAGTATTTAAAAAGTTTATCCAGCAACTTTTGGTAATTAGTGTGCTTAGCGGACTAAAATTCGTAGTTTTACACCGTAACTTGTTATTTCTGAATAAAGGCTACACAATTTATATCGAATTCTTTTTCTAGAGTTGGTATTTAAAAAGTTTATCAAGCAATTTTTGGTGACTAGTCAGCTTGGCGGATCTTAAAAAAAAATATTCTGACGCGTTATATACTGCTAAGAACAATGTGCAGCTAGGAGGCACGCTGCACTTGTTTTTAATTTTTTTATGGCTTGGTGTTTTTTAGCTCACATCAAACGCTTATCTTACTGAAATAATTGTCTTTATCGTGCAGCAAGATGTTTACCCACTTACCACTCGCGCTAGGCTGCCTCTAAATCTGCATCATGTATCTACATATCTGCACTGAAATCTGCTAAAGACAACTTTCTTACTAAAGGTTTACCGTCTATGTTACAAGCTAATTTTAAAAAAATGCTGCGAGTCATTAGCCCCCTATTAAACACACATATTTCCTACATTGACTCATCCGGTAACGAAATTAGTGCGGAGCATTACGCTGCTGTCCTTAATACATATTTTATCAAAACCTTCTCCGCAGATCACCATAGTAATTTGCCTAGCGTGATTTTGCACAATTATTAATCCATGTCCTCAGTGATTATTGAAACTCTTGAAGTAGCACTTCTCATGGAATCATTTAGGATTGATCCATCTTTTGGTTATGATGGTATTAACGCAAACTTTTTACTAGGTACTAGCGCTACACTTTCATTGTATTACACTAAAATTTTCGAACAGTCAGTATATACTGCTACTATTCCTTGTCAATAGAAAATCGAGAAAGTTGTTCCACTCCGTAAATCTGCTAAGAAACACTCTTCGAACAATCGTCACCCCAATTCTTCAGTTTTTTTTTTTCATGATGCTCGAGCATGTATACAAACCTAGTAACTTTTTAAAAACAAAGTCAATCTTCTCGTCAGCACACGGCTTCCGTGAAACGTATTTGTGTGAAACACGGGTAATATCACTCACTCATCACTTACATTATATTCGTAATAAATATTCTCATGCTGACTGTGTTTTTGTTTAGATTTTTCAAAAGCACATGACAAGGTTTGCCATAGGCTGCTACTTTACAAATCACACAAACTAAATCTTTATGGTAATCCACTAATGTGTATCGAATGCTTTTTCACTAACATATCACAATTTGTTAGTGCAAGTGGTCACAATTTTTTTCGCGAAGTTCATTCTGGCGTTTCGCAAGGGTCTGTCTTTGGCCCCTGTTGTTCCTCATTGAATTTCATGACCTGTGATCAGTTGTACCATCTAACATTCATTTTCTTGCTAGCAACTGTGTTATTTTTCAACAATTACTAACGACTATGATATTAACATATTGCAGTCAGACCTTAACGCTATTAGGCACAAGGACATACCGTGGCGCCACCATTCGGAAGCATCCCCGTGATGAGCGTAGTTGGATTGCTCCGCCGCCCTCCAGAGCGTAGCCCGCAGCCGCTATCACCTTTCCTTTATATTTAATATTAATGACGATAGCCTTTCTTGGGGACCTTTGACGCAAAAATTTTGGTCTGTCTGTCTGTCGGTGGACTTGTCTGTTTGTCTACCGACACAATACCCGAAACGGCCAAAAACCAACCCCATCCACAGCGCCCACCAATATTTCTAAAGTTTCAGGGTTCATACTTGTAGGATTGTCGATAAAAAACGAATGTTGCGTATAACTGAGGCACAATAACAACACGTCAATATTCTGTACGCACTTGTTTATACTACAAAAGACATACATAAGTAATTATAAGAACCATATAGCGTTTATCACGCTGCGCTGACAATGCAACGCTTGTACAAAGAGGCAAGCGTTTACAACGCTTTGCTAGGACGACATGGCGGTGGCCCCTACCTGTCGCCTTGCGTTCTACACCTCATCGTAAAGACGGGAGTGCATGCCGATCACTTCGTTTTCTAAGATAACTGGCAGGTAGCGCTGATGTCTCACGTGTGACGCAAGGTATATATAGACTGGTAGCGAAGGCTCTATAGAAGCCCATACGTTCAGAAAATGGCGGCTGATCAGGTGCTTATAGGGATTAGCGCCATCTCTGTGAAGAGGGAACGCTTCCGGCAGAACAAAAAATAAGGTGGACGTGACGCAATAGCTGGTTAAGAAGTGACATCATTTTGTGTGCATTGGTGCGAAATTTGATCTCAAACTACTTTTCATAGGCACCTGATCGCTAATTATTCGCGCTAAGGCGATCGCGAGCGAGTCATTCACGAGTGCGCTTCAAGTCGACGCCAGCTAGTCTAATGCGGTCTCATGACTAAACAGTGATGTTAAATGTCCACTTTGCTTCGGTTCTACAAGGAAACTTAATTTTTGAACTTTTATTCACCGTTCGTGGCATGTTCCGCCGATGGACCAAGGCGACCAACAGTGTATACCAGCGCATACATGTGATACCAGCCCCATGACTTTTTTTTTGTTTCCCACATACGCAGGTTCCGATGCTTGCAATTTTCTATTTTAACAGAAAAAAATGACGCCTATAGTCATGCCAAAATTATGACATTTTATTTTTATTCAATGGTCCCGATAACTCAAATTTATTACACTTCATAAAATGCTGATAGGAACAAAAATCTGAGGACACTCCCTGTGTTATTTCTTTCATTCTTTTGCAGTGTACTGCAATAAAAACCACTACGTATGCGAATGAAGACATGCAAACAGTAGCGTGATAACTATACAATCTGCTCACCAATAACGCGAATAGTAGGCACTGCATGCTCAAGAAGGAAACCAGGCTGCAGGAAAAATAATATATGAAAGTCCAGAGAAAAGCGCATTCTGAACCATTGTGTATGTTCCTTATCTGGAAGACATGCATCACCAGGCACGTGTTCGTTGCTACTGCATCCTTACACAGCACATCGTTTCCGCAGCTACCGAGGAAAGCACTCGGCACGAAATGCAATTCGCATCGTTCCGCTGCCAGCCGGAAACTGCACTGAAGACGTTCATCAACGATAAAACGCAGCTAACCAATTCGCGCACAACAGAAAACGCAAGCAGGCGCAGAACACTACAACACTGCGTGAGGAATGTGTGAACGCAGACGAATATTAGGAGTGAGTTTTGACTTGTGTACCCATGCAGTGCAAGGGCTGAACGGAGTAAAATTAGCGGGGGCAGACGGCGCTAGAAAAAAAATATTTTTGTAATAATAAAAATCATCATAAATTCTTTGTTCATTACACTTACATAATATTGATGGGAAAAAAATTTATTTGTAAGACCTATTTATTGCTTCGACTTTGAATCAAGCTTGGTTTTTCCCTATTAGTGTTTGTTCCCTTCACACATAGTCACGCTTCAATCGCAGCTCCCATAACTCTCCACGCTGATGTCACTGGCAATAGCTTCTGAACCGCTTTTCGTCCGAGCTTTCGCGACCTGTTTAAATAGAGGTTGTGTGACGTGCCTCGATGCACTCGTTCGCCTCCACTGCACGCATCTAGGCACTCCAACGCAGTGCCTCCAGAGTACCATTCACTGATTTTCTCGCGCAAAAGGTCAAATATACGTTCTGTTCATTCTTTCCAGACGCAAGACTGTCGTGACAAGATTTGCAGCAAAACATGCAGATACGGGGCCAATTTTTCTTGTGGTACTTCACTGAACGAAATCCATAAATCACTGCTGGAGCTTCTTGCCTGACTTTACTAAGTGCTAAGTAACTGGCCCGGAAAAGCATTGTGCTTCTTATATTGCCCGACTGCCGGCGTCGTCTGTTACGACCACCGAAAGAAAACCACGTGGTTCTGTAAAAGCTAACGAGCCATTTCGCGTCGACCTGAAGCATCAAATAAGTATTAACGGTAAAGAAACTTATCTTTGCTGCAAAAAAGGCATGCAACCACTCTACTTCATTCATTGTAGCTTTGAATCTGAAGACAGGCCGCGGTTGACACGACAAGCATGGGCAAGTTTATATTTTTGTTCAGCGCACATAGCCCTACGAAGCACCACGCAAGCGAATTCCCCGCGTTTTGGGAAGCAGTACAGCATTCCTACAGCCACAACCTTTCTGCTATGAATGTGAGCAAACTTGAGAACCACGCGCGCGTGCGCCTTATTGAGAGTTGTAACTTTTCTCTGCATCACGACCCTAATATTTAAGGGGCTAAATTTCTACGGTGGTCACACGTTGCACATTCGATCACCATTGATTCGCACATGAGTGAAAATGAAGCATGAATGTTTGGTTCTGTTCCATAGCTTCTTCCATGGAGTAACTCGTGATAAAAAAACGCGATCAGCCAGTCGTATCATTCTGCACTTTTGAATGAGCATGCTGCGAGGTCTTTCATACCATGATCTAAAGAGCGATTTGATATTTCAGTGAAATAACCAGTGTCCAGTTTCCTTCTTTTTTTTACAGATTTATTCATAAGCTGTGTGGTATTTCATTGCAGCTCTTAGAAGATGAATCAGTTTACGAGGCTGACCACGTTTGCGCAAGTAGGTCAAAAGAAATTTCAGAGGAAGTCACCGTGGCTATGGGCGCGTTCCGACTGGGGAGCCTTCATGTGCGCGCCGCCTAAGGAGGCAGTTTGCATATGAAGGCTCCCTCGTTCAGAGGTATATAAACTATGAGCGAGGACCCCCGTGAGGTAAAGTCGCAGACAGCAGGGGCATTGGCAGGAATTTTTATTTTTTTCTGGAGGGGCCACCTCGTTGATTAGAATGGGACCCGGGCAGGCAGATGTGGTAGACTGTTATTTTGTGCGCTATACACCGTGAGAAAAATTGGGCGTGGAGGAGGGGGGGGGGGCACGGGCTTGGTGTGCCACCTCTTGGCGGATGGAACCCAGTGTGATCGGGTACACACATGAAGACAGACAGTTGGGTAGGAGGGTGGGAGTGGCACAGATTGCGGTTAGGTTACTTTGGCATGAGAAGTAATTAAGCTTTAGCAAAGACTGCAACGGCACATGTATGATTTAAGAGAGAAAGTTTCGTTGAACGCGCTGGCCGAACACGCAGAAGCGACTGGACACGAAATAGATCAGAATAGTGTATAATTAGCGAAAAATGAAGGGGAAATAACTGAAACTCCGGGTATATCTTGACTCTGACAATACAAACAACGGCGCACATTCTTGATTGTAATGACGGCAACTTCCCTCACATGTCCAGACCTACGTCTTGTTTTCAAATATCGGTAATTGAACTGTTTGCACATTTATTTTTTGTTGTGAACAAGGCTCCACCAGTGCGGAAACTCAAACTTTCTGCTGTTATGTGATGATTCATGGTCGGTGCTCATTTTAACCTTATAGGCTCGAAATAAAAACCCCAACAACAAAGAAAAAAACTAACAGTGGCAAAGCCAGTGACCTTGACAGTGCCTTCACGTACGTGGCGCACTGTGTCATGCCACCAGTCACTTTTTACTTCAACTTTCCAGATTATGTAGTCTGCAGAAATCCACGCACATGAAACCAGAGCAAAACGACGTTGTTAAAGAAATCAAAACACCGCGAAGTGTGGGTAAAAACAAAGCATCCAACAACCAGCTTTCCTCCGCTAGAGTGGGGCAAGATCACGTGATCCAACTATGTAGGTCACAGGGATTGAAGCGCTCGCACCTTTAATGTTGGGCCTCACACCCAATATCCAACTGGTGTGAGAAATGGCTAATGGAATTAAACATTTAAAAAGTGCAAAATCACGCGTGTTTCGAAAACTTACACTACCATACCGCTTTACTATCTTGATAACATTCCTCTGGATTCTGGTAACTGTTATAAGTATCTTGGAGTTCGCATAAACTAAACTGACCTGGTCACCTCATATTGTATACGTTTATAACAATTCTAACCTCATGCATGGCCATTTACGACGTAACTTTAACACTCCATATGGCCTAAAACTGCAGCTTTATAAACCATCAATACCCTCTAATCTAGAATATGCTACAGCTTTTCGGGACAATGCCTATAATAATCTGGATACTTCCCTTGAACTTCTTCAGAATGAATCCGTTCATTCTATATTGATGATTTCTGCTGACCCGCAGGGCGCGGGTTCGAATCCCGGCTGCGGCGGCTGCATTTCCGATGGAGGCGGAAATGTTGTAGGCCCGTGTGCTCAGATTTGGGTGCACGTTAAAGAACCCCAGGTGGTCTAAATTTCCGGAGCCCTCCACTACGGCGTCTCTCATAATCATATAGTGGTTTTGGGACGTTAAACCCCACATATCAATCAATCAATCAATCTTTATTGATGATTTATAACAGCGCTGTGAGTATTTCGACCTTAAAACTTCTTTTGCATTTTCTTCTTTAACATCTCGCAGAAAAGTCTCCCATTGAACACTATATCGCCCCCTCCTGCATGACCAACTACTTCTTAGCCCACAGCACGTATCCCACCGCATCAACCACTATCGCAAAGTAGGCATTCTTTTATGCAACACAAATTTTTTTTTCAATTCAAATTTGCCTCGTAAATCAAAGAAGTGGAACTGACTTCTCGGTGGCATTGCTGCTATTAGTGGTAACAGCTTGTTCCGTGATGCATTAGCTAACAATGCTTCACAAGGTTTCTTTCGTTTCAATATCTACCATTGTATAATTAAGTTTAGCGTTGTATTATCTTACATAGAATAATATATAAGTGTATTAGCAGACATTGTATTCATAACAGATTTATTTGTACAATTTTACCGTACTCACTGCTTTTAATTTTTTACATCTTCTTTTGTAAATAACCCATATATACGTATGTCTTACTAGATTTTTTTGACAACTCCATCATTCTGAGAGTGGTCGCAAGCAATCCTATGACGTGGTTTCCAAACACTAAGTTGCGGTAAATGGGAGGGTAAGAATGACGGACGTCCAGCATGACCATCCTTTACGGTAAGCGCCCTCTCGTGTTTCGGCGTCGTTTTGTTAACGTATACATACGGCATTTCGTTCAAAAACATTTTTAGCTCGAGGTCGTCCTTCTTTCGAACCTAGGTACGATATGCTAAACTGAGGCCACGGTTAATGGAATTTTGTTTTACTTACCAACATATATAACGCTTCGTGACAACTCAGTGGTGCTGTCGGTATTCTGAGCGTGTGGTCGTAGATTAGATTTCTGCCCTAACGGCTTCATTTGGGTGCCTGCGAGTCGCGCAGACTTTGCTTTGGCGAGTATTGTGTGGCTGTATAAATAAAGAAAGGATATACTCAACGTAGCGGCACTAAACTCGGCTTCCGGTCTGATGAATTTTTTTTCGGACATGAAAGGAAGCACTTCGAACACAGCCCTTGCCTTCCAAAGGTCGGATGTCTACCAACGACAAGGTCAAGTATAACCTAGGAAAACAAAGTGCTTTCGGCAGTGAATAAAAATTTAAATGCTGGTTACCCTCTTAGCGCAACAGAAATCAGGGTCTTAACGATATTGCACCTCTGATATTGCATCACTGTGGATGGCCCAGTAATAAATTTATGTTTTAAATATTCTGCCTAACGTGTCCAGACAAAATAATTTTCGCGGTAGTTCATTTGTGATGCAATAAACTTCGATAATGAAGCCGTTTGACGATTACTCGAAAAATTGTTGCATGGCCTCTTTTAAGTGCGATACGCATGTGTGAGTGTAATACCCACAAAACAGAAAAGTAATGCCAGCCCACTGTTCTGAACATGCAAAAAAAAATTGCACATAACATCAATTCTCCCACGACAGAGAGATGTGTTAAATTCCCAAGGCTCGATTTAAAGAGTCACTAAAATGAAAGGAATGATTTGGTTCAGACTTATATACTGTTATTTAAAAAAACTCTAACATCGTTAATATTACCATCATACGTTCATTATTAGTGGAGGAAATCAAGGAAAAAGTACAGCTTTTAAATTTCGCGCCCAATTCTGCGCTCGTGAAGTCCCGAATTTTATTGTGTATTTGTCGTATTTCGCTGACGTTGCCTCGACGAAATTTGTCAATACTCGCTTTTTTAGGCCCCTGTCCTAATTATCAGACATTGTGCTTTATTTTGTTTCAACTATTCTGAGCTGTGTAGGCCTTAGTAAACACCATCAAATTTTATGACGTCATGGTGTTTGGTGCAGGAATTCCAAGGTGATGTCACCACCCAGGTGTTCTTTTTGGGCGTTTTTTCGCTCACCAAGCATGTTCTCGCGGCTTGCTCTGATTTTGCAGCTCTGAAAGGTTAAATTATTAGTAATAGAAAAGCCGTTTTCCTTTGCAGTCTCCCTTTTAGAATGCGTATACAATAGAGGAAGGAAGGAAAATAGGAGGAAAAGAACGGCAGGGAGGTTAATTAGCTTATAGGCAGCCGGTTTGCTACCCTACTCATGGGAGGGGGTTGGGGGAGATGAAAGATAGAGAGCACAGAGGAAAGAGAAATAAACAGAGCACATTCGGCAGCACACGCGCGCATATACAATAGAGAGTCTCTACAATATAAGCCACTCCACTACACTTATGTGCTGTTGTAGTTGGGAGTGGGAGAGTGGTTGTATAATTCTTTTTGATTGCCAGAAGCATGCAGAGAAAAGATCAGCGTTAATAAAAAGCAACTATGGCAACAATCTTTTGGAAGTGCCCCGTTACAATACAAAAATAACTCAGACTGTGCCCAGCAGGTCACTTCCAGCAAAAGCAAGGCATATCATCAGAATATGTTTTGTGGAAAAAGAGTCGCTCAGGCATTTACGATGAATTGTTTTGTACTGCTCTTCATAAAGTGACGCTGTTATGCTCTCCACTGCGGACGTAATTGGAACAAGCGTACTCTATAGTGAGCTCTCCCGCTCGCAGACTATTATAAACTCGTTCGTGAGCACTCCGATACTCTCTTTTGGGTTTTATCTTCTTTTATTCTCGCTTGTTGAGATTATTACATATCAAAATATAGTACAAGATGCTCTTTTCTAAACCTGTACACAGCCACCTAACTCGTGTAAGGGCCGCACGTTTTTTTCGTGGTTTTGGTGAGGTGCGGCCCTTCCGTGGATGTGCGAAATTTTCACTAAATTGTTATTCACGTATGAAAAAAAACCAACTTATTCGTGCTATATATGCACAACGATGTGATATCGGCCGTCTATCTAGAAACATCCTCGCTAGATGTCTTCATTGGTATCGCTTCTCGGGCTCAGCTCGTCGCCGCTGATTGGGTCATCCACACGCTCGAGTGTTTAATCGTCCACAGTTCCGCCCACGACACTGGAAATACCGGTCACCTTAAAACGCTTGACAATAATGTCCGTGGTCACCGCACGCAACGCGTTTCGAATCAAAGAGCAGACCAGCTGAAGTGATGCCCTCCTTAGTCGCGACGACGTGGCCGTTTGCCGGCCACATGTTTTCTTTCTTTCCGAAATTCGGACTGCCAAGTTGGGGGGAGTGGCTCCGTATCCGAGCGTGGCCCTTAGTCGAGTGTATCGGTATAACGTGAGTATTGAGAGAATAAGTAACCAAAGAAAGTTGAAAACACTTTTTTTTTCGTCAAGCCAAACGATCGCGCGTTTACAGTGGCACTGTACTTTGAAGCACACGTTGGCTAAAATAAGGCAGTGTAACCTATGAATTCACCCGGTGATTGCACGTGATCGTAAAGGGCCCTGAATGTTCTTTATAGTATAGGTCTTTGTTGTAGAAGTTGCGATAATTTTTGCTCCGGAAGCCACCTGTGTCGTTCCAAGGCCCTTCGACGAACACGTTATTCTGGGACACGCCTCTAATAAAATCTGTGCTCCGACTTTTTCTTCAACTAAGATGATGATAAATACGAGGACAACTTTTGTAGGGGGTGTAAATTGTGATTTATTATTAGCCAAACTAATTTAGACTCTGCTACCGACGTCAGTGATTGAATTGCACTTGATAACGTACTGTACTGGCCAAACCCTTGCACTTTAATGCCGATGGATACACATTGACTGAGTAACCCCGATGATGAAAGAGGTTGTCGTACAAAAACTTCTACGAATACACATTCAATGAAGTAAAGGTTCTTTTATTGTTGCTTTTGCGTTCTGAGAAAGAAATCGGCGAGGTCTTACTTCTCTCGCTGAGCATGGTTCACTAGAGGAGCTTTTCTTTGGGCCAGTCGAAGGGCAAGTATAGCGTCCGGGTGTTCAGCTGTATCAGTTGGCCTCACCGTGCGCCCTTTGCCGGCAGAATGAGTGCGCCTTGACGCTATACCGTCTTCTCTTTATTACACGATGGCAGGCGTGTCTGCACCACGCACTTCCTCCTTGACCACGCCTGCTCTTCTTGTGCCACCTTCACACAATAGCATGCTATCTATGCCGAGGGAAGCTAATTGGGTCGACATCGGAGATTGGCGCAACCTTTTACTTCTCTAAGCGACACCGAGGCAGGGCGCTAATGACCATCTGGCGGAATCATGCAAGCTGTGTTTCTGTCTCAAAAAACAAAAAAAGACATGGTGACGCCTCTAACGACCTTCCTCCTGAGAAAATGATGACGAACCCACTAGGCAAGACTGGAGAGCTTTGGTCCTTGCAGATATTGATCGACTTCGTTTCCGTCTGTATTCGAGTTCCCGAGCATTTTTTTCTTTATTTGAAACGTTCTTTCTAATACACCTGCAATTCTTTTTTAGATAGGCGTGAAAAGGTTCCGCTCAGGTTCCTGAGAATGGTTGTCAGCGGAAGTAAGATCATGACCCTCCTTGACGCCAATGAAAGACGACTTCAGTTACCAAGGGGCCTTCGGCTATGTTCCCATAAACCGCCTTGGTAGACCACATGAGCTGCTGAAAGCGACGACAGTGTCATGATACAAAGAGTTTTTTTGAACTCATCTCACTTGGTGGTTAAAGGGTTACCATACGAGGTGTCTGAAATTCGGTGCACAAATATTTAGAACCACATGTCTTCACCATAACACTATGTCAAGTTTCAAAAAATAATGCAAACTTTTATGTTCTTTCAACGTTTGCAGAAAACTCAGGCGCAAGCACTGGACCCTGTGAAGGGCACTTCTAATATAACAGACAGGACTGCTAGATTTTTGCAGCGAAAGCTGTTATGGGATCAAAACTGGGGTCATTCGCAGCGCCGTAGTTGTCTGTTGCCGCTGCCGCCACCGGTGTCCGTAACCACTACTCGCGAAAGTAGAAAAAAAACTGGTACTAATGAAACACTGGAGCTTCAACACAGGTCCTCTGGGTGCCAGCCCAGTTTTCTACCACTGAGCCACGCCAGTGCTTGGGACTTGTTGGCAAACTTGCCTTAGGCAGGCCTAATGTCGGAAAAGCAGTCGCGTTATTACGACCTAATAAGCTTTTTAAAAGAGCGAAACAATAAGTGGTCGTCGCACAATGCGAATAGCGTAACGAGTGGGTCGTGAAATGCTCACCCCTATACAAAAGCTTGTTTTTGTTCACCTAATAACTGTGGCGCATACCCACTTGAGACATGATTCCTCATCGTCGTCAGCCACTGCATGATCAATTTACACATAGTTCCTCGCAACAGATTAGTGGATACCACACTGCTCAAAAGAATGACGAAAACTAGTGTAGCGAATACTGGCTCACTACATTAAAAATTTTATCTTAATGTCATAGTGGAATTCAAAGAAATGTGCTTGCATCGGTTTCCCAATGAGTGTTTAGAAAAAGACTCTGAAAGGCTGCTCGTCTAGCTTTCACTGTGACTGTGCTGCGCCTTCCGCGGTGGCGAGGCGGTTGTTTTTTTTTCATCCTGATGAAAAAAAAAAAGAAGTGAACAACGCCTAAAAAATAAACAAAGTTTTTTCTGGTTTGCTAATCGTCTGAATATGATTGATAATTTCTTTTTTTCTTATTTATTCTAAAAGACCTGAGGCCATTTTACTGAATTGCACCTTTTTTTTTAAGAAGGCGCTCTGCGAGGCAGTGAGCCTTATTATCCTAGTTTTGCTCCTGGATAGCTTGACCAACCTAGACTCGTGCTTACATAATATTTACCTGCAGGTCCCGACTAGCTCATATGACGATTCTTTGAAGAAATATGGGTAATTTGAATGGTTTGTTATTTTTTTTGTTAGACACAATATGAGTTAGCACTTACACACAAGAGAGCGAGAGAGAGTATAAGTAATGGTATTTGTAGTAAATAATGTACATTCAAAGAAATGAAGTAAGCAAAAAGTCAACTTGCTACTCGCAGGGACTGAACCTGCGACTTTCGAATAACGGAGTCCGATGCTCTACCAACAGAGCCTCCAAAGCATTCATCCCTCCGTGCCCGTTATGGTGTATATAAATGCATTCAAACCTACGTTTGTTAGTGAATGCCGCCAGTACGTAGCCTTGACAATAATTTTGCAGCACTCTTTTTCTGTCTGCTGGTGTCACGAGCCGCGTGATACTTTACGAGCTGGCAGCTGACCAATAATCCCATGGTAACTATACCATAAATCGTCCCCAATTTAAGTTGAACTCTCCCTGCAAGCGTCTATCAGTTTCTTCTCCGTAAACATGTGCCGGTAAGATGCACCTGTTATATGCTTTCCTCCTGAGGGATAATGGTAGACTACCATTCTTGATTGCACCTCAATTGAGGACGACGCCACAAGCAATGAAAAGAAAAATTATAGCTGTAAACTTAAAACACAGGAAAAGAACAGAGTGAATCAGGGAATAAACGAATGTTAAGGATATCATTGTTGAATTCAAGAATAAGAAATAGACAAGGGCCGGGCACGTATCGCGTGGGCAGGATAACCGCAGGTCATAAGGGGTAATTGAATAGGTTCCAAGAAAAGGCGAACCCGTGAGGGGGAGCCAGAACATCAGGTGGACATATGAGATTAAGATATTTGTAGTTATAGCATAGCAGCAGAAAGCACAGAACTGCGTTCATAGGTGGAACATGGGAGAGGGTTTCGCCCTGTAGTCGGTGTAGTCAGGCTGATTATTATTATTATTATTATTATTATTATTATTATTATTATTATTATTATTATTATTATTATTATTATTATTATTATTATTATTATTATTATTATTATTATGATACTACCCTCATAAATCCCGTATGCCAGAACGAGACCATCGCTGCGACATCTAATGAGATCGCTGGTTCAGTATTTGCCAGTGATAAGTTATCTTTTAACGCGACAGCGTTAAAGAGCTCGTTTCACTGAAATTCCTGCGTTGGTGTCAGCGTAGCTGGTTGTGAGTGAAACACCGTCTTGTGCGTGACCTAAAAAACAAGCAATATGCCAATAAAGTAAACAATAAAAAAATCTGGGTCTGTATTTACAAAACTTTTACTTAGCTGCGCATTTTCTGAGCACAGAATTCTCTTATTTTGAGGGAGTACAATAGCATTGATCTAAATTTCACTTACTCGGCACTTTTTAGGGTGAAGAGGACTCACGAAAACCGATGAAACGACAAGAAAAAAGAGAAGTGTGTGCCGATGATAGCAAGGTAACATGCAAAGCGTTTAGCATCAAGAGTATACGATCATAGCCAATGATTTGCTGCATCTCAGCTTCCAGTTCCGTGGGCGTCTGTTACAAACCTTACGCGGACGTCCGGGTATCTTGCGCCAAGCCAAGTGCTATTCAATGACCGTAGCTAAAAAAATGTAATTTCTCAATGGCTCTAAACAATAATTCATGCACTACCTCGCCAAGTACAAGTGAAGAACACTCCAAATGCACCACATCCATGAAACCACGCAGAAATTGATGCATTATATGTTTGAAGATGTGCCCCAAATGGCTTCCCCTGTTTAACGCGACCAGTTCTCTTGCGTTTAACGAAGCTGCGTTGCTACTCAACTGATGCAGCATATTCGAGCACGTCTAACTACAAAACACGTCAAGGGTGTTTTGTTGCTAGACGTAAAAGGCTGCCTGTCTTACAATAATATTATTACAAGACAGACGAGCAGCTTTTGTGTCTGCAGACGAACTCTGCGTAAACATAGAACTGCAGTGATCAAATGGAATCGTCAGCCCATTTTCGCAGGTTCCATACACCACAGCATTTTGATAAAGCCGGAATGCGAGAACACGCAAACGCTTACGCTCACATATGTGTCTACATAAAATGAGGGTGACTCGTTGTGAGGTGTTTAAGTGCTCATGCTTTTCAGAAAACATGGTGCAGTTATTTCATCCTGCGGTGTCTGCACGAGCAAACATAAAGCAACGGACATTCACGAGTCTTCGCGTCAACCGACATTACCATGCACACGCGCGAAAAGTACAAAAGAGAGAAAGACAGCTTCAGCGCGTCTCTCATTTTGTCTCTTCGAAAGCCTGAAATCTAAGTGATCGATATAATAAAGACGATATTCCGGCCCAATATAGGTCATGGAAAGCTTCCGCAAAGCAGCGTCGGATTCTTGGAAAGCGTAAAGAATCCGAGTAGGCATTATATAGGACCGACAGCCGCACAGAAAGCGAGATGAAGTGTGACGTTCTTATATGTGAGAATCAAAGGTAATTAAAAGATTTGTGAATTGATTCGTGAAACTTGCTTAAATGACGATAATGAAAACAAACTGAGCATTCATTTAGTGAAAGTGTCACTAGGAATAATGAATTCAGAATAGTTCATTAGCGTTGTCATACGCCGATATAAAGTGCATAGTAATACAGCCTCACTTGGTGGTTTCTATCTTCTAGTAACCTTAGGTGAACGCATTCCAATTTATTTTTTTTTTCTATTTTTGACCAAGTTTCACCAGATTTTTTGCATTTCACATTATTCGAGAGAATAATGGTATATTAATAACAGGGTAAATGCTGCAGTGGCAAGCTCGCACCTCCAGCACTACAGCAGTGTACGAGTGCTTACAGCGTCCAACTACAATCTATAAGATACTGGGTTCGATTTTCAGTGTCTCCGGGCACTTTTCTTTTTTTCGACAAGTTGCCCCGCCTGAAATTACGCTTTGCGGCGGGTACTTTTTTCTTCAGAAAGTGGCTTTTGCCCTCTCTTCTTTCACCCCCTTTTGACCAAAAGCGTTGTGCCATGCTCCCTCATGAATTACAGAATTCAAGAGTTGATATTTTCTCCCTCTATCCTCTGTTATTTCCAGAGCGCCCAGTGCCGAAACACCGTTATCATACGTGGTATTATACTTTTCAGTTGTTTGGATATTTGACCGGCAGTCAGTCATCACCATGCTTCGAAGAAAATCTAGACATGCAGCAAGCCAATTATTGTTTGCGGCCATGTTGACTGCGTTTGTCGGGAAACGTTTTCATGCTAATTTTCTGAGAATCATTACATTCAGCAAAGCAAAAGGGCACGGAAAGATAGAGAAGGCACAAACAGGGTGATTAGTTTGTGTCTTTTTTCTCGCTACCTGTCATGTTGCGCGCTTCAATGTAATGCTGCTGTCAGTGATTATAAAGAACTCTAGCATGTTGCGCGCTTCAATGTAATGCTGCTGTCAATGATTATAATGAACTCCAGCAGGCTATCGCTGGAGAGGACCCCGATTGTCTCAAGCGGTACAGTATAATGACAAAATGATATGCGTCATAGAGAGATACTCTGCTTTTGGTTACTACAAAAAATGCTCAAGCCAAAGCTTAATTTTATGTTCCAGTGCAGATGACAGGTGCATGGACAAAATTCGTGTATTCAGCTTGACTAGGTTTGGGTCTTCATAGTAATTTATAACAGGTATTACAATATGCAGAAATAACACACACATGTATAGCTCTGGGTGATAGCTTGTTTATTCTGATTGCAATTGGTCAGTTGAAATCTACATATTTGACCAATGCAATATGTACGAGCAATGCCATGTAGAGTAGCTGCGCTATAAACTAATCTTTGCTGGTTGAGTCTATTTTTTCCTATTTTTTTGCTAATGGATGTACGCTCGCAAGTGAAACAACTTCTTCGAATGCACATATTTTGTGCATGGTTACGTTTTTCTATTCAGTACAATACAAATTGAAAATTGCATTGGTTCAGAAGACAGACAACTAGAAGGAAATTTATCCAAATTTTTTTAAAAGTTATTTTAACTAATAAAAATGGCTTTTAATTTAAATGATACATACATACCATGATGTGTAAACAATAAGGCAAACGGTCATAAAACACCAATTCTAATACATTCATTTTGAATATATGGGCCTTACAGAGAATAACTAACAAAAGAAATCTCCCAGAATGTCATGTTTGAAGTCAAAGTTTCTCTAATCATCTTTAGAACAGCTTGATGCTAGTTTATGCTGCTGATCAGTGATAAGCTGTTTTTTTACGAAACACGAGAAGAAAGCGCCTGACAATGTCATGCTGAAGAAAAGGGCTGTGCAGCACAATTTGGTACATGTCTGCAATATTCTTCTGTTTATTCTCATAGCTCGGCTCATTCCCAACACAGTAACAAGCCATGATAGGACACCTGGAGTGAAAACTCGGCACAGTGCAAAGGAACTTTAGACAATACATAAATATTGATGTATGATTAAAAACTCGTGTTTCACCCCCCACCATAATGCGTTTGGAGAATATTACGAAATCAATCAATAAATAAATAAAATTTCAAGCTACCCAGCTCCTCGGTGAAAACAATGTTTCTATTGGCACCAATCAATTTCCCAAGAAGAGTCCTCAAAAATACTTCAAATTTTGCAGATAAGCACAGTTTACATAAAGCTGTTTGTTAGTCTGTTTGGAAATTTTGCAGATAAGCACAGTTTACATACAGCTGTTTGTTAGTCTGCTCGGAAAAAATTTAGTTCACTGCTGGGCAAAGACTGTACACTAAATATGTGAGGTGATGCACCAGTGCCCTGCATGTATACCTTGCTCCTGGCCTCCACTGCAATGTTGCTCAGCACATACGTGTAAATTTACAACCTATATTATGCCAATATAAATTAATTATGTTTCATGTGCAAAAACGGGAACCACAGTGAACGAACATGAAAACATTCGCCTTGACATATTTTAAAAAAGTTATTACTTTTCCATAGAGATTTCGCAGTTTATTTGAGTATAGAAATAATGGTAATAAACACATCGTTAATTCCACTTTTAAGTTACCTTGAATCACCAGCTTCAATATTAGAGCATACCAGTAGCCCTTGTATGGCTAAACATATAGTATCAACACCTAAAAAGAGATAAATAAACGCATGCTCCAGATACATATAAATCAAAATAAACACTCTCTGTACTAATATGAGAAAATCTACATGGATGATAAGTCATTTGCATAGTACAAATTTACATTATGAGGAAACGTAGCCGAGCAAACACTACATCAAAACATTTACACTTACACAGTATAAAGAGAGAAGTGTTGCACAAAAATTTCAAGATGGATTTGTTCCAACTAGGCCGAATCGCAGTTTTGCTGAAGGACGGACAAGCAGTGCAATAACATTACATAAGTACTAAAACCTAGTGCTAGATATACTAGGAGCAGTGATGATCCTCTTCCATCTAAATTGAATAATTCACATAGAAGCACTTCCGAGAGCTTATACACACATCAAATCATTTGTATACTATACAAATGCGTGCATCTTAAAGGATTATATCGACAAAGTACAAAATTACAGAATCCGGGTCTTTAATTTTGGTACTACAAAGAATGCATACATGGTTACCATTCTGAACCATGTATTCTGTTTTCTATGGCAGTAAGAATTAGACGAACAAGCAGTTCAATTAAGGCGCATGTCAAAAACTTTAGCCCAAATTGATTTGCCCTGTGGTACTACAGCGTGCTTAAAATTAGTGTCATGGTGTGGTATATTTCGTGCACAACATAATCAATATGGAATGCTCAAGAGCAAAGAAACTGCTTAATAATGCACTGCTGAGAATTTAAACTGCAGCTGCACAGAATTCAAACTGATCCAGCCATCACAATGTGCTCTTTCTGCTGAAGGGCTTTTTGAGCAGGAGGGCACAATTACTGGCAGCCTCTCTCTGCTTGTTGGTCTTCTGTGCTCTGTTAGTGGTATACTGTACATGACCGTGGGGCACCTGATCTCTTGTTATTGCTGGAGCTTCAAAAAATACAGATGATCGTTGCATTAATGCTACATGCAAAAGTTCAACATTATAAACATGTGCTCATATTTGCAGCTGACGTATTTTCGAAACCAATGAAAAGTATATGAATAAATAAGTCCACCAGTGTGGAAAGCGTCAAGAGTTGTACTTTTAATTGGATGATGTGGGACGCAACACATGACTAATAAGCATGGGCATACATAGCGACGTGTTCGAATTCACCTACCATGCATTGAATGCTGTAGGCCCGTCTGCTCGGATTTAGGGGCACGTTAATGAATCCTAGAGGTCGAAATTTCCGAAGCCCTCCACTACAGCGTCTCTCATATTTATTTGGTGATTTTGCGACGTTAAACTCCAGTTATTAATCAATCATCAATCACGTAGCACATTGGTTTTCATCCCACCACAAGTCTTTGCATGCATCATTTTGCGCTATTTACGCTCAATAGTATTCTTTATTTACGGTGACTCTAAGCCTATTGGGCAACTCTGGTAGTCAATACTGTCTATTGCGTATCAAGAAAACAGCAGATGAAACTCAAAGTGCCGAAATGAATAAAAACGCCCCGGCAGTCAACAGCAATAGCCATGAATTAACTAAAAATTACCCACATCACTCAGATATCTCCTCGCGCTGCAGATTTCAAGTAGCCACAATGCTCATGAGACTGCTTCGGACCTTTCTTAGGATTTTTTTCGTAGCCGCTGCTTGTAAGTATACGTTGACGAACCAAAACTTTGCGTAAAAACAGCATGGCTACAACAAAATCCTAAGGGTGGTCTGGACCACTCGTGAATCTACTTTGTGAATCTACTTCCTCAATCTACTTCGTGAATCTACTTCGTGAATCTACTTACGAATATTTTTCAGTGAAGTAAGCAAATTCACCAACTGCATCACCATCACTGACATATTTCTGGACAGTCGCAGCCCGCTTTATTGCAGTGACCGATGTGACAACGAAGGCCTCTTACGGCGTTTTTTTTTTCGCTTCGTGGACCGACTTATGCGAAAAAATTTCTCTTGCGCCAAATTTGGCTCGTGAGTTTTGTGAATACGGCCCCTGGGTGCGAGTGGGGATCGATTCCGGGTCGTGTGCGTGACAAGTGGGTGTTATACCACACAGCCACATGTCTGCGTATTCACGCAGTAAAAATAACTTTCATGCTTAAAAATTAACACACGTGTCCTGTATGCTTCATGCTTCACAATACAACATTAAATATTGCAGTAGTATTGCGTGGTACAAGCGTACATAACCATTGATCGTCAGAACATGCGCTTAAGGCTGTGACACTATTTAGGCTGTTATTGTGAACTTGTCATTAAGCTTGTGACAAGGTTGTGACAGGATGTGACATGGTTTAAAGCCGGTTACCTACTACAAAAGGCACACACGTTACAGCACGCAATCCCTTAAGGCCACGTAGTGGGGCCATAGCAAGTTCGAAAAGATTTCGTGTACTAAGTGTATGAAGATGTCGCTATCGCGTTTGACTCTTGAAGGCGAAGCTTAAGAGACAACTAATGTTTTGACCACCTTATTTTTAAAGACGATAGTATTTCTTAGGGACCTTCAACGGGAAAATTTTCGTCTGTCTGTCTGTACATTTTATCTGTTTGTCTACTCTTAGCGGCACCGGGTATTTGAAACAGTCGACTTCATCCGCAGCGACCACCAATGTTGCTCAAGGTTTAGCGTTTATAGTTGTGCAATTGTCAATTAAAAACCAAATATTGCGCATGTCTGGGGCACCATAATAACACGTATATAATCTGCATGTGCGCCTTTTACTATAAAAGGCATAAATAAGTAATTTTTATATTTGCTATATATTTACCAAAGATAACATGCCCTCGAAAACGAGAGTTTGTGCGAACAGAACAAGTGTGTGCTTATTTCTTCAATCAAACAAATTATTTAACGCGGGCACTACCGCCTGTCGTGTGTGTTCACCTGTGCACTAATATTAACCAAGAACTCATTCGGGACACATCTACATTGCGAAGGACATTCACTATGAAAAAAGAGAGCGAGTGCAAATTGATGAGTGTATTTTCGAAGTGCTTGAAGTGTAGCCTTGCTTTGGGTAGTATTCAGTGTTTTAAAACCACAACTATAGCCGACACAGCATAAACGCACCCCCTAATACGTAGCGTACTGAAATACTGGCTTCACTGACAACCATTTTAATTAAGCTCAGCGGGTTAAGCGAGAGTGATGTTCATCATTTTACATAGACAACTCGTTTCGTCAGTGAACCAGGGTAGCCACAGAAAGAACATTGCGATTTTGTTACTAGAAAATTGCAGTCGTCCTCCTGTGGTTTTGGTAAACGTTGCAACTACCTAAGTTGTGAAACCCAAGCCAAGGAATTGCAAAAGATTATCGTTGATTGTATATGAATACTGCAAACCATAGCCACCGTTGTGAGAAACCTTCGTGATGACGAGACCTTGAAGAGAAGTTCAAACTAGGCGTGTTTAAGAATTCGGAATCCGGCTGTTTATCCGGCAGACTACACAGATTACCGGCGTTGTGATCCACTCGGCTGCGACGCAGCTGTTTGCAGCCAGACTGAGCAATTCGTGAGAGGTGCATTCGGTATATTAAGTAGCTCCGCAGTTGGCGAGCACATCAGCTTTCTTCGCATCACTCTAATTGAATTGTTCCACAGCTTCCAATTATATATTTAAGTGATGTTAAGAGACATACTTTGGCAAGTGAGTAATGAGAGCACATTGCCGTAATGAGAGCACATTGCCATTCACTTCGAAGCGAGAAAGCTGTCATTCAACAGCCAAGTATGTGGATAAAGTAAGTTATTAGTATGTGCACGGGCCTCATGATTAGTATGTTTACGGACCTCATATCAAAGAACCATCACTCCCCTTTCCGGTCCGCGATGTTTCCGTCTAAGAACAGCTTCTCAATCAGAACAAGTCAACATAAAGTCTTACTGAAGAATATTTCACCAGTAGACAGCTGAATTCAGTCAAGTGGGCTACAAATTTTCGAAGGTTACAACGGATTGCTGAAGTTACAAATCCACTATATGAATCTTTCACTTTAAGAGGAATTTTCGTTACGAAGGTATAATTGCAAATTTTCATCAATCACACCTGTTTTAGGCTAGGCAGTGCACGTGCTTTTCGATGGTAACCAAAACGCCTGAGCAGGCAAGATGGATTGCTTTCATTGAAAGCCTGTGATACCACAAATGGGGCCCCAGGAATTTTCGAAATACATAAGAGAAACGTTCGCTCCGACACTTCTGTTTTACGGTTGCACTGAGATCAGTAGTAGTTGAGAGTACGCAATGGCCTTTCAGTACATTTATTCTTCTTGGCGTTCGAGGTTACAACACAAACGACATTTACCGCATCAGCGAGTAAGCAGGCGATCAAAGCGTACATCACTGGAAAGTACGGGTGGCTCTTTACATAGACGGTGGTACTCTCTCCGCCACTGTTGAACTAAACTCAACGATAGCTGACTCTTTTACAGCAAAGTTGCTTTTTATTCGAAAATCGAAGGCAACAAACACTGGGAGGTAAGGAACAAAAAGAAGCTCAATCGGTGCGGTAAATGCGAACGTTCTGAAAGTTCACTTCACTGCGCAGGAAACATGGTGTTTCGTTTCTATTCCGCCATACGTTAAATTACCCTTCGACAGAGAAAGTGCTTGGTCGATCTTATTTTCTAGTATTCTACCTTCTCCTCAAATAATTTGTGTTACCTTCAACAAAATATGTGTTTTTTTGCTTTTCTGTGAAATATTAGATATGCGAAGAACTTTCGACACAACAGGCTGTTTTTTGTTTAATTTACGTCTGTGTACACCTTATAACTCATTTTGCAGCACACGTTTCTATAAGCTACCACCTTCTGGAGGAGGCACGCGTTACAGTTAAACTCAAATTTGTGATCACATGGCGACGAGACCACAATAGTATCGAGGAAGTCTTAATCAGAGGCTCGTATGTGGCGCGATCGCTAAAAATTTTCGATTACATAAAAAAAACCTGGTTGCTAAGCGCATCACCATACGGGCACGTGAACCAATGCATAAATTGATGAAGAATTACTGCTCATTTTCTCTAATAGTTTACACTGAATTATAGCTCTTACAACACTCACTCTCGTTCACACTGTACACACGAGCACTTGAAGCTGCCTATGCGATAGCTCAGTAGTCATGACGTACGGCCGATGACTTGTTGCTTGGTTGTTTTATGTATAACGTCATAAAATTACTTAAACTGTGAGAGATGCCGTAATGAAGGGCTGCGAATATTGTCAACCACCTGTAGTGCTTCAACGTGTAATAAGATCGCGTATTACGTGCACTCCAACCAGTTCGCAGCAATAGAAATTATGCCACGTGGCCGAGATTACATCTGTATCTTTCGGGGCAGCAGTCAAGCTCCTTAACCACTGAGCCACCACAACCATCCTTACCGATAACCAATAAAAGTTCAGGAATTAGATCCTCGGCGTTTGTGCCCACTGTATACTGTGCAGAAATGTACGCGTTCTTAATTTTATGGACTTGCTCAGGAACAGCCGGTGAACAAACAGATTTGTAGCTCCATGAATGCTCAATTTCGCCCACTTTATTGCGCGCTTCATATCACACGTCTTGTTCTAATCTACTAATCTGAGCAATTTGATTAAAATAATTTCCATCGTTTCTATTACGTTGCATTTTTATTAATTTACACCTATACTGATGGCTCAACTATAGCGAAGATTATTTTAAGGCAATTCGAGAAATCGTAAGGCTGCCAGATTTCGCTCAATCTATCGATTTACTAGACATTTTGCGGAAGCAAGCAGATAAAAAGGCCGAACACTTATGCTCGCCTATGTCACGTTTACGATGGCAGGAACCTTTTTCAATGACAGCTTAGCACACCGTATTCGCGCATGAGGAATATCACGTCTACCTTTCCTCAAATTTCGAATGTCAGAGAAGACATAACCCTTGAGTAAGAAAACAACCCTACTCGGCTGGCCGTCAACTTGAGTATCGCATGGCTTCAGAAGGAAAAAAGAAACAGCGTTTTGCTCTGCAAACCTTCGCCTACTAACCACTATACTGCGAAGAATAATGCCAACGTCTGTGTTCCTGAAAGTTGTACAAATGTTGTGTTTTACCGCGCAGAAGCTTCAGCGTATCACTCTGTTGACGGTTTCGCCAGAGCCAGCCGGTCTCTGGCAACATTGTGCATTCACCGGGAAACCGCCCCTGGACACTTCAGGTTTAACTTGTTTTTGCGTGGTTTCGGCGTTTGTTGCTGGCTGTGGCTGCTTGCGTTCCGAAGTTTTATGCGGATAAAATGATTTCGATGAAATGCTGACAACTCGAGCACAGCTGTGTCCAGCCAGGATGCAGTCTACATGCCTGAATTAGTTTTATATGCTAGTCAAAACGTTCCGTTTTCTCACCGATGGCAATAGAAAAAGTGCCTGCATTGCAGCGATCACGCGAGAAAGCTGGATTCCCACCAAGAGCACGTAGGTTTGTTCTGCCGATTTCATCAAAAGTAATGTAAAGCTCAGCGCAGGTTGATGACACAGAGGCGATACTCAGACGTTAGACTAGTCGAAGGCCCCCGTTACCGGGAACACATCAGTCACTCTCATCTTCCACTCGTGGCAGATAAGTGTACTGACGCGGAAAATGGGTAGCAAAACGTGGAAGCTGACACTGAAAATCCATTACAAAGGTGTTTATTTTATAGTTTGAGCTATATCAATGATGCGTTTTGTTCGAAACAACACCGGACACAAAGTAGCTGCGCTTAACGTTAATCAGCGCGCAGTGTATGCCATGGTGTCCACGTTTCGTTGTCGTTGCACTTGATTTTTTCGAAAGCGACGTTGGCAAGTCGACTCTCATCTGTGCGAGCAAATGACTCATCGTCTGTCTTTCAGCCGCTAATGAACATCGCCTCATACAAGCTCATTTATCTTTTGGGTGTGAAGGTGAACTGCCGGCTTAGGTAGGTTCAACTTGAAAGTTTGGTTGAAGAATAGCTTACTCGTGAGTAGAACACAACAGTTCGCGTGACCCTGCAGCCGCAGTTTACGTCATCACATCAGTATTTTTTTTATAATTTCTCAGTCACACGAACACTTCGGATCACGAGCGATTGCGTTCGCTGCTGATATCTTTTAAAAAGTGTGATACAGGCACATAAATAAGCGTTTTAGCTAGAGGTTGTGTGCTTAGACGAAAATACAAATATTTAGATTACCCCAGGTGGTCAAAATTTTCGGAGCCCTCCACTAAGGCGTCTCTCATAATCATATGGTGATTTTGGGACGTTAAACCCCACATATCATCAAAATACAAATATGTTCGGGGTTCGACAGAAGGAAGGTTTTTCAGTTCTAGCCAAAAAACTGAATTGAACAACTTCACTTTTCTCCTGCACATCGACGATGACGGTGCGCTTTGAAGAAATAGACAGGGAAAAGAGAGGTGTGCGCTGTCAATTCCCGGTCCGCGTCTTCAAAGCGCATTCATATCGTCGACATACAGAATCAACTGGCCCAAATTGGTTTGCTGACAAACTTGTCCTGCAATTTATGCATTTTCTGTTTGTAAATGCACTAACGCTATCAGAGGTAAAATGAAGCAGGGGGCCGCGCTCATCGGAAGGCCATGATGGATATTTTGCGCGGTGCCCGTCGGCCACGCGAGCCACGTTACCTGCAGCAGTGGCCGTGCCTGTGCCTGCCGTGTGCTACGTCGTAGCACACGGCCTTTATGTAGCCGATAGGCGTTGCTCCAAACACATCCTAAGGCATGCGCCAGAAATAATAGAGCAGCACACTCGAACACACCACGAAGACACCACCGGAACCATTGAAAAAGCATTGCCAGAATTGCCGCACCAGAAGTCTACCGGGGTATAAGCTGTTCGGCGTGAGCCGGTTTGTTTACAAACACCGAAACCGCCTATAGGAATAAATTACAAGATGTCATCAACTTCTGCAGGACTGTGCAGTTTTATTCGACACTCAATCGTTTCAACACAAATCAGAAATTATCATTTTTTTTTATTGTGAGGTACTTCCTCATATCTCAAAGCTGAGTCATCCCTTTAACGCCAACTACTTAAGGTGAACGATCAGACTATATCTCAGAGAAGAACTGCAACGTGCCGGTGCACACCGTTCCGCACCGGTATCACTAAAAATATGAAGGGTGGCACAATGTAAATTTGAAAGTGTGTTCGGCGAAAGCCTCTCCCCATTCAGACGCGGGAGGGCAGAATAGAATGCGATGCGCATGTCTCTCTTCGTGCATGAGTGAGCACGTTAGGCACAGTGACGCTACGCTAGCAAAGCGCAAGTGCAGTATATAGTCCGACGCGAGGAACGGCCGACGCGACCGGCATCCATTGACGCACCCCGGCGGCCACTTGAGACCGTGGTCACGAACGGAGGGACGAATGAACGCACAGACGTGAGCGTACGCCATTGAAGGCTGTCGCCCCAATACGACGAAGCTGATTATTGTTGTGAAGCACCTTGATTTCACTGAAGATGCCCTACTATGCAAGCCAATAAGCCTCCAACCATATATATATATATATATATATATATATATATATATATATATATATATATATATATATATATATATATATATATTTCAGCGTTTGCGGAAGCAACGTGCTGCAATTGCTCAGCTGCGACAGTTTGTTTCCTCTCGTCCTGTGTGTGTTCTCTTCGTGCATCCTCTGTGCTTGAGCAGCGCACTCCAAGTTTCGAGCTACTAGCTGTTCTTTGCGTGACATTTTAATTCCTCACTATCGCACTCATTGCTTCGCTATTGCGGTGAAACTGACTTTATTTAAACATCACCATGAAAATGTCATCATAGTGTATCGAATCAATATAAATTTGTTAGGCGTGTCTTTCATTTTTAGGACAATTCCTATAAATATTTATTTCGTTGTTTTTGCTCTCTTAGTCAGGCTGTTATGCTTTTAAATAAATACATCAATGGCTTAGTACGATTATTCGGCTCTTAGATTCTTTGTTCTCTCACTGTTATTTTGGTAAATAAACAACAATCAATCAAAGAAGTATTTCAAGTAGAAAAAGTCATCATTGCAGGACTTGAAGATAATTTTCGACATCTTTATTATCATTTTTATCGTCAAACAATGCAGTGTTTTTGTTCAGTTCTCCGAAGTACAAAGCAAGTGCACAATAGTTTTTGATCAGTACCCCTGCTTGTGCGAAGCAATATTGGTTTCCTCAAAATGCTGCAAACAAATTATCGATTCCAAGGCTGATAACCCTGCCCCATGTGTCGTATGTTTTATGTGATAGTGAAGGCGTGTGAGAAAAGTAAGCAGCTCGTACCTTTGTACGCATTGTGCTCTTCTCTCTGAATTTGCTTTGAAGCCACGGCATTAGCTTGCGCAAGTTTTATTGAGGTATGCCAGGTTCAAATGCACCCGACATAATAGGGTTAGTGCAGCCTTCTAGGTTAATCAATAAGCATAAGATAGCTCACATCAAAAAGTACAAGATAGAGAGAATAAAGCAGGCCGTAAAAAGCGGCAGAAGCCTAAAACTTTGAAGGCATGCTTTTGCATAGGCGAAAATTGAGTGTATGCAATAAGGAACAAGGAAGGTAGCATCATAACAATATGGATCGAATGGTCGAGTTGGCAAAAGAGTTCTATAGAGAGCAGTACAGAAGCCAAAACAACGAGATGATGTTGTGAAAAGCAATAATAGTCTAGAGGAACTCGGCATACTACCAGTAACTGGCAGAGGAAGTAAGGAAAGCCCTAGAAGTATTGCAGAAAGAAAAAGCCACTGGTGAGGATAAAGTAACGATGGACCTCCTGGAAGATGCGGACAAATTGTGTATAGAAAAACGGGTGACCTTATATACAAAGTGTCTATTGACGGGAAGTGTCCCAGAATCCCAGAAAAAACGTCAACATCACCTCAATCCATAACAAAGGGGACGTCAAGGGCTTGAAAATTACAGGCCGATAAGCTTACTGTCCGTTTTCTACAAACTATTCACAAGAGTTTTCAGTAATAGAATTAGGGTGATTACAGTTTAATCAACTGAAAGACCATGCAAGATTTCGTACAGGCTACACTAAAATAAACCATGTTCATGTTCATACTATCCATCGGGTAATAGAGACATGGTTATAAGAAATGGAACCGACTCCCATATATAGCCTTCATAGATTACCAGAAGGCGTTTCACACAGTCGAGACATCAGCACTAATGCAGGCACTACGCAATTAGGACATCGAAGAACCCTACATGAACATACTGGAAGAAATCTACAGTTGATCCACAGCCACCATAGTTCTCTATAAAGAAAACCACAAGGCAGGGGCATATGATCTTTCAAGTGCTGTTCACATGCTTGTTTACAGGCGGTTTTCAGGGCCTTAGATTCGGAAGAGTTAGGGATAAGTGTTAATGAGAGTGTCCTAGCAACCTGCAGTTTGCTGATGGAATTGCCCTAATGAGTAACTCAGGAGACGAATCACAGCTCATGATATAATAGCTTTGCATGGAAAGCAGAAAAGTAGGTCTAAAACTTTATACGCACAAAACTAAAGTAATGTGCAACAGCCTCTGCAGAAAACAGCACTTTGTGATAGGTGGAGAGACACTGAAAGTTGTAAAGGAATATGTTTACCTGAGACAGGTAGTGACCGTGGAGCCCAATGATGAAAGTGGAATAACTGGAAGAATAATGATGGGGGTAGATCCCGTTTGGCCTGCATTCTGGAGTCATGAGTCGTAATCTGCCACTAGCCCTCAAGAAAAAGATATATAACAGCTGCATCTTGCCGGTACTTATATATGGAGCAGGAATCTGGAGGCTTACAAAGAGGGTTCAGAAACTCTGGACGACGCAGCAAGCTATGGAAAGGAAAATGATAGAAGTAACCTTAAGAGACAAGAAGAGATCAGAGTGGGTCAGGGAACAAACCATGGTTAAATGTATCATAGTTGAAATCAAGAACGAGAAATGTACGTGGGCAGGATAACTACTGGTCTTTAAGGGTAACTGACTGGGTTCCAGAGAAGGCAAACGCACGAAGGGGAGAAAGAAAGTTAGGTAGGCCAATGAGATTAAAAAGTTTGCAGGTGTAACGTGCTAGCGGAAAGCACAAGACCGGGTTTATTGGCGGATCATGAGAGAGGCCTTTGCCCTGCAGTGGGCGTAGTCAGGCTTATGTTTATGATGGTGATGATACCAAGTTCAATGATAAAGCAATTAGCCCCTAGCCTGACTTTACGCAGCTTTGCAACTCGTCATTTTCGCGTTCATTGCTTTCCCCTTGCTGTGAAACTGTGACATTTTAGCTTACACTAATCTGCATCATACCTGCTACCAAGCACTTTCAAGCATGCTACTAACGAATGACCGTTTCTGCACGTAGTGCTGCAGCGATGATTTCTTGTTTGAGGGTACGCATTTTGCTGTGTTGAAATGACAAAATCACTTTTACAGTGAAAAATGTAATGAGATCACAACAAGGGTCACCTGCGCCATGATTGTATGGCCACCACCACTGCTGCCGTTGGTTTCCGTAACCACGATCGCACGAAATAAGAAAAAAAAGCTAAGTGAATGAAAACACCAATAACAAAATTGGATTCGAACCCTAGCCCCTGCGTGCCAGGCCAGCATTCTAGCACAGAGCTACGTCTGAGTTTGATTCTCAGTTGCACACTGACCTTAAACAGGCCTTATGTCGGCAAAGAACGCACGTTAATATGAGTAATGAAGCGTTTCAGGACAGCAAAGGAACAAGTAGGCGTCACACATTGCAAATGCGTAATGAGTGGGTCATCGAATGCTTCAAGCCATTAAAAAGCTTAAGGCATAATTCTTTATCATCGTCAGCTGTAGCATAACAAAAAAAATATTGCACGTTATTTCTTTCAAGTGTGTATCGGCTACCACGTTTCTCCAAAGAATAAACGAGGATGACATAGTGAATGCCTCCCTTCTACACAAAAATTATGGTTTATGGCATAGTGGGCACTCTGCAAGTATGCTTGTCTCAGTTGCCGAAAGAGTGTTTAAAAAGACCCTGAAAGGTCGCTCTTCCAGCACTCACTGTGACTGTGCTGCGCGTTCCCCGCCAGCCTGATGTTTTTTTTTTTCTCGATAGCAATTATATGGACACTCTCTCGGCTAGATTTCACCGCCGGCTTCAGGCGTCCATGTCATGCACCATATACGTATACGTATCTACGTATATGAAAACGCAAGAAAAAAAAATCCCAGAAAAAAATGCTCCAGCGCGCGGAATCAAATGTGAGACCTCCGTGCTGTGAATGTGAGGCGTTAACCATTGAGCCAGCGAGAGGTACCTCCTTCATCGTTAAAACGGCAAGCTATTCACATCTACTACTTACTGTTTTTGGCTGGCATCTCAGGGCGAACTATCGTGTTTTCAGCACTATTAGCAAGATGGCGCAGTGAGCGCGCGGTGGCTCTTATCTCTCATGCGCCCTTTGGCCCGCGTAGAGAATAACGTGGTGTGCGCTCAATCGCGCGCCCTTATCTTGCAGTGGGGAGAATCATACGTCTTAGCTAGCCTTTGAGTTTCATCGGAACAATTCTGTTGTAGTTACCGGGCGCACAAAGGTCCCTGCAATCGTTAGCTAGCCTCCGTTTGCGAAAAGGGCGCGCTTTTCAGAAAAGTCGAAGTAACAATTGAGATGCTTATTAGCGTTATTCTGTACCTGTGAGAGCGTTTCGTGTGTCCTTTGTGCGTGAGAAACGCGGGACATGTTTCGATCTGGCTTGCCATTCTACGCGTGACCTTCCAATTTGTTGCTATCGCGTTCATTGCTTCGTCTTGGCGGCAAAGCTGTGGCTTTTTGTACAATCTGACGTACTTCCCGTTTCCCGAAATTTTAGAACCGCTCCTGCTATCAGGATGAAGGAAGTTTATAGTGAAACTGGTTATTTTCTTATTAGGACAACGTCTTCATCTCAGAGATTGAGGCAGTTGCACATTATGGCGAAGACTGAGGAATCAGATGAGATGGTGGCGTTCATTCCTCCTTTCTTTCTTATACCCAATCATACACTGAAATTTGTATGGCTAATTCTTGCTATGGTATACAATGCCGGGCTTTAATATGCTTTAAATTGTTTCTTCTGTTTTTTTTTCTATATTTTTTTCTAGTTTTCCCTTTCTGTTGTTCTAGCGTCGCTTATGTCTCTCTTTTCCTGTTTATCTCCTTCTGTCTAAGATATGTTTTACTATCTACCCTCTTCATTCCTTCCTCCTCCCCCTCAATCCTCTCCTCCTCATTCTTCATTCCCATTTCTACCCTCTTAATTGCTATGCTATACAATGCAAGGCTATGCTATGCTCTGCTATCGTGTCTGCACAACTGAGAAGTCTCGCCGTCGGTTAGCCGGCACGTGGGTTCGGATCTCGCCTCGGCAAAATTTTTTTCGTTAAGCCTTTCTTTTTTTTCTTTTTATTGCTATTTCTTTCTTCCTTTCTTTCATTCTCTCTCTCTCTGTACTTTTCTGTTGCCCATCAGAATTATCGCATAACACGCAGGACTGATGGGCGCATGTGTTGCGGGCGAAGCAGAAAATGATGAAGAGAATGAAGAGAACATCAGCCTATTTATAATGAACATCTTTGTTCGCGCAGTCCAGTGCCACAAGAATGCTTAAACAGCTGAGCTGTTGAAATATTATGCCTAACCTAAAATTTAAGGTTTTTGTAAGGTATGCACAGATCAATGATTTAGGCACACAGAGAACTCTGAGTCGCTGATAAGATCAGTGAACAGCACTAAGTTGCATTGTCGTAATGCCTTCACTCAGCATAGGTTAGCAGTGAAACACCCTAAAGCAATAGTCTATAACCGAGCAAAAACAGCATTCGTTCATTAAAACATTGGTTATGGAAATATATGGCTTGGTAGATTAAGATTCATGAAAGATCGAAACGTGTAAAGCTTCTATTGGTATTGGCTGCGCACAAGCATCTTTCTTTCTGCCTTTTAGCTACTAAACAAAACAGATGCCATGAACAGGATGATTAAGAAACCGTGCGAGCGATATGCCTCAGAACCCTGGCAGAAACCTCATCTGTTCATGCTGTGCGAACTTTTTCTCATTTCTTATTCAACGCCTGGCAGTTCGAACTAACCAACACGGCGGCTACGTAGAAAGCGTGCAAATACGAAAGGTCACGTTGAGTTCTTCGGGCCATTTTTGAATAAAAAGATGTAGTTTTTATTCAATACTACACAGAAAGCAAAAAAAGAAACACCGATGAATGAAACTTTCTGTCACTCCTAAATGGAAGCCACGTGTATAAAATAAAAGTAAACTGACAGTTCAAATTTTGATCGCCCAACAAAATCACTCACTCGTATTTCAGGTGAATTTTTTTCGTTTCTCTGCATACAGTGTTATATAAAGCCGCCACATAAAGTTTATTTGCAGGAAGGCAGCTTAACACTTTTATCAGCTGTACACACTACAGGCGAGATTCATACTGTCATTGAAAAAACAAGTGCGGTATCAACAGAACGCAGGCGCACAGACCTCACTCGATGAAAGATCCAGACGTGAGAATACTGACTTTCGAGTTTATCTCACTGAAATGAGTCCACGAAACTTGAGAACACTTGATGTCCCACAATACGCGCACAGGAAGACCTCGCACATCAAGCCACTAACAATCTAGATTACTCTAGCGTCTGTTTATACGTAATACTCATTGTATACCGTCGAGGTGCGAGATGTTGCTGGCGGACCAATTATTGGGCCGAATGTCATAGCAGCCACGCGCACACATAACTCCTTCGTAGGCGAATCCGCGCGTGCTCTTCCGTAGGGAAACCTTCATCACGTCACCTATCATTCTGGGTGCACGAAAGAAAATGTGATTCAAGATAGCACCCTTGTCCAACCGTCGCACACTAAGTTCCTTCGAAAACGTAGCATGCCGTGCGCTATAATTTTGCACTAACAAAAAAGTTTTCTTTTTATAGGGTAGTTGTTCGTCACTGCACGCCCGGGTGATGTTTATGAGTATGAGTATAAATGACATAAAACCACTGCGCATGGCAGCGTATTTGATTGCAGCCTATTGCTGCATAGATAGCGTGCATGCTGTGCTGCGCTGTGTTATCATATATTTTATATGCTTTATATGGTATACCAGTGTGTAGTACACAAAAAAAGCAAGAATTCTTATTTTCTTGGCAGACGTGCACAGGAGCAACTAGGCATGACCTTGACTGGAGTTCCTATTGCATAATTTATGCCACGCAGACGCATTTTCTGGCTCCACAATCCACTCTCTTGAAGCAAACACGAAAGACGTTTGTGGCCTTAGCAAGGGTGTGCCAACGCATGTAAGCAGATATTGTGCTATCCCCATAGCACCCAAGTCCATAAGAATACAGCGTCACTACGTGAGAGATAAGCAGAAAAAAAACAGAAAACCAAGCGAGGGAACACCGAATAAAGCAACAGCGGCCACTATCACAGCACACCGGGCTTGCTGCGCTGGTAGTTTTAGTTGTTGCACTGATATTTGTAGGGAAGCATCCTACGCACTTCCGGCTCAGCGTCTGCTGCTATATGCGTGTCACGTCATCGTTCACCGATGCATCTTTGTCACGGTCCAGTAATCATGACAGCCCAGGTCTAGAAAAAAGGCACACATAAACGGCACCCGACAAACGCACCATACGACTCTCTAGACTCACTGGGTTTCTTTCTGGTGGCACGCATCATGGCTCATTTAGTTTCAGTATACCTATTCTCCTGAACTTCACGGTGAGGGAGTGGGTATTAAACATCTTTTTTCTGTTGTTTTTTTTTGCTCACATAGTAAAATTTGCTTCTGGTGTCCAAACTTTCCTGGTGTTCTCTTTAATTTCATCATCATTTTTACTGGTGTTTAACTTAGTCTTGTCTGCAAAATACACCATTCACTATGACATAATGTGTGTATAGAATACTTCGTGAACAACTTTTATCCGAATCACCAGGGTTCAATTATCAGAAGTTAACATAGAACTGTGGAATACTTAATATAAATGAGCAAGCTTGAAAGCGCGGAAAGCCATCACACCTATTGTCGGAGTCATAATATCGCATCGAAGCTGTAAAGACTTCGGAACACTGAGTTGTACCTAAAATTTTGAAAGTGTGAAGACAAACTTTTTTAAGAATGAATAACTATTTGATTGATATGTGTGGTTTAACGTCCCAAAGCCACCATATGATTATGAGGGATGCCGTAGTGGAGGGCTCTGGAAATTTTGACCACCTTGGGTTCTCTAACTTTTCTAAGAATGAATGGAATGTCGTGAGTTACACAGGCGAAAATCGAGAATGGCGAGAACTTTAAGAATACTACCGAAAATTATTGAGTGTGAGCTAATAGGTCTTACTAAACGTGAGCTAAAACATCTTTTCCGTCTTTCACAGTGATCAAAGTCATCGCAAAGCCGTTCGTAATTTAATATAACTGATCCATTTTAAAACTATAAAGAATTACGCATGCGCTAACGAGAGACATAACAGAGGTATTTCAAAATGGTAAGTATAGTCAGATCGTATCATATGAAACAGTCAAGTTATCTTCGATGACTATGAAAAAGAACCGTATTTTAAGAATATATTAGATTTATACACATAATTTTCGTTGACATTTTACGTCCCAAAACGACAATATGAATATGAGAGACGCCGTAGGAACGTGCTCCGGAAATTAAGGCCATATGGTGTTCTTTAATGTGCTCCTGAACACGGGCATTTAGCATGTCGCCTCTACCGAAATGCAGCCGCCATGGCCAAGATTGGATCCCGCGAAATTCAGGTCAGCAGCTGAGCACTATGTCCAATACACCACTACAGCAGACAAGTTCACGGGCTTTACATTTTTTTTAGTTCTCCACCTTATTTGTCTTTGAAGCGGATAAATGTCAACTAGTTTTCCTGTTAGCGACCATGTGGTGAACGTAACCGCCAGCTACGCGCCTGTAAATAAATGTACCCCGTGAAAGCAATGACAAAGATGCAGGAAGGCTGCGATAGCACTGCTACACCACAAAAAACAGCCCTACGAGCACTATTGTAGAGAGACAGAGAAATGAAATAGAAAAGAAGGGAGGTAAACAAAGCTTGACTTGGTTGAGCTGCCCTATACACGTGTCGTGGGGAAGCGCTCCGACGCTACTGAAAGGGGCCCTGCAACACTTTCTGAGCATGATCAAAAAACACTGATGATTGGTGTAGTCGAAGGTAGAGGTCCGCATGGGTTTCGGGTAGCCCGAAAGCCTGAGCCCCGTTCAGCCCGGGGGCCGGGTTCGCGTGCGCCGGCTTCTTTTCCTCTCGGTCCCGGCCCGGGCCAGGCTCGGGCTCCATAAATTTTTGTTGGGTGGGCCGTGACAGATGCAAAGCCCTGCTCAAGCTCGAAACATATACGTTGGGCCGTAACTTTTTTCCACCATGTGGCACCTTCTTGGCGATGGCCCTCTTTCACGGTTGTCCTTTCTTTTAGCCACTTTTAGCGCAAAGGGTCACACAAGATGAGCTTAGGATTATATACACAAGGGATAATACCGTTGCCTACACCTCGGCTACCAACCTTCTATAAAAACAAACGGTCTGAATATTGTAAGCTTGCTATGCATCCAAAACATATATTGGCAATTTCGGCTACCAGTGTCAACAGTGAACGGACCTACAGTTGGGCGGGATATGAGACACATGAGTGCCGTTATACTGCTCCAAGCCCGAATGATTTGAGAGCTTATTTTTACAGGACAAGTTGTAATCGTTGCATGTAGTCACTGTCCTGTGTCGTTTGCTTATGTTTCCCTTTGCCATGTTCAATAAGATACCTTTTATTGGAAAACATCTTGCCTCTGCAGCAAACCCTCATAATGTCAGACCGTGACCACCGGACCAGGCCAGGCCAGGGCTCTTATTTTTGTACGTCGTGCCGGACCGGGCGTGCTCGCAGCCCTATAGCATCCGGCTCGGGAGGGCCTTTGATGCAGCCAGCGGGCCCGGGCCGGGCTCGAGCTCCAACATTCCTCTCTGTTTCGTTTCCAGCGCTTTCGTCGAAACGAGGGATAAAAGAGAGCATTTCAGCGTGTGACAAATCTGAAAGTCTGCTCGTACTGGACGGATTCTAAAAGATTTTGCACTGGTCGATTTGTGAGACAATAAACTCCTTCTGTGAGTTTATTCAATGGCTACTTGGAAAGATTTTGCAGGGCCACTTTAACTCATCATCATCATCATCATCAGCCTGTCTACGTCCACTGCAGGACAAAGGCCTCTCCCATGTTCCGCCAGTTAACCCGGTCCTGTGCTTGCTGTTGCCAATTTATACCCGCAAACTTCTTAATCTCATCTGCCCACCTAACCTTCTGTCTCCCCTTACCCCGCTTCCCTTCTCTGGGAATCCAGTTGGTGACCCTTAATGACCAGCGGTTATCCTGTCTACGTGCTACATGCCCGGCCCATGTCCATTTCCTCTTCTTTATTGCAGCTATGATATCCTTAACTCCCGTTTGTCCCCTAATCAACTCTGCTCTCTTCTTGTCTCTTAAGGTTACACCTACCATTTTTCTTTCCATTGCTCGCTGCGTCGTCCTCAATTTAAGTTGAACCCTCTTTGTGAGTCTCCAGGTTTCTGCTCCGTAGCTAAGTACCGGCAAGATACAGCTGTTATATACCTTCCTTTTGAGGGACAGTGGCAATCTACTTGTCATAAATTGAGAGTGCCTACCGAATGTGCTCCACCCCATTCTTATTCTTCTAGTTACTTCAACCTCGTGGTTAGGCTCTGCGGTTATTACCTGCCCTAAGTAGACATAGTCTTTTACAACTTCAAGTGCACTATTACCTATCGCAAAGCGCTGCTCCTTTCTGAGGTTGTTGTACATTACTTTCGTTTTCTGCAGATTAATTTTAAGACCCACCTTTCTGCTCTCCTTGTCTAACTCCGTAAACATGAGTTGCAATTCGTCCCCTGAGTTACTCAGCAATGCAATGTGATCGGCGAAACGCAGGTTACTGAGGTACTCTCCATTAACTCTTATCCCTAACTGTTCCCATTCTAGGCTTCTGAAAACGTCCTGTAAGCACGCAGTGAGTAGCATTGGGGAGATTGTGTCCCCCTGCCTTACACCCTTCTTTATTGGTATTCTGTTGCTTTTTTTATGAAGCACTATGGTAGCAGTTGATCCCCTGTAGATTTCTTCCAGAATGTTTATATATATTTCATCTACGCCCTGATTCCGCAGTGTCTGCATGACGGCTGATATTTCTACTGAATCAAACGCCTTCTCGTAATCTATGAAGGCTATGTATTGTGGTTGGTTATACTCTGAGCATTTCTCTATTACCTGATTGATAGTATGAATGTGGTCAATTGTTGAGTAGCCTGTTCTAAATCCTGCTTGTTCCTTTGGTTGATTGAATTCTAATGTTTTCTTTACTCTGCTAGCAATTACCTTTGTAAATAGCTTGTATACTACAGAGAGCAAGCTGATCGGCCTGTAATTCTTCAAGTCCTTGTCATCTCCTTTCTTATGTATTAAGATGATGTTAGCGTTCTTCCAAGACTCTGGTACTTTTCCCGTCAGGAGACACCTCGTAAATAGAGTGGCTAGTTTTTCTAACACAATCTGTCCTCCATCTTTCAGCAGATCTGATGTTACTTGATCCTCACCAGCAGCTTTGCCTCTGTGCATGCTCTCCAAAGCTTTTCTGACTTCTTCTATCATTACCGGTGGGGTGTCGTCTGGGTTACTGCTAGTTCTTATAGTATTAAGGTCGTGGTTGTCTCGGCTACTGTACAGATCTCTGTAAAACTCCTCCGCTATTTTAACTATCCCATCCATATTGGTAGTTAATTTGCCTTCTTTGTCCCTTAGTGCATACATCCGCCTTTTGCCTATCCCAAGTTTCCTCTTCACTGCTTTGACGCTTCCTCCGTTTTTCAGAGCGTGCTCAATTCTCTCCATGTTATACCTTCTTACATCGCATACTTTACGTCTATTAATCAGCTTCGAAAGCTCTGCCAGTTCTATTTTGTCTGTTGTACTTGACACTTTCATGATTTGACGCTTCTTAATTAGGTTCTTCGTTTCCTGGGAAAGCTTGCCGGTGTCCTGTCTAGCTACCCTGCCTCCAACTTCCACTGCACACTCCGTGATGATACTCGTCAGATTATCATTCATTGTATCTACGCTAAGGTTGGTTTCCTCGCTAAGAGCAGAGTACCTGTTCTGCAGTGACACTCTGAATTCCTGTACTTTCCCTCTCAGTGCTAGCTCATTGATTTGCTTCTTGCGTATCAGTTTCTGTCGTTCCTTCTTCAAGTCTAGGCGGATTCGAGCCCGTACCATTCTATGGTCACTGCATGTCACCTTGCCAACCACTTCCACATCCTGCACGACTCCTGGGTGTGCAGTCATTATAAAGTCTATTTCGTTCTTATTTACGCCATTAGGGCTCCTCCATGTCCACTTGCGGTTTTCTCGTTTTCGGTAGAAGGTATTCAAAATACGCAGATTATTGCGTTCTGCGAATTCTACTAGTAGCTCTCCTCTGGCGTTTCTAGTGCCGATGCCATAATCTCCTACTGCCTGGTCTCCAGCCTGCTTCTTCCCTACCTTTGCATTAAAGTCGCCCATTACTATAGTATACTGTGTTTTCACCTTACTCATTGCCGATTCCACGTCTTCATAGAAGCTTTCAACTGAAGCGTCATCATGGCTGGATGTAGGCGCGTAAGCCTGTACTACCTTCATTTTGTATCTTTTATTCAGTTTAATTACAATGCCTACCACCCTTTCATTGATGCCATAGTAATCCTCTATGTTGCCAGCTATGTTTCTGTGAATTAGGAACCCTACTCCCAGTTCTCTTCTGTCTGCCAAGCCCCGATAGCAAATGACGTGCCCATTCTGTAGCACAGTATAGGCCTCATCTGTCCTCCTAACCTCACTCAGCCCTATTATATCCCATTTAATGCCTTCTAGCTCCTCGAATAATACAGCTAGACTTCCCTCACTAGATAACGTTCTAACGTTAAACGTTGCTAAGTTCAAGTTCCAATGGTGGCCTGTCCGTATCCAGAGATTCCTAGCACCCTCTGCTGCTTTGCAGATCTGACCGCCGCCGTGGTCAGTTGCTCCGCAGCTGGTGGGGACTGAGGGCCGTGAGTTAATTGACGAATGCCTACGGGAGGGGGTGGCCAGATACTGCACCAGGGTGGCCAATCCTTCTCTGGTGAGATCATCGGTGCGTACCGGCTCTAAGCCGGTACGATCAGACAGACACGCTACTGTCTGATCGTACCACTTTAACTAGTGAGTCTTTAAAATTATACAAATATTTAAGGCAAAATTACGTGAACATATGTTCCAGTTTCGCAACCACAAAAATTTATTAGCTGGTGATTTTAACCTACCTTCTGTTGACTGGAAACGCTTTACGACGGGGCCCTTGAGCAAAAAAGAGATGGAGGCTTTTTCGACGTCATGCTTACTCATAACCTGATGCAAGTTGTGAAAGAGCCAACCCGTGTGCATGGGTCCTGAAGTTCCATTCTTGATTTGGTATTTATAAGCCGTGTACTAGAGCAGCATACTGTATCCTGGAACAGGACCTGTCCGATCACAACTTGGTTAGTGTATCCGTTCCCCTTACCAGATCCCCGAGCAATAAGAAATCATCGGTTCGTTGTTTCAAAGATTACTCACGAGAAGATGAAGTATCTGTGATAGACTACATGGAATCGTGTTTTGCTCTATTTGATGTTGAAGATGTCACAACAATGTGGAACCAATTTCAAGAAATGTGTCACCATTGCAAACACAACTTTATTCCGATTAGACGTAAGAACGTTCACAAACAAACTCTTTGGATTACGCGCGATATTATTCATTTAAAGCGAAAAACAAAGCGATTACGGAAAAAGTAAGCGCAGACTAGTGCTCTATCAACCCTCAAGGTCAGCCTTGCACGGGCCGTACACTCCTCCAAAGATCGCTACTTTATGACACTGCTGCCCAATTTTATAAAAAATGACCCAAGTAAATTCTGGAATTATATTGCCGACAAAAAGAAACCCATGACTAAAATAGCAATTGAGGGCATGATTGTTACTGACCAGAAAGCGGTGGCTGAGCATTTTAATACGTATTTTCAAAGTGTGTTTTCTGGTTCTAGTACATACGTACCAAGCGGTAAAGTGTTTGATCCATCTAAAGCATCTTTTGTGTCTTACTCTGACGTATTCGCGATGCTTTTAAACCTTAGGTCCAAAACATCGTGTGGACCGGATGATCTACCAAATATGTTTCTCAAAAGGTATGCTGAACATGTCGTAAAAGTCCTGTATAATTTTTTTGTGTTTCATTGCTGTCGTCAAAGCTACAAGGTGACTGGAAGGCCACTTACATTAGTCCCGTATTCAAAAAAGGGAACCGCCTCCCTCCTCAAAATTATTGTTCTAAATCTCTAACGTCATCCTGCTGTAAATTATTTGAACATATTGTTACGCATGCCTTGGAAGAAAACGAAGATGGGTGAACATGCTGACTGCCCCAAGCTGGAGGAAGAAAGAAGACGACGAGACTGCGATCATCAACCTGTTGGCCGCTCCGGCGCTTCTCTTCGCGACCAAAATAAACGGCCCCCTTCAGCCGTATACGTCCTGGTCCTCCTTGTGCGTAACAGATTGGTGGAAGCGTGCTGGGTAAGACAAGCCCAACGACGGGAGCTTCACTACCTGGACTACGCCGCAGCCGCCGCCTTGCCGGACTCCCGCCTGCGCCGATCGTAATGGCCCAAGATCAGCCATCTAACGCTTCAAGGCCAACTCCAATGGGTTCCGTGCCCTACTACCGAGTCCCGCCAACCTTTGTAGGAAAATCGGGAGAGGATGTCGACGCGTGGCTCGTCCAGTACAAGCGAGTCAGCAAGTCCAACGGCTGGGATGCCGCCGCTCAGCTCAGCAATGCGGTCTTTTGCCTTACGGATACTGCGCTCGTGTGGTCCGAAAACCACGAGGACACACTGACGACGTGGGACGTTTTTGTTGCAGAGCTGAAAGCGTGTTTCGGCGACTCGAGCGTCAAAAGGAAGCGGGCAGAGCAGACATTGTCTCAACGCGCGCAGCTTCCAGGTGAGACATGTACCACGTATATAGAGGATGTGCTGAAGCTCTGCAAGGTGGTGAATGATCAGATGTCAGAAGACGACAAAGTAGGGCATTTGCTGAAAGGCATAGCCGAAGATGTATATAATTTTCTAATCGGAAAAGAGCACCTGAGCTCGGTGTCCGACGTGATTCGGCATTGCCGAACTTTCGAACAGCTGAAAATGCGCAGGATTGCTCCAAAGTTCGGCCAGCTCACAAATGTTACAACGGTTGCCAGCATCGACACGAGCACCTGCCCAGACCTGTCCTCGACGATTCGAGAGATTGTTCGCGAAGATCTTTTTCGCTATAGAGAACAGACGCATTCAGCAGTTGATCACCATTCTGTAAACGACCAAGATTCGGTATATGTGCCACGTGAGGCTGTGACTGCGCTGCCGCCTTCTACGACCCCTTGGCAATCGATGGTTAGTGCAGCAGCTGTTGAGTACAGCGCACCCCCACAGCCAAGGAGAGCACCACGGTTGCCAGCTCCTCGCCATGACTGACGCCTCCAGCGTCCGCCTTCTTCGCGACGCCCGGTCTATCCCTATGATATACGGAACGAACCGACCCACTCCGCCAGAGAAGACGATGTTCGATTCATCGACGAACAAAAAAAGTTTCGACTTCTCACAGTTTGCTACTCCTGTGGTGTACCAGGACATATTTCGCAATTTTGCAACCGTCGACGTGTAGCCCCACGGTATGGCTACCCACCACACTTTGCACGGCCTTCCGAACGACTTCACGATGACCCGCGAGCAACGTACTATGGCCCACCACAACACTTCACACGATCGTCTGATCGACCGTACGATGACCCTAATGCAACACACCTGCTACCTCGCGACGACTACTGGACACGCAGCTTCCGGAACCACTCCCCTACATCTGACAGGAGCTTGATGCCTCCACCGCCTCGTGTTCCCCGTTCTCCTTCACCACGGCGCCGCAACACGTCTCCTTGCCACAGGAAAACTAGCAAGCGCGGCCGATGGAGGTGAGGTCGCCGGATACGTGCCAATATCAGAAATACCTCCTGTGTTGATGCTCAAGAACAAAGCACGTGTTTTTGTTGACGGTGTGCCTGTGATGGCTTTGGTGGATACGGGGGCAACCATTTTGGTCATGAGTGCGTGTTTTAAAGATACCTTGGGGCGGAAGGTATTATTTAGGTGGAATCAAGCTGCGAAGTTTTGCGGAGTGAGTGGTGAGGCACTGCATCCTGTTGGTGTGTGTCAAGCTAACGTATTTCTCGGAGGCCGTGTTATCCCAACGGAGTTCGTGATTATTCCGCAGGCGACACATGATGTTATTTTGGGTATGGACTTTTTGAGGGAGTGTGGTGCGACTGTCGACTGCCGCACAGGGACAATAGTCTTGAGGGATCACGTTCCGCCAGCACTCTTGGAAAACCCTGTGGATGGTGAGACGGCATTGTGTGTCTGTGGCAACACTATTATACCACCGTTATCAACCGTTCGTGTACCTGTTGGTTGCAGCGACAGCTATTCGGCCAACTTTGATGCCAACGTAGAACCAGTGTGCACCAACTGCATGAAAAAGAATGTGTTGATCCCACATTGTGTGGTGTCGATCAGACGTGGACGCGCTGGTTTATGGACTGTCAATTGCTCTACAGAACCCGTGATGTTACCAGATGGTCTAAAGTTAGCCGTCGTGAGTGGACAACACGAGGCCTTACTGGTGACCGAGCTTAGAGATGCGCTGGAAGAGCATCGTAGTCACAGTTTCGAAACGGCTCTTCTGTCAATGGTGAATAAGTCGCTGAGCACAAGTGAACGCCGAACATTGGTCAATGTACTTTCGAAGCACGTCTCTGCATTCGACTTTGCGCAGAAAGACAAAGCGCCCCTAATCCTTGCTTCTCGGACATGTCACACTATCAACACGGGTTTGGCCAATCCGATTAGACAAAAGCCATACCGTGTTTCGCCATCCGAGCGGCGGATTATCAATGAGCAGGTGAACGAAATGATTGAAAATGGTATCATTCAAGAGTCGGTAAGTCCATGGGCAGTTCCAGTAATTCTCGTTAAAAAGAAAGACGGATCCTGGAGATTTTGCGTCGATTATCGCCGATTGAATGCTGTAACAAAAAAAGACGTGTACCCACTTCCACGTATTGATGATGCCATAGACTGTCTGCATTCGGCCTCTTACTTTTCCTCGGTAGACTTAAGATCGGGCTACTGGTAAATTCCCATGCATCCTGAAGATAAAGAAAAGACAGCCTTTGTAACACCTGACGGCCTTTTTGAATTCAACGTGATGCCATTTGGACTGTGCAACGCGCCGGCGACGTTCGAGCGATTTATGGACACTGTTCTTCGTGGCTTGAAGTGGAGCATTTGCATGTGCTATCTCGACGACGTCGTCATCTTTGGCTGCACCTTCAGCGAACACAATTCACGTCTGGATACTGTACTGACTTGCATAAGAAACGCTGGCCTTGTTCTTAACTCAAAGAAATGCCACTTTGGAGACCGACAAACCCTTGTTCTCGGACACCTAGTCGATCAGGAGGGCATCCGTCCAGATCCCCAGAAGACAGCAGCCGTTGAAGCATTCAATGTGCCGCGCTCTGTGAAGGAGCTCCGCAGTTTTTTGGGGCTTTGCTCCTATTTTCGCCGCTTTATACCCAAATTTGCCGATATCGCGTATCCGCTGACATGTTTGCTACGGAAGAATACTCCCTTCGAGTGGACTCCAGAGTGCGACTCCTCTTTTCGTCAACTGAAGTTCCTCCTGACGTCGCGGCCTGTTCTTCAACACTGCAACCCATCAGCTCCAACCGAACTGCACACAGATGCCAGTGGCATAGGAATTGGTGCCGTCCTAGTTCAACGCTATGGTAACCGCGAGCACGTGATTGCATACGCAAGTCGCTCCTTGAGTAGGCCCGAACAGAATTATACTGTCACAGAACAAGAATGCCTCGCGGTAGTATTTGCGATTCAGCAGTTTCGGTCTTACTTATACGGACGCCCTTTTACTGTCGTCACCGACCACCACTCATTGTGTTGGCTCGTCAACCTTCGGGATCCTTGTGGCCGTCTAGCGCGCTGGGCACTTCGGCTCCAAGAGTATAACTTCATATTCTCGTACAAAAGTGGTCGACGGCACGCCGACGCAGATTGCCTTTCGCGCAAGCCACTGAGCACTACAGAGTGTGACGCCGATGACCTCGATCACCTCGTAGCTTCTGTGTCACCGAAGTTTCCCGACCTCTGTACTTTCAAAGATGAACAGCGAAAGGACACCAGGCTATCATCGCTTTGCACAGCTCCTACGGCATGTCATTTCTGTGTACGCAACGGACTCTTATATAAGAAGAACTTTTCCAGCACTGGCGCACGTTTCCTCCTGGTAGTGCCAGAAACCCTTCGGAGAGCGATTTTAGGTGTAATGCACGATGATCCTACGTCCGGACATTTAGGTTCTGCGCGGACGCTTTACCGTGCTAAGGAACACTTTTATTGGCCAGGAATGCGACAGTCAGTCGAGGCGTATGTGGCCAGCTGCACACAGTGTCAACGCCACAAACGCCCGTCTACTGCTCCAGCTGGTCTTCTACAGCCCTTGCCACCTCCAAGCACACCTTTCTAATAGGTGGGCATTGACTTCATGGGCCCTTTTCTAAAGTCGGCTAGGGCAATCGCTGGATAATTGTATGTGTCGATTACCTCACGCGCTACTGCGAGACGGCGGCCATACCAACCGCAACTGCCAGCGACGTCTCTGTGTTCCTGCTGCAGCACGTTATCCTCCGACATGACCCACCTCAGGTGATCATCAGTGATCGTGGGCGACAATTTACGGCAGACATAGTAGAAGAGCTGCTCTGATTGAGTGAGTCCCGCCTTCGTCACTCGTCGCCATACCATCCGCAAACAAATGGGCTCACGGAGCGCACCAACCTAACAATTGTAAACATGCTCTCTATGTATGTGGCATCCGACCACAAGAACTGGGATGACGTGCTACCATTTATAACGTACGCGTTGAACACCGCTAAGCACGAGACAACAGGCTATAGCCCCTTTTTCTTGATGTACGCACGACCGCCACGGCACACACTCGACACAGTTTTGCTATTCTCGGCGCACGAGAACCTCTCAGTCACCGAAATCCTCTGCCTTGCAGAAGAAGCGCGTCGTATTGCTCGTCTACGCACTTTGGCATCACAGGAGAAATCGAAGGTACGCTATGACGTCCGCCACCGGCCTGTAACTTACCACCCTGGTGACTTAGTGTGGCTGTGGACTCCGGTACGAAGACGCGGGTTATGCCAAAAGTTCTTGGCCACATACGACGGACCGTTTGTCGTTCTCGACAAAATCACGGAAGTCACATACACAATAGCTCGCCTCACGAGAAGTGGTAGAAGAGCCGCTAAAATCCAAGCAGTCCATGTCGCTCGACGGAAGTTGTACACACCAAGGTGAATCGGTTACCTCGCCCGGCGGGCTTCGTCTGCGAGGGGAGGAATGTTACGCATGCCTTGGAAGAAAACGAAGATGGGTGAACAGGCTGACTGCCCCAAGCTGGAGGAAGAAAGAAGACGACGAGTATGCGATCATCAACCTGTTGGCCGCTCCGGCGCTTCTCTTCGCGACGAAAATAAACGGCCCCCTTCAGCCGTATACGTCCTGGTTCTCCTTGTGCGTAGCAATATGATTGCCACCCAAATAGTAAATGTTTTGGACCAACATTCTATTTTGACACAATTTCAACACGGGTATAGAAAGGGATATTCAACAGTAACGCAATTGGTTACAGTAATCCACTCATTTGCACTAAATTGTGATAACAATAGGCAAAGTGACATAATTTTCTTAGATTTCAGTAGAGCGTTTGACAGAGTACCTTACGATAAACTGATTCAAAAACTTAGGCTGATTGGCCTTCCAGACTTTCTCGTAAACTGGATTGGCGAATATCTTACTAACCGGTCACATTTTGTTGCCATTAATGACCACCATTCACCATCTCTTCATGTATCCTCAGGTGTGCCCCAGGGAAGTGTACTGGGGCCATTGCTTTTTCTCATTTATACCAACGATATTGTCAATGTCATAACACCTACAGTACAAATTAGATTATTTGCCGATGATTGTGTTTTGTTTCGTGATATTTACTCTGTTCATGATCGAAACAAACTTAACAGAAATCTTTCCAATGCAGATCAGTGGTAGAATGAATGGGGAATGACCCTCAACGTAGACAAAAATTTATGTATGCGTCTGACACGCAAAAAAATCCGCTAGATTATATCTATCAACTCGGACCGTCAACCCTGAGAGAGGTCACTAGCTATAAATATTTGGGCTTGACCATAACTAACAATTTATCTTGGAACGTCCACATAGATAACGTATGTTCAGCTGCCCTCCAAAAACTCGGCTTTTTAAGAGATAAACTGCGTAACTGCCCTCCAAATGTAAACCTTCTTAGTTATTTTTATTTTGTAAGGCCTAAGTTAGAATACGCCAGCACAGTATGGGATCCTTACACTAAGTTTAATATTGATAAAATTGAGCGCGTTCAAAGGATAGTAGTTCGTTTTATATACAACAATTACTTACCATCTGATTCACCCTCTGCACTAATGACTGCAAATGGCATTCAGCCACTTACTTCACGCAGACTCAAAAACGGGTTGATTTTGTTTTCTTGCTACTTAACAATAAACTCGCCATTGATTCATCACCGTATCTACCTTTCCTATCAACTAGGCAGACCCTACATCACCATTCCAATTTGCTTACCGCATATTTTGCGAGAACTGATGTCTTTATGTATTGTTTCTTTCCACGGGCAGTGTCTGATTGGAACAAAATTTGTGATCCCCAATCATTGTGAATTAAGTAGAGTGAATTGCATTATGTATGGTGCATGTTATTCCTGTTTTTTTATGTGATGTGCCGTTTCTGCTTGGACCATTCATGATTTGGAGTATGTACTAAATAAATAAATAAATCATGTGTTCTTTTCAATCCCTACAACAAGGGACGTATTTGCATTAGGGAGAAATGTAAAAAAACGCACTTGTGCTTAGATTAGGACCATCAGGTGGTTAAAGCTAGATTCAGACGCGAGAGTTAAATCCCGCTGCTCCACGGACCAAATAGTCACGTGATTATAGTCTCATCCTGCACAGCAGCGGAGACGTCGCAGGCACACAGCCGGAGCTACGCTTGCAGATTTCTCGTACATACTATCGACTCCTATGCATATGCAGCACATTTATGTGGTAATGCAGGCCAAGGGCTGTCAATGAAAACCACGAATCAACCTCTAAAAGCACCAAAAACCACTTGCCTCTTCCACTGTCACACGAAACTTATTCGGCCATTGCCGCGAAACTTAAAAAAAGCCGACAGCCTGCTTCCTAGCCATTCCAATCCGAACATTGTTGATAGATTCGACGCTGATTCATCTCGACCGAGGGCAGACAACCGTCAAACGGACGGATCGAAACCGTGGCGACGCACTTCCATCCGTGCCGCGAGCGGAGGAGAGCAGATGAAGCGAGGACGGCACGTTTCGATGACGCGCAAGTCACGTGATGCGCCATCCGCTCCGAAAATTCCTCCTCCGTTCCCTTGTGTGAATCCACCTTAAAGAACGCCAGGTGGTGAAAATTTATTTAGGTTGGCCCATTACACAGCCTCCCTAAAGCTAGATTCACACGTGAGGGCAAAATACCGCTGCTCCGCGAGGCGACTAGTCACGTGATCAGTTTTATCCGGCGCAGCAGCGGAAACGTCGCGGGCATACAGCCGGATCCACGGAGGAAGGAAAGGTAAAGAGCGGCCCTGACGTCACTCGTTGTGAAGCCGCGATAAAGCCGGAAGTCGGCCATATTGACTAGGCAAATTCTCCTTTCTTGTTTACATATGAATGCGAAGCAGAAGGCGCGACTCCCTCTCCGTCTCGGAAAGCACGTGGGCTGCGCAGCGCGTGTGTCGTGACGATCGGAAACTAATGGAACTGGGCTCATCACTCTGAGCCAGCGGGACACCTTCAGCGAAATCGCTTCGTCCGAGTAATAACAGGGAGTAACAGCTCGCCGACAACGAAGCAACTACGAGAGAACGCGCGCTAGATGCACTGACAACGGCGAGTGCTTTCACGTCATTAATTCAGCAACTGTACAGACAACACGATCGGTCGTGCGCCTTCTACGGTTACATTCCGCCACGCGGCCGACGCAGCGTCCTGCCACTGTGTCCGTGTTCCGCGTGAAACACCGGCGTCAGCATTCTGCGACCGTGGTGACTTTGAGCACGGTGCAAGTGACACTTGAACGCGGTTGCTGTTACGTTGAGATTACATGCAATGCTGGTGGAGAGTGTACCAAGCGGAACAGAAAAGGTGTTTCAATACGCACATGCACGTTGTTACTGTACACACACAACACGAAACTACGTATGTGCACATGGTCCTCACGGCGTCTTGCTGGGCTCAACAGCGTCTTCCATTGTCACAAGCAGGAGCACTGCTCAACCGTCACTGACATGCAAGGCGTTCGTCGTCATTGAGCTTCGTCATGGTGCCCAACGCAATTTCGCTGAACACTAACTGCTTCATCCGCGTCATCCGCCGCACGACACATGGATATGCACTTGTTCTACGCACTCTTGAAACCCCGTGATGGACAAAGGGATTTGTAAACGTTGCTAAGAGTAATGTAACAGCCAGGAGAACACTGCGTAACCAATAACGCGGCGCAGAGCACAGATATTGTCCGCCACGGCTCAGCACGAGACCTGGGGAGGCACACAATCCGCCGCCAGCCGCGGCCGCTCACTGCTAGACCAGCTCCACTGCGCAACACGTAACCAAACAACGCCGCCATTGTGCCTAGTGAATATGGCCGCCATGATGTCATTTCCGCCACATTTTTTTACGCCCTGCGCCGGCTGGGCATGCCCTCTCCTTACCTTTTTCCTTCCTCCGTGGCCGGATCTATACGCTCGCGGAATCCTCGTGCATACTCTCGACTCCTGTGCATATGCAGCGCGCTTACGCAATCAAAAACCAAAGGTCTCTTCTATTGTCACACGAAACACATTTAGTCTTTGTCAAAAAACTAAAACACCTGGCTTTAAGCCGGAAGCCTGTTTCCTATAGCCACGCCAATCCAACCAATGTTGCCGGATTTGACGCTGAGTCACCTCAACCGAGGACAGACTCCCGTCAAACGGACGGATCGGAATAGCGGCGACGCATTTTCATCCGTGCCGCTAGCGAAGCAGAGCGGATAAAGCGAGAACGGCAAGTTTCGATACGCACACGTCACGTGATGCGCCGTCCACTGCGAAATTTCCTCCTGTTCTTTCGTGTGAATTCACATTGTCTGAGGCGTGTAGGCCCAAACTTTTCTTGATATATTATTTCTCTAGTTTACGTGCGTTGTGACACAATAAAAAGTAAATAAAAATCTCGAATTAAAACAAAACATTTTTTCTCTTGAAATTTGCGGTAAAGCATCGCGAATACTTAACGATGAATTAAGCTCACGATACAAAACCGTTGAATCTGCGGCGGACACCACCGCAGATTCTACCTTCACGCACAAAGCGCGCGCAGCGCGCAGTGCTATTAAGCGAGATTGTTGGCGTTTGAAAGAAAGTGGGCTGCTAGAGTGAAACATCGGCCCCCGAAAACACCAGGCGAGGCCGATAAAGGCGATATACCAGTGGCCACAACTCTTTCATCGTCGGGCTCACCATGTGCTTTGGCACGTGTTTAATCCTGAGTGCTTTCGAGTGGAGCGCGAGTCGATTTAGAAATTGGCTTAGTGCTATACAGCGGCGTTCAGTCATCCTTTCCAGTTCACATTACTCACGTCTGAGGAAAACGGGGAGACCACGCAGTTTTCACAAGCTGTAGAGTTTGCGTGAGGCGCTGTACGTACTATGCGTGTATACAGCTATATAAATAGTTGCGAAGGCCCGCTGATAGCAGTCGTATTCAACTTCGGCCCGCTGAACAAGCGGCTTCGTAAACTGATACTATGTAAACGTGGGACTTCAGGCGGAGCCTAATAACAAGGATTCTGGCGCGTTGCTCATCGGAAATTTATCGCCAGTGCTCTCAAGTTGCGACATAATTCCCATTTTAATGATCTCACTACGTACTACCATGGTAAACTGTGTCGATAGTGTTGACAGGGTGAGGGAGAAGACATCGAGGGAGAGGCAGAGAAATTGACCGAAATTTAAAACTCCTATTTCTTACGCTATATTAAGAAAAGAATACAGAGAAAGGAAGATGAAAATAACAGAGGAGAGCGAAGAAGGGCTTGCAAAATAATGACAAGAAATTAAACATATTACATTATCAGAATTTTATATTTATAGTCTATACAACCGATCACTGCCCCATCAAATTTTAATAAAGCCTTGATGAACTTCCATTGCGATGACAGTTTAGGTCGGAATTTTCGAACTCGTCTTCTCGGACAGGGTCGTGTCGTCAAGGCGTGCCAACACGGCCGCTAGCGGCAACCTCGGCGCGCTCAATAGCGAGAACAGTGGCAGAAAACATGTTGGATAATTCCTTGCTGCCACACTAATTGCAAGCAAAACTGTCATCTATACCGATTCGGAAGGCAAAAGATTTCGCGAAAGCGACTAAGACAGCAAAGTGTTGCGCCGTTGTCCGAGCCCCGAGTCGAGAGAGTGCAAATCTGCAGAGGGGAGGGGGTTAGAGAAAGAGATATAGGTCTGCTTGGTACAGGGGTGTGGACTTCAAGCTTGGAATGTTCCAAAAAAATCGTAAGGCTTTATTTATGAGCTTATGAATTTTCATTCTTGCATCATCTGTTTCTGAAAATGGGTCGGAGTTCCGTACGCCACTTGCGTGTTCATATCTAGCAGCTGGACGCCGTCATGTTCATTGTCCATTATGGCAGCGAAGCGGCAGCTACTGAAACATGATTCCGCTTGCTTGCTAGACGAGCTCATTAAGCAACTTCCTTATTACTGAACCTAGTTCCTAAGCGAGTCAGGAGTCTATAAGGCAAAAAAAACTAAATAAGGGCTGCCTTGAAGTTCATCAACATGGACCATTTCTTCGGTCATCATAAATTACGGGAAATGCGCTACAAGTAGCAAGAAGTTGCGTGGCTCCTGTTGACATCATTAGTTTTTTCTTCTTTCCTTCGGAAACTACCAGCACAAAGATTAGGCTATCCTATCGGATGACGCCAGATAGCCTTACGGTACGCCCATGCACATTAGTCACTGCAGAAAGACTAGTGCACAGCAGAAAACGAATTTCATCCCCCGTAGTAACGACATAGCTTAGCGCGAAAGTCACAGGCAGTGTGAAGATGCTGAATTAAGTGACACCAAAAAATTCAAACTGCGAAATCGTTTATGAACTACGAAGCATTTAGGCGAATAATTTTTATCATGAACAATTCTGGAAAGTGATAAAAAAATTATTATTGAGGCTCACAAGCTGACATAACAATCTAATTAGGTGGTTTAACGTTTCACGTTGCGCAAGTGACCTAAATACACATATGAACGCTGTTGTAGTGATGTCTCTTTCTCCATGTTCCTTTTCTTGTTTTCTTCTTTTGAAGAGAGAGAGAAACCAAGGTCTATGATGACATTTCAGCACTGTGGGACGACAGATTATGAAAGCTGCAGTATTTATACTCTGCGTGGTGGCGCAATTGCCTTGCCAGCAGATAACGGATACGAAGCGCGGAGGCCAGCACGTATGCTGCAAACTCCGCTTTAATCATCGTAATTCGTACCATTCTGCACTACGTATTGTACGCCGGCTGTCTCGGCAGCGTGGAGTTGGGCGAAAAATTAATGTTCCTCTCGCTGACCTCTGCCTAGATCATTCGTTAAGATACTTTCACACTGTCGTAGTCTAAATGAAGGCTCAGCGAAAACGATTCCGAACGACCCGACACTCCCCGCACACTGCTGAAAACAACCGCAGTTAGCGGGTTCCCTTTGGCTGATTTGCAGGCGGTTATAGTGTGTAGCACAATGCGCTTTGCTTCAGATATATACCCACACGAGCTCTTCCTTTCGCCTCGACGAAAGTGCTATTACTGCAGTGTTTTTATTCCGTTACGCAACTGCACATACACGTTTCATTCCACTGGCCCTATTCCCCCCCCCCCCCCGAATTTTTTATATATCTTTTACTATTTTTTGTGGACTCCAAAAAGAAGCCAAGAATTGATGTCTTACAATCACTTAGCGTCCCCAACCTCATCAGTCAACGTTTTGAAACAGAAAGGCTAAGCCAACAACAAAATGTTATCGTTCATGCGAAATTAGGGAATTATGCCTATTAAGTTACACTGTTCCTTACACTGTGATCATCACAAACAGCATCGTAGTCTGCCATGCTCCGCTATGCAATCTCCTCACTGCCTCTCTGGAGAATTGTTGTTCATGAATGATGTGATCGTTGAAACTATTAATATTAGCAGCCAGTATCGAATACATCGCACACGTTTAATTAACAGAAGCTAAGCATATCTAGTCATTAGACAGAGAATTTTTCTTCCTAAGCTTGATTTTGTAGCGGTTTTCTTACCTCAATAATTAAGGCAGAACAACAAAAAAGGCACAGTTCCACGACAAGGACAAATAAATGAATGCGATAGTAATATACTGGAATGTAACGCCAAGAACGGCAAGCAGATCGAAACTTGAAGCGCCTTGCTCAAGCACAAATGGCACAAGAAAGGAACGCACAGAGGACGAGTGCTCGTTAAAATGTGCTTGCAAGCGGAAAAAAAGTTTAAAATTTGTCACATTCTATATGCTCTAACAAATGGAACATATTTCATGACGCGGCGTTCTAAACCTGGCAAAAAACTGGCAATTGTACTATGCTTGGCAACACAATTTTCGCAAAGGTTGTGATAATACAAGTATATAATTTGCGACAAAATGGCGCTTTCCATTCAAAAACGTCTACCAAATGAACTTCACGGAAGAGTGCAAAGAAGAAGTGTTGTTAAATCCAGTCAAATCATTTTTATACAATTGAGCGAAGGAAGAATAATTAAACCTTGATGGTCATATTAAGAATGCCGTTATCTGTCATGCAACTTGTCTACGTATATCTTAAAAGAGCTGGGATATAAAATATTTACCGGCAAATAAAACTACGAAACATTACGATGAAGGCGGATGTGGAAAATAATATTCGTGGGTCGTACATATCACAGCGAAGCGAAGCTTTAGCCAATGATTGTTCATTTTTACGGCCAAATAGTTGTTTACGCACAGGTGTCAACAGGAAACCGAATGCCCCTTTTCTGTAAAAAAAGTGAACGACAGAGACGCTCAGAAGAACACAACAGCAAGCTGAGGCATTCAGATGAGAACAAGTTGAGAACAATCAGGCCTGGCATGAATGGTCGGCGAGAATCACGCGCCGCCAATACCACTGCCACAAATGTCACCAAAGCGATTCGTACAGAATCCATCACTCAAAAAAACAAGGTGCAGTTGTGAGTTTTACCGTTCGTGTGATCAGAAGATGACCTGACCAAAGCAAGACATTGAGGGCATCTTGCAACGATGCCATCGTGCTTGGCCTTTTAGAAAATATGGACAAAGGGTACAACGAACCAACTTTTTCTCTTTTAACTGCACGTGCTGATGATACTGCGTACCATCCTACAAGACATCATCATGCAAGCCAAAGAGAGCATACCGGAAGTTACGCTTATTTTTCAATTCCAATGCAGAAATTGGGCTATGAAGACTGAACGAAATAACTACTTGTCACCAATGAGAGCCCTGTTATTACGACCTCTTAGCGTGGAGTGCAAGAGCATTTGAGTTGCAGTGGCAGCTGATTCCCATCTCCTTCTTGGAGTATTCAAGTATTTGCAGAAAACTGAGTCAAGTTAGTGTTAGCCGGCATTACTCGTAATCATGTGGCCAATGACGCCAAAAGCACGTCTAATGCGAAGGTTGTAGGCACATCAAATCCAGTATGACTACCGCATGGCTCGACTTCTACAGCTTACCGTGTACCCGTAATTGAATGTAGTTATATGAAGAATCTCTACCGCAATACCGCTCCTTTGCGTTTATGAAAATTCCTTGGATCGTACACATGTGACACCTGCTAATATTTTTTTCTCACGCTAGAAAACATCCTAGTGGCAACCATTATTTGATTATTCTGAAGTGAGAAATTATGAAGAAATATAAGAAAACACAAAAACATATACATTACAAGAAGTATGAAATGAAAACATATCAACTGCACGCTCTCATCTATCAGAGCGTAATCAGTAAACGCTGACAGCAGTATTGCAGAAAAATTGCCTGAGTGGTAATGAGGACTAATATGTTAGGCTTGGTTTAGCAATCACTGTGAAAAACAGCCTGCGGCTGAAGTAGCTTCGGTCATGGCGCGCTTGCACGCTAATAAGCTTCTCTATATATAACCTGCGATTCTGGCCTTTTTTGTAATGGTGTTTCAGCAGGCAATATTGCATTTGCATGGGGTTTTGTAGCCTGCCGTGTAGCTGTATCTACTGAATGATTGAATTCAGCCGGCCACTTGCGCATGGATTCTAGGCATCGCACTATTCATGAGAAAATCGAGAGGGCAAGGGCCAGCAAAGCTGCCGTTAAACAGGTCAAAGCTTTCCCTAGACACGTATACTGCAGCAGCGTAGCTCCAAGCAAGCGCAGCTGCGTGCGACGCCTCTCAGCAGCGGATCACGTGGCGTGTTTTGAAATGAGAGAAACACGGCCATGAAAAAGCAGCAGCAGCAGAGCAGCAGGCGTTGTATTTCTCTGGCTCGCGTCTTGAGCCACGGGGCTCTTCGCTTGCCAAGGCTGGCCAGACGCGCCCTGCGTTGCACTAAGGCTGTTGAGGATCAGGGATGACCTTCTGAGACATGGAGTATTGTAAAGCTTTCGGTCCGATATATCAATTTTAAGCACTACCACCTTGTAGGAGAAAAACTGCTCAACATTTGCTCACTGACATGTCGCTCACTACAGTCTGAAAGTTCTTCGCACAAATAAAAGGGAAGAGAAGCGCTGCTGCTTGTCAAACAAACTTTACCACCTCTATATTGCTTTTGCAGGCGGACTGTTAATACCAAAGGATTTTTCACACATAAATGTGCTACATTATTGTATAATCTGCAGTGGTAGCATTTCCGCACTTTAGATAAGCACTGCGGTTGTTGAACATAAATTGCAATGCACAAATCTATAGCTCAAAACTGTGGCGCATTAGCAAAGAAAAGTGGGCAGAATGGTTCAAGCGACGATAGCACTGCATTCAGTGCAAAGAGCCATGAAAAGCATTCTTAATAGCAATAGACCATCGTACCAACTTGCCCTTTGTTTTCTGCCTCCGTGCCCTTCTTGGCCTCGGTTAGAGTCATTTTCACGAATGCACTCAGACGATTAACTTCATTCGAGTTCAGTAAGGGATCCGCGAAAAAGTGGTGCTGGGTGCTGGCACCCTTTTTCTTTCGTCGCCCTAATGAAACACTCAGCCATTTATTGCCAGCTCTTTGGCGTAAGACATTTCTCAAGAAAGGGCGTGTTTACTTCACATTTAGCTCCCAGAAAATACTTCCACAATGTGTACCCGGGTGGCCCCATTTAAAATGCGCTATTCAGTGCTCCCCATTTGTTCTCCTTCTAATTTTTAACGTAAGTGACCCCAAGAACTTCACGCGAGCACTAGAGGACGATCAATGTATACGAGTGCATTTCGGGTTAAATGTGCCTTACAATCACCAGCATGATCTCGTCGTACTGAATCTGGGCCCATTGCTGTTCACTTCTTGTTCATGCGAGAATGTATCCGATTGTTGTGAAGTCCCACAAAGCATCACTGTTTGTTTTTTTAGCAGTTAGATGGGAACAGCGACGTTCATGTAATTTTTTACGCCAAGCCAATGAGGCCAGTGGAGTCAATCGAGCGTTGATTCACGTTTTTCGTTGAAGAGGTATTATATGTAATGAACAACGCCACCCTCCCCCCTAATAAATTACATTGTGGAGCTTTTTGCAAAGCTTTTTTTTTCTTTGTGATACCATATACATCACCCATATACGCACTTGCCAGATTCAAGAAAAAAGCGAGTACGATTTCTCACTTTTGAATGCACTCGATGTTCTATGAAGGCTGTAAATATGGAGCCTCTCCATTTCGCGTTTCGCTCTCGATTGGAACAAAAAATACCCGTCATTAAAGCAAGCAGTATACTATGAAAGAGACCCTGAAACGAGTCTTACGATTATTAACAAACGCATTGCACTGGTGAAGTTCAGACCAATTGAAGCTCTCTTGCTTCAAGTGTGCAAGACGAAGATGCAAATAGCAATAATTTTCAATGGCTCAGCCAAAGAAATTTTCCGCTTGCCACTTTCATACTGCGTGGCACTGTTCTATTATACGTAGCACATGTGGCTAGTCTAATCGGATATGCCCAGTTTACGTTTACTGACTTTCGGTTGGATAGCGAGCTTCACCTACGTGAGTTACAATGTGATTCGGACTTACTTGAGCTGGGCGACAAAGCTTACGCCGAGGTTTATATTCTCGAACACTATGAATCACCCTAGCTGCACTTTGAGTAGCAGATGTAGCGATTGGCGACTTGTAAAACTGCGGCGTCATGAAAGATAATTAAGACAATAACCTAGTGGAGCCGCTTAAGCTTACAAGTATATACAGTGATCGTAGGAATGGCTTTATCCGAATAATGCCAAGATCCACGCATCTGCGGCAAGAACATAACAATTAAAGGCACCACCACATTGCCCTTATTGAGGCTTATCGGTGATCGTTTTTGAATACCTTTTATTTCCCGGGATAAATCTTGGCGTCTGCACGTTCTAGGCGTACAAGGGAATAAAAAAAACGGCCACTAATATTGCGGAACCTTGCAAAGTAGATCTCAGACACTCCATTACCCCCTTCATCTCAGCGGCCTGGTGGCGCGCTGCCGAAGTTGATTTCGGCGGCCATGGTAGATGCGCTTGAACACCATGAATAGGGTAATAGCTCAATCGCATGCACGCGGTCTTCTGGTGAAAGCGACCAGCGGCAGGATTTGCTGTCACGGAGGCCTATTCGTAGCCGTGGCTTGTCGCGTCACGCGTTTAGAGAAAAATATAAAACTATAAAAAGCTGCTTTCCGCCCGGAAGACAGCATGACGGCTTCTGGCAACATAGCTGCACGTCTGATCCTAATTTCGGTAGCGATTTGCTCTCGATGCTGTTATCAGCGTGTACTTCAAGGAATGCGAGGTATGGACCAACTCTTCACATTCGCATCTCACGCGCAGAGCGAGAGAGAATTTGTATTTGGCGCAAATCTTGGTATCGCAAGGTTTGTTTTGATGTTGCGGTGGCAACTTAGGACAATTATGGTCGCTTGCCACAATCTTAAAGCGTCAAGCGAAGTGCGTCATAGCAGTCGTAGTGTACGCTGTTGTGCACCCTGTCACTGTTAAACTATAGATTGCAAAAAAAAAAGGTTGTGAAAAATTTCGTGGTAACCTCATGCCACACAAGGCAGTAATACATTAGGCATGTTGTCATCGACCAACTTTTATAAACTTTCGTATGCAATTTATGGGTATGCACGCGATAGTTTCCAATCCAGAAACTCTGACACTTTGTCGCCAATATGTGGTTGCAGCCGTCGCGACAGAGCAAGTTTGTCGCTGTCGCCCATCGCTGTCACTTGAAAATCGCGTGCATGTTTGTGAAGTCTTAACGCAGTTCAACCGTCGCCAGTGATGGATACGCGTGCGACGAGTTAAAGAGGAAAGACAATGCCGAGAATAAGGGTAACATAAAATTCTCAATATCGGCCTCAATACAAGGTGAGTCACCTAATTCTGGGTCCGAATGATTCGATGATGCTGTAACCGAAAAGGTTGGCAAAATAAAATAAAACAATTACGGTGGGCCTCGCGCAGAACACTGTTTTTAAATAAACGTTTATTTCTCTCTCTTTTGTAAGGGCATTTTCAAGTGACGGGTCGGCAAGGTCGACTCGATGCTTAACTAGTGATCCATATGTAATGTTATGCACAGCAACTGTTAAAAAATATGAAGACAAAAGATGGCTTATATATTAAAAGTATGTGAAAGTGGAGGATATTTCCCTACGACAATGCAATCATAAAATTGAAGGGCATTTTTCTTTATAGCCACCTCAACGTTTTTTTTTTCAAAATTCATGACACAACAATACATCTACTATAAATTATAGTTATGTTTATATATTTACGTTTCTGGCCCCAACTCGCTCAAGAACGGTTAAAATGATCCCGGGCTCGTGCACCACATAAACTGAAAGAAAGAAGCGAAGAAGGTTCGGGACAGGTTAAATACGAAGACCCCAGTACAAGAACATCTGCAATATCGATGTGGCATAGAAAACTGAATAATTAGCTTCCAGAGGTTCTTCGATTACAATACAACTTATTGCATATATTCATGAATCTAGTGACTACTAAATGATGATTTCAATAGCCACATTAGTGTTAAAGTAGGAAGTGCTAAAGGGAGAGGGAGGAAGGAAGAAGGAAAAGGAAGGAAAGGAAGGCAGGGATGTTAACCAGTCCAGAAAACTGGATATGCTAACCCAACAAAAGAGAAAGGTGCGAGGAGATGTAATAAAAATCAGGAGGTTAACCAGACACCTGTCCGCTTTACCACTCTGAACTGGAGGGAAGGGATAAAGGGGCGGAAAAAAGAGACTGAAAAAAAGCAGAGAGAAATACGCAGAATCATGAGCACACTTTGAAGGCACATCCAGTCTACAGGTGGTCGCTCAGATATGTTGAGTTCGGATACTTAACCATTTTCTGTACAAAAGATTCCAGGACCTTGGACAAATGCTAACACGAAGAGCTAAAGAAAGCAATGTTGTTTCACGCTGAGTTTGCCCATACACTTTTTTTTAAGTGAACGTTTTAATCACAACGCTTATTTTTCAGGTTCAGCATTATCCATAGGTCTGTAGCTATGTTAGTAACCGACGTTTACGGTACCTCCATACAAGTAAAAAACCACATTGGCCCTCGGATAAAAGGTCACTAGTGCCGGGGGCCGCACTATGCCGCCCCGCGGGTCGTAGATTGCAAACTTGTGATTTAGATTTATACACGGATAACTGAAATTTTGCTCAGAAAAGGTGTACCATTATCACATACCCGGGCTTTGTCTTGTATAACCTCATATGACATGATATATGAAGGCAGAGGGCAGTTGGAGATCGCGCTACTCGGCCACAATCCATATAAGTAAGTTCAAGCTGTTCAGCAAGTGGATGATGCCGACACAGCCCAAAAGCTACTGGCAATCTCTCATAGACCCTTTCACTGTTTACAAACACAGCCCCTTAATAACATCCGGTTTTGTTCACCGATGTGTCAAAACAGCATCAGGGGGGTGAAGAGCTTTAGAAAGCAGCCCGCTGATTTTCTACACTTCTTTCCCCTATTTGGAAAATATTCCAAATCAATATTTTTGAGCTAAATACAGTTCATAAAAGATTCTCCTTGAATTTTACGCACGTTTTTTTTATCTGAAAATCTAAGAGATACATTTCTTACAATTAAAACTAAACGGCTTTCAACTTGGAATACTGTGCTTTCAGTTGGACGTTAGGTGATAAATGAAGTGACCGAAGTTTTTAGTTGCTTGTGAATTGCTTTATACCTTGAAACCATCGATAGTAGAGTCAACCTGTCTCTTGCAGTTTTCACGATTGACAATAAGGGAGTTCCTCCTCCTCCTCAGACTCAAATATAAAAAATATATAACATTTGATACTAGGTGCACATTAGTACATCGTAAAGTTTGCCCATGAATGGTACAACGAGACCAAAGGTAGAGGAACGTAGATGCATTCTTCAGACGGCCGTTCTGGTTGCTACATTGCAATACGAACACAACAAAAAGAAAATGAAATTTTATAGAGGTGAGGATGCAAAGATTTTTCAGAGGTCATGTTCCAAGGAAACAATGACGTGCTGTCAAAGGCAGTCGCAAACATTTCGAATAAATGCTCAATAATTGATGAATCAGTTTGCACCCATGAACGCATTACACAATCATTTATAGTTACTTAGTTTGGCTGATCTAGTGAAAATTCATTGCTGAGGACTCGTGATGCTCAGCAAGCAGCGCAGCAACCAACTAAAAGCACTGGAGGAGAACGTCCTGAGGAAGACAGAATATAGTACAGTACTTAGCTTAGTTAAATTGAAAAGGTTTGCCCGTGGAAACTACGTCGCCTAATTATTCATTCAAGCATTGCTGCGGTGGCCCAGTTAAGTCAGCAGCGCAAAGTGTACACTATTTCTTTATTTATGCTCATTTTAGTCGGTGAACCGAGGGACAAGTGGCCGACCACCAGGAAAGTTATGCTGGGCAGCGTTGCATGGGGCAGCGTCTAGGATTGGTTGCGCAGTCAGCCAACGCAGCAGTTCCACGCACTGTCGCAAGGACTTAGCAAGTCTTAATAGAACGACAAACGCTGTATTTGCAGTTGCCACACAGCTACGACGATGTTTGCCGAGCAATCTGGAGAACTTGCGGGGACGTAAGATAATGTGCTTTCCATGAATATATGGATGGCCAGGTTTCCGCAGCGTTAATAATTAATTTTGCATGTGTTATTGCGACGTAACTAAGTGCGAACACTATTCCTAACCCGTCTGTGAACGAAGTTTGGCAGAGTAGCGCATGAAAACGTAACACAGTGGTGAATCTAGAAAAAGCATGCACCGTGCATGTACAGCGTGTAAAGAACAGTAAACGTTCCTAGGTCGGTAAGGTAATAGTTGCAGTGAAAAGGAACTTTTCTGCTGCTTATTGGTTCAATGAATCTTGCGCTCATGAGGCCGTAATATCGTCAGCCAACCAGTACAGTGAAGGTATAGTATGCTGGTGCTAATGCGTATTTGTTGGTTGATCCAGATGTGGCGTATATTGTCATTTTAATTTGGCATCGCGCTTCCCGTCTCTGAACCAATTTCTTCACACTTTATAACACACGCCGCCTCCTTCACTATCAGTACGTTTAATGTCCAGAAGTATTAGCAAGAGCTGGAACGTAATGTTCATTTTATAGAAACGTGAAGCCCTCCTTCGTCCAACAACGTCGACAACCTTTAAAAATCTTTGACCTGTATTGACTGCACTGGCGCAACTAAAAGGGGTGTGCATATGTAGCCGAGGTGTATATACTTCTGCGTGCGTGGCGTTGGTTTGTTTTCTTGCTTAGGTCTGCATATGAAACAAAGTGTACAAGATAGCGTAAGTAGTTTTGCGTGCAGAAACACTTCCCGTTTGCAGAGTCCGCAATGAGTGCCCACATTAAAGCGTTCATGTGTGGCTGATGGACGGACGTTTGAACTTTCAGGTACAACATTTCTATGGAACCGCGTACTTAATGTAGTCAATGGAGGGTCTGAAGTAGTGCAAGCATGTCCCCATCACTATTTGTGTCGACCAATAATATCTATCTGAACTTTTACGATATTCTGTTACCATTCTATTTTATGCACAAACCAAAAAAGCTCATCTCTTTACTTTGCACCATTCAGATGGCACGTCACTGGTGTCTCGGGGGCACGGTACACAATACTTTAGGTGATCGAAACGCCGCTGAGCGAGCGCTTGGCGGGGAGTACTGATTATTTTTTCGTTTGCGGCATGCCGATAGATGGCTCGCCGGATGAGGACCATGGCCGTTGATGGCGAATTCCGCAAAACACAATCGGCACGTAGGTGATGGTTTCAAATGTGAGAAAACCGCGTTATCTCACCATATCAACCAAGTGACATGCACAGAGCGGCACCGCGAAAACAGGGGGTGATAAGGTAGGAGGTGGG